>OZ004624.1:2918521-3636021 GCA_963924575.1 Pycnomerus fuliginosus
TCCCTGTTGCAAATGACCAGTAGAAGTGCTATAGAAACCATTAGAAACTGCCACTGGTTTGTGTTGGTATTTAATGTGTATACTGGTCTGTACTGGAACGATACAACTGGAATGTACTTGGAATACCCCACGAATTGAATTTTATAATGATTTCTAATGGATACTACTGGTCCAGTAGACTGCTTGGAAATACCAGTAGAAATGACAAAACTATTTCTTCTAAAATCTAATGGATTGTACTGGCTTTGTGTTCGTACTGGGAAAATCCATTAGAATTAGAGTAGATGGCGCCAGTTGCAGAATTTGAGCCAATAGGAATCAAGGAAGTCCTGCCTGTTTACAATTCATATCATCTTTCGTATTAGTAGGTAGCCATCTTTGATGCGGTTGGTGTTAGTCATTGGCAATGTTTTTCTTGCAAGATTTTCGTGAGTTTCTGATTCCGTTTAGGAGATTTTGGTGAAGTGTGGACAATGTAACGTTGACGACAATTTGGAACAGTTTAGAGTGTTTAGGATTCAGGATGAGCGTCAGCCCGCCAACGAAGTCAACAAAAAACCACCATCTTGCTTTGACAAAAGCCTGAAGTAAAAGTTAGGTAGGTATGTTATTTGGCAACCTCTCAAATTCTTCAAATTGCTTGAAACTATCAAATGATCGAGAGAATGCGTGGAAGAGAAAAATCCTCCTCACTAGGTACCTAGCGGGTAAAGTTAAAATATTGCGATCCTGAAGTCTGCTATCTCTAAAACCTACTATTGAACTCTTTTTTGTACTTTTCACTCTGAGAACCAAACTTTTACGTTACAGATCATTCAACATTGGCTGCAGGAAATGGACTTCGCGAGAAAAGAAAGTCACGCCATCATACGCAGAGCCAATAGCGTACCTTTAATATTTGTATTGTGGATTTCCAGTGAAAATATTTTTTGTTGGATCCTATAGTGTTTTTATGGGAATCTCTTGTGGATTCTACTGGTTTTCATTGGTGTCTGTTGGAACTGCCCAGTGCGAACCAGGGCAGTTTTCTCTTGGTTTGTACTGGGAATTACCCGTGCAAATACACACATTGAAACCAGTAGAATCCACAAGAAAATTTTTTCAATGGTTTCTACTGTGATTTGCAACAGGGTTGTAACTTGGGGTTGAACAATTGTAAAGGGGAATGAAAAGTCAAACGGGGTGAAAATTAACCCAAGTTAAGTAAAATTAGAGGAAATAACACAAAAAATGTGCCAATTTATGCCAATTAAAGCTTCTGGAGGGTTGAATTGAAATATTGCGAATGGGGTGGAAAAAATTAAAGGGGTAAACCGGGGGGTAAACATAAGCCATATATAAGTTCAACTTTATTGCCGAAGAAAAACGAAATGAGGCAAATTTAGTAAAATAGGAGGTTGAAAAATTGGAAAGGGAGATGAAAAATCAAAGGGGGTGAAAATTAACCGAAGTTAAGTAGATTTACAGAAAATTGTACAAATATAAGGCAATTTATATGCTAATTTAGCCTTTGGAGGGTTGAAATATTGCGAGTGGGGTCGCGGGTTGAAAAAGTGAAAAATTTATTGTTATTGAAGAAAAACGGAATTGCGCGAATTTGGCTAAATTAACGCTTGGGGGGTTGCAAAATTGTGAAGGGGGATGAAAAATTAAGGGGGGTGAAAAGTGACTGTCAAGTAGAAACTATCGAAAATTACATGAAAAGAAGCGGCCTTGCGTAAATTTTGCTTTTCGGGGGTTCACATGTCGAGAAAGGGGTTGAAAAACTGTGGATGGGTTAAAAAATAATGAAAATGACCTTTGAATTATTTACTGCAGTTACAAGAAGTACCAAAAGTAACGTGGAAAATAAGTTCAATTTTGCAAAATTATCGCTCAAAGTGTTGAAAAATTGTACAGGGGTATGAAAAGATAAGAAATAAAGGTAAAAATTAACCGTGGTTAAGTCGAATTACAGAAAATAACACAAAAATAAGCCAATTGTGCAAATTTTTCTTTTGGGAGGTTGAAATATGGCGAATGGAGTTGTAATAAAAAGTGAAAATTTGCCTAAATTAACGCTTGGGGGGTTGCAAAATTGTGAAGACCAAATTCAAGAGTGTACCGCGGACTAACGCAGTGGTTGCCCCCTCGTTGTGTAGTTTTTATTTTTTGAATGTATCAGAGCACTTTAAGAAAATAATTTATTTGTCAAAAATGTGCGAGAGAGATAGAATTTTAGCTTTAGTGCAGCCTTAAAACCCATCATACGAAAGCAAAGAAGCTATGATGACGTCACTTCTCGGTTTTTTCTCGATAACTCGAGAACGGATAAAGATATTTCAAATTAGTTTACAGATTATGAAACAGGGCGAAAATGTGCATCTTTTACATATTTTTTTCTATGTGTGGACGTGAAAATGGCGGAAAATGATTAACATATGGCGTAGATATAGGAAAATAAAAATTTGACAGTTAAACCAAACTACCTGAAGATTTCGAGAAATTCTGGCGAGAACGGATAAAGATATTTCAAACTAGTTGTGACAATTGTCAGTTTCAAGCGACAATTGTCAGTTACAAGCGACAATTGTCAGTTACAAGTGACAAATTGTCGGTTACAAGTGACAATTGTCACCTACAAGTGACAATTGTCAGTTTCAAGCGACAATTGTCAGTTACAAGTGACAATTATCAGTTACAAGTGACAAATTGTCGGTTACAAGTGACAAATTGTCGGTTACAAGTGACAATTGTCACCTACAAGTGACAATTGTCAGTTTCAAGCGACAAATTGTCACTTACAAGTTCTACGCCTTCGTAGATTCTTACCAATAATATTAGTGAAAATACCAAATTCCGTCAAAATCCATACAATAAAGGTATAAGGTAAATAAGGTATAACGTATTTTTTTTTATTTCTTACAAAACTTTTCATGCAAAGTAAAATACAAAGTCTTTGCCTTGCGCGGGCCAATCCCGGGGCACTCCGCCAGCTGACGCTCCGAAGCCTCCACAACCCCCTTCAAAGTCTTAAACCGAGCCAACAAAGTCATGGCATCAGTTTTATTAACCCTCTTCACAGAAGTCAAAACCTGAATCAACTGCAAATAAGGGGAGGTTTCACCCCTTTCCATCAAATTATCGGCAGGTTTATTCTCGTAACTTTTGTACGTTTCGACGATTTTGCCTGCTTCTTCAGGGCTCCATGCTAGAATTAACGTTAAGTCTGCCAGAATGCATATTCTCGTTAAGTTTTTCAAGACGTGATGCGGATCGCTTATGTCTACCTAGAATTTTTAAAAGATTTAATGCAAAAAATTTAGTGAAAATCGACCAATGGCGTGACTTCAAACAAACGTCAAGGGTGCTTTGTAAAATAATGACAATTGTCTGGAGGGATGTAAAACCGTAATTTACCGAATTAATTACCACGTACCGACTATATTTTACTGTAACCATGACTGCATATCACGTCAGGTGTGATTCCAAACAAACGTCAAGGGTGCTTTGTAAAATAATGACAGTTGTGTGCAGGGATGTAAAACCGTGATTTACCGAATTAATTACCACGTAAATTACGGTAAATTACAGACTATATTGTACTGTAAATTACGAGGTAATTAATCGGGGAAATTACCCAAAATCTTTGTAGGTAAATTACGAAAAACATCGTTTCTTGTACACAAATAAAATTGTATATTTGTAATTGGGTAATGATGCCGGAAATAAATTATTATTAAACTATTATATTTACATATCTTGACTTTATATCTCAACTTTTTAAATAATTAAATATATAAAATAAATTTTAAATTACCCATAAAACGGTAATTTACCGCAAAATTTTCATTATTGCACCTAAGTAAATTACGAAAAATATTAGTAAATTACGGCGGTAAATTGCCGGTAAATTTCGGTAATTTTACATCCCTGGTTGTGTGTCAAACATTTATTTACAAAGCACTCTGGATGTTGTTTATTTTGAATCTACGGAAGCGTAGAAGTGCCACATTTTACTCTTTTTATTTTCAAATTACCACAAAAAATGTGTAAATTTCGAAAGACAAAACTGTAAATTTACACAAAATCTGTAATTTACACAAAATCTGTAAATTTACACAAAAACTGTAAATTTACACAGAAACTGGAAATTTACACCAAAACTGTAAATTTACAGAAAAACTGTCAATTTACAGTTTTTGTGTAAATTTACAGTTTTCCTATAAATTGACAGTTTCTCTGTAAATTGACAGTTTTTCTGAAAATTGACAGTTTTTGTGTAAATTTACAGTTTCTGTAAATTGACAGTTTTTGTGTAAATTGACAGTTTTTCTGTAAATTGACAGTTTTTGTGTAAATTTACAGTTTTTGTGTAAAACAGTTTTGGTGTTTTACAGTTTTTCTATAAATTGAGTTTTTCTGTAGATTGACAGTTTTTCTGCAAATTTACAGTTTTTCTGTAAATTTACAGTTTTTGTTTAAATTGAGATTTTCTGAAAATTGACAGTTTTTGTGTAAATTGACAGTTTTTCTGTAAATTGAGTTTTTCTGTAAATTGACAGTTTTTCTGAAAATGGACAGTTTTTGTGTAAATTGACAGTTTTTCTGTAAATTGACTGTTTTTCTGAAAATTGACAGTTTGTGTAAATTGACAGTTTTTCTGTAAATTGACTGTTTTTCCGTAAATTGACAGTTTTTGTGTAAATGCACAATAAACTTATTATTATTATTATTATTATTATTATTAAATTGACAGTTTTTGTGTAAATAGACAGTTTTTGTGAAAATTTACAGTTTTTCTATAAATGGAGTTTTTCTGTAAATAGACAGTTTTTCTGAAAATTGACAGTTTTTCTGTAAATTGACAGTTTCTCTGTAAATTGACAGTTTTTCTCTAAATTGACAGTTTTTCTATAAATTGACAGTTTTTCTGTAAATTGATGGTTTTTCTGTAAATTGACAGTTTTTCTCTAAATTGACAGTTTTTGTGCCCCCTTGATCGTTTTTTCGAAGGTATATTTTCCAAATTTTCCAATGACATATGTCAGAACTGACATTTCTGAACTATTTGCAAGGCCAACTAGAAAAACACGAAAGTGTAATACCTGCACTAAGAGGATTCGCAACTCATACATTTTCCCTAAAGGCTTCAGTCTATCGTGGATATAATCCGGGTTTAAATTGTGGTACCGCAGGGACAGGAACAGGGCACAGGTAGTCTTGCCCATTTGATAGTCCGGGACGATTTCATCGTATTCCCACGGGACGTTGGTAATGGATTTTAGTAGAGGGTTGCCCCTTTGCTTGGGACTCACTAGGAGACAGTGGGTTTTGGTTGAGATCCTTAAAGGTGCACTGCTCTGATTCGAAACATTTTGTTCTTCTGAAAATAAAAAAAAAATTACTAAACCGAAGAAAAAGTGGAGAATTACGATTGGTTGATGGTTCTGGAACTAAATCTTCTTCAAAAGCAGCCGCTAGGGAGTCATCGAGCATTATTTAAAAACATTGACAGCCGAAAGTGAGGTTATGTCTAGTTTCCAGGTTGACCAACTTCAATACTATGGATACACCAGAAAAAAATAGCAAACTATTAAGCACCTGTGGTAGTTTGGCTTTCTTCCACTAGATGGCGCTCTCCTTTGACAACGTAACAACGTAGCAAACCACAGGCAGGAATCTTTCTTTTAAGCGATCTAATAGTTCCTGCCTCTTCCACCAGGTGGCTCCTGCTAATTGTGCAAAAAAAACATTTGTCAAAAATGAACATAAAGGCGAAAATTGTGTCCTTTTTGTTCAAAAAATGCTCCTTACGCATATGGTCGATAAAGGCGAAACTCATTCTTCTTGTCGCAAAAATTACTCTTATGTACATGGTCGATAAAGGCGAAAATCGCATTCTTTTTGATGCAAAATTGAACCGTATGTACTTGCAGCATAGAGGCGAAAATGACTTGTTTTTTATTCCAAAAATGATCCTTGTGAATGTGGTCGAAAAAGGAAAATCACTTGGTTTCTCTGCTACAAAATAGACGATATTCAAAATTATAATGCGCATGTGCGTAGCAGCGCGCGAAGGGCTCTGGTGTTTCACGAAATTGGCGTCCATAAGAAACGCTTACATTACAGTGCTCCTAAAATATGAAATCATTTGAAAACTGTAGCACCTACCTTCGTGTAAACTAGCAGTATGAAGACAATGAACCTTTAGTATTACAACTAGTACCTCAAAGTGCTAATTTCCCCAATGCAATAATTATAAAACAATATTAAAATAGTAGAAGTTTAATTCAGAACCGAGTGGAAACAGAAATTGACAAGAATGACAAGTGACAGGAGTGACAGCTTTACTTGGAGAATCATCGTAAATAATTTATTTGATGCGTTAAAAGACCAAAAGTTACTGCCAAAGTTCGTTTCTAGGCCATATTAGTCAATGCCACTACCACGGTAGGATCCATTATTATAAACTTCATAACAACAAGCCACGCTAATTATTGACAGATATAGGTTAATTTTTGGCGGCGCATTTGAATTTTTGTAGCTTGAAACACCATCTGAAGTTCGTACAACATCCGATAGATGGCTCTTTAATTTAGAATAAGGTTTATTAGCGGCAAAATACTAAGCGACTCACATAGTTTGGCGCTTCTCCACTAGATGGCGCCAAATAATATCGATGAGGCGCCCTCTTTCGGCAACGAAGCAAACTACAGGTAAGAATCTTTTAAGCAATCGGACAGTTTCTTGCTTCTCCACCAGATGGCGCCAGTTAATTGTGCGTGGAACTCAAAAATTAAAAATCGAACGTAAATGCGAAAATACCTGGCGCTGTGTTCCAAAAATGATCCTGAAGCGCAGAGTCGATAAAGGCGAAAGTCGCATTCTTTTTGATGCAAAAATGACCCTTATGTACGTGGTCGATAAAGGCGCAGATCACATTCTTTCTGATGGAAAATTTAACCTTATGTACCTGCAGCATAGAGGCGAAAATGGCTTGTTTTTTATTCCAAAAATGATCCTTAGGAATGTGGTCGATAAAGGAGAAAATCGCTTGGTTTCTCTGTTACAAAATTAGCGGCAAACTACTAAGCGACTCACATAGTTTGGCGCTTCTCCACTAGATGGCGCCAGATAATTTCGATGGGGCGCCCTCCTTTCACAACGAAGCAAATTACAGGTAGGAAAATGGCAACGTCGCATTGTGGTATTAAAACTGCTTGTCCGAATAACGTAATAAATAATTAAAAAAAAATGTTTATATAAATGACGTAAAGCATTTAATTTGACATTTCACTGAGAATCTAGTGTGTTTGCACCGTTCTAGTGAAATTCGCTCCTCGACCGTTGGCGGCCCTGCTCTATGACAGCTAAGTTGACAGTTCTGGCTGACAGGTGTCACATCTGTCAGTGACTCATTTTCCATCGATTTTCCCCTTAAAAATTCCCAAAAATGTCTTATATCAACGCCCCCGACTTCGTGAAATTCGCCTGCACCTGCGGACTGCTAAAACCCATCTTCCAGCTGTACTTTTGCCGCCACTGCTGCGACCTCCGGTGTGGTTTTTGCGTCTGCCACGAAGTAACCACCCCTATTTTTTTCCACCCCTAAAACCACTGTTGCAGGTGGACTCCCACTTTTGCAGTAAATGTTGCGAAAACCTCCCCTCGTCGGAGGCCCGCCTCAAAAAGAACAAATGTGGCAATTGCTACATCTGCCCGAGCTGCCACCAGGAACTCTCCACGAGGGTGGCCTCAAAAAGTGCCTCCAACCCCGAAGAGGCGAAAACTGCGAAAAAAATGCACTACTTGTCCTGTCACTACTGTCGGTGGAGCAGTAGAGATGTGGGCATTCCCGACCAATCGGCTGCTACGGGGGGCTGGCCTGAGAGGGAGAATGTGTACGGGGATCGGTTGCAGGAGATCATCGATTGCTATAGGGCTCTGGTGATGTCGGATAAGTTGCAGCGGGAGAAGGACAAGAAGAAGCAACGGGGGAAGTATTTGAGCTATACGGATCGCACGGGGATCACTGCGGCTGCTTTGCGGAAGAAAATTGGGCTTCCGGATCCGCAGCATTCTCTGTTGAGGACGAAGCCGAAGTTGCCGGAGGCAGCCGTGGCTAAGGAGGAGGTGGAGGAATTGCCCGACGATTTTTTCTCCAATCCGGTTAATTTGTTCGAAGGTTTGTTAGTTTCTTTTGTTTTTGTCATGTTTTGACAGTAACGACAGTTGGTTGTCATTATTTGACAGTAAGTGTCATCTGTCCAAAGTTTGACGTTTGTGGTACTTCTTAACTGTCATTAGGTCAATAACCTGTCCAAAGCTTGCTTTTCTGTTTGATTATAATGACAGTTAAGCTTCAGCTGTATGTCAAATGCCTGTCATTAGGTCAATAACCTGTCCAAAGCTTGCTTTCTGTTTGATAATAATGACAGTTAAGCTTCAGCTGTCATTGATGTCAAATACCTGTCCAAAGCCTCCCTTTCTGTTTGACATTTGAACTATCATTAGGGTCAATAACCTGTCCAAAGCTTCCTTTTCTGTTTTAATAATAATGACAGTTAAGCCTCAGATGTATGTCAAATACCTGTCATTAGGTCAATAACCTGTCCAAAGCTTGCTTTTCCGTTTGATTATAGTGACAGTTAAGCTTCAGCTGTCATTGATGTCAAATACCTGTCCAAGGCCTCCCTTTCTGTTTGACATTTGAACTATCATTAGGGTCAATAACCTGTCCAAAGCTTCCTTTTCTGTTTAATAATAATGACAGTTAAGCCTCAGCTGTATGTCAAATACCTGTCATTAGGGTCAATAACCTGTCCAAAGCTTGCTTTTCTGTTTAATAATAATGACAGTTAAGCCTCAGCTGTATGTCAAATACCTGTCATTAGGTCAATAACCTGTCCAAAGCTTGCTTTTCTGTTTGATTATAATGACAGTTAAGCTTCAGCTGTCATTGATGTCAAAAACCTGTCCAAAGCCTTCCTTTCTGTTTGACATTTGAACTATCATTAGGGTCAATAACCTGTCCGAAGCTTCATTTTCTGTTTAATAATGACAGTTAAGCTTCAGCTGTATGTCAAATACCTGTCATTAGGTCAATAACCTGTCCAAAGCTTCCTTTTCTGTTTGATAATAATGACAGTTAAGCTTCAGCTGTCATTGATGTCAAATACCTGTCACCAAACTGTTCCCATCTGTTTTTTAGCTATTCTAACCTCACATTTTTAATCAAAGCGAAAAAACCTGATCCAATGTAAAGCTAAAACCTTGATTCTGTAACTTTTAACGTCAATGTTAAGCACTGTTATAATGACAAATGACAGATAGACAATGCATTTTCTGTCATTTAACATTTTGACAGTGTCTAACATCGATATGTTAAAAGTTACAGAATCATCCCCTAAATGTGTTACTATTATTATTTTGCAGTTACTACAATCGATCAGAGATTGTTACAACCGGATGTGCAACCCCTAACTGTGGACAAGTTATTTCCGGTCCATAAGCACTTATCCGTGAAGAGATCTTTGCGATGTCGATCATGCGAGCACAACGTCAGCAAACCCGAATATAATCCGAGTTCTGTCAAGTTTAAAATTCAACTTTTCGCTTAGTAAGTATCCGTTTTGTGAAAAAAAAAGAGATTTTTTTGAGCCAAGACAAGACTAAGAGAAAGCATTCAAAAAAACATGTAAACTCCATTCGTTTTCTATTGAAGATCTAAAATTCTTCTGGAACTGTACACTTTTTCTGGCAATTGGTTTCACTAGAGTCTTTAATGAAACAAAATGTAATTTTTACTAGTTTTATTCTATTTTGGAACTTTAAATGAAAGAAAACCTACTTTTCTCGAAGTGTGTAAGTCCTAGAAGTTTGAAATTTACCCCATTCGATTCTCCTTCAAATTTGAGGAAATAAGATAGGTCACACTTGCGGTCGCAAAAAACTTTTACAAAATATATGCTTTTTAGTGAATTTCGCGTTTTAGAGTTTTTATCATTAAGATTACTGGCAATTGGTTTCACTAGAATCTTTAATGAAACAAAATGTAATTTTTATTAGTTTTATTCTATTTTGGAACTTTAAATGAAAGAAAACCTACTTTTCTCGAAGTGTGTAAGTCCTAGAAGTTTGAAATTTGCCCCAATCGATTCTCCTTCAAATTTGAGGAAATAAGATAGGTCACACCTGCGGTGGCAAAAAACTTTTACAAAATGTATGCTTTTTAGCGATTTCGCGTTTTAGAGTTTTTATCATTAAAATTACTGGCAATTGGTTTCACTAGAATCTTTAATGAAACAAAATGTAATTGTTATTAGTTTTATTCTATTTTGGAACTTTAAATGAAAGAAAACCTACTTTTCTCGAAGTGTGTAAGTCCTAGAAGTTTGAAATTTGCCCCAATCGATTCTCCTTCAAATTTGAGGAAATAAGATAGGTCACACTTCCGGTCGCAAAAAACTTTTACAAAATGTATGCTTTTTAGTGAATTTCGCGTTTTAAAGTTTTTATCATTAAAATTACTGGCAATTGGTTTCACTAGAATCTTTAATGAAACAAAATGTAATTGTTATTAGTTTTATTCTATTTTGGAACTTTAAATGAAAGAAAACCTACTTTTCTCGAAGTGTGTAAGTCCTAGAAGTTTGAAATTTACCCCAATCGATTCTCCTTCAAATTTGAGGAAATAAGATATGTCACACTTGCGGTCGCAAAAAACTTTTACAAAATATATGCTTTTTAGTGAATTTCGCGTTTTAGAGTTTTTATCATTAAAATTACTGGCAATTGGTTTCACTAGAGTCTTTAATGAATCAAAATGTAATTTTTATTAGTTTAATTCTGTTTTGGAACTATAAATGAAAGAAAACCTTTCACTTTTTTCTGTAAATTTACACTTTTTCTGTAAATTTACTTTTTTCTGTAAACATACACTTTTTCTGTAAATTACAAAATAAAAAAAGTCAGCAAATATCATGGCAGCTCCACACTTTCGTACATTTTCGACCAATTCAGAGCAATTGCAAAATTTTGACATCTGTCATGTTTCCTGACGTATCGCATTGAAATCGCTCCTACCAACTCACCTGTCGGTAAAATTTCCTGCAAAATTTCCTCGTACCAACATAAAATTCAAATTTTGACGTTCTGTCACTTCAATAGAAAAAATTAATGGAGAGTATATACAGGGTGGTCCAACCAAAAGTTTCCACCCCTAATATCTCGTGAACAGAACGAAATATAAAAATTTGCTCGGACAGGTCGATTTTTGTTTCGAGGGGGGCACTTTAATCCGCGGTTGGTGAAATTCCACAACGCAACCCCTAACCCCCACTAACCCCAACTTCAAAATCTCAAATGGTAACCCTCCACTTGTGATGCATCATTTTAAAGCAAATTTAATTGCCAACTCAACGATGTGAAAATTTCTGGGATTTGATCAACTCCAGCGCCCTCTACGGTCAAATTTTAAATTACATTAGGGCCCTCCGTGATACATTATTTGAAAGGGTTTGAAATTCTCAGTAAAACGATCCAAGAATTTTTGAAATCCATTCACTCGTTCAAAAGTTACATTGAAGAACATGAGCTGGTTTTGGGCCTAGAAATCCTTCAAGTTTACGCCTGTAACTTTTGAACGAGTGGATGGATTTCAAAAATTGTTGCATCGGTTTAGAAAGAATGTTAAACCCTTTCAATTGATGTATTACGAATGGCCCTAATGTAATTTAAAATTTGACCATAGAGGGCGCTGGAGTTAAATAAAGATCAAAAATTCTTACAGCGTTGGATTGACAATGAAATTAGCTTTGAAATAATGCATCACAAGTGGGGGGTTGCCATTTGAATTTTTGAAGAGGGGGTTAGTAGGGGTCAGGGGGTGTGAGGAAAAATTTCACCAAGGGCGAATTTAGGTGTCCCCCTCAAAATGAAAATCCACCTGTTCGAGCAAATTTTTATATTTCGCTCCGTTCACGAGATATTCGGGGTGGAAACTTTTCGTTGGACCACCCTGGAGTGGTCCAACGAAATGTTTCCACCCCTAATATCTCGCGAACGGAACGAAATATAAAAATTTGCTCGGACAGGTCGATTTTTGTTTCGAGGGGGGCACTTTAATCCGCGGTTGGTGAAATTCCACATCGCAACCCCTAACCACCACTAACCCCAACTTCAAAATCTCAAATGGTAACCCCCCACTTGTGATGCATCATTTTAAAGTAAATTTAATTGCTAACCCAACGATGTAAAAATTTCTGATATTTGATCAACTCCAGCGCCCTCTACGGTCAAATTTTAAATTACATTAGGGCCCTCCGTGATACATTATTTGAAAGGGTTTGAAATTCTCTGTAAAACAATGCAAGAATTTTTGAAATCCATTCACTCGTTCAAAAGTTACATTGAAGAACATGAGCTGGTTTTGGGCCTAGAAATCCTTCAAGTTTACGCCTGTAACTTTTGAACGAGTGGATGGATTTCAAAAATTGTTGCATCGGTTTAGAAAGAATGTTAAACCCTTTCAATTGATGTATTACGAATGGCCCTAATGTAATTTAAAATTTGACCATAGAGGGCGCTGGAGTTAAATAAAGATCAAAAATTCTTACAGCGTTGGATTGACAATGAAATTAGCTTTGAAATAATGCATCACAAGTGGGGGGTTGCCATTTGAATTTTTGAAGAGGGGGTTAGTAGGGGTCAGGGGGTGTGAGGAAAAATTTCACCAAGGGCGAATTTAGGTGTCCCCCTCAAAATGAAAATCCACCTGTTCGAGCAAATTTTTATATTTCGCTCCGTTCACGAGATATTCGGGGTGGAAACTTTTCGTTGGACCACCCTGGAGTGGTCCAACGAAATGTTTCCACCCCTAATATCTCGCGAACGGAACGAAATATAAAAATTTGCTCGGACAGGTCGATTTTTGTTTCGAGGGGGGCACTTTAATCCGCGGTTGGTGAAATTCCACATCGCAACCCCTAACCACCACTAACCCCAACTTCAAAATCTCAAATGGTAACCCCCCACTTGTGATGCATCATTTTAAAGTAAATTTAATTGCTAACCCAACGATGTAAAAATTTCTGATATTTGATCAACTCCAGCGCCCTCTACGGTCAAATTTTAAATTACATTAGGGCCCTCCGTGATACATTATTTGAAAGGGTTTGAAATTCTCTGTAAAACAATGCAAGAATTTTTGAAATCCATTCACTCGTTCAAAAGTTACATTGAAGAACATGAGCTGGTTTTGGGCCTAGAAATCCTTCAAGTTTACGCCTGTAACTTTTGAACGAGTGGATGGATTTCAAAAATTGTTGCATCGGTTTAGAAAGAATGTCAACCCCTTTCAATTGATGTATTGCGAATGGCCCTAATGTAATTTAAAATTTGACCATAGAGGGCGCTGGAGTTAAATAAAGCTCAAAAATTCCTACAGCGTTGGATTGACAATAAAATTAGCTTTGAAATAATGCATCACAAGTGGGGGTTGCCATTTGAATTTTTGAAGAGGGGGTTAGTAGGGGTCAGGGGGTGTGAGGAAAAATTTCACCAAGGGCGAATTTAGGTGTCCCCCTCAAAATAGAAATCCACCTGTTCGAGCAAATTTTTATATTTCGCCCCGTTCACGAGATATTCGGGGTGGAAACTTTTCGTTGGACCAGCCTGTATACAGGGTGGTGAATTTTTCGTTGCCCACCAACTCGGAAACCGTAAGGGATGGAGCTTGGCCAAAATTAGAAAAAAGTTGCGTTTTTTCAAGGTAATTAGGAATCCGTAAAGAATCCTCCTTTATTTTGACTCGTTCCCGAGTTATTCCGAAAAGATTGAAATTCGTGATTTTAAAGAAAAATTCATATATTTCTGACGATTGGTGGTGATTAAATGGAACTTGCAACTTTTATATTTTTGACAGCTGTCAACTCGACAGCTAACAAATTCCAATAATTCCAAAAAAATTCCTAAAATTCCAAAAAATTGTAATAATTCCAAAAAATTTCAATAATTGCAAAAAATTCCAATAATTTCAAAAAATTCCAATAATTCCAAAAAATTCCAATAATTCCAAAAAAATGCAATAATTCCAAAAAATTTCAATAATTGCAAAACATTCCAATAATTCCAAAAAATTCCAATAATTCCAAAAAAATCCAAAAATTTCAAAAAATTGCAATAATTCCAAAAAATTCCAATAATTCCAAAAAAATTTCAATAATTCCAATAATAGTCCGATATACAGGGTGATTCACGTAGACCGTTCGTTAGAAGTTTTTCCACTTCCCAGTGGAATAGAAATTTTAAATTTGGTACTCGGCCATTATCGGCGATTCTGAATTCACCTAAAATATTGGCAAGATTCCGTCACTTCCGGTTTCGCCGGAAATGATACCAACTTTGTTATTTTAAATGGAACCCTATAATTTTGATTACATATTTAAGATCGTCTTTTCAGACTGAGTATTTCTTATCTGGGTTATCTTCATCTACCTGTCACAGTTTTTGACTTATGTCAATTTTTTCTTTCAAAATGTCACATGCAACAGTTGCTTTAAAAAATCGAAGCTCCTAAACGCTTTGCAGTGATGAAACGAGGTTTTTTACAGTCGATAGCGAAGGCATCAGAGAATCTTTTGAGTGGTCAACAATCTACGAACATAGCTTCAAACGTTCACAATTACTATTCAAAGTTGACGATGACAAAATGTGGAAAAGTCGATTTTTTCAAATGAAACGTACTATTTTTGGCAACGGCAATCGATAGAGCGCTAAATTTTAGGGGCAGTTTCATCAACATGTCCTATACCCTCTACTTATCAACTCTGAGTTATTGACGAAAAAAGATATTCTGAAAAAATTACGAGTTATCGGAAATTGAGTAGGCTTTGGAAAATTTGTCACGTCAAAAAGTGACATTTTCATTATTAGTATTAATAATTGTTGGCTTAATGTTGGCCTTACAACAACGGTGGACTACACGAATGAAGTTGTTTTTGATTTATTTGTGATTTATAGTCAAAATGACAGCAAAATAAGAACGATTGTTTAACAAAAAATACTCTCAAGACATAACTTCTTTCATTTTATAACTTACAAGTACAAATCTTACAATAGAACTAACAATTATTATCAACATTAATCCTTTTGAAAGAAACAAACGTAACACAATTTAACAAAGCTTTTGTCATTCATTACATTAATACAGTTCGTCTTCATGCGAGCAAATTTACCCTGTCATCTGCGCTAAATCTGGATACTTTGCGTTAAATGGCTCGGCAAGTTCTGTCTACAATTCGGTCATTTTGACCATAAGTCACAAATAAATCAAAAACAACTTCATTCGTGTAGCCCACAATTTATTGTTGTAAGACCAACATTAAGCCAACTATTATTAATACTAACAATGAAAATGACACTTTTTGACATGTAACAAATTTTCCAAAGCCTACTCAAGTTCCGATAACTAATGATTTTTTCAGAATATCTTTTTTCGTAATTAACTCAGAATTGATAAGTAGAGGGTATAGGATATGTTGATGAAACTGCCCCTAAAATTTAGCGATCTATCGATTGCCGTTGACATAAATAGTACGTTCCATTTGAAAAAATCGACTTTCCCATATTTTGTCCTAGTCAACTTTGAATAGCAATTGTGAACGTTTGAAGCTAGGTCAGTAGACTGTTGACCACTCAAAAGATTCTCTGATGCCTTCGCTATCGATTGTAAAAAAACTCGTTTCATTATTGCCAAGCGTTTAGGAGCTGTGATTTTTTAAAGCAACTCTTGTATGTGACATTTTGAACGAAAAAATTGCCATAAGTCAAAAACTATGACAGGTAGATGAAGATAACCCAGAGAAGAAATACTCAGTTTGAAGAGACGATCTTAAATATATAATGAAAATTATAGGGTTCCATTTAAAATTACAAAGTTGGTATCATTTCCGGCGAAACCGGAAGTGACGAAATCTTGCCAATATTTTAGGTGAATTCAGAATTGTCGATAATGGCCGAGTATCAAATTTCAAATTTCTATTCCACTGGGAAGTGGAAAAACTTCTAACGAACGGTCTACGTGAATCACCCTGTATACGTAGCCAAAAAGGGGTCCAGCTTGCATTAATTAGGGCAAAAGATTTTTTTCTTTAGGAATGATTGGTATCTAAGGGGGAGTGTGAAACTAAGTTTTCGACCTCGAAAGCCGGTGGGAGAACTTTTGGTAGGCGAAAAACCTTGAAATTTTCGTACTTCTTTCAGTTTTTTGCTCGTAACTCTTAAACGACGCCTCCTACAGAAAATTTTGTACTTTCCGAAATTAAAGTAAATAAAATTTGCTACAAAATGCACTGGTAAGCGTCGTCCTCAACCTCTATAGGTGGCGCGTTGGAGCACGAAGTTCTCGAACAGTTCCGGCAGATTGTTGTGCAGTGCAAACCAGATTTTCGGCAGGTGCATGCAGCGGTGCACCCTTTTTTGCAACTACAGAACACCAGTTGTAGCAATGACTCCGGTGCTGCTTCTTTTTTCATCGGAATGGGAGAGAGGCCGAGGTTGTCTCGTTTCCACCCCCATTGAAGTGGATCTAAGTCGTTCCCCAGCCAGCACTGAACTTGCAGGAATGTTCTAAAGCAGTGGTTGTCGGCTGCATCGAGGGTAGGTGGCAATCGTGACAAGTTAAACTTAGCCTTTGTTGACATTTTCACGAACAGGTAGTATCTCATCTCATTTATAGATTGAATTGAGGCTGCACAGGTGCCGTACAACACCATGAAAATCTTTTCTCCAGCTTTGCTGATCTGTGCTTTTGAAGCTGATGGCTGATAAAATACAGAAGCGGCTTCCTTCAAGGTAGTGTCTTTTTCAATGAGGGCACATAGTTTCGTTTTTCCATGCCCAAAAGGAGACGACGTTGTGTCACAACCAGAAAAAGCGTGAGCAAATAGAATGTAGTCAGCATTATATCGATACGATGAGGTCGAGAAGTATGTATCATCTTTGCCACTCCTTCCTGGTTTGAGAAGATACACATTGCTTTTGGTTGGATTAGGAACTCCTGATGTCAGCACAACAAGCACATCAACATCCTCACTGACTATAACAACTTTGTCAAAACTGGTCGATTGTGACAAAGCTGTATTGACAATTAGTACATCCGCGTCCTCTATTGCCTCCAACACTTGTATAGAGCTTTGTTCGAAATATGTTCTCAACATTTGAATCAGGCGGCCCTTATTACTTTCATTACCCAAAAACTTTTCTTGGGAAACAGCAGGAAATGTTCTTTCATCGAACATGATATCGACCGAAGTCTTCATCTTGGAACGACGAACTCTTTCTGAGCCCGTATTCTCGAATCGGGCGAACAGTTCCCCATGCGATGTTGCTACGCAACCGCCAATCAGACTGCCCGTACCTTAGTGATTTCCTATAGGAAACTGTTCCCCGGATTCGAGAATTGGGGCCCTGAGCTTTTAGTACCTCGCTGATTCACATCACTTGGATAGCCATCAAACACGACGATTACTGTAGATCCATAGTGCCTCTTAACATAGCTGACGTACTTGTTGCAGATAGAACCAAATGATTCATTTTTTCCCCAAACAACTTTGTGAAGGAGAAACCCTCCATCCACAACAACCATCTTATTTTGCAGCCTAGACGTCTGGATATCTGCAGGCTTAAAAGCATTGTAAAGTAGTGATTTGGTTCCTTTTCGTAGCCCATCGTCACTGAACAAAGATAAGGGGTAAGGAGCCAGTTCAAACGTGAAATAATTTTGGAGATCTTCGTCAGACTGTTTTGCGATGCAGATTCTTTGAAACAATGTTGTTGGGTCCACAGCAGTCAGTATTTCGGAGCCCACTTTCAATGTGCTTGTTATATGAGCAAGCGTAATTACTTTATCTTTTCGTTTCAAATGCAGGCTGTCGAACTTAACACCATTAATTTTTACCATGCAATTCTTGCCTATTTCTTGTGCTGACTGGCAATTCACCTGTTCTCCACCTATAACTCCACTGCTTATGGACATTATTGCATCAGTCATTGCAAATGGAGGGTGCTGAACAAACCACGCCTTCAATTTGTTAGAGTCCGCATTATCTCGAGCCACTTTTCCATGACATCACAAACGTACTGCATATGGATGTTCCCTTGTGTCCACTTAGCAAGAACACTATCACTGAAACCTCGTCCACTAGAAAGACCACCTTTAACTTTGCTGGACCTCATCAACGTCTGTTCTATGGTCATATCAGACCAAATACCACTCCAAAACTTTTCACTTCGCCTGATGGTAAAGTATCCTCGTCTGGTGAAAAGGTCAAATTCAATAGGGTCCATCTTTTCTTCTAGAGTCATCATATCTTGTACATAAATTTGGGCACTTTTTGCGTATGGTAAGTGACCTGCTGCGTGGAAAAACGGTAGCATTTTTTGAGTAGTGATCAGGTGTTGATTCCAGTCACCCATTCTCTCTGCTTCGATAAACTGCTTCATCAGAGTCACCATTTTGAAGTATTGTCATGTGATCCCGAATGGAATTTACCATATACCGGGTGTAATTTAAAATTAGTAGGTAGTCAAAAGCTGTCAGGAATAAACAATTCCTCGCTAACTAAAGTTTAAATGTCGCGATAGTTCGTGGGTCAATATGACATATATGTGTAGGAACACATATATATATACATGTACAGAGCCTATGTGTATATCTTATTTATATACTACAGGTATGTAATTTATCATAAAAATATATAACGGGTACCATAAATGCTCACAGACAGGCCAAAATCCGTAAAACTTACAGTTGAATGTGTTTTGAAAAATTTCAGTGAAATTCAAAGCTCTGTAAAATACGGACCGCAGCGAGTAAAATTAACTTTTACCAGTGCATTTTGTGGCAAATTTTATTTACTTTAATTTCGGAAAGTACAAAATTTTCTGTAGGAGGCGTCGTTTAAGAGTTACGAGCAAAAAACTGAAAGAAGTACGAAAATTTCGAGGTTTTTCGCCTACCAAAAGTTCTCCCACCGGCTTTCGAGGTCGAAAACTTAGTTTCACACTCCCCCTTAGATACCAAACATTCCTAAAAAAAAAAATCTTTTGCCCTAATTAATGCAAGCTGGAATGTGTCTATATATTGGGCTATAATTCCAAAAAAATCCAATAATGCCAAGAAAATTCGAATAATTTCAAAAAAATTCCAATAATTCCAAAAAATTCCAATCTTGTAACTTTTTTTTTTCAGTTATCACATTCCCGAGGTTCGCATCGTGACAGTCGAGCCCTTAAGGGCCGGCAAACCCGCCGAGTTGATCCTAAAATTCACCAACCCCACTCAGCATCAAACCACCCTAACTTTTTTAACGTTGGATTTAACCGAGGAGGGGGTGGAGGAAAGCGAAGAAGTGCCACCCCCTGCAGAGGAGGTAAGTCTTTCTTTTTTATTTTTTTTTGATGTTATTTTAGCTAAAAATTGTGCAGAAACCGTCACTTCCAAGTCAACCGAGCAGTCTTCTGAACATTTCTTCTCGTCAGCCATCTATTACTGTAAAGGCGAGAGCTATCGCACAAGAAATTACTGCAGATGTTGAGATACCTTTGGGAAAAGTAATTTTGCCTCAGAGGGATGATGCGGCCGAGTATGATGATTCTGGGGATACTCACAATATTCAGGATGATCCAAAGTGAGTATTTATCGAAATGTTTTTTGGCGGAGTAGGGCGTGCTCACCCTTATTCGGTAAATATTGGATAAATTCCAAAAAATTCCAATAATGCCAAGAAAAATCCAATAATTCCAAAAAATTCCAATAATGCCAAGAAAAATCCAATAATTCCAAAAAAATTCCAATAATTCCAAAAAATTTCAATAATTCCAAAAAAACTACAATAATTTCAAAAAATTCCAATAATGCCAAGAAAATTCCAATAATTCCAAAAGAATTTCAATAATTTCAAAAGATTCCAAAAATTTCAATAGTTCCAAAAAAATTCCAATGATCCAAAAAATTCCAATAATTCCAAAAAATTCCAATAATTCTAAAAAATTCCAATAATGCCAAAAAAATTCCAATAATTCCAAAAAATTCCAATAATAAAAAATTATATGCTATTCGTGCTTTTACATGTTTTAACGTTGTGTCTTGTCTATAACAAAACGAACATCATATAGATATAGATGCTGATATAAATGCTGATATAAAGCTCCTTCCATTTTTTTGTCATTCATGAAACTTTACAGTGTAGTAGGACGTGGTAGTAGGGGTGGTTTGAAATTATATGCTATTCTTGCTTGTACAGGTTTTGATGAGGGGTTGACCACCTTGAAATTGTGATGTACACGCATGAGAATTTATGGAAATTATTCACAAATTGCGGAGATTATTTGGAAATTGATGTACATTTTTTTCGTAGATGGTCAACCCCTCAGTTTCAACTTTCGCGGCCAACTTAATTGCCGACCTGACTAAAAATATAAAAAAAAATTTCAAATCTTAAACACGATTTTTCTCCGAGGGGTTAACCACTTGGCGATTTTTGTGTAGTGTTCTCTCTAGGGTGGTACTCTGCTATTTTATACGAATTTAGTGATTTTTAGAGCAATTTTCATTGCAATTTTTATTGCAGCTATAGCCTTTTAGTGTTGGTACACTAATTCGCCTTGTGGTTAACCCCTTACTTTTCTTACTTCTTACTCGATTTCGGAGAGTATTTTCAGTATTTTTACCCTTTTCTCCCTTACGCTGAAGTAATATAAAAAAAGCCAACGGAAGATGTATATCAATACGATGTGTATCCCTGTAGATGTTTAGGGGTGGAAATGAACTGTAGTTAAGTGGCTTGCTGGGCTTAGGGGTTGTTAGTAGCGTAGGGGTTGGTTTTAGGTTGAAGACTCATAAGACTTTCTTCAATGGTTGACCGAAATCTATCGAACCCCATAATTTTATTCCACCAATTACATGAAAGAATTTCCAGTTTCAACCCTTAAATTTCATCCCCCTTGTTAGATATTAATGAAAATTTGCCCATCCGCTTACAGTGGCGCTGTAAATGACCACATCAAATTCAGCCCTGATACGTTGAGCAGTTTTTGAGTTCTAGCATTTTTGTGTTTCGGCATGTTAAGGGGTTGTACCGCTTTTAAGGGTCGTTTTTCGCGAATTATGAATAAGACCAATAGAAAGCTATCGAACGGTATTATTTTCAACTCTACATTATTCAGTGAAAATTCGAGTTTCAACCCCTAACTTTCATCCCCTTCGATAATTTTCTCCTAAAATTCGCTCTTCCCTTCTCGAAGATGCAATGTGCAAGATGTCACAGTTTCGCAGAAGATATTGCTTCTCTGTGTCAAATTGCAGGGTTTTATGGACGTTTCACCCCTAAACTCCAACCCCCTATTTCACCACCCCCACATGCCCTAAAGGAAGTTGTGTTTTCAATTTTACCACCCTAACCCAATTCGTTGAAAAATTCCGGTGATTTGTAGATTCATGTTTTCAACCCCTCATGATTTCACCCCTTCATGATTATAGGGGCGAGTTTATTTTTCCGGGGTTACATAACTCCTTGCGTATTTACTGACTTCAGTTGTTCATAAATAAATCAATAAGGTTTCAGAAAAAATAAAAAAAATACATTTATCCGCTTGCAAAGAGTTAGGGGTGGTTAATAGCCTAGGGGTTGGTTTTAGGTTGAAAACTCATAAGACCTTTTTTCAATAGTTGACCGAAATCTATCGAACCCCGTAATTTTATGCTACCATCTACATGAAGAAATTTCAAGTTTCAACCCTTAAATTTCATCCCCTTTGTTAGATTTTAGTGAAAGTTTGTCCATCCACCTACAATGTCACTGAAAATTAGCACACCAAATTCTGCCTGGATACGTTGAGTAGTTTTTGAGTTTTCGCATTTTTGTGTTTCTGCATGTTAGGGGTTGTAGCGCCTATAAGGGTGGTTTTTCTCAAAATATGAATGATACCTTTTTTGAATCATTAATGGAAAGCTATCGAATGACGCCAATTTCGACCAATACTTATTAAGCAGAATTTCGAGTTGCAACCCCTAATTTCCACCCCATCTGTTCGATTTTTCGAAAAACCCATCCCCCGCAAGATTTCACCGATATATGTGTGTACGTTGAGTTTCCGACAGCTGCGTGCAACTCTTGCGGAGTTATCATATTTTTTGTGGTTTTCATCCCCTAAATTTCATCCCCCGAAATTAGCACCCCTTCAGCTTCAACAGGCTGGAGGGTCGAACGTACATACCAAATTTCAGAAAGATACGTCCACTAGTTCTCGAGTTATTGCAATTAATAGTTTTTCGGTTTTTCACCCCTAACTCCCACCCCCTTGGTCCGATATGGCCCAAAAGCAATCCCCGCCTTACTTTTCGGAAGACGAAGCTGCCTACCAAGTTTCAGCTCGATATCTCGATCCGTTCTCAAGTTATCCGACGGACAGACTGAGGAGCGAGCGAGCGAACGAGCGAATAAGCTAAAACAAGAGTGCCTCGCATTTTGCTCCGGCACTAAAAGTGAAAAGTCACTGCGAAACATTTTATCTTCCAATTCTTTTTTGCTCTGAGGGGTTAACCACTTAGCGATTTCGGTGTTCAGCTAATTTGCCTTGTGGTTAACCCCCCGCTTTTCCCCTTCATCAATCTTCGAGAAGTGAATAATCTTATGTTTAATTTGCCCTGGAGGAAGATAACGAAAATATTTTTTCATATCGCCATCTCTTTTTATCATATTACTTAGTCTTGAGAGGGAAAAGGACATCAAATACTTTGAAATTATATACTATCCTTGTCTTGCTTGTACATGTTTTGACGTTCTGTCTCTTGTTCTGAATTACTAAACGATCAAAATATTATGACAAATGTCACTGTGGAGAAAATTGCGACGTTGCCACTTCCAACCCCCAACCCCCTGATCTCCAGCTGACTATTTTTCTATTTTTTTTTTTTTCAGATTGGTCGTGTGGAGAAAATCCAACAAAGCCTTCGTCAAATTAATGGTAACCCCTAAGGAAAATCTGGAATTGAACACGGAAGTCGTAGCTTGTTTCATCATGCAGCACGTTTACACCAACACAATAACGTCAGTCGAGCATAGAGAACCAGACAGAAGAAATCATAACGTCAAAGTTTTTCTTACTTTAGGCAACATTGTTGGATCTGAATAAACCCCTAAACATAGCTTAAGCTTTAATAATTATTATTGTTTTGATATAAATATTGCAAAATTTTTGCGAAATATAATAAATAATAACCAAAGATTTTGATTTAAAAAAGTTAACTGTCAAACTGGTCAAAGTCTGGAAGATCTAGAGTGCTTCTGTCAACGTCATTAGAAAATGGCAACGTCGCAGTTTTAAGGCTATAACTTTTCTTAAATTTACAGAAAAAGTGTAATTTACAGGAAAAGTTAAATTTACAGAAAAAGTGTAAATTTACTGAAAAAAGTGTAAACTTACAGAAAAACGAAATTTACAGGAAAAGTGTAAATTTACAGAAAAAGTGCGTATTTACAGAAAAAGTGTAAATTACAGAAAAAGTGTAAATTTACAGAAAAAGTGTAAAACAGAAAAAGTGTAAAGAAGGGAATCGAACTTTCAATGAATTTGGGCTATATGTTGCACGCATAAGAGATTTACAAATTCTTGACTCAATGACCCTAAAAGATCAAGCTTTTGATCTGTGTCAGTTTTAAAAATCTCTTATGTGTGCAACTGTACTTTTTTAATTTTTGAATTCGATAGGTATATAACCTAAATGAGCTATTTCTTATGGAAAATTGGGATCGATAGATTTTTTTAATTTTTTGAAATGTTGTCCACACGATGCTGATTAAAACGTCTCATGGACACAACCTTGTGGGGCCAACGGTTTAGGCGCTAGAGCGCCCCAAAATACCGGTCCGGACGTCCCGGATGCAACGCTTTTTTTCAAATATCTACAGGGTGTCCGGAACGATGAAATATTTCGGAGCGTAATTCTACATCTCAATATATGAAAAAAAGTTCCTATAAACATGTGTCCAGAAATCGTTCCTAAGGGGGCTACGGCCCTCTGAAGGGGGCGTCTAAAATTCGGTGTTTATTGAATAAATCAGGAACCGCTTAAGCTACAGCGACGAGTTTTTGCACATTATCTAACATCAGTAAGGGCGATCAAATTATGCTAACCACCAAAAGCAGCGGCGTGGAAAGTAGGGGGCTTCAGCTTTCCCCACCCCAATTTTTCTACGTTATTTTATTGACAATTTCTCACCGGAATTACTGAAATTGCATGAAAAAGCCTCTCTTATTATAACACCGTAGGATCAACCGTTTTCGAAAAAATTAGATTTAAAGGTCCATTTGCATTTTAGGCTTATCAATATTCATTTTTATTAAATTACAAAACTGAATGGAGGTTCAAAAGTTGCTTTCCCCCTTTCGAACTCTATAGTGGAGGGGCACTTCGGAAAAACTCTGGGGCACATAACCTTTATTAATTTCATGCAGTCTGAGGGTGCTGTCAAATACTTTTTTCCACTTCCGGTTTAGCCGGAAATGACCCTAAAATTGGTTTTTTAAATTGAAACCCACATTTTTTTCAACTAATTCGGAATCTACGAATTTTTGTAAATCGAAAACACGTGTCGCACTTGACCGGTAATCAAGTCACGGCCACCCCAGATTTTCAAAAACATCGAAGAAATCGGTGAAAAACGAAGATTTTTGAAAATTGCAAAAACACGTCAACCTTATTTTTTTGATACAAATTCAACTTGACAGTTAAATTTCTTCTTTACTTCGTTCTGAATTTTTCAAATTCTTTGATTTTTTACTATTGGTGATTTTTACAAAAAGAAATTAGAAAAATGTAATCGGGCAATCGAATTCGCATCAAAAAAATAAGGTTGACGTGTTTTTGCAATTTTCAAAAATGTTCGTATTTCACCGATTTGTTCGCTGTTTTTGAAAATGTAGAGTGGCCGTGACTTAATCTCCGATAAAGTGTGGTACGTGTTTTTAACCTAGAAAAATTCGTAGATTCCGAATTAGTTGAGAAAAATGTCGGTTTCAATTAAAAAAAAACTATTTTAGGGCTATTTCCGGCCAAACCGGAAGTGAAAAAAAATATTTGACAGCACCCTCAGACTGCACTAAATAAATACATGTTATGTGCCCCAGAAGTTTCCGAAGTGCTCCTCCACGATAAAGTTCGAAAGGGGGGAAACAACTTTTGAACCTCACTGTATAATGTTGCTTATTGATGACAGATAGTCTGCAAAAACTTAATAATTGACTAAATAAAATCGTATTTTGAGCGCCCACTTCAGGGGGCCCTAGTCCCCTTGGAGCAATTTCCGGACACATGCTTATAGGAACGTTTTTTCATCTTTTGAGCTGCAGAATCACCCACCGAGGTATTTTATCGCTATTTCTATACACCCTGTATAATATCTCGGTTATTTTTAACGATAGGGTGTTAATTTAAAAGGTGTTAAATAGATATTTTTCTAAAGTCTTTTCTGGTACATAAGTACATCAAAACAGTTAACGGTCTATTTTTTGAAATATCACTTTCTTTAAAAAATATATATATGTATAAGAAAAATACCTGATTACCCCACGCTCATATTCCAGATTTTATTATTTGGAACGTTTCATAGCCAACGTTCGCACATTACGCATATTGCCGTTTCTTCGGGCAATACTATAGGCGTTAATTTTCGCCAGCACACCTGGGGCAAATAACTATGTCGGAACTAATAATTCCTTCTTGTGTTTTTTGATCGCATCTAACCTTGTCTTGTTATTCGAGGATGATTACCTATTTGATTCTTACAATTTATGGGTTTCTCCAAATTCTCGCAAATCTATTGCAGATCTAGGTACCGGGATTATCAATTCTGTTTGCTAAAGGAAAGCTGCTTACACTATCGAAATTAATCATAACACAAGTAGGTAGAGAGATCGCAGATTGAAAAGGACCTGCCACGTGATCGGCGCGAGTCGACTTGTTGAAAACTGCCGTGGTCGGGAAGTCTCGTGGCGGGCGTTGCTGCGCAGCTAGACCCCGCCCACAGATCCTTTTCAACCTGCGATCTGTCTACAGACAGCTCAATGACGACATTCACTTACATATACCGTGCGTATTAAAAATCTGTCCTATTACCGGATGCGCCTAAATGAGAAATATGTACTTAACCCGGAAAAAACAGGGGAATTTTCTCATTTTTGCAACTGAACTTGAAATTCTCCTCTTTCTTAGGTAGTAAAAGAATGTAGTTTTCATTTAGAATCCATCAAACAGCTTCTTTAAATTACTTAAAAAATAAAACAGATTTGTTCAAGTACCTACCTAAATAGAAACTAGATGGCCCTCTAGGTTTAGGAATAAACTCGGGCTTTTGAATTTTTGGAACGCCATAGGTACTACGATTGTAAGTCACGATGACGGAAGTGAATACGGGGATGGCGAAATCTCAGTGTATTTTCCTCAAACTTGAGATTTTGTCATGAACTCAGTTAGCAGGAAGGTCTTCAACAAATATTGTTAAAAGGGCAGCTCACCGTGATCGTTTTTGTGTTTTAATTTTTGACGAAAATCGTTTCGGCCGCTGATTGTGGGCTATCCGTAACTGTGCGGACTTTTTTGTAGATCTTTTGGTTGCCGATATTTTTTCCTTATAGGATTTTAATCCATCTGCATCTGCAAGCGTTTAGGCAGCGTTCACAGTAGAAGTACGAGAAGGCGCCTTTTT
Organism: Pycnomerus fuliginosus; assembly: GCA_963924575.1. Classification (NCBI taxonomy): domain Eukaryota; kingdom Metazoa; phylum Arthropoda; class Insecta; order Coleoptera; family Zopheridae; genus Pycnomerus; species Pycnomerus fuliginosus. The sequence goes on from OZ004624.1 coordinate 2,945,272, forward strand.
TCTCAATTACACTATGCCCAAAGCACGTGTTGAGGCGTTCGGCTTTCGGGCCCTTTGTCCAGTTGTGAGGGCCTAACAACGCACCTATTTTCTTTACATAACATCAGCAAGTAACATAGATAAGCGGACACGGCCTACACGCTACACGTTACTCCCGTGTCGGCCGTGATGAGGAGATTTTTCTGTTGGTGTCAAACGGGCTTTCATTTAGGTACATCGAAATTCCTGTCAGTGTCAATAAACAGCAAGAATAAAGATTGAATAATGGGATCATGGTTATTCTTTGATTCCGGTTTCTGACATAGATAAATAATTATCGAAGCCCGTTTTTCCAAAGTAAAATAAAATAATTGAATTTTTGTTATTCAACTTAACAACCCGAGCAACGCCGGCGGCGAAGGAAGAAACCTTCTGAAGGAAGAGAGAGGCACCTGGTGAAAGAAGAAACTGGTAAAGAACTTTCTGATATTGTCAATCTCGAGGGCAGAACACTTTCTTACAAACCTAGGTGACCTAGGTGAACCGTCGAAGAAACTTTTTAGGGGAAGAGAGAAGTACCCGGTGAAAGAGGATGGTTAAAGATATTGGTACTTATTGTCCATTTTTTGGGCAGAACCCTTTATTACAAGTCCTGGACTACGAATCGAGGGTGACCTGTCGAAGAAACTTTCTGGGCTGAGAGAGAAGTACCTGGTGGATTCTGGATTCTGGGGGGGAGGGCGGCCTGCCAAAGCAGACTGCTGCACTCAGGCCACAGTTGGCCCATTGTGCTGCCTCCCAAGCCCGCTAGCGCACTCTAACTCTCGAGCCAGCCGACTTCCTGCAAAAGCTGGAGTAGCGTGCTGAGAGGGGCGCCAGCGAGCATGACCAAACTTGGCCATTCTTCCCCTAGGAGAGAGCCACGTAATTGGGCGAGTACAGGACACTGTGTGAGCACGTGTTCCATTAGAGTCGTCTTCTAGTTCGCATCCTCTGCAGATGGGGGGGCTTTGTGCAATGCCCATCCGGTGAAGGTGCTGGTTCAAGCCGCAGTGACCAGTAAGTATACCTACGGCTAAGCGCAGTTTACCTCTGGGTAGGTTGAGAAGATATTTTATGGTTTTCTGTTGGACCACTGGCATTAACATTTTCGAATGGCGACATCCAGGTGAGTTTATCCACCTGTCTGCAGTCATCTGGTAGCTTCTGTTCGAAATAAGGGCATATGCGGTACTGAGGGCCAGCGGGACAGCGGGCTCGGGGCCAAGGGGCTCTCGAGATGCCCGCCGCGCCAGCCCATCGGCAACCGCATTGCCTTCTGCATTCTCATGCCCCTTAATCCATGCCAGACTAACCCTATTTAATTGGGCCAGATCCGTCAAGGAATCGAGGGCATCTTGGAGTAGGCTAGAGGTGTTCCTATTACATCTCAGAGCCTGAAGGGTGGCCCTGCTGTCGGTGAGAAACAGCAGGTTCTTATTTGTGGTACCTTTCCTTATAGCTTCTTTTGCTCCAATGGTGACCGCCACAGTTTCTGCTTGGAAGACCGTGGCGTACTTCCCCAGTGGTGCGGTTATATTCAAGTCGAGACTATCGGAGTAGATTCCTGCTCCTGATCCGAACTTTGTTTTTGCTCCGACCGTGTAAATCACAGCATCATAATGAGCTGAGAACGTTTCAGGCGGAGGTGCTGTATCAAGGACGGTGAAGGGTTTGTTAAAACCAAACGTGGGTAGTCGTCGTTCCACTGGCGCCTCCAGAAGCGGAAGGTCCTTTATTACCTCCTGGAGTATGCCAGAGTGACGACTTCCCGTCTTCGCCCGTCCCCACATTCCTCTCTTGTATGTACATGGATGTCAAGAGGTGCCAAGTTCATTGCGGTCTCCAATGCTGAAGTGGGAGTAGTTCGCAAGGCACCTGTAATGGCGAGACAGGCAAGTCTCTGCACATGACTCAGGTCCCTTTTTGCTGTTTCTAGTCGGGTTCTCGGCCACCAGACGATTGCCCCGTAAGTAAGCATGGGCCTTATGACTGTCTGGTAAATCCAAAGAACAATTCCTGGGGAGAGACCCCAGGTTGGCTGACCTGCATTGCCAAAAGGCTCGACAAGCTTTTTCCGTTTTGGTCTTTAGGTGTTTTTTCCATGTAAGCTTGCTGTCGAGGAAAACACCAAGGTATTTTACCTCGGACGAGAGCTTAAGTGGAACGCCGAAAATTGAAGGTACCTCTAAATCATCGGTTCTTCTTTTTTTGGTGAATAGGACTAGCTCTGTTTTGTGAGGGTTCACAGCCAGGGCGCTATCCTGACACCATATTTCAACTACCCGGAGTGCAGTCTGCATAAGGCCTCCTATCACTCCGTGGGAGGTGCCACTTATTAAGATGACAATGTCATCCGCGTATCCAATGGTTATGAAACCCTTATCGTTTAGGACGCAGATAAGAGAGTCAGCCACCAGATTCCACAGGAGCGGTGATAAAACGCCCCATGAGGACAGCCGCGGCCGACCCGCGCCCAACAGGTTCCATTGCCACTGTCGATTTTAACCGATCTCCATTATCGAAGCCCGTTTTTCCAAAGTAAAACAAAATAATTGAATTTTTGTTATTCAACTTAAACAACCCGAGCAACGCCGGCGGCGGGGGAAGAAACCTTCTGAAGGAAGAGAGAGGCACCTGGTGAAAGAGGATGGTTAAAAATCTTCTGTCATTGTCCATTTCATGGTCTACAAGTCCTGGGTTAAGAATCGATGGCGACCTGTCGAAGAAACATGTTGGGCTGAGAGAAGCACCTGGCGAAAGAAGAAACTGGTAAAGAACTTTCTGATATTGTCAATCTCGAGGGCAGAACACTTTGTTACAAACCTAAGGACTAAGAATTCACGGTGAACCGTCAAAGAAACTTTTTAGGGGAAGAGAGAAGTACCTGGTGAAAGAGGATGGTTAAAGATATTGGTACCTATTGTCCATTTTTTGAGCAGAGCCCTTTATTACAAGTCCTGGACTAAGAATCGAGGGTGACCTGTCGAAGAAACTTTCTGGGCTGAGAGAGAAGTACCTGGTGAAAGAGGAAGTAGGTTAAAAACTTTCTGCTGATATTGTCAATCTCGAGGACAGAACACTACTTTCTTATAAACCTATAGGACTAAAAATTCACGGTGAACCGTCGAAGAAACCTTCTGGGGAAAGAGAAGCACCTGGTGAAACAGAAGATTAATACCTTTCTGGAATTGTCGATTTCATGGTAAAAACCGTTCATTACAAGTCCTGAACTAAGAATTGACGGTGAACCTTCGAAGAAATCTTCTGGGGGAAGAGAGAAGCACCTGGTGAAAGAGGAAGTAGGTAGGTTAAAAACCTTGTGGTATTGTCAGTCTCGTGGGCAGAACACTTTCTTACAAACCTAGGATTAAGAATTGATGATGAACCGTCGAAGAAGCCTTCTGGGGGAAGAAAAGCACTCGGTGAAAGAGGATGGTTAAAAACCTTCTGGCTTTGTCCATGTCATGGTCAAAACCCTTTTTCATAAGTCCTGGACTAAAAATCGACGATGACCTGTGGAAGAAAACTTCTGAATGAAGAAGTAAGCACCCGGTGCCAGAAAAAAATCAAAGGATTACTAACATCCTAAAACTCAGTCTATGGCGATCTAGAAACAGGAAGGACTGCAACACACATTAAATTGGAACATATTGGTGTTATTATTATTATTATGTAAGCCCAACATTAAAAAAAGAGTAAGAAAGGAACCTGGGGTCAAGGATGACCTTTAATACAACCATTATGGCATAGGTAGGATGCTTAAGTGCCCAAAACTTTAAGAAAAAAAAATTGTTAATGTCATTAGCATCAGTGATGAGAAATTCAACAAATTGTATCGACAGTAAGCCCAAAAAACACCGATGTTCGATAGTGTAAATTTACCGAAAAAAGAGTAAATTTACAGAAAAACGAATTTTACAGAAAAAGTGTAAATTTACTGAAAAAAGTGTAATTTTACAGAAAAACTATATTTACAGAAAAAGTGCAAGTTTATAGAAAAAGTGTAAATTTACAGAAAAAGTGTAAATTTACAGAAAAAGTAAATTTACTGAAAAAAATGCAGCAGTGAAGCGGCTGGAACCTCCCCATCGCGTGGATCTTTGACTTGGGTTTCTAGTCGAATTAGCAAAGAAAATGTATGACTGGTTTCCATGATGGTTTTAGAACTTTTTTAGAACATACAAATTGAAACATTCATTAGAGAAAAGTAGGTATAAGTAAGTCCTTTTTAGGCAGTTCTAAAACCGTCGTTGAAACCAGTCTTATACAATTTCTGTGCTAATTCGGCTAGAAACACAAGTCAAAGATCCACGCGATGGGGAGGTTCCAGCCGCTTCACTGCTGCATTTTTTTTGAAACCAGAATTTGAAGACCTTTCTGATGGTGACAATAAATCTTTCAAAAACTTGTTTTGGATGGTTAAATAAGTCAATAATTTAAAGTTGGATATTGGTGTGCCAAAACGGCACTTTCCGTGGGTCGATTGAATCCAAAATGTGTTCAGCTCTTTGACGTGCAATACAATCCCCATGTGCAACATTTCAGCTAAATCGGTTCAGGGGCTTGGGCTGTACCGCGATTTTAAGGTCCGATAAAAATCAATTTTTTTTTAATTTTTGGTCAAAAGGGCACTGAGAGTGAATACATTTTTAGAAGCAGAATTTGAAGGCCTTTCCTATCGTGACGTGAAAAATGGGGGTTTGCATTTAAAATTAAAAAGTTGATGTGCCAAAATGGCATTTCTAGTTGCGCGATTGGCTCCAAAAGCTTTTCAGATCTAAGTTGGGTTATGAGATGCCTACGCACCAAATTTCAGCTAAATCGGTCTAGTAGTTTTGGCTGTGGCGTGTTTACAAACGTACGTACGTACGTACATACGTACGTACGTACGTACGTACGTACGTACACACACACAGACACATTTTGAAAACCGCTTTTTTGGGTTCCTGAGACCCCAAAACGTGAAGATCTGGTGCTATCTCAAATTCGAAAATTTTAGTGATTGTAGTAACCTCCCATTTTTTTAAAATTTTGATGGAGTTGGGGAGGTTAAAAGTGTAATTTACACAAAAAGTGTAAATTGGACCCTATCGGCTTTGGGCTGTTTTTGGGCCGCGGTGCGGTATAATTTTTCCGATTTTAAGTGCGAGCCAAGAGGTGTGGCGCAAAAATTGCTTCCAGTACGAACATCAGATCCATGTGCCTTCCTAATGACCATATTATTCCAATGATGGAACCGCCCGAATCCTCAAGTTCTTCGATTCGTAATTCTTGGACATAGATTGTTTTTACCACCATCAAGTTCTTTAGACCACCGATACTCTTTTGGAAGCACTCAGACAACACTTTCACTGATCTGTATCAGAAGTCTGATGTTAGACGTCGGAAGGCCATTCTTGGACCATCATTGTCATTTTTCGCAGTATTTGTGATTCTGTCGAATTGTATATTAAGTATAATTAAGTAATCTGCAGTTGAACCCCAGTGCGGTGGTGCAAGAGGTGTTGTCGAAAACCTCAGAAGGTCTCACTCAGTCTTCTACTTCTTGCACCAACTGCTTTTTTTCAGCGATTGTTGGTATTTCCTCGAGTTTTATGTCAAGAGGTGTTCTACAGTTGAATCTCGGTGGTGTTGTCGACAACTGCAGAAGGTTTCGGTGTTATACTTCTTGCACTAACTGCTTTTCTTCAGCGATTGTTGGTATTTCATCGAGTTTTACGTCGAGATGCTTTCTACGGTTGAACCTCGGTGGTGTTGTCGACAACTCCAGAAGGTTTCGGTGTTATACTTCTTACACCAACTGCTTTTCTTCAGCGATTGTTGGTATTTCCTCGAGTTTTATGTCAAGAGGTGTTCTACAGTTGAATCTCGGTGGTGTTGTCGACAACTCCAGAAGGTTTCGGTGTTATACTTCTTGCACTAACTGCTTTTCTTCAGCGATTGTTGGTATTTCATCGAGTTTTACGTCGAGATGCGTTCTACGGTTGAACCTCGGTGGTGTTGTCGACAACTCCAGAAGGTTTCGGTGCTATACTTCTTGCACCAACTGCTTTTCTTCAGCGATTGTTGGTATCTCATCGAGTTTTACCTGGAGATGCGTTTTACGGTTCAACCTCGGTGGTGTTGTCGACAACTCCAGAAGGTTTCGGTGTTATACTTCTTGCACTAACTGCTTTTCTTCAGCGATTGTTGGTATTTCATCGAGTTTTACGTCGAGATGCTTTCTACGGTTGAACCTCGGTGGTGTTGTCGACAACTCCAGAAGGTTTCGGTGTTATACTTCTTACACCAACTGCTTTTCTTCAGCGATTGTTGGTATTTCCTCGAGTTTTATGTCAAGAGGTGTTCTACAGTTGAATCTCGGTGGTGTTGTCGACAACTCCAGAAGGTTTCGGTGTTATACTTCTTGCACTAACTGCTTTTCTTCAGCGATTGTTGGTATTTCATCGAGTTTTACGTCGAGATGCGTTCTACGGTTGAACCTCGGTGGTGTTGTCGACAACTCCAGAAGGTTTCGGTGCTATACTTCTTGCACCAACTGCTTTTCTTCAGCGATTGTTGGTATCTCATCGAGTTTTACCTGGAGATGCGTTTTACGGTTCAACCTCGGTGGTGTTGTCGACAACTCCAGAAGGTTTCGGTGTAATACTTCTTGCACCAACTGCTTTTCTTCAGCGATTGTTGGTATTTCATCGAGTTTTACGTCGAGATGCGTTCTACGGTTGAACCTCGGTGGTGTTGTCGACAACTCCAGAAGGTTTCGGTGCTATACTTCTTGCACCAACTGCTTTTCTTCAGCGATTGTTGGTATCTCATCGAGTTTTACCTGGAGATACGTTTTACGGTTCAACCTCGGTGGTGTTGTCGACAACTCCAGAAGGTTTCAGTGCTATACTTCTTGCACCAACTGCTCTTCTTCAGCGATTGTTGGTATCTCATCGAGTTTTACCTGGAGATACGTTTTACGGTTCAACCTCGGTGGTGTTGTCGACAACTCCAGAAGGTTTCAGTGCTATACTTCTTGCACCAACTGCTCTTCTTCAGCGATTGTTGGTATCTCATCGAGTTTTACCTGGAGATGCGTTTTACGGTTCAACCTCGGTGGTGTTGTCGACAACTCCAGAATGTTTCAGTGTAATACATCTTGCACCAACTGCTTTTCTTCAGCGATTGTTGGTATTTCATCGAGTTTTACGTCGAGATGCGTTCTACGGTTGAACCTCGGTGGTGTTGTCGACAACTCCAGAAGGTTTCGGTGCTATACTTCTTGCACCAACTGCTCTTCTTCAGCGATTGTTGGTATATCTCATCGAGTTTTACCTGGAGATGCGTTTTACGGTTCAACCTCGGTGGTGTTGTCGACAACTCCAGAAGGTTTCGGTGTAATACTTCTTGCACCAACTGCTTTTCTTCAGCGATTGTTGGTATTTCATCGAGTTTTACGTCGAGATGCGTTCTACGGTTGAACCTCGGTGGTGTTGTCGACAACTCCAGAAGGTTTCGGTGCTATACTTCTTGCACTAACTGCTTTTCTTCAGCGATTGTTGGTATTTCATCGAGTTTTACGTCGAGATGCGTTCTACGGTTGAACTTCGGTGGTGTTGTCGACAACTCCAGAAGGTTTCGGTGCTATACTTCTTGCACCAACTGCTTTTCTTCAGCGATTGTTAGTATTTCATCGAACTTTATTTGGAGACGTGTTGTTCAGGTGAGCCTCGGTGGTGTTGTCGACAACTCCAACAAATGTTGGTATTTCATTGAACTTTATTTGGAGAAGCGTTTTGCAAATGAACCTCGGTGGTGTTGAACACAAATCCAGAAGGTTTCAGCCTACCCCTAGGGACAGAGTGAGTCAGGCGGTTTTTCTCTTGTAGTGTTGCACGGGCTTTCAGTTATTTCAAAATTCTTGTCAGTGTCAATAAACATTAGCAATGGGGTTGGATGGGATCATTTTTTTGTTAAACAATTTTTGACCATTGTTTCTGCTTTTTGATTTTGACACAGGCAGGAATTTTTCGTAACTGAAAGCGGCGTGTTCAAAACTACAAGAGAAAAGCTGCCGGACTCACTATCCATGACCGTTACAAAAAAATCACGCGTTATTATACCTATCCGATCCACGAACAATATTTTATAATATTAGGTGTATTATCGTGATCCAATATGAACAGTTTTATGATCTAGATAGACCCTTGGTTGAGTACAGACTAGGCGTTCCCAAAACCAACCCTGTACAAAAACATATTGAAGAATTAAGGATAAGATTGTATTACACAAAATCGATCCCATGTATGTAATACAACCTTATCCTTAATTTAATACTGCCCACTTTGAGATGGCCCGCCACCTAAATAAAGTCCCGTCGTATATTAACGAACGCAGGGGTTGTGTGTCTCAGGCTTTTTTCCTGTTGGATTGTAAACGGGATCTCACATCCCGTTTACACCCGTCATCTCTGCAGTCACTCACTGTCAGTGTCAATAAATAGTAACAATGGGGGTTGAAAGGGATCTTTGTTGTTAATTATTGTCCATGACAGGAACTTTGACAGACCTGAAATCCCGTTTACAAATCAAGAGAAAAAAAGCCTGAGGCTGTACACAACCCCTGGCACCATGTAATTTTCCACAGCGTGACGTCATATTGTGACCACCAGTGACTAATAAAATGTGCGGAATGCCTAACCATGTGAATCATGTGATAGACCGTAGAAAATAAAAATGTCTGAGAGCCTGATTTTGCTTGTGGATCACGAACGTCGATTGTCATTTGTTTACTTTTTTTGTATACCGACTGGAAACTACGGCAGTTTGTAGGCAATTCTTTTGGCTCCAGAAATTCTTCTTAGTTACCGGACAAAGGCCCTAGCTCAACGTTGATATAGAAGATTCCTGTAACATAATTTACTTTCGCATGCGGAGTATCGACAGACACCGCTCACCTTGAGTGCTTTATTCACTGTCAAAATTGAATTATTGGTTACACTCCTTACTTTTTACATAGTGTGTGCGCCAAGTCAAGTGTAACCTACTGTCAGAGATAATTGTTTTCCAGTTCTGGATTTCAGACTTCGTTTCGTTATGGTTGACATCACGCACGTAGTTCCTTAATAGGCCGTTTTTAGTGAGGGCGTATGTGATTTGTCCGGTACCCCCCTTACGTCTCACCCCCGCAAGTGTGAGCAAAAATGAACCATAGCAATCGGCCGAGTGGGACATCCGTATACGTAAAAAATAACAAATGACAGTCAATACAACACGGATGTATAGTTGTGGATGTAATCTGACACTCCACTTCAGACACTTCAGTGCTGACAGCGCCTACAGGCGAACATAAGATGTTAGGTAGGAACGCTAAGTCGCGACACTTTCTAACGAAAGCGGTGGTTGAGAGAGTCAGATTTTTTTTCTGTTGGTTTATAAATGGACTTTCAGTACCTTCAAAAATCCTGTAATGTCATTAGTAAGAATGTAAGAATGTGGAAGTTGGAAAGGGCCATTATTGTTGTTAATTATTGTCCATTACAGGACCATTCAATGTCTTTAAATTCAATCAGGTTTCAAGAAAACAAAACCTACCAAATTGGTAGATATATGTACCCTATGTTTAATAGGTACATAGGTACGTATTTGGTTAGTGCCAGACCTGTGGCAGTGTGCTTTACCTTTTCGTTTTTACGTCTACCATTAGCTGTCACACCGTTCGATGGCGATTTCAATCGTGAAAATTATGATCGAAATCCTTTAAATCGATTGAATGCGATAGGTATTCGCATTGACAGAACAGACCGCTAACCCGGTTAATCCTTTGCAGCGGTAGTTTAGTATTTAGAATTTCCCCATTTAATTTCTATGGCAAACAGAATTCCAAAAGTATCTACCGCTGCAAAGCCTCATAGGGAAAGCCGTTTAAATGCAGGGTGGTCAAACGAAAACGAAACAGATCGTTTTTTTCACATTTAAAGCCATTTTTTTTTATTTCGAGAGGGGCACATACTCCTTGGTGGGCGCTATTTCAGAACACACACCGTGACCCCCATCAACCCCAACTTTACAATTTCAAATAGCAACCCCCCCACTTGTGATACATCATTTGAAAGCTAATTTCATTACGAATCCATTTCTCTGTAAACCGACTCAAACATTTTTGAAACCCATTAACTTCTTCAGAAGTTACGGCAAAAATGTTTACACGGGATTACAGAGAATTTCATGCTCTTTCAAATGATGTGTCACAAAGGGCCCCAAAGTAATTTAAAATTCGACCATAGAGGACGCTGGATGTGAACGAATATTAAGGCTGTAAATGTGAAAAACGTCCTGTTTCGTTTCCATTTGACCGCCCTGTCATTGAAACTTACAAATCACAAATCATAGGTACAGTACAGTCGTTGAAATATCCTAATTTTCCTTTGAGTTACAATTTAACCGGTAACGGTGTTCAGATGAGAAAAGTCTTCAAGTTGACGTTTATTATTATTATTTTGATTATGATGCGATGTGTTGACCCATTTATCTAAACACCGCCACTGGTTAGCTCGTACAATAACATCTGAAAAATAGTTTACAAGTAAGCAAACACAATATAATTATTATTAACAAAATCTTTTCATAGCAACAATGATAAAATGTCAGTAGTATTTAATAACGTGTGAGAAGGCAATGGAAAGAAAACGAGAGTTGGTGAGGAGCGTTTTTTCAATCTATTCCAAGGGCACTAGCTGTATGGAGTATGACGAAAACTATTTATCTGCCAGTTATTTAGATGTATGTTCTTCGGAAGAAATGTAAGCAGCAGAAAGGAAAAGACAGAGAAATGCTGGACTATAACCACATCCATCGTGTCAAAAGAAAGGAAAAGATCAACCAAAAATTTGCAAAATCATATTCTAACACCACCACCATGATGAGCTCCTCCACCGGATTCTTTATATCTTCTGGAGATAGTGTGTTTTGACAGGTGCCTCGCTTTCGCTTCCACTTCCGGAGCAAATAATAATGGATGTTGGCACATTATACGGCGAAAATGATGCTCGTAGGATAGGGCAAGGTCCTCAACTATTTACTAGTTCTTCCAAACATCCGACTTGATCGTGACGGGCACAAAAGTTGATCGTCACCATTTCGTTTGGAACTGGAAGCTTGTCAGAAGGAAAATTCCAGGATCTGCTATTAAGCAGCTTTTGGATCAGATTGGGCTTTGCCTACAACTCAAATAACCAATGTTGTCAAATCCACATCGCCAATGGCAACGGTCGCACTAGATCAAATCCGCAGCAAACATGAAAGAGCAAGAATTTGTTGAGTGGTTGTACATCGGTAGTTTCTGGTGGCAAAGAGTCTGAAAAGTTCTTGATGAATAACCTTCTATTATACTTCTCCGAATTCAGTGACTTGCTGGAAGAGGACTACAACACATTGGGTATTTCCATTGGCAATTTCAAGCATGTTCATATATTCTTTGAAAAGCGAATGCACTGTCCCAAAAATTATCATACTAAAAATGCCTTGCCATCCTGTTGATGCTGCTGAGAATGAATGTCACCAAGACATTTCTTGCGATGTTTGGTGTAAGTCTTCAGAGTATCGTCAACCAAAAGATTGACACGGTTCTTAATTTGCTGACGGAACACTTGGGGATTTGCCCTCTTAATGACAACCAACTTCGTGAGTATTCTGGAGAGACCTTCAATACTGATTTTGAAAATCCAAAAGAGCATACATTTGTCATTATCAGCGGCACGTATTTGTTGATAGAGAAATCCTCAGAAGTCAGACCATGAACGACAGAAGGACAACGTACTCAACAGAAGAATTACGCAATCTAGTGAAGCCGTTAATGAAAGTTCTCTCATCAGGATATATCTTAGATACACCTGAACCTTTTCTTGCGGACTCTGCAAATAATAATGGCGGAATTTTAGATGCACTGTTAGGAGATTCATTGCAGTCTTAAAGATTTCCTAAAGTCCAGAAATACGCATTTTCTACTCAACCGCGGCTTTCTGGATATGCCTGCTCTTATGCAAAGGGATCAATGCCAAGTTAGAACTAAATGTGAAGGTGCAAATGCCGCTCGTAGAGTTGCACTTCATATATGGATCGTTGAAGCAGCGAACTATTGGATCAAAACGAAGTTTTCAGGGGAAGCGGAACTGTTTTCCAAAAAATCGGCTGCTATTCAAATTATGTGAGGCTCTGTTGAAAGCCTATTGTCCTTCGTTAAAGGTTAACACTGGAAGATCCACTAACTTTGCTGTCGAGGCACTAAAAGCATTCCAAAACAGCCGATGGACGAAGGTGTTGAATACTAAACTAGCTTTTCCAATGCTAACTATTGGATAAATGGAGAATTTGACGATAGGAGTATATTCAATTGCACTGAAGAGCAGCAGAAATCCAGAAGTCAAAAGTTGTCACAAATCTTGAGAACGGTGATTCACCCGCTTTTTTCCTTACGTAAGAAATCACACCATGCGGATCAAAGTTGACAATTCTAAAGGCGTTGAGGCCATTTTGCCCTACTACTGCGGCTGTAGACAAGATGCCAAAGCCACAAGGGTACGATTAAGAGAAAGGATCCATAATATCTAGATCTGTCAACTTTTCAAATGCGAGAAGTTTCTTTTGTCAAATTGGTGGCATTTTTTTAACGTTGGTTGCATTTTCTTGACGTACATAACATTTGGATTCGGCTTTCAAATTCTCTTCTAAAACTTGAGTGTTCTAGAAACAAGGATTACATATTAAACTAAAAATGGATTCAAATATTACCTAATTACTCTAATGGAGTAAGCTTCTCGCATCTAAAAAGTTTACTGATCTAGGTCTTTTGGATCCTGCCCGTGTGTGTCTGTTGAACGCCAAATGCCAAATAGTCTAAAAAACATTTACGTAAGAGATTGTTGAACCTAATATTTAATTTACCGCTGCAATATGTGCACAGCACCCTATGGTTCTTGCACCCTGTTTGCAGTCACAGTAGTGCGACGAAATGGCCTCAAGACCTTTAGAATTGTCAACTTTTATCCATACGGTGTGATTCTTTCTAGAGATGAACCGGGAATGAATTTTCGTCCTCAAGATTTGTGGAGACTTTTGACTTCTGAATACAGATAACTCTTGATTCAGTTTCTGCTGTTCTTTTATATATTGCTTCGCCAGCTCGATTTGATATACTCCTAACGTCAAATTCTCCATTTGTTCAAGAGTTAATGTTGGGAATTCCAGGTCAGCAATCGGCACCTTCATCCATCGGCTGTTCTGGAGTGATTTCAACTCCTCAGCAAGTTGATTTTCATCAGACTCTCTACGTAGTGCCTCTACTGCAAAGTTGGTCGATCGTTCAGTGTTCTCCTTTAACGGGGGACTATATGCATTCAACAGGGCTACACACAATTTAAACAGGCGGCCGATTTTTGGGAAATAGCTTCCTGGTATTACGTCCGCGAAAAACTTGAACTTTGTCTTGATCCTACCATTCGCTGCTTCGACGATCCATCTAACAAGTGTAACTTTACGAGACTCATTTGCATCTTTAGTTGTAAATTGGGATTGATCTCTTTGCATAAGAGCAGGCATATGATGTGGGATACCCATCTCGTCAAGCACTCTGATGGAATCCCGAAAACCGCGGTCGAGGACAAAGTGCACATTTCTGGACTCAAGGAAGTCTTTAAGACCCTCATCTTCTTTTAACAGTGCATTTAAAATTCCGGCATCATTATTTGCAGAGTCCCCTAGGAAAGGTCCAGGTGCATCTAAGATATATCCTGATGGCAGAACTATCATGAACGGCTTCACTAGATTGCGTGATTTTTGAGTTGAGTACGTTCTCCTTTGTAGTTCATGGTCTGACGATTTTTCAATGAACAAATAGGTGCCGTCCATAATAACAAATGTATGATCTTTTGGAGCTTCAAAAACAGTATTGAAGGTCTCCCTAGAATGTTCACGAAGTTGGTTGTCATTAAGATGGCGCATCCCCAAATACTTCGGCACAAAGTTCTCCGTCAGCAAATTAAGAACGGTGTCAATTGTTTCACTGACGATACTTTGATTACTTACACCAAACATTATGGCAAGAAATGCCTGGGTTACATTCATTCTCAACAGCATCAGCAGCATGGCAAGTGCATTCTTAGTATGCCGATTTTTTGAACAGTGCATTCGCTTCTCGACGAACGTATGAAGATGCTCAAAATTTTCCTTAGAAATACCCAACACTGTGCTGTAGTCTTCTTCCGGCAAGTCACTCGAATCGGAGAAGTCCATTCGAAGCTTCTTCATCCTCAGCTTTACAGGCTCTTTGCCACCAGAAACAACGTATAACCACTTAACAAATTCTTTCTCCTCCATGTCTGTGCCAGATTTGATGTTGCCCAGTTGCTTAATTTCCTCCAGCGCGACTGCGGAAAACCTGCCACTGGCGATGTGGGTTTGGCAACATCGGTTATGGAGTGGTAAACAAAGCCTTATCCGCTCCCAAAGCTGCTTAATAGCAGATTCTGGAATTCTCTTCCTTCCATTCTCTGACTTGCAGATGAAGCAGTGACGTTCAGAGCCTGGAATTGACTTTATGCCCGTCAGCTTTAACACTGATGCCGCAAGAGCTGGAGTTGCATCAACCTCCTATAAAGAAGGATTGTTTCACCCTAATGTACTAACTACTAATGTTTATTCTCACGGTGAATTGTTGAGGGTCTTCTTCTACCCCACGAACATCATCTTCACCCTCCACTGTTTCAATGTTCATTTGCTCTAGAAGTGGAGACCAACACGGTGACACTTGCTCCCCGGAGCAAGTTAACGAATGGAGCGGTGAAGGAGAGCAAGATGAAGCAGGAATTATTGGTGAAGGAGAACGAGAACGAGAACGAGACCAGGAAGACGGTGAAGGAGAACGAGAACGATGAGAGAGAAGCGGCGAAGAAGCCAATGGCGAAATTTCACGGTGGAGCTACAATATCAAGATGCAAATTGATCCATTAATCAATTTAATTGTTCTTACATGAAGTTGGTGGTCATTCAAAGACGGAAGGGTCCAGCGACCATCACCGCCCCTTCTACGGCTTGCATTGAGTACCTGTATGCAAAACATCGGATCGAAATGTACTTTTGTTTCCTTATATTCACCTTCGAGCGGCACTTCCGGCAAATAACTGAATTTGCCTCAAACTCCTGTCAGCTATTATCTCTAACGTATTGTTTGAATAGGTGAAAGAAGCGCGGCTCACCAATTCTTCTTTTCTCTCCATTCTTCTCAATACGTTTGTCGCAAACACAACAATGCTTATGCTTTGTTACCATTTTTGACATAAATGATAAAATTTTTTTGTTGCCAGGTGTGATCATATTAATAACAATAATTACAACACCTCTTCAATAATAGTTTAACAAGACAATGAATTGTCATCCCCTTTATAAATGTTACTAACTATTTAGTGAACAATTATTCATACACATATACATTTCGGCAGTCTGATGCATGTATTATAATGGCTTCAGCTCGCTTTGTACATCACTTCCCAAACAAATTAAACCAACAAGGGCGCCACCGTGATCTTTACTATTCTAACCCCAAAAGACCAGGAGAAAATGAGTTACTCAAGCACTAGGAAGTGACGTGGTGCGTGCGTCAGTACTATAAAAGGGTTTTTGCTATCCGGCTTAGCTACAGTGGAGAAGGGCGGGGTTGACGGGTATAATTGCCATTTACTCAATAAAACCCATTTACCGAGTGACAATAAATTTAATTGAAGTGAAAGACAAGTGAAAAACTAGGTACAAGTAATTTACAAAAATACAAAATACAGATTAATTACATCCTACGATTACCAAAAATATTTACACGAAGCAAAATGAAACGATGCATTTTTCGCGTGCAAAACAACCCGGTTCTTAATAACCGACGGTTACGCGGTCCAGTTCAAAACGGAAATCGCGACGTAGGGGACCATTTGCATGGTGTACCGTCTTCTACGAGTCTATGAAAGAGGCAAGAAGTCCACCTTTCAGACCATGTAGAGGAGGTTCGAACATCAGGCAATATGGAGTCCTGAGTCAGTCATACCTGGGGCCTCGCGGTGCTCCCTTCGGCTGGCTCCTTCCTTTCCTTGGCTTCGTTCCTTGCAGTGGGACCTGGGGGTCTGTTAATTCACCACCCGGCAGCTGCTGAAGCGTGAAGTTCAATTTATTGAAATCGTCGTGCGTCTGCTTATATGCTCTATCGGTTATTCAGCCGCTGCGATGCGCGGCGTGTGGCGCCCTCTCGGAGCGTTCGTGCACGGCTCGGCCAGTAGCGGCTACTCAGAGACAACGTCTGCTACTCGTAAATCTCCTAACCTCACACGTGTCTTCTCGCGGTTTTTTCGCCCCTTTGGAGGGGTATTCATCCTGAATTCGACTTCCTTTGGTGTGCCTGATCCTTCACGACATCAGGTACGTCCTATTTCGGCTATAATTATCTCAGACGGTTCGTTATCAGTAGGTGCCCCCTTTAAGGCGAGGATTCCGTCTGGGCCCCCTTGGTGTTAGCGTGGGACCTTCCTGAGGCGTGTTCGAGGCGAGTGCATCCTTTTTGGAAGCCTGTACTAAGATGATTTCCCTCTTCTGCGGAAAGCAGTTCGAGTTGTCGGAGAGAATTTGTAACCTGTCGAGAGGTCATGAACCGAAGAAACACTGGCGAAGATATCGTCCAGAAGTGTCTTTTCTCACTAGGAGCACTACACAAAGTGTCTTTAGGGGTTGCTGCAGTGTTTCTTTACAGCCGGATTTCACTTGAAAGGAGTGTGTGAACACAGGTGACGAGCAAATTATTTTGGGAAATCTCATTTCCCCATTAACCGATAAAAATAATTAGAAAACCGTCACATATCCCCCCCCCTTTCTCAAAGTGTCTTACTTAAATTACTACTTATCTACGAACTATACACTAAACCGTCCTTTACGGTGCCATACTCCCTCACTCGTCACTTCCCCCCCTGTCCCCTGTTGGCTGCTGGAATCTTCACCCACCGTGGTCTCCCGTCCTCGTGGACTATCTTCACGGAGAACCGTGCGTTCAGGTTCGTCCCCGGTGGTCTCAGGTGTTGCAGCGTCGCTGGGTCGGTTCCTCTGGGGATGAAGGGGACCTTGAATGCGTGCCGGGGCAGGTAAAAATGCTCGGTGGTCGGCGCGTCCTGCTGAGGTCTTCTTTCCTTCTCCACAACCTTCGGGACCGGCGGTTTGGCCAAAAACCGAACCCTGGAAGGCTCCTTACCCGCCGAGCGGTGTGGGAAGTTCATCGGCCTCAGAGGGTCTCGCGGTGCTGGTGCGGGGATGGGTAGCTCGGTGTTTCTCGCTATGATCCTGGAGGGGACTCGCGCTGTCGGTCTTTTAGCTGGGATCCTGAGGGGCATTGGGGCCGTCCTCTTCCTCACCGTCGGGTTGTAGACCGGATCAGGCCTGGGGCTGACATTCTCCTCCTCGGAGTCGGAGAAGTCTGACCCTGTCAGTTCCAGGATCTCCCCGTCCATAACCATCTGCACGTACCGCTGTGCCATTCTATTAACATGTTTTCAAGGTGGGTTAGTACAAGGAGGAACGAACAATTAGCGAACTCTCAACGGATTCTACAAAGGTTTAATATCTTTCACATGAACCCTCCCCAAATATTCCCCGGTTAACGTTTCCAACTCATAAATATTTTTGGTAATTCGTTGGGAGATACTATAAGGCCCGGAGAATTTCGGGGCTAATTTGGCTGCAAAACTCGCAGCCCCTATCGAGAGGGGATGTTCCCTTCTCCAAACTTGATCGCCGACTTCATACGTCCGATCGGAATGCTTCCTGTTGAAATATTTGGCCTGCTTTTCATGGGACTTCCTGAGGTTGTCCCTCGCAGCTTCAACGCACTCGTTCGTCGCGTCTAGTGTGACTAGCCTTTCATCAAGTTCTACCGCCGTTTCCGGCATCACCTCCTCCAGAGGTTGTACTTCTCTTCTTAATTCCGCAGGAGCTCTCAGCTCTCTGCCGTAGTTCAAAAACGCGGGACTAAAACCCGTTGATTCATGTTTGGCCGTGTTATACGCGAAGGTTAACAGGGCAATCTCCTGATCCCACTCTTTCTGGTTGTGCTCACAATACTGGGAGATCATTGTCTTCACGACTCGATTTGTCCTCTCCGTTGGGTTGCATTGTGGGCTATACGGTGCTATCATCGCGTGATACATTTGATGGGCGTCCAGGAAATTCCGGAATCGGTGACTGGAAAATTGACTCCCCTGATCGCTGATTAGGGCCTTCGGCGTTCCGAAATGTGAAAACAACTTTTCCTGCAGGATCTCGCAGACCTCTGCTGCCGTAGCCTTCTTCAGCGGGACACATTCCACCCACTTGGTGAAACGGTCTTGCATCACCAGGGCATACCGATTCCCCTTGGTGGAGCGTGGTAAAGGACCGATCAGATCTATGGTGACGGTGTGCCACGGTTCCTTGATCGCTATCTCGGTCATCTGCCCGGCAATTTTCCCTGGGCCTACCTTGTATCGAAGGCATTGAGTGCATTTCCGCACGTATTGCTTGATGTCATTAAACATTGTGGGCCAATAATATCGTCGACTTATTTTCTGGGCGGTTTTTGCAATCCCTAGGTGGCCGGCCTGTGGTTGGTCGTGGTTCTCCTGGAGGATTCTTGCCTTTTCATCCTCCCTAACACACAACTTCCACGGAGTCTCATTCTCCTCCGCCCCGAAGGTTCGTTGCAGCCAATGATGTTTGTACAGGCGGTTATTCTCGCATAGGAATTCAGGGTATTTCCCTGCGTCCTGCCGGATTTTCTCCATCAGTCCATCGTACCAGGGGTCGGCTGGCCGATTTTCCTCTTCCACTACCTCGACGCCTTCTGGGGGATTTCTCGATAGTGTGTCCGCCAGAAAATGGTCGCTTCCTTTCCGGTATACCACGTCAAAGTCATACTCTTGAAGGGCCAACGCCCAACGGGCTAACCTTCCCGTGGGATCCTTCAAATTTCTTAGCCATTTCAATGACTTATGGTCCGTCAGTACTTCGAAATGGTAACCTTCCAAATACACCCTCATCTTTTGTATTCCCCACACGATGGCGAGGCATTCTTTCTCTGTCACGCTGTAGTTACGTTCGGCTTTATTCAGGGAACGGCTGGCGTAGGCTATGACATGATCCGTTCCATCTTTCTCTTGCGTTAACGCTACTCCTAATCCGGTCGCACTTGCATCCGTCTGGAGTACGAACGGCCGAGAAAAATCCGGGCAAACTAATACCGGAGCTTCTGTCAATAATTCCTTGGCTTTCTCGAAAGCCGTCTGCTGCTCGATTCCCCATTTCCACTTCTTACCCTTACTCAACAGGAGGTTCAAGGGAGCTGTAATCCCCGAACAGTGCGGAAGAAACCGTCTGTACCACGACAAAATTCCCAGAAATCGTCGCAACTGTTTCGGCGTGGTAGGCGCTTTTATTGCTTTAATGGCCTCGACTTTCTCCGGATCGGTGGTAATTCCTTCTTCGGTGACCATGTGCCCGAGGTATTTGACTTGCTTCTTGGCAAACTCGCATTTCCGGATATTAATCTGCAGATTGGCTTCCTCTAGCTTTTTCAGCACCGTGCGGATGTTCTGCAAGTGTTCCTCCATGGTTTTTCCCATTATCACAATATCGTCGATGTAAGCGAAAGCAATGTCCTGCGAGTCCGGGCCGAGAAGTCGGTCCAGCAACCTTTGAAACGTGGCGGGAGCGGAATGAAGCCCGAATGGCATGACGTTAAAATGAAAAAGTCCCCTTCCTGGGACGGTAAATGCAGTAACGGCCTTACTATCTTCTGTCAATGGCACCTGCCAATAACTCTGACGAAGATCTAGGGTCGTAAAATACTTGGACTGGCGCAGACGATCCAAAATGGCGGAAATATAGGGTAAAGGATAAGCGTCCTTCACCGTTAACTCGTTGACTTTTCTGAAATCAATGCAGAATCGATGGCCGCCATCGCCTTTCCGGGCTAGTACCACTGGTGAACTCCAGCTACTCTGGGACGGTTCGATTATGCCTTCCTCTAGCATCCTGTCAACCTCTTTATCGATGATTTCCTGCATCTTGGGATTCTGCGGTCTGTACCTCTGTTTTACCGGCACGACATTTTCTTTCAGCGTGATTTGATGCTGTACCAGGTGAGTCTTGCCCGAGAGCTGGCTCAAGGGTACTACTTCGGTGTTTATGAAGTGTTCCAACCGTTGATACTCTGTTTCCTCGTCGTCTATCTCGTTTACTATTTCCTTCTGGCTTTTCTCCTGAACGATTTTTATCATGACGTCCGCGTGACGCATAATTAAATCCATTCCAAACAGAATTCCAGTTTTTCTCCCCGGTACGAGGAAAAACGTCCCTTCGTAAAGTTGCCGGTCCAATTCATACTGGAAAGTGTAGCCCTCTCGGATCGTCGTCCAAACTCCATTTGCGACACGAACCTCCTTGTGTACCTCTTCTCGTACACCACACCGTTGCTCTTGCAACCAATTTGCTACATCTTCCCCTATATATGACAAGTTGGCCCCGGTATCAAACAAAGTCCGGAAATTTCTTTTCTCGATAGTGATTATCGTAAACGGGCGATGGTCTATTCGGTTGGTGTTTTCCGAAACAGAGTTATCCTCGGTGGTAACTGCACCTGGTGGAGAGCCGGTATTTATTCCTGGGCGGCGCCCCTGCCCTCCTGGGCGGCGACTACCCTCTGAGAGTTTCCCTGCTGCTGCAATAAGGGACAAGCCGGACGAATATGACCTGGTTGACGGCAATTGAAGCAAATTGGAGGACCTCGCCGTGCTGGAGTCGCAGCATCCTGATTTCGAGTCGTATCCACTCGATTCTCCCTCGTTAATTCTACCTTCAACGCTTCATAGGCATCGATGGCCTGTACCAAATCTCCCATCGTCGTAGCTTCGCTGGGTTTTATGTACTGTCTGTACTCGGCTCGTAATCCTTGATAAATCAACCGGACTTCTAACCTCCGGCTAATATTCTCATGCCTCCGGATCATGGTTTGCATTTCGGTTATAAAATCGCGTCCTTTCTCTTGCGCGTGCTGTTTTCGCCGCATTATTTGATCCATTAATTTATCACGGTAATTAGTCGGAAAATAGTACTCCGTAAAACCTTTCTCAAAATCGTCCCAGTCTTCCCAATCTCGACTGTTATTCCGATACCACAGTAAAGCTTGCTTCGTCAACAATTCGGGCATGGCTCGGTACATTTGTGTGTCGGTAATTTCATAACTAGCTTGTAATTCGCGTAATCGTTCCATAAACGTGGCGGCATCTCCTTGTCCGTCGAAACGGATGCTCCAGCTACGTACTTTTTCCAAAATAAACGGCTGGTCGCTCTTCGTTCGATTCGACTCCCTGGAGGCGATCCTCCTAGGGGTTAACACCTCTGGATTTCCGTTCCGGAGAAAGTCCAGCAACCTTTTGCGGAGATCTTCCTTCAATCCCTGGTCATTCAGGTGGAAACTACGTAATTTTTCTTGCAATTCGGTTTTCCTAAACCCATTAATCCAGTTTTCTAACATACCCGGACTTCCTTCAATCCCTGGAGTCTCATTATCGCTATCTCCATTATCCGCCATTTTGACAAAATTATTTATCTCAATTTAATACAATAAAAGTATCTAGTACTTCGTAAATTCACTTATAACCTGCACTTTCTGTCTTTCACAAGAAATTTTGACGTAAACGAAACCGCGTCTAGCCCCACGTTTGCGGCGACATATTTATATAATGGCTTCAGCTCGCTTTGTACATCACTTCCCAAACAAATTAAACCAACAAGGGCGCCACCGTGATCTTTACTATTCTAACCCCAAAAGACCAGGAGAAAATGAGTTACTCAAGCACTAGGAAGTGACGTGGTGCGTGCGTCAGTACTATAAAAGGGTTTTTGCTATCCGGCTTAGCTACAGTGGAGAAGGGCGGGGTTGACGGGTATAATTGCCATTTACTCAATAAAACCCATTTACCGAGTGACAATAAATTTAATTGAAGTGAAAGACAAGTGAAAAACTAGGTACAAGTAATTTACAAAAATACAAAATACAGATTAATTACATCCTACGATTACCAAAAATATTTACACGAAGCAAAATGAAACGATGCATTTTTCGCGTGCAAAACAACCCGGTTCTTAATAACCGACGGTTACGCGGTCCAGTTCAAAACGGAAATCGCGACGTAGGGGACCATTTGCATGGTGTACCGTCTTCTACGAGTCTATGAAAGAGGCAAGAAGTCCACCTTTCAGACCATGTAGAGGAGGTTCGAACATCAGGCAATATGGAGTCCTGAGTCAGTCATACCTGGGGCCTCGCGGTGCTCCCTTCGGCTGGCTCCTTCCTTTCCTTGGCTTCGTTCCTTGCAGTGGGACCTGGGGGTCTGTTAATTCACCACCCGGCAGCTGCTGAAGCGTGAAGTTCAATTTATTGAAATCGTCGTGCGTCTGCTTATATGCTCTATCGGTTATTCAGCCGCTGCGATGCGCGGCGTGTGGCGCCCTCTCGGAGCGTTCGTGCACGGCTCGGCCAGTAGCGGCTACTCAGAGACAACGTCTGCTACTCGTAAATCTCCTAACCTCACACGTGTCTTCTCGCGGTTTTTTCGCCCCTTTGGAGGGGTATTCATCCTGAATTCGACTTCCTTTGGTGTGCCTGATCCTTCACGACATCAGGTACGTCCTATTTCGGCTATAATTATCTCAGACGGTTCGTTATCAGTAGGTGCCCCCTTTAAGGCGAGGATTCCGTCTGGGCCCCCTTGGTGTTAGCGTGGGACCTTCCTGAGGCGTGTTCGAGGCGAGTGCATCCTTTTTGGAAGCCTGTACTAAGATGATTTCCCTCTTCTGCGGAAAGCAGTTCGAGTTGTCGGAGAGAATTTGTAACCTGTCGAGAGGTCATGAACCGAAGAAACACTGGCGAAGATATCGTCCAGAAGTGTCTTTTCTCACTAGGAGCACTACACAAAGTGTCTTTAGGGGTTGCTGCAGTGTTTCTTTACAGCCGGATTTCACTTGAAAGGAGTGTGTGAACACAGGTGACGAGCAAATTATTTTGGGAAATCTCATTTCCCCATTAACCGATAAAAATAATTAGAAAACCGTCACAGTATTTAGAGGCACCTAGTATAACATTTCCCCTATTGACCTTATTGGCTTCAGGTCCCTCCTTGGAGGGGAGAAAATCCCCCAAAAAATAAGAATGGCAGAGCAATATTTTCTCCTACCCTGACAATTTTTTTTAAATATAAAAAATGCTTTTGGACAATGGTAGGAATTTTGACTAACAGAACTAAGAGCCCGGTTGACAAAACAACATAAAAAAGAGTGGCTTTACCTAACTTTATACAGTCTCTGCTTTAGCTAGGAAATGAATACAAAGGAAATGATAGTATAGTACTGTCTTGAAATTGGAGTTGCAGGCACCTTAAGGCGCCTACACACTCATGGTTTTTCATCAATCCCGGAATGTCATATCAAATGTCATCCCAGGATTGACGAACCACCTGACTCCCTTGAAATTGGGATTTTGGCAATTTTAGGATCTACTAAACGTGTGGGCGAAATACTGTGAACGGTTCATGCTCCTAAAAGTAACTCATGAACTGTCAAGAGGCACTTAAATGAATTTTTTCAACACTGATCCCATGGTGGTACTGCCTTGAAATTGGGGCGGTGAGCATTTTAGAACCTACTAAACGTGTGGGTGAAATACTGTGAATGTTTCATGCTCCTAAAAGTAGCTCAAGAACTGTCAAGAGGCACTTAAATGAATTTTTTCAACACTGATCCCATGGTGGTACTGCCTTGAAATTGGGGCGGTGGCCATTTTAGAACCTACTAAACGTGTGGGCGAAATACTGTGAATGGTTCATGCTCCTAAAAGTAGCTCAAAAGATCTGTTAAGAGGCACTTAAATGAATTTTTTCAACACTGATCCCATGGTGGTACTGCCTTGAAATTGGGGCGGTGAGCATTTTAGAACCTACTAAACGTGTGGGTGAAATGCTGTGAATGTTTCATGCTCCTAAAAGTAGCTCAAGAACTGTCAAGAGGCACTTAAATGAATTTTTTCAACACTGATCCCATGGTGGTACTGCCTTGAAATTGGGGCGGTGAGCATTTTAGAACCTACTAAATGTGTGGGTGAAATACTGTGAATGGTTCATGCTCCTAAAAGTAGCTCAAGATCTGTTACGAGGCACTTAAATGAATTTTTTCAACACTGATCCCATGGTGGTACTGCCTTGAAATTGGGGCGGTGGCCATTTTAGAACCTACTAAACGTGTGGGCGAAATACTGTGAATGGTTCATGCTCCTAAAAGTAGTTCAAGAACTGTCAAGAGGCACTTAAATGAATTTTTTCAACACTGATCCCATGGTGGTACTGCCTTGAAATTGGGGCGGTGGCCATTTTAGAACCTACTAAACGTGTGGGCGAAATACTGTGAATGGTTCATGCTACTAAAAGTAGCTCAAGATCTGTTAAGAGGCACTTAAATGAATTTTTTCAACACTGATCCCATGGTGGTACTGCCTTGAAATTGGGGCGGTGAGCATTTTAGAACCTACTAAACGTGTGGGTGAAATACTGTGAATGGTTCATGCTCCTAAAAGTAGCTCAAGATCTGTTACGAGGCACTTAAATGAATTTTTTCAACACTGATCCCATGGTGGTACTGCCTTGAAATTGGGGCGGTGAGCATTTTAGAACCTACTAAATGTGTGGGTGAAATACTGTGAATGGTTCATGCTCCTAAAAGTAGCTCAAAAGATCTGTTAAGAGGCACTTAAATGAATTTTTTCAACACTGATCCCATGGTGGTACTGCCTTGAAATTGGGGCGGTGAGCATTTTAGAACCTACTAAACGTGTGGGTGAAATACTGTGAATGGTTCATGCTCCTAAAAGTAGCTCAAGATCTGTTACGAGGCACTTAAATGAATTTTTTCAACACTGATCCCATGGTGGTACTGCCTTGAAATTGGGGCGGTGAGCATTTTAGAACCTACTAAATGTGTGGGTGAAATACTGTGAATGGTTCATGCTCCTAAAAGTAGCTCAAAAGATCTGTTAAGAGGCACTTAAATGAATTTTTTCAACACTGATCCCATGGTGGTACTGCCTTGAAATTGGGGCGGTGGCCATTTTAGAACCTACTAAACGTGTGGGCGAAATACTGTGAATGGTTCATGCTGCTAAAAGTAGCTCAAAAGATCTGTTAAGAGGCACTTAAATGAATTTTTTCAACACTGATCCCATGGTGGTACTGCCTTGAAATTGGGGCGGTGAGCATTTTAGAACCTACTAAACGTGTGGGTGAAATACTGTGAATGTTTCATGCTCCTAAAAGTAGCTCAAGAACTGTCAAGAGGCACTTAAATGAATTTCTTCAACACTGATCCCATGGTGGTACTGCCTTGAAATTGGGGCGGTGAGCATTTTAGAACCTACTAAATGTGTGGGTGAAATACTGTGAATGGTTCATGCTCCTAAAAGTAGCTCAAGATCTGTTACGAGGCACTTAAATGAATTTTTTCAACACTGATCCCATGGTGGTACTGCCTTGAAATTGGGGCGGTGGCCATTTTAGAACCTACTAAACGTGTGGGCGAAATACTGTGAATGGTTCATGCTCCTAAAAGTAGCTCAAGAACTGTCAAGAGGCACTTAAATGAATTTTTTCAACACTGATCCCATGGTGGTACTGCCTTGAAATTGGGGCGGTGGCCATTTTAGAACCTACTAAACGTGTGGGCGAAATACTGTGAATGGTTCATGCTCCTAAAAGTAGCTCAAAAGATCTGTTAAGAGGCACTTAAATGAATTTTTTCAACACTGATCCCATGGTGGTACTGCCTTGAAATTGGGGCGGTGAGCATTTTAGAACCTACTAAACGTGTGGGTGAAATACTGTGAATGTTTCATGCTCCTAAAAGTAGCTCAAGAACTGTCAAGAGGCACTTAAATGAATTTTTTCAACACTGATCCCATGGTGGTACTGCCTTGAAATTGGGGCGGTGAGCATTTTAGAACCTACTAAATGTGTGGGTGAAATACTGTGAATGGTTCATGCTCCTAAAAGTAGCTCAAAAGATCTGTTAAGAGGCACTTAAATGAATTTTTTCAACACTGATCCCATGGTGGTACTGCCTTGAAATTGGGGCGGTGGCCATTTTAGAACCTACTAAACGTGTGGGCGAAATACTGTGAATGGTTCATGCTCCTAAAAGTAGCTCAAAAGATCTGTTAAGAGGCACTTAAATGAATTTTTTCAACACTGATCCCATGGTGGTACTGCCTTGAAATTGGGGCGGTGAGCATTTTAGAACCTACTAAACGTGTGGGTGAAATACTGTGAATGTTTCATGCTCCTAAAAGTAGCTCAAGAACTGTCAAGAGGCACTTAAATGAATTTTTTCAACACTGATCCCATGGTGGTACTGCCTTGAAATTGGGGCGGTGGCCATTTTAGAACCTACTAAACGTGTGGGCGAAATACTGTGAATGGTTCATGCTCCTAAAAGTAGCTCAAGAACTGTCAAGAGGCACTTAAATGAATTTTTTCAACACTGATCCCATGGTGGTACTGCCTTGAAATTGGGGCGGTGGCCATTTTAGAACCTACTAAACGTGTGGGCGAAATACTGTGAATGGTTCATGCTCCTAAAAGTAGCTCAAAATATCTGTTAAGAGGCACTTAAATGAATTTTTTCAACACTGATCCCATGGTGGTACTGCCTTGAAATTGGGGCGGTGAGCATTTTAGAACCTACTAAACGTGTGGGTGAAATACTGTGAATGTTTCATGCTCCTAAAAGTAGCTCAAGAACTGTCAAGAGGCACTTAAATGAATTTTTTCAACACTGATCCCATGGTGGTACTGCCTTGAAATTGGGGCGGTGGCCATTTTAGAACCTACTAAACGTGTGGGCGAAATACTGTGAATGGTTCATGCTCCTAAAAGTAGCTCAAGAACTGTCAAGAGGCACTTAAATGAATTTTTTCAACACTGATCCCATGGTGGTACTGCCTTGAAATTGGGGCGGTGGCCATTTTAGAACCTACTAAACGTGTGGGCGAAATACTGTGAATGGTTCATGCTCCTAAAAGTAGCTCAAAAGATCTGTTAAGAGGCACTTAAATGAATTTTTTCAACACTGATCCCATGGTGGTACTGCCTTGAAATTGGGGCGGTGAGCATTTTAGAACCTACTAAACGTGTGGGTGAAATACTGTGAATGTTTCATGCTCCTAAAAGTAGCTCAAGAACTGTCAAGAGGCACTTAAATGAATTTTTTCAACACTGATCCCATGGTGGTACTGCCTTGAAATTGGGGCGGTGAGCATTTTAGAACCTACTAAATGTGTGGGTGAAATACTGTGAATGGTTCATGCTCCTAAAAGTAGCTCAAAAGATCTGTTAAGAGGCACTTAAATGAATTTTTTCAACACTGATCCCATGGTGGTACTGCCTTGAAATTGGGGCGGTGGCCATTTTAGAACCTACTAAACGTGTGGGCGAAATACTGTGAATGGTTCATGCTCCTAAAAGTAGCTCAAAAGATCTGTTAAGAGGCACTTAAATGAATTTTTTCAACACTGATCCCATGGTGGTACTGCCTTGAAATTGGGGCGGTGAGCATTTTAGAACCTACTAAACGTGTGGGTGAAATACTGTGAATGTTTCATGCTCCTAAAAGTAGCTCAAGAACTGTCAAGAGGCACTTAAATGAATTTTTTCAACACTGATCCCATGGTGGTACTGCCTTGAAATTGGGGCGGTGAGCATTTTAGAACCTACTAAATGTGTGGGTGAAATACTGTGAATGGTTCATGCTCCTAAAAGTAGCTCAAGATCTGTTACGAGGCACTTAAATGAATTTTTTCAACACTGATCCCATGGTGGTACTGCCTTGAAATTGGGGCGGTGGCCATTTTAGAACCTACTAAACGTGTGGGCGAAATACTGTGAATGGTTCATGCTCCTAAAAGTAGCTCAAGAACTGTCAAGAGGCACTTAAATGAATTTTTTCAACACTGATCCCATGGTGGTACTGCCTTGAAATTGGGGCGGTGGCCATTTTAGAACCTACTAAACGTGTGGGCGAAATACTGTGAATGGTTCATGCTCCTAAAAGTAGCTCAAGAACTGTCAAGAGGCACTTAAATGAATTTTTTCAACACTGATCCCATGGTGGTACTGCCTTGAAATTGGGGCGGTGGCCATTTTAGAACCTACTAAACGTGTGGGCGAAATACTGTGAATGGTTCATGCTACTAAAAGTAGCTCAAGATCTGTTAAGAGGCACTTAAATGAATTTTTTCAACACTGATCCCATGGTGGTACTGCCTTGAAATTGGGGCGGTGAGCATTTTAGAACCTACTAAATGTGTGGGTGAAATACTGTGAATGGTTCATGCTCCTAAAAGTAGCTCAAGATCTGTTACGAGGCACTTAAATGAATTTTTTCAACACTGATCCCATGGTGGTACTGCCTTGAAATTGGGGCGGTGAGCATTTTAGAACCTACTAAATGTGTGGGTGAAATACTGTGAATGGTTCATGCTCCTAAAAGTAGCTCAAAAGATCTGTTAAGAGGCACTTAAATGAATTTCTTCAACACTGATCCCATGGTGGTACTGCCTTGAAATTGGGGCGGTGAGCATTTTAGAACCTACTAAATGTGTGGGTGAAATACTGTGAATGGTTCATGCTCCTAAAAGTAGCTCAAAAGATCTGTTAAGAGGCACTTAAATGAATTTTTTCAACACTGATCCCATGGTGGTACTGCCTTGAAATTGGGGCGGTGAGCATTTTAGAACCTACTAAACGTGTGGGTGAAATATTGTGAATGTTTCATGCTCCTAAAAGTAGCTCAAGAACTGTCAAGAGGCACTTAAATGAATTTTTTCAACACTGATCCCATGGTGGTACTGCCTTGAAATTGGGGCGGTGAGCATTTTAGAACCTACTAAACGTGTGGGTGAAATATTGTGAATGTTTCATGCTCCTAAAAGTAGCTCAAGAACTGTCAAGAGGCACTTAAATGAATTTTTTCAACACTGATCCCATGGTGGTACTGCCTTGAAATTGGGGCGGTGAGCATTTTAGAACCTACTAAACGTGTGGGTGAAATATTGTGAATGTTTCATGCTCCTAAAAGTAGCTCAAGAACTGTCAAGAGGCACTTAAATGAATTTTTTCAACACTGATCCCATGGTGGTACTGCCTTGAAATTGGGGCGGTAAGCATTTTAGAACCTACTAAATGTGTGGGTGAAATACTGTGAATGGTTCATGCTCCTAAAAGTAGCTCAAAAGATCTGTTAAGAGGCACTTAAATGAATTTCTTCAACACTGATCCCATGGTGGTACTGCCTTGAAATTGGGGCGGTGAGCATTTTAGAACCTACTAAATGTGTGGGTGAAATACTGTGAATGGTTCATGCTCCTAAAAGTAGCTCAAAAGATCTGTTAAGAGGCACTTAAATGAATTTTTTCAACACTGATCCCATGGTGGTACTGCCTTGAAATTGGGGCGGTGAGCATTTTAGAACCTACTAAACGTGTGGGTGAAATACTGTGAATGGTTCATGCTCCTAAAAGTAGCTCAAGAACTGTCCAGAGGCACTTAAATGAACTTTTTCAACACTGATCCCATGGTGGTACTGCCTTGAAATTGGGGCGGTGGCCATTTTAGAACCTACTAAACGTGTGGGTGAAATACTGTGAATGTTTCATGCTCCTAAAAGTAGCTCAAGAACTGTCAAGAGGCACTTAAATGAATTTTTTCAACACTGATCCCATGGTGGTACTGCCTTGAAATTGGGGCGGTGAGCATTTTAGAACCTACTAAACGTGTGGGTGAAATACTGTGAATGGTTCATGCTCCTAAAAGTAGCTCAAGAACTGTCCAGAGGCACTTAAATGAACTTTTTCAACACTGATCCCATGGTGGTACTGCCTTGAAATTGGGGCGGTGGCCATTTTAGAACCTACTAAACGTGTGGGTGAAATACTGTGAATGTTTCATGCTCCTAAAAGTAGCTCAAGAACTGTCAAGAGGCACTTAAATGAATTTTTTCAACACTGATCCCATGGTGGTACTGCCTTGAAATTGGGGCGGTGAGCATTTTAGAACCTACTAAACGTGTGGGTGAAATACTGTGAATGGTTCATGCTCCTAAAAGTAGCTCAAGAACTGTCCAGAGGCACTTAAATGAACTTTTTCAACACTGATCCCATGGTGGTACTGCCTTGAAATTGGGGCGGTGGCCATTTTAGAACCTACTAAACGTGTGGGTGAAATACTGTGAATGGTTCATGCTCCTAAAAGTAGCTCAAGAACTGTCAAGAGGCACTTAAATGAATTTTTTCAACACTGATCCCATGGTGGTACTGCCTTGAAATTGGGGCGGTGAGCATTTTAGAACCTACTAAATGTGTGGGTGAAATACTGTGAATGGTTCATGCTCCTAAAAGTAGCTCAAGATCTGTTAAGAGGCACTTAAATGAATTTTTTCAACACTGATCCCATGGTGGTACTGCCTTGAAATTGGGGCGGTGAGCATTTTAGAACCTACTAAACGTGTGGGTGAAATACTGTGAATGGTTCATGCTCCTAAAAGTAGCTCAAGAACTGTCCAGAGGCACTTAAATGAACTTTTTCAACACTGATCCCATGCTGGTACTGTTTTGAAATTGGGGCGGTAGACATTTTAGAACCTACTAAGCGTGTGTGCAAAGCACTGTGAATGGTTCATGGTCCTAAAGGTAGTGCATTAATTCGTTGTGAGCTAAGCCTATAAAGAATTTTTTCAACAATGATCCCATGGTGGTACTGACTTGAAATTGTGGTGGTGTATATCCTAGGCCCTACTAAGCATGTGTGCAAAAAATTGAGGTTGGTTCATTGCTCTACGAAAATCTCTGAAAACCGATAGGGTCCAATTTACAGAAAAAGTGTAATTTACAGAAAAAGTGTAAATTTACAGAAAAAGTGCAAATTTACAGAAAAAGTGTAAATTACAGAAAAAGTGCAAATTTACAGAAAAAGTGTAAATTTACTGAAATAAGTGTAAATTTACAGAAAAACGAAATTTACAGAAAAAGTGTAAGTTTATAGAAAAAGTGTAAATTTACAGAAAAAGTGTAATTTACACAAAAAGTGTAAATTTACAGAAAAAGTGCAAATTTACAGAAAAAGTGTAAATTACAGAAAAAGTGCAAATTTACAGAAAAAGTGTAAATTTACTGAAATAAGTGTAAATTTACAGAAAAACGAAATTTACAGAAAAACGAAATTTACAGAAAAAGTGTAAGTTTATAGAAAAAGTGTAAATTTACAGAAAAAGTGTAAATCTACAGAAAAAGTATTAACTATTTTCTTCGTGTTTGAATAAGCAAAAAATTTATATAAGAAATTGACAAAATCTAGAAGGCCTAGAAAACTTCTGTCAATGAAAGATAATTTCTTTGAAAAGTAGGTCGTAGCCACCCTTTATTGGACTGTTCAAGAACAGAAACCATTTTGGAGCCAATGAGTAGAGAATATACAGGGCGTTCCAATGAAAAGTAGCCACCCCGAATATTTCGTAAACCAAATAAAATATGAAAATTCGCTCGGACAGGTCGATTTTTATTTGGAAGGGGACACTTAAATCCATGGTTGGAGAAATGTCAAAACTCACCCCCTGACCCCCACCTACCCCCACTTCAAAATTTTAAGTGGCAACCCCCCACTTGTAATACATCGTTTGAAAGCTAATTTCATTGCCAATCTAACGCTGTAACAATTTTTCATATTTGTTCAATTCTAGCGCCCTCTGTGGTCAAATTTTAAATTACGGGTTCTATGATACATCATTTGAATGTAACTTTTGAACGAGGGGGTTAATTTCAAAAATTCTTGCATCAGTTTACAGACAATTTCAAACCCTTTCAAATGATGTATCACAAAGGGCCCTAATGTAATTTGAAATTGTGAAAATTTGTAAATTTGACGTTGCCAAAAATTTTTGTAATTGTACTGCTAAAATATATATATATATCTTATGAAAAAGGCCCAAAAACGATCAAAACGGAACCGCCCCTTTATTTACGAAGGAGAAAACAAATTGCAACCCCCTCAACAAACCCGCTATTGTTTGGAGAGAAAAAAAATCTCGGTGTCAAAAACGATTTTCACCCCAAGAATTTATACCTGCAAGTTTTGCCCATTTCCCCGAAGGCAGGGGGTGGGATTCGCCACCCCCAAATCTTAAAAAATGCCACTAACTGAACGGACTTCTGTGCCATCACCATTCCAGCGGCGAAAAATCTTAATTTAGCTTAGAAAGTCTCGTGCAAAGTTTAATCGATTTCCACGGGGGGTGAGGGTGGTTTTGCCACCCCCAAATCTTGGAAAAATGTCACTCACTGAACGGACTTCGGTGCCGCCACCGTTCAAACGTCAAAAAATCTTAATTTGGCGTTTTAGTAACTTGGTTATTTTTAGTAACTATAAGTTACTATAACTTAGTTACTTTTGTTAGGAACTTAGTTCCTTTATGGTAACTAAATTACTTGATAAGTAACTAAAGTTACTTGAAGAGTAACTAAGTTTCTTTTTTAAATAAGTTACTTTGACAGAATCAAGTCAAGTGTCAAAGTTCTCAAATTAAATAAAATATATATCAAAAATCAGGGTTTCTGATTGGCTCAGGCATAGAAACTGGCATAAAACGCGATTATCTCCACGATTGTTTTTTATGCAATCCGCCCCAAAAGCGAAAAGTAACTATAAAAGTAACTGTTTTAGAAGTAACTAAGTTACTATAGTAACTGCAACTAAAGTTACTGTCATGAAAAGTAACCAGTCACTTTAGTTAGGTACTTTCTTATACTACATAAAAAGTAACTAAAGTTATTAGTAACTGTAACTAAAGTTACTGCCATGAAAAGTAATCAGTCACTTAAGTAACTTAAAGTAACCAGTCACTTAAGTAACTTTAGTTACTTTCTATAAAGTAAGAAAGTAACTAAAGTTACTTAAGTCGTGACTTAAAGTGACTGGTTACTTTTCATGACAATAGCTTTAGTTACAGTTACTAGTAACCAGTCACTTAAGTCACTTAAGTAACTTTCGTTACTTTCTTACTTCATAGAAAGTAACTAAAATTACTTAAGTGACTGGTTACTTTTCATGACAGTAACTTTACTTACAGTTACTAGAAACTTAGTTACTTCACAAAAGTAACTTTCCCAACTCTGCAGCTACTCCTAGAACTACAGCTATAGCTAGAGTTAGACCTAGAAGTACAGTTAGAGCCATGTTTAGAGTGATATTCACAATAAGAATTAGTGGTAAAGCTAGAAATAGGGGTAGTGATAGAGGTATAGAGCTACAACTATAGTTAGAGTTAATTATAGAATTGGAGTTAGAGGTAGAGTCAGACGTTGTGCTACATTTTAGAAGTATAGAGCTGGATCTAGAAGTAGCTCTAAGGTAGAGTTAGAAGTAGAGATGTGGCGCTATATGTAAAAGTGAAGTTAGAGTTACTGTTACAATGTCAATGACAGTTCCGTTTAGCTCTACGAGGCTAGCTCTAGAATTCTAGAGTGACGGTTGTAGTAGAACTAGAGGTAGACGTAGAGTTAGAGGCAGATTCGGGGCTAGAAATAGAGGTGGAGCTAGAGATAAGGGTTCTAGTTCTACCTCTAGCTCTGCTTCTAACTTTTTAACTGTAACTGTAAATCTAGTTCTTGTTCTACCTCTACTAGCTCTACCTTTAGCTCTAACTCTGACTGCATCTCGAATATAGAAACAAAATTCCAAAAGTGACTATCGCTGCAAAGTTTCGTGGAAAACAGTTTAAATCTAACTGTTAATCTAGCTCTAAATCTACATCTAGTTCTTCCTCTAGATGTACCTGAAGCTCTAAGTCAACTTACTGCTACCTGTACCTTTAACTCTAACTCTATCTCTTGCTCTAACTGTACCTCTAGCTGATGTGCCTCTAAATCCAGCTCAGCTTTAACTCTAGTTCTGCTTGTCGACTAAATTTATTATTTCGAAATCTGATTTTGAGCATTTTTTGACCCACCACCATTTTCAGTCAAGTTAAACGTAGATATAGAGTTAGAAGTAGAGGTGGACTCTTGTAATAATTCTGCCTCTACCTCTAACACTAACTCTACTTCTAAATTCACTAAAATATTGAGGGCGTTGGAAAAACTCAACTAGCTAGAGCTAGAGCTGAGGTAGAGTTAGAGGTATTGCTAGCTACAGGTACAGGTAGAATTAGAGGTAGTGGTAAAGATAGAGCAGTTAGGTTACACCTAGTTACAGGCAGAGCTAGAGGTAGAGTTAGAGTTAGAGTCAGAGATAGACGTAAAGTTAGCTTTATAATTAGAGTTAAACTGTATTCCACAAAACTACCAATGCAAAGGTTAGAGATAGAGCCAGATGTAGAGGTAGAGATAGAAGTAGAGCCGGAAATTTACAGTTACAGTTAAATTTAGATCGAGAGCTCTAGAGCTAGAAGCCCTATACCTCTCTAGCTCAAACTTTAGTTCTACCTCTGCTTCTATTACCGAACATATGCCTCTAGCTCTACGATAACTGTAAATCTAGAACTAGAACTCTAGCGCTAGGACCTAGAGTTAAACGGAATTGTCATTAGCTCAGCTCTAACTCTAGTTCTAGCTCGTCGACTAAATTTATTATTTCGAAATCTGATTTTGAACATTTTTCGTCCCTCGCTCCACCATTTTTAGGCAATAGTTAGAAGTAGATATAGAGTTAGAGGTAGAGGCAAAGCTAGAGTTAGAAGTAGAGGTGGACTCTTGACCTAATTCTGCCTCTACCTCTAACACTAACTCTACTTCTAAATTCACTAAAAAATTGAGGGCGTCGGAAAAACTCACAGTCAGATTTCGAAATACTAGCTAGAGCTAGACTTGAGGTAGAGGTAGAAGTAGGTAGAGATAAGCAATTACTTTTATTGTAGAAACTTTTTCTTGTGCCCGGCTCTGGTTCTATCTCTAACTCTAACTCTAGCTCTAGCTCTACCTACACACCTCTAACTCTACTTCTAGTGAGAGGTAGAGCTAAATGTAGAGTTAGAGCTAAAGGTAGAATAGTAAAGTTAGAGCTAGATCAACATCTACTTCTAGCTCTAACTTTGATCTGTACTTCTAGGTCTAAATCTAGCTATAATTCAAGTAGTAACTGTAGCCCTTAGTTCTAGGACCTTACCACTTTTATAAACTGTATTTTCTCATATCCAAAAAAAGTTGTGTTGTTACTCAAAATCTAGAAGGCCTAGAAAACCTCTTTATCAACTGTCTTTTAAAACTATAATTAGAAACCATTTTCGAACCAATGGTCGCGTTCAGCCGACAAAAGTTATGCAACAGTTGACACAATTAGGCTGAAATTGTGCGCTACGTCAAATAAATGCGCAACTGTTGCGTCGGCTGAATGCAACCAATGACTAGCCGAAGTTTATTACATGAATTATTTACTTAGTTTTCGAGCATTTTATGGTTAATTTGACAGTTGTGTAGAGGTTTTTAGCGATACATAACCTCACAAAAGTTATTGCTATTTAAAATCTAGAAGGCATAGCTTCTGTCAACCGTCATTGAAAGATTTCTTTTAGAAGTATAAAAACCTTCGTTCAGAGACATTGGTGACGTATACAGCGTCTACCAAAAGTACGGAGTGACACTCGACAAAAATACAAACCATTTTGCAGCCAATCAGTAGCTCATACATATTTATTCACTGATGCAAACACAATAAAACAAAAAAATTCTCTTAAAAAATGTATTGAACAGTTTACAACCTACGACCACGACGTCCCCCCTTCCTACGGGTGGAATCCGAAGGAATAGGAGTGACATCCTCGATCCGTCCAATCTTCATATTGGACCGAGCCAATGCCCTCAAAGCACTCTGGGCCCCCGGCCCCGGAGTCTTCGTCTTATTCCCCCCAGTAGCCCTCAGCTTAATATTCAGGGCGGTGATCCCCAAAGATTTGCATTTTTCAGCCACGTCCTAAAAATTGGCTTGAATTTGATCGTAGTGAATGGGGGCACTCACCTGTGCAGCCAACATGGCGGCGTAGGGGGAGGCTTCGTCCCTGTCGGCCTTGACCTTCATGCCCCCGGTGACCCTGGAGATGGTTTCCCTTCCGGAGAGGTCGGTGACATGTACGAAGGTGTCGTTGAAGCTGGCGAAAATGTGGGCCACGCCGAAGACGTCTTCGCCCTCGCGGAC
This sequence comes from Pycnomerus fuliginosus, assembly GCA_963924575.1. Lineage (NCBI taxonomy): Eukaryota > Metazoa > Arthropoda > Insecta > Coleoptera > Zopheridae > Pycnomerus > Pycnomerus fuliginosus. The sequence goes on from OZ004624.1 coordinate 2,981,609, forward strand.
TTGGGGGCCCAGGGAGACCTGGGCCTCCTCTTTCTGGACTTTTCCTTTGCGGGGGGCCATTCTTAGCTGGAAATAAAGTTAGGTTAGGAAATGTCAAATTTCATTTTCCATCAACATCGAGGTTAAAATCGCGAATTTCGGAGGTTTTAACGTGGAAATTTATGGGAAAATTGATGGAAAAGTTAATCCTGCGGTTATTTTCTTAATAATAAATCGATTTTGAGAGAAAAATTGAAAAATTAGGACTTACAATGTGTCAACCACTAAAGAAACAACGTAGAGGGCGCTGCAATCGACAGGAGCGTCAGCCTCAACCTTAGAAATAAAAAGTAACTAAATTAAAACGTCAGAAAACATGACAAATGTCAAAATTTTGCAAAAGCTCTGAATTGGCCCAAAATGGCCTTGTGTGCGTGCAGTTTTGAGTAAAGTGCAAAGAAAAATATTCGCAAAAAACCCCAGGTACGTTTATTTATGACACTGCTTCTAACAATAAAAAAAAACCCTGGAAAATTTAGGTTATGTAATGTTTTTGCTTTCCCGCCAAATTTCTACCAAATTGTCAAAAGTACAGGCCCTTACCAAGTACCTTGATTTTGACAGTAAAATGACACCGACGGACATTTGACAGAGTCCGCCATGATAGTTTTCTCTTGCTTCTTGATAATGTCAATAATTCCAGTGCATGAAGGGTGCCAGTCTACACAGTCGGTAAAACAGTCCGTCTGTATTATCAGTTCTGTCAGTTTTAAGATGGCTGGTGTTTGAATTTTTGCAGCCTCAAACACCATGTTCGTACAACATCCGATAGATGGCTCTTTAATTTCGAATAAGGTGTATTTGGCATTTCTTTGTGCAGATTTCTACTTTATCGGCACGCTAATGCTAATTTTGTAATTGCTAATTAATTAAATTTCTTTAACTTCTACATGTTTCTTGTTTATACAGGATGTTCCAATGAAAAGTAGCCACCCCAAATATTTCGTAAACCAAATAAAATATGAAAATTCGCTCGGACAGGTCGATTTTTATTTGGAAGGGACAGTTAAATCCATGCTTGGCGAGATTTCAAAACTCACCCCCTAAGCCCCACCTACCCCCACTTCAAAATTTTAAATAGCAACCCCCACTTGTGATACATCATTTGAAAGTTAATTTCATTGCCAATCTAACACTGTAACAATTTTTGATATTTGTTCAACTTGACAAAACTTTAACCACATAAAAATAGGACATGGGAAATTCCCTAAGAACCGTTATGGAATCCGGAGTAGCACTAGATCGAACTTGCTCGTTTAAGGTCTAAGTTGGTTTATCACATCCACCAAATTTCAGCCAAATCGGTTGAGTAGTTTGGGCTGTGACGTGTTTATTAACGAACGAACGTACGTACATACACACAGACACATTTTAAAAACCAGTTTTATGGTTCCTGAGACCTCAAAACGTATAATTGATCCGGTCTTATCTCGAATTCGAAAATTTTACTGATTGCAGTACATAACCTCCCTTTTTTTTCAATGGTAAATTGAGTGGGGAGGTTAAAATAATAAGCGTTCTTCATTCAGGGCGCTTTGTACTGAGTAATTTTGTTTAACAAATTGCATTTCATTTGTTTATTAAAGCTGTTTCTTGTTACTTCTATAGGTAAAATTTGAATTTTCTCAGTTGGTATTGGTCGGATTTTGGTAAAAACATCACCAATCGCTTAGTTAGGTGCAATTTAGTGAGAAAAGAGGGGTCACAAGTGGGGTTTTCTATAATCCATTAATCTATTAATCTGGCCACAGAGCCAACTTGATTTTAGCGTTATTCGCAATTTTAAAGAACAAATTAAGCGTTCTTTATTCAGGACCCTTTGTACTGAGTAATTTTGTTCAACTTTTCGAAAATTGCATTTCATTTGTTTATTAAAGCTGTTTTTTGTCACTTTTATAGGTAAAATTTGAATTTTCTCAGTTGGTATTGGTCGGAGTTGGGTAAAAACATCACCAATCGCTTAGTTAGGTGCGATTTAGTGGGAAAAGAGGGGTCACAAGTGGGGTTTTCTATAATCCATTAATCTATTAATCTGGCCACAGAGCCAACTTGATTTTCGCGTTGTTCGCAATTTTAAAGAAAAAATTACGCGTTCTTTATTCAGGACCCTCTGTACTGAGTAATTTTGTTCAACTTTTCGAAAATTGCATTTCATTTGTTTATTAAAGTTGTTTTTTGTCACTTTTATAGGTAAAATTTGAATTTTCTCAGTTGGTATTGGTCGGAGTTGGGTAAAAACACCACCAATCGCTTAGTTAGGTGCGATTTAGTGGGAAAAGAGGGGTCACAAGTGAAGTTTTCTATAATCCATTAATCTGGCCACAGAGCCAACTTGATTTTAGCGTTATTCGCAATTTTAAGGAAAAAATGAAGTGTTCTTTATTCAGGACCCTCTGTACTGAGTAATTTTGTTCAACTTTTCGAAAATTGCACTTCATTTGTTTATTAAAGCTGTTTTTTGTTACTTTTATGGGTAGAATTTGAATTTTCTCAGTTGGTATTGGTCGGAGTTGGGTAAAAACACCACCAATCGCTTAGTTAGGTGCGATTTAGTGGGAAAAGAGGGGTCACAAGTGGGGTTTTTGATAATCCATTAATCTATTAATCTGGCCACAGAGCCAACTTGATTTTAGCGTTGTTCGCAATTTTAAAGAAAAAATTACACGTTCTTTATTCAGGACCCTCTGTACTGAGTAATTTTGTTCAACTTTTCGAAAATTGCATTTCATTTGTTTATTAAAGCTGTTTTTTGTCACTTTTATAGGTAAAATTTGAATTTTCTCAGTTGTTATTTTTCGGAGTTGGGTAAAAACATCACCAATCGCTTAGTTAGGTGCGATTTAGTGGGAAAAGAGGGGTCACAAGTGGGGTTTTTGATAATCCATTAATCTATTAATCTGGCCACAGAGCCAACTTGATTTTAGCGTTGTTCGCAATTTTAAAGAAAAAATTACACGTTCTTTATTCAGGACCCTCTGTACTGAGTAATTTTGTTCAACTTTTCGAAAATTGCATTTCATTTGTTTATTAAAGCTGTTTTTTGTCACTTTTATAGGTAAAATTTGAATTTTCTCAGTTGGTATTGGTCGGAGTTGGGTAAAAACATCACCAATCGCTTAGTTAGGTGCGATTTAGTGGGAAAAGAGGGGTCACAAGTGGGGTTTTTGATAATCCATTAATCTATTAATCTGGCCACAGAGCCAACTTGATTTTAGCGTTGTTCGTAATTTTAAAGAAAAAATTAAGCGTTCTTTATTCAGGACCCTCTGCACTGAGTAATTTTGTTCATCTTTTCGAAAATTATGCATTTCATTTGTTTATTAAAGCTGTTTTTTGTTACTTTTATAGGTAAAATTTGAATTTTCTCAGTTGGTATTGGTCGGAGTTGGGTAAAAACATCACCAATCGCTTAGTTAGGTGCGATTTAGTGGGAAAAGAGGAGTCACAAGTGGGGTTTCCTATAATCCATTAATCTATTAATCTGGCCACAGAGCCAACTTGATTTTAGCATTGTTCGCAATTTTAAAGAAAAAATTAAGTGTTCTTTATTCAGGACCCTCTATACTGAGTAATTTTGTTCAACTTTTCGAAAATTGCATTTCATTTGTTTATTAAAGCTGTTTTTTGTTACTTTTGTTGGTAAAATTTGAATTTTCTCAGTTGGTTTTGGTCGGATTTGGGTAAAAACCCCACCAATCGCTTAGTTAGGTGCGATTTAGTGGGAAAAGAGGGGTTACAAGTGGGGTTTCCTATAAATTTTAATCTTCCCACAGCCAACTTGGTTTTAGCGTTTTTCGCCTTTTGCAAGAAAAAATTAAGAATTCTTTATTCAGGGCGCCCTGTATTGAATAATTTTGTTTAACTTTTTAAAATTTTCATATTCATTCGTTTATTAATGTCTTTTTTGTCCGGTTTAAAGGAAAAATTTTAATTTTCGCATAGTTTTTGATAGAATTTGATAAAAAAACATCACCAATTGCTTAGTTGAATGCAATTTAGTGGGAAAAGAGGGGTCACAAGTGGGGTTTTCTATAATCAATTAATCTATTAATCTGGCCACAGAGCCAACTTGATTTTAGCGTTGTTCGCAATTTTAAGGAAAAAATTAAGTGCTCTTTATTCAGGACCCTCTGTACTGAGTAATTTTGTTCAACTTTTCAAAAATTGCATTTCATTTGTTTATTAAAGCTGCTTTCTGTTACTTTTATAGGTAAAATTTTAATTTTCTCAGTTGGTATTGGTCGGAGTTCGGTAAAAACATCCCCAATCGCTTAGTTAAGGGCGATTTAGTGGGAAAAGAGGGGTCACAAGTGAGGTTTCCTATAAAGTTTAATCTTACCACAGCCAACTTGGTTTTAGCGTTTTTCGCCTTTTTAAAGAAAAAATTTACATTTCTTTATTCAGGGCGCCCTGTATTGATTAATTTTGTTTAACTTTTTAAAATTTTCATATTCATTCGTTTATTACAGCCTTTTTTGTCCGGTTTAAAGGAAAAATTTTCGCATAGTTGCTGTTGATCGGAATTTGATAAAAAAAATGTTTAACTTTTCAAAATTTCATTTTCATTTGTTTATTAAAGTCAGTTGTTACCACAGCTAACTTGATTTTAGCGTTTTTCACCATTTTCGCCATTTTAAAGAAAAAAAAGTAATTTTGTTTAATTTTTCAAAAATTTATTATTTCCTGTCACTCTTGCCTAAGAAGTTTTAATTTTTTCAGATCAAAATTTGATAAAAACCATTAAAAACCACCCCAATTGTTTAGCTTTGTGTGATTTAATGGTAAAAGAGGGAGAAAATAGAGAGGTTTTAATCTGGACATAGCGATTTTAACGTTTTTCGCTGTTTTATAGAAAAAAAACAATTGTTCGAAAAGCAATGATGGGCTTTTCCGATAATTTTTGAAAATTATAAAATAATAAATAATACACATCGTCAAGACCTCCTCATTAAATAAAATGTTTCAAAACTCCGTAGTCAGTGTTTTAATAAAAAAAAAATCTTTAAAAATTCGAGTCAGCATATATGACGTCATATATGCCGACAAAAATCTTCGATGTTTTTGAAAATCCAGGGTGGCCGTGACTGCATTTGCGGTCAAGTATGACACACGTTTGCACCCCTTTCTGTTTCATCTTGCAGAAAAAAACCATTCCTTATCAGATAATGTCAAAATATATGTGGTTTCAGATCTCCATGTGCAAAATATTTGACGTTTTCGTATTTTTGTGATTTTCAACCCCTAAATTTCATCCCCCAAATTGACAACCCCTCACCTCCAACAGACTTGTACTTCAAAAACGCACATCAAGTTTCAGTAAAATATCTCCACTCGTTCTCGAGTTATTACAATTAATAATTTTTCGATCCCGAAAAAACCTCGCTCTCGCGCTTTTACTGCGAACGCTGCCTAAACGCTTGAAGATGGATTAAAATCGTATAAGGGAGAAACGTCGGCAACGAATAAACCTACAAAAAAGTCCGCGACAGTATACAAAACTCTCTTACGGATAGCCGACAATAAGCCACTGAAGCTATTTTCGTCAAAACTTAAAACACAAAAACGATCTCGGTGGGCTACCCCTCGTAGATAGCTATATGCCGTCGCGGACTTTTTTGTAGATCTTTTCATTGCCGACAATTCTTCCTCACAAACTTTTGCTCTAGCTTCAAGCGTTGAGGCAGCGTTCGCGATCAAACGTCGAAAATTGTAATTTCTTAGTTTTTCACCCCTAACTTCCACCCCCCTGGTGCGATATGGCCCAAAAACAACCCCCGCTGAGATTTTCGGGGTATACATATGTGTACGAAATTTCAGCTCGATATCTGCTTTCGTTCTCAAGTTATGCGATGGACAGAGTCGACGGCCGAGCGGACGGCAGGCCGAGAAAAATTTTAGATCTTCAATAGAAAATGAATGTTTTTTTTTTATTTACCCTTACTTTTCTGATGACGAGAAAAGGTAACCCTGACTTAGTTATTATTACATTCTTCTAATTTCTATAGGTGGTACCCTCATGAGAACATTAGAATTGGGTTAGTATGAATAATTATCATCATAAATGCAACAAATCTAAATATTTTAGTAATGGAGAAGTGATAAACGCACTAATTAATTCAATAATAATAATAATAATAATAATAATAAATTGCTATCTACCTATTGAAGCTTCAGAGAATACGAAAGAAAACAGTAAATTATTCAAAAATATAACCCCCCTTGCAAAACCTTGGCAAACTATTTATTTTTTTAGCAATATATTAAGAACCATAAAACAGACAATAAATCGTATTTTAACCTACTTCAAAAGCCATTAAAAATTTTGACCCAAAAATCACCCTTCCTGAAACCGTGTCTTAGGGGTCGTTTTTTTGTTAATTTCTGTGTTGACGTACGTTTTATATTGCCATTAATCATTATATTTAAAATTGTTATCACCTATTACCGATATGTTAAATATGCATAATAATAACGTACCTACACCTATACCACAATAATAAACGACACGTGTGATATCACTACTTATTATAAATACAATGGGTCTAGTTCCACAAACCTATTAAAGTAAATTGTAGCCGCTGTATTCAGAATGAAATTTTTTATCAATGTTAGTGTTTTTTGCTTAAGTGTGATTCTGCTACCCTTCGGTAAGTCGCCGTTTTTTACAAAAAAAAAAATTTTTCTTTTCAGCAAAATCTCAAAATACATTAACCTGGCCTCAGTTTATCTCAATCCTCATCAACGGAGCCCTCAACGACATCAAATCCTTCCCCGAAGGGTTGCAATTCCTCACCACAGGGAAACTACCCCTAACTAGCGTCAAATACCTTCTTTATCAACCCTCCGGTGAAGTGATTGAAATTCCCTCAAACACCACCACAGGGGTTGATTTTTCAAAACCCACGAAAATCATCATCCACGGATGGTTCGAAAACGGAACCACCCCCTACATAACTCGAATGGCTGAAAGCTTCTTTAACCGGAGCAAAGATTGCACCGTTTTTGCGCTGGATTGGTCTAAAGAAGCCGATCATCTTAACTACCTTCACTCCTCGAGCCGACTTAAAGCAGTTGGCGAAATTCTCGCCGCGTTTATTTGGAAATTCACCCAAAACCACCCCCAAAACCTCAAAAACGTGCACGTTATTGGGCATTCTTTTGGGGCGCATATTGCTGGATTTACTGGAAAATGGTTGGGGGAGAAAAATGTCAAAATTAACCGAATAACAGGGCTAGATCCTGCTAATCCTCTCTTCGAGTTTCCAATAAACCTCCCTTGCAAATATAAATTATGTAAGGGGGATGCAGAATATGTCGATTTGATCCATAGCGATACTTTTATTCTCGGAGTGTCGAGGGCTAGTGGTGATTCTGATTTTTACATGAATGGGTTGACGCCCTTCCAGCCAGGGTGCCAGGATAATTTGGTGTTTGCTGGTGAGAGAAAAAAATAAAAAATTTTTGCTTAAGATTTGTTTCAGTGATTTGCAGTCATCAGATGTCCAATGAGTTTTTTTCGGAGAGTATTGTGAGGCCGGGGGGGTTTGAGGGGGTGCCTTGTCTGGGAAACGAATGGGGGGGTGGGAAAGTTTACATGGGGGAGGGGGTTGGTCGAAATGTTAGGGGGGCGTTTTGTGTGTACACGAATTATACAGCACCGACTGGTATATAAATAAATTATATCGAAAAATGTCGTTTTTATCGTCGAAAACTTGTGCAAAATAAGTCATTGGTGAAATTTTTATCTTTTGGCCGGTACCAATAACTGGGAGAATAAAGATTTTTCTAAAAAAGCGACAAGAAACAATGAAATTTTTGAGAAAAGTCAAACACTTGAATAAAGACGATTTTTTCTATAAAAGCCAACGGCTCATTTGGGTTACGCGAAGTGTTATGTTTTCATCCCCTTAAATTTTTAAACCCCTCCACAATTTTCCACCCCCCAAAGCACAAACTTTGCAAAATTAGCGCATTTGTGCGTCTTTTGGATTTTATTTTGAGCCTATTAAATTTTTCGACACACAACATTTCAAAAACCCGTAATTTGTGCAATTTGTCATTTTTCGTGTTAGTTTCCGTTAGTAATTCTACTCATTTTCACCCCAAAGCGCCAATTTTGCAAAATTTTGGCATTTTCGTCTCGCAGAAGTTCCGCGCTTTTGAATTTTATTTTCAGCGTCTTAAATTTTGCAATCCTCTGAAGAAAGTTTCGCCTCCAGATACTTGAATTTGTGCAATTTGCTCATTTTTCGTTTAGAGGGTTGCACGGGGTGAGGGGTGAGTTTTGGTTGTAGGTGGTTCAAGTTTTCAATCTCATCTATTGCCATTTTTAGTGTTTAGAGGGCCGGTCTTACTGGTGGAATCGGGTGCAACCCTTGCGGAGTTATAATATTTTTTGTGGTTTTCATCCCCTAAATTTCATCCCCCGAAATTAGCACCCCTTCACCTTCAACAGACTTGAGGGTCGAACGTACATACCAAGTTTCAGAAAGATACGTCCGCTAGTTCTTGAGTTATTGCAATTAATAGTTTTTCGGTTTTTCACCCCTAACTCCCACCCCCTTTAATCCCCTTTTCTCACTAAATCGCACTTAAATAAGGAATTGGTGAGGTTTTTACCAATCTCCGACCAATCAATTAAAAGAATTAAAATTTTACCTATAAAAATGACAAAAGACAGCTTTAATAAACAAATGAAAAGCTAAATAAACACACTCTTTTCGATTTTTGAATTCTTGACTTTTATTTCAAGATATTGACTTTAGCTTAAGGTCTTGACTTTTACCTCAAGATCTTGACTTTTATCTCAAGATCTTGACTTTAGCTTAAGATCTTGACTTTTATCTCAAGATCTTGCCTTTTATTTCAAGATCTTGCCTTTTATCTCAAGATCTTGACTTTTATCTCAAGATCTTGACATTATCTCAAGACCTTGACATTATCTCAAGATCTTGACTTTTGTCTCAAGATCTTGACTTTTATCTCAAGATCTTGACTTTATCTCAAGATCTTGACTTTTATCTCAAGATCTTGACTTTTACCTCAAGATCGTGACTTTTATCTCAAGATCTTGACTTTAGCTTAAGATCTTGACTTTAGCTTAAGATCTTGACTTTAGCTTAAGATCTTGACTTTAGCTTAAGATCTTGACTTGTATCTCAAGATCTTGACTTTAGCTTCTTAAGCTCTTGACTTTTATCTCAAGATCTTGCCTTTTATTTCAAGATCTTGCCTTTTATTTCAAGATCTTGCCTTTTATCTCAAGATCTTGACTTTTATCTCGAGATCTTGTTTTATCTCAAGGTCTTGATTTTAGCTTCTTAAGATCTTGACTTTTATCTCAAGATCTTGCCTTTTTATCTCAATAAGATCTTGACTTTTATCTCAAAATCTTGACTTTATCTCAAGATCTTGGCTTTAGCTTAAGATCGTGACTTTTATCTCAAGATCTTGTCTTTTATCTCAAGATTTTGACTCTATCGCACTATCGCTCGCCTAGTCTGTCCGTTGGATAACTTGAAAACGGGTTGATATATTGAGCTGAAACTTGGTATACAGTTGTGTTTCCCAAAATACTCGCCGACGGCGGGGATTGCTTTTGGGCCGCATATCGGACCAAGTGGGTAGAAGTAATAGGCGAGCTTATGGGTGAAAAACAGAAAAAATTATTAATTGCAATAACTCAAGAAGTATTGGAGGTACCCAACTGAAACTTGCTATGCGCTTTTCACGTACGAATCTGTTAAAGGTGGCCGGATGTCAATTTTGGGGGATGAAATTTAGGGGGTCTGGAACCCGACACACACATCATATTTCGATAACATCTGCAAGATTGGACAGATGAAGTGGAAATTAGGGGTTGAAAACCGAAGTTTCAACTAAGGGTTGCTTGAAAGTTCCAACCATTCGATAACTTTCCATCAATGGTATAATATGATGGTACAAAAAAATGACTTGGAATTAATATTTTCAGGAATGCACATCGCATTGATTTACATTTTCAAGATTCACGGTGAATTAACATTTACAGGGGTGCACATCGCATTGATATACATTTTCAAGACAAGAAGACTTATTGGTACAAAGCACAATCAATCCTTGAGATAAAAGGCAAGATCTTGAGATAAAAGTCAAGATCTTGAGATAAGAGTCAAGATCTTGAGATAAAAGTCAATATCTTTTTGAGATAAAAGTCAAGAATTCGAAAATCGAAAAGAAAAGACTACCGACTGATCCCTCAGCGCTTCCGTAATAATGCAATGATTTCAATGAGTCGAAATCCTTGAGATAAAAGGCAAGATCTTATCTTGAGATCAAAGTCAAGATCATGAGATAAAAGTCAAAATCTTTTTGAGATAAAAGTTAAGATCTTGAGATAAAAGTCAAGATCTTGAGATAAAAGTCAAGAATTCGAAAATCGAAAAGAAAAGACTACCGACTGATCCCTCAGCGCTTCCGTAATAATGCAATGATTTATTGAAATCCTTGAGATAAGATCGAGGCAAGATCTTGAGACAAAAGGCAAGATCTTGAGAAAAAGTCAAGATCTTATCTAAAAGTCAAGAATTCAAAAATCAAAAAGAAGACTACAGACTGATGTTTGATCTACTTTGGCACACTTTCGCTTTATTTTCAAACGTCACGATTATCATTGGATAGGCAGCCAACATTACAGCTGCTGTGAAATAATGTGACAGAAAGCGTGACTTATGGCCGTAAGTCACGCTGCATTTTATGAACAGGATTATGTATCCAGAGCTACTTAAATAATAATTGATAATTAAACGTTTATTTGCTTTATTTCTTATTTTTCCACAAATCGAAAATTACAAAATTAATCCACAGAAAACTCCTCCTTAATTAAAACAGTGACAGGATCCAAATTCGGATGTTTCCTACCCTTGTGCCTCCTAACCCCCCCCTTCACCCTGCACTTGTAATCACATTCCCCACAGTGAAACCAATTAATCTCAACCGGATTGAAATGTTTCCTAGCCTTGTGCTCCTTCAAACTGCTGCTAAATTTCGTCCTAAACTCACATTGCGCACACTCATACCATTTAATTTCATCAGGCTTCGGGTGTTGCTTCCTCACGTGCCTCAGCAAATAATCCTTAATTTTGCAACTATACTCGCATTGCTCGCATCTAAACCATTTCCCCTCCCCAAAATCCGAATGCTTCCGAGTCATGTGAAGCTTCAAATCCATCTTGACCTTGCCCTTAAACTCACATTTTTCACATTCAAACCATTGGATCTCACCAGGATCGAGGTGCCTGCGAATTAGATGTTTTTTCAAATCGCCATTTTTTCTGCAGCGAAAATCACATTGGCCACACTCAAGCCATTCTTGTTCTACGGGCAGGTGCTTCGCGGACGTATGTCGCTTCAAGTCTCGGCTTGTTTTGCACTTGGCCTTGCATAATTCGCACACGACCCAGTTTACATCACTCAAATTTAAATGTTTCGCAGTTTCGTGCCTTTGTAAATCTTGCTTTGACTTGAACTTGTAGCTGCATTCACTGCAAACAAACCAGCGAATCTCGTCCGGGTGGAGGTGTCTCCGAATCGCGTGCAACTTCAGGCCTAACTTCGTTTTGAACTTTGCCTCACAATTGTCACAGTCGAACCATTGGATTTGCGCAGAGCTGAGGTGTTTGTTGATCACGTGCTGTTTGAGGTCCTGTTTGGTCTTGGATTTGTGCTCACAGTTTTCACATTCGAACCAGTGGATTTCTTCGGGGGCCATGTGAATCGTGACGTGTCTTTTGAGGTTGTTTTTGTTTTGTGTTTTGAACTGGCATTTTTCACATTCGTACCATTTTTTGGTTGTTTTGGGGTCATCACGATGGTCAGGATCAAACCAATTGGCTTCCGGTTCGGGTTTGATTTCTTGCTTGAGTTCATCAGAGTTGGCCGTGGAAGTAGATGACATTTTTGAGAATGGCCTTGAGAAAAAATGACACAATTGACAAGTGACAGCCCAATTGGGGAGTTTCGTATCCCCTCCACAAACATGGCGGATTCTGCTCTGTCAAAAATAAACGAAAGATCAATAGTTTAGGTGGAATGAAATCGAATTTGGCGATTTTTTGCGTAAAGTTCTCTGGAATTTTAAAATTTGGAGTTTTTCCGTTAATTTTTAGTCATTTTTAGCCATTTTCAGCGTATTTTTAGCGATTGTCAGCGTATTTTTAGCGATTTTCAGCGTATTTTTGGGATTTTCAGCGTATTTTTAGCGATTTTCAGCGTATTTTTAGCCATTTTCAGCGTATTTTTAGCAATTTTCGTTCTCTGTCAATTTTCGCAGTTTAATGTAGGTACACCATTTTGTGTATGTTAAAAGCTCAATTTTTCTTGTATTTTTAAATGAGAACTATGCAATTCTCAAGCAGAGGGGTTAACCACTTATCGATTTTGTTGTACAGTTTTCTGCAATTTTTGGAATTTTCTGTCAATTTTGGCAATTTTAGTAATTTTTATTCGAGTTTACCAATAATTCTTTGGCCATTTTTAAGTTAAGTCAAGCTGAAATTTTACTGTACACTCTCTGAAATTTTGTTTTGCGTTTTTTAAAATCGAATTTGTCAATTTTTGGCGTTTTTTTAACGAAGTTAGCAGCAAATTTTTCCGAAAAGTTTTCTAGAATCTCATATTTTTTCTATTTTTGGTCATTTTCGTAACCAAATTTTTAATTCTCCTCTCATTTTTCGTAGTTTTTAGCAATTTTCAACATATTTATAACAATTTTGCGTTGTGATTTTGGTAAACAGTTCTCGTTCGCTTTTTTTTAAATCGAATTTGGCAACTTTTTGACAATTTTTTGACCAAGCACAGCAGTTTTAGCATTTTTTGATAATTTTTAGCATTTTTGACGATTTTTTAAATCGAATTTTCCCTCTAATTTTGGCGATTTTTAGCAGATTTGGACTTTTTTGTCAACTAGCAATTTTTAGCATGTTTGTAGCGATTTCTCTTAACTTATTTTGTCACCTTTCGCAGTTTAGTGTACACAAATTTGCGTTGCGATCAACTCCTCGAATAAAGCCACAATGGAAAAGTAACCATTTTGTATATGTTAATTAAGCTCGTTTTTTCTTGTGTTTTAAAATGAAAACTGCAATTATAAAGCAGAGGGGTCAACCACTTTCGGATTTTGGTGTACAGTTTTCTGAAATTTTGGGCATTTTCTGTCATTTTGGCGATTTTTAGCAATTTTAGTGATTTTTTTGATCGTATTTGACAATTTTTTGTCGATTTCTTAACGAAGGTAGCCCCAAATTTTAATGTCAGTTTTTTAGAATTTCGTAATTTTTCTATTTTTAGCGATTTTCTTAATCAAATTTGGATTTTTTCCGTCATTTTTGGCAATTTTTAGAGATCTTCACCATATTTTGAGCAATTTTGCGCTGTGGCTAATTGCTCTGTAGCGATTTTGGTAAACAGTTCTCTTGAATTTTCGGAGTTTAATTGCAATTTTAGACATTTTTGGAGTTTTGGAACAATTTTCCCGATTTTTAAATCGAACTTGTCAATTTTTTGACGACTTTTTTTCCGTCAATTTTAGCGATTTTTAGCAACTTTTGGACATTTTTTGTCAATTAGTGATTTTCAACATCTTTGTAGCAATTTTTGTTAAATTTTGTCAATAAATCAATGTTAAAGTGACCATTTTGTATATTAAAAGCTCAGTTTTTCTTGTGTTTTTAAATGAGAACTAAACAATTATGAAGCGGAGGGGTTAACTATTTACCGATTTTGGTCCACAGTTTTGTGAAATTTTTGGATTTTTCTGTCAATTTTGGCGATTTTTAGCAATTTTTTAAATCGAATTTGGCAATTTTTTGACGAAGTTAGCTGTAGATTTTAGCGTAAAGTAAAAAAGATCGATTTTGGTAAACAATTCTCTGGAATGTTGGGAGTTTTATTGCAATTTTAGACATTTTTGAAGTTTCTAGCTTTTCGCAGTTTCTTTCGAATCGAATTTTACCATTTTGGCCATTTTTTAAATCAAATTTGGAATTTCTCCGTTAATTTTGGCGATTTTTAGCAGCAAACTGTCAATTTTCGCGGTTTAGTGTTCACAAACTAGCGTAGTGGTTAATCCCTCGTCACTGAAACTACCATAACCTTAAATTTAGATCTGGCAACCCTGCTCCTATCTCCTTTTTGATTGTTTGACCCAGAAAATCTCTTCGGGGATTGCTTTTGGGCCATATCGGACCAAGGGGGTGGGATTTAGGGGTGAAAAACCGAAAAACTATTAATTGCAATAACTCGAGAACTAGTGGAGGTATTTTGCATGCTATTTTTGCTTTCACCCTTAATTTGACCCCCTCAAGCTAAAAAGTAACATTTTTTTTAGTTTGTAGAGATCTTTTTGAGTCACAGTGTTGTTTCAACACGTTTTCTGTGTAAAATCTCTATTGTCCCAATATACCCCATGTTCCGGGTAAAATGAGACGTTAGAAAAGTAAAAAAAGAGGGTTTTTGTAATTTTTTTAATTTTCTCTTTATTGGATCTAAAGTGCTTTCGAAACAAAATAATTGAAACGAAAATTGTTATTCACAAAAATGTTTAAAAAATGATTTATCCGTTTCTTTGTGTCTTTCCTTGTTTAGACTTGCAGACGCATTTCAACTCACATCTTTCACACTCAAACCCATTTAAGTTTGGATGGTTATGATTCACGTGTTTTTTCAGGGTGCCCTTTTGCTTTGACTTGTAGCTACATTCTCCACAGTAAAACCACCTGATTTCCCGTGCGTTTAAATGTTTATTAACCATATGCTGCTTAAGAAGGCCCTTGACCTTGCATTTGTAATCACATTTTTCACATCAAGCCATTCGATTTTTTCCCTACTCATATGCTTATTGAAAATATGGGTTCTCAGAACACCTTTTCGTTTGAATTTCAACTTGCATAAATCGCAACGTAATCGCTTTTTTTTGCCTGAACTGCAATGTTTATTAAATGTGTGTTGCTTTAGGGTGCCTTTTTGTTTACATTTGTAGTCACATTTGTCACAGTGATACCAATTAATCTCTTTTGCACTTAGATGTTTATTGATCAAGTGCTGTTTTAGGCCGCCTTTTGTTTTAGATTTAAAATCACAATGTTCACAGTCGAGCCAATTTATATTATTCATTTTTTGATCTGGTTCTGGCTCGAATTTTGATAATTCTTCTTCCAGTTCTTGCTTAATAATGATAGAATCTTCCTCTGCTTCGACTTCATCGAAGAAATCGACTGAAAGCATTGGTAGGGGGTGTAATTTTTGGCAGGTAACTAACCTACAAAAGATATGAGAAAAGGTTAAACAAGTAAAAACAATCAAAAGGACAGTAATTAAACATTTACCGATCAGATTTATACGAATAAGGGTGGTTTATTTCATTTGGATTAACACTCGTGTGAAAACGTCGTGGCTTCAGATTAACATAACCTCAATCTTACTTGATCTTACTCTTCAACAGTGTTGTCGCGCAAAATCAAATTTTTAACGTCACTGTCAACTGTCAAGTTTGCTGTCAACTGTCATCCATCTGTCGAGTTTTGGTCACTATACTTGCGAAAAATGTTTCTGTAATTCTACTCAATTATGATTAATTCTCATCCACATTGATTTTTCATCCCCCATTACGATTTTTCAACCCTCTAAGTGTTAATTGTACAAAAGTCAGGTTAATACGTTTTTCTTCGGTAATAAATTGAACTAATTTCGATTCAGTTACAATTTTCCAGCCTAGTTTGCAACAGATAAGGATATATTTCAACCCCCACAAAAGTTTAAATTGCATTATTGGCTTATTTTCGTGTTAGAAATTCTACTTAATCCTAGATAATCTTCACCCTTCTTGACTTTTCATCCCCCTTCGCAATTTATCAATCATTTACTCATTTGGATTAGGTATATTTTCATTCTTTACAACTTTTCAACCTTCTCCACAATATTTTTGGTAGGTATTTCTACTATTAGCTGCAGAAAATTTTTCCTTGCCTATGGTGCTAATTCTACAGAATTCGCATAATTTTTGTGTTTTTTTGTTCACTTTCTACCCATATTAACTTGATAAACATCTACAGGGATACACATCGTTTTGATGTACTTAGGTACATCTTCCGGTGGCTTTATTTTTATTTATTTTATAATTTTTTCTGAAACCCTGTATATTGATTTATTTATGAACAACTGAAGCCAGAGCAAATACGCAAGGAGACACCGGAACAATAATTTCTCCCCTGTAAATCATAAAGGGGTGAAATCATGAGGGGTTGAAAACTTGAATCTATAAATCGCCGCAATTTTTCAACGAATTGGATTAGGGTTGTGAAATTGAAACGTCCATAAAACCCTGCAATTTGACACAGAGAAACAATATCTTCTGCGAAACTGTGACATCTTACAGACTGCATCTTCGAGAAGGGAAGAGTGAATTTTAGGAGAAATTTATGGAAGGGGATGAAAGTTAGGGGTGGAAACTCGAATTTTTATTGAATAATGCAGGGTTGAAATTAATACCATTCGATAGCTTTCTATTGATGGTACGAAGGTCTTATTCATAATTCGCAAAAAACGACCCTTATTAAACGGTACAGCCCCTAACATGCCGACACACAAAAAAGCGAGAATTCAAAAGCTGCTCATCCCATCCGCAAATTTTCAACCTCTTTCATGATATGTGAACTCAAAATCATCAAGCTACAGTTCACTTTCACCCCTTTTAACTTTTCATCCCCCATCACAATTTTTCAACCCCCGAGCTTTATGCCCCGCTTTTTGTCCGCATTTGTACTCATGCCGTCTTATAGCGTTTACATCGCCTGTGAAGCCGCATTCTGGACGGTTTTTGCACAACGGTCTAAATTTGATCTTCGACGTTACTAAATTGTTTGATTATTTTTAAACTTCCCTCGCCGGAAGTACCGACAACTTTTTGGCTTCGATCTTGAGTGTTCATGTAGGCAGCCAACAATTCACCCCCATTCCAGGTCTTCTACGTTCTACGTCACCTGATATATGATGCATGATGGCGAACATCCGCCTTGTTGTTGCGTTCTTTTGCAAGATGGCCACGTGTGTGTTAAAACTCCCTTACACGTTTTTGGGCTAAATAATCAGCTCAAAAGGGCCACATTTTATTTTATTGTTTACAATTGTTTTGAAACTATTTCATCGTTAAAAAACGGCTTACAACCTTGGTAGCTGACATATGGTTGATATTCTTTATGTTCTAATCTCACTTTTGCGCAACATCCACCTTGAGCCCCCGCAGCCTTAATAATGTCAACCCTAAAAACCCCCATCGACTTAAAGTAACAATTTACACCCTCTCCAACCCTTTAACAACCCCTATTTCCAGACAATTAACCCAAGGAGGAGTCGTCTTCGAAATCCTCCCCTCAGAAGTGGAACCCTTCGACCTAGAAGCCCCCATTTGCGACAAACTCTCCGACGACCTTCTAGAATACGCCAACTTCGACTGTGTCAGTTTGTTGTAATGACGTCATCGACAAAACGGTTAAAAACCAAGAACGAATACGCTGCAACGCTAAAAATCGACTTTATTCAAATATGTTTCAAACCGTCTTCTGCAGGACGCTTCAAAACTTATTGAATTGGTTTAAAACTATTTCGCGATGACGTCATTAATGCAACGCTAAAATGGCGGGTTTTGAAACTATTTAATCGCTAAAAAACGGCTTATCTATGGTCTACAACCTTGGTAGTTGACATATAGTTGACATTAGTGATGGGCAGAATCGAATACTTTTAAGAATCGAATACATGGTTCTCGAATACTTTCAAGAATCGAGTACACATCCGAGAACCGAGAACCTATACTAACGAATTTACATGAATAAGCAAATCGGAAATTGGAATCGCGTCCATTTGAAAATGCAATCCAAATAACGATAATGTTGAAAAGTCGAATACTTACTTTTATCACAGTCCACATAAATATAGTCATCCAACGTGAATTAGTTCCGGATCTATACCGCTAGGAGCGTAGGATAACTCTGTCGCTTCGACAATTCTTTGCGGGTCGAGTATTTCATCTATTCACCACTGAGCGGCAGCACTCAGGATTGTGTCCGACTATGCGTCGGTAATCGGCATTGAGCCGAGACCTTCCGAAGCTGGTTGAATTGTGATGTCTGAATTCAGAAATGTATGGGTAATAAATTTGCGCTAACAAAAGCACCGTTGTCCTTGAAAAGCACAAAAAAGGAAGGAGTATTACATCTGAGTACAAGTTGATATTTTGCCGCGATAATAATTATTGACTTTTATTTCTTGTAATTTAATGTGATTGCACTCAAACCTTTGAAGCGAGACTCAAGATTTTACTTTGAAAACTTAAGTTAACCTCCCCCTTCCAAACTAAAAGAGGGAGGTTACTGCAATCGGTCCAAAATAAATAATCGAGATAAAGGCAGATCTTTACGTTTTCGGGTACGGAGAATGCGAAAAAATAGGTTTTAAAAAATGCCTCTGTTGTCGTCGTATACACACGATTTCGCCGAAAATACTCAATCGATTTGTCTATGAAATTTGGACAGAATTACTTCGTTCGTTTACTTCTCCCACCTAGGGAAAAATAACGAACTTTTCTAGGTACCTCAAATGAGGTGAGCAGCGCCCTAACCGGTTGGGAAAAAATGTTTTTTCTTTTAGTACATGTCAATACGGTATTCCTATACAGGGTGTCTCCTTTAAAGTGTCAGTTAGCGATATTAGAGAATCGTTTTTAGCAGCTAAATGAAAATTCACACACGGTGGTTTCAATTTATTGCCCATCGAATGAAAATATTTTCAGCTCTGACGCACTTCCCATTACACCGGAAGTAGCCGCCATCTTTTTTATTTTAAATGGGAAGTCATGTTTTGACTCTAGATTCGTATTGACCTCTTAATTGTCAGTTTACTGCATCCCCACTTGGCCACTTGGTCATAGTTTTTGACATATGTCAAAATTTGTGTAAAAAAATTGATTTCTGTCCGGCAATAGAAAAATTTGTATCTTACACACGGTTGAAGATTAAGGAATCAAACTTGGAGGGTTGAAAGTACAAGGTTTGAGCTTTCGGCCGATGGCTCACTCGTTCTTGTTGACATAACAATATGGCGGAAATTAATTTGTAAAAATGGCGTAACGAGATTGTCCACAACTAATTTTTTTCAAATACGAGTAGTACCATAATTTTATGTATCCAAAAGATGCAAAATTAAATTTTCTTTAGGCTAGTATTAGCATTCCCTAGCTGCCTATACCTATTTTCAATATTTTTGAAAATATTTGAAATAAATGTATTTGTGTGAATAAAAATGTGCAGCAGAGAAGCGGCTGGAACCTCCCCAACGCGTGGGTCTTTGATTTCCGTGACTTGTGTTTAAGATTTTGAAGTTAATATGCCTAAATGGCACCCATTTGCTCCCAAAACCCTTTCAGCTCTTCAACGGGTCACCTGACCTCCATGTACCAAATTTCAGACAAATCCATCCAGTAGTTTGGGCTATAACATGGTTTCAGTGTTATTACAAAATTTCGATTTTTCTACCCAAAGATGCCAAAGGGTAATAAATGCGAATAAATTTTATCTCATTTAAAACCAGAATTTGAAGACCCTTCTGATGGTGACAATAAATCTTTCAAAAATTTGTTTTGGATGGGTAAATGAGAGAATAACTTTAAATTTGGAAATTGGTGTGCCAGAACGGCACTTTCGATTGAATCCAACATTTGTTCAGCTCTTCGACGTGTAATACAATGCCCATGTGCAAAATTTTAGCCAAATCGGTTCAGGGGCTTGGGCTGTACCGCGATTTTAAAGTCCGATAAAAATCTCGACATTTTAAGTTTTTGGTCAAAAGGGCACTGACAGTGAATACATCTTTGGAAGCAGAATCTGAAGGCCCTCCTTATTGTGACGTGAAAAATGGGGGTTTACATTTAAAATTTAAAAGTTGATGTGCCAAAACGGCATTTCTGGTTGCACGATTGGCTCCAAAAGCTTTTCAGATCTAGGTTGGGTTATCACATGCACACGTACCAAATTTCAGCCAAATCGGTCGAGTAGTTTGGGCTGTGGCGCGTTTACGAACGAACGAACGTACGTACGTACGTACATACATACAGACACATTTTAAAAACCACTTTTTTGGGTTCCTGAGACCTCAAAACGTACAGATCCGGTCTTATCTCGAATTTGAAAATTTTAGTGATTGCAGTAACCTCCCTTTTTTTTTAAATGGTGAAGTGGAGTGGGGAGGTTAAAAAATTGATCACAGCAAGCTTTGGATCAAAAATTAGTAATAGTTCCTTCTACACCTTCAAAAATTTGTCTTAAAGCTTGCTGGGATCCTAGCTGTGTGCAATTTTTTTAATTTGCACAAATACATTTATTTCAAACATTTTCAAAAATATTGTAGGTACCGTATAAACTTCAATACCCTCTCTGGGTTTTCTTCTTCATTGTACCCTATTTTCATCCTTTTTTTTTGTTAATATGACTTTGCCGGCGTAAAGAGATATAATATTTCATTTAACCTGACATTTGGCCCAAAATAGTGGCACACCTTTTGACATATCTAAAATTATGACAGTTAGGTATAGGTAAAGGGGGGGTGCAATTACTTCACAATTAAAAGGCCAATCCGAATCTAGAGTCAAAATATAGGCTTCTCATTTAAAATAACAAAGAGGCACCCTGTACAGGAAAGTTCCTTTTTCACTGCTCACACGGCACCTTCTAAACGGTAAAAGATACGCAATCGGTTAAATTAGAGAAAAGTTGCGCTATTTCTTGGTGATTAAGAACCTGAAGAGAATTTTCAGATATCTTGATTCGTTCTTGAGTTTTCGTGAAAAAACTGAAAATTGCGATTTTGAAGAAAAAAAAAATTTTTTTACAACTAAAGTTATTTAAATGAAAGTTGGAACTTTTGCATTTTTGACAGAACTGTTCGGAACTTTTGTATTTTTGACAGCTGTCGATTGTGAATATTGAATGACATATCGACAGAAATTTTTTAGGTCTAAATTTTGAGCGACGACTGTCAAGTTTTCTTTTTCTTATGGCCACCATATTGCATTTTAACACAACTGGATGCACAAAAAAAATCGCTTTTCAAAAATGTATAATGTAACATGGATTTCTTTGAAAAAATACATTAAAGCTTGAGTCACGCGACGCCATGACGTATTTTATTACCTTTGAATTTAATTGTTTTCACGTCAAAAGATTTAAAAAGTCGGTGTATTTTTTTGCAACTTTCTTTTCATCTGATTTTACTAATTATTTATACCAATTATAAAATTTTGACGATCTGTAAAAAAAGTCCATGTTGCTTACATTTCTGAAAATCTAATTTTTTTGTGTAACCAATATGGCGGACATAAGAAAAATAAAAATAAAACAAAATAAATAAATTTTTCCTTTATTGATTTCTGACAAAAATCCTCGGACAGCTCAATTTAATTTTTTTAAATAGTTTTTGATGGTGTTATAATAACTTTTTCATGCACCTCCGATTTAACCGCGGAAATTACCCTAATTTAGTTTTTTAAAAGGAATCATACCTTTTTCTCAACGGATTCGGAATTTATAATCTTTTGAGATAGAAGCATGTATGACACTTCTTCGGAACTGAAGTCACGGCCACCCTAACCTTTCAAAAAACAACCAAGAATTTGGTCAAAAATCAATATTTTTGAATATCGCGGGTACCTATACCCGTCAACCTTATTTTTTTGATACAAATTCAACTATGCAATGGGGTAGGGTACAAGAATGAATTTTGAAATGAGGAACTAAAATAAATAATAAGTATATTTTCTGGACAAACAAGTGCTATTACGACGAGAAACCGAGCAAAAAAGTCGATACATTTTAATAAATAGGTAAGTATTTTTACCATAGGCGTTTCAGTGCATTAGACCCCGGATAAATGAGGCGATCGTGGATTTTCCTTAATTATATGTTCTCCAAAACAGTGAAGAAAATCGCAAAGTCATGAATTAAACCCTAGGTATTTTGGTGTTCTCTTTTTGTATGCATAATAAAAAAAATCAACAGAAGTCTGCCGTAAATCTTGCGGGACAGGGGCTAATGGCAGCCATTTTAATTTCTAAAAAATTGCCAACTCGGATACCGTAAAAGATACGAAATTTTATTGAATTAGAGAAAAGTTGTGTTTTTCAGTGTAGATTAAGAATCTGGAAAGAAATTGAAGATATCTGGTTTGGTTCCTGAAATATACTGAAAAAACTGAAAAATATCATATTTTAATCTAGAAGGCTTAGAAAAGTTTTCGTCGCCTTATATTATTCTTCGTGATGCAAGGTAATGTAATTGAAGCAAATTTCATAATGATCTGCCGATTAGTAACCAAGTTATAACATGTTATCAATTTAAAGTGTTCAGTATAATTTCAGAAACCAATCTAGATATCTTAGATTTCTTTTCAGACTTTTAATCTACACTGAAAAATACAACTTTTTTCTAATTTAATAAAATTTCGTATCTGATACCGTTTTCGAGATGTCAATGTCCCACAAGATTTATGGTAAACTTTAGTAATGTCCAGCATGAAAATAACTATAAAAGTGCTAAACCAAACTCGCTGAAATGACATACCAAAAGTGTTCACTGCCTCCCGGACTACTTGGATCGTTTTCCAGATTTTCTGTTTTTTATATTCCAGATTTTAAATTGGAGCGAAATATGAAAATGCTACATGCAAACGGAATTTAAAACATCGACCCAAAGGAGGCCGGCGCCGGCGGTAAACCGGGAAAATTCCCGGCATCCCGCCTGACCCATCCTCCAGCTAGCCGTGCAAAATGATTTTACACAGCTAGCCGTGAGAAATAATCGTACTTTCACAGCCCTATCGTGAGGCCCGAAAATTTTATTTTCAGTTAGCGTAGGAAAAAATATCTATAACCGCACCATCAAATGCGATTTAAAAAAATTAAATTGACCTGTCCGAGAATTTTTGCCAGACATCAAAGGCAAAAATTTAAGGAACAAAATTTATATATGATGGGTTGTCGGCGGATTATTTCGAAAACAAGTGGGGAGGTTCCAACCGCTTCCTTAGCTGCCTATTGTTTAATTAAAAGTGGGATGTTTTAAAAACATGTCCAGTCTTTTGAAAATGCCGACTAACAGAGGAAAAGACAAATCCGTTAATCCGTACCTACCCCAAAAGAATCAAAAGTAAACAATTGAGTACTAGTCATATACGTGGCCAGCCTTGGATTTCAGTTTCAGACCAAACCGAACACGAACTGGCCTCGTAAGCCCCTCCCCCTTCAGTCCGTTAATCCACCACCGTTACCGATTCCTGTAAACTAATACAAAGATAGAATGCCCAGTCGTTTCGCTACTCTCCGCTTGGCGTACGGATAAAAAAATTAATTCACGTTGGATGACTATATTTATGTGGACTGTGCTTTTATTATATTAAAGGAGAATATTAGATTAATAAATATAATACTAAACCATTATTTATAAATTTCAAGTTAGTTACATAAACTAGAAATCACGTTTAAATAAATAATCGACAAAGTTATCGAATCGAGTTTCTGTGGGGGCGCCTAAAGGCTGAATAAACTGTGTCTATGGTCTATGTCTTATGATCTGAGTGACTCGGTAGATCCGGGGTACATGGTAGTCGGATGTGATCGGCACTCGGCCGCGCCGTGAAAGTAGTTGTAGCGAGACTCGAGCACAGAATACGATCGTAGCATCGTAGTCTGTGACTCGAGCGAGAGTAGCGTTACGAGTTCGAAATTATCCGAGAACTAAAAAGCATTCGAATACTTTGCCACAGGTTCTCGAAAACAACGAGAACTTTACAGAATCGAATACTTTCGATACTTGGTTCTCGAATACCCCCATCACTAGTTGACATCCTTTATGTTCTAACCTCACTTTTGCGCAACATCCACCTTGAGCCCCCGCAGCTCGCAGCAGCCTTAACAATGTCAACCCTAAAAACCCCCATCGACTTAAAGTAACAATTTACACCCCCCCAACCCTTTAACAACCCCTATTTCCAGGCAACTGAACCAAGGAGGAGTCGTCTTCGAAATCCTCCCCTCAGAAGTGGAACCCTTCTACCTAGAAGCCCCCATTTCCGACCAACTCTCCGACAACCTCCTAGAATGCGCCAACCTCGACTGTGTCAGTTTATTATAATGACGTCATCGACAAAACGGTTCAAAACCGAGAACGAATACGCTGCAACGCCAAAAATCGGCTTTATTCAAATATGTTGCAAACCGTCTTCTGCAGGACGCTTCAAAACTTATTGAATCGGTTTAAAACTATTTCGTGATGACGTCATTAATGCAACGCTGAAATGGCAGGTTTTGAAACTATTTCATCGCTAAAAACGGCTTACAACCTTGGTAGCTGACATATGGTTGACGTTTTTTATGTTCTAACCTCACTTTTGCGCAACATCCACCTTGAGCCCCCGCAGCTCGCAGCAGCCTTAACAATGTCAACCCTAAAAACCCCCATCGACTTAAAGTAACAATTTACACCCTTCAACCCTTTAACAACCCCTATTTTCAGGCAACTGACCCAAGGAGGAGTCGTCTTCGAAATCCTCCCCTCAGAAGTGGAACCCTTCGACTTAGAAGCCCCAATTTTCGACCAACTCTCCGACGATCTTCTAGAATACGCCAATCTCGACTGCGTTGACGCCACCGGCGACTCCACCCCCTTCGACCAACTCTCCCAAAAAATGACGAATCTCACCCCCGATGGAAAAATCAAAAAACGAATCCTCCTCGAAGGAACCGGAGACACCCCCCAAGACTTCGCGGTTGTCAAAATCCACTACAACGCCTACTTGGAGATGAAAGAAACCCCCTTTGACTCCACTTACAAGGTCAACAAACCCCGGAAATTCACTGTCAACGACCACAAAGTCCTCGCGGGGTTGGAATTTGCTGTCAAGTCGATGAAAGAAAAGGAAAAATCACAGTTTTTGGTGCACCCCGATTACGCTTATGGCAATTGCATCGGGAGAATTCCCTCAAACTCTACGGTATTGTTCGAAGTCGAGCTTGTCGAGATCACCGAGAGTGGTGAGGGGGCTGTGTTCGAGAAGCTGCCCGAAGAGGAACAGCAAAAATTTAGTAATATTTACAAATTCTCGCAAGCTATGGCCGAGAATGGGAGAAAGAGATTCAAGCGAGGAGAGGTGGAGTATGCGGTGAGAGATTTCAATCGAGGGGTTGTGAGGCTCGAAAAATCAAGGGGTGAGTCTCCGACAGAGATGAAAATGCGACAAGAATTGCTTCTGAAGCTGTACTCGAATTTGATTATTTCCTATTTTCGAGAGGGTAAGCCGAGAAAGGGGTGTGAAAGTGCGGAGAAAATTTACCAAATGACAGAAGAAGGGGAATTGATGAAAATACCGGCGAAGGTGTATTATAATCATGGGAAGTGTCTTCGAGTGCTCGGGGAATTGGAAGAGGCTGATAAGTTTTTGATGAAGGCGCACAAAATGGAGCCGAATAATTCCGATATTGCGAATGAGATCTTGAATTTGGATAGGGAGCTAATTAGGAAGAGGGAGAACGAAAAGGAGTGGGCGAAGGCTCTTGTTGATAGAAATTAAAACAAAGTTAGTTTTAAGTTTTGTGCATTTAATAATTTGTTACTTTTTTATTCGTGGTAGGATCTAATACTGTTTTTGCTGTATTTTTATATGAATATAACTTGAGAGGGGGTTGAGATATCAAAGGGGGTGAGAGTTAGGGGTGAAAAACTGAAAAATTACTTAAGTTGACTTAAAAATGAGGAATGACGTTTGTCTTATGGTATAAACGTCATAATTGTCATTTTAAGGCTCGCCTAAAATCGAGGGGTTGACAACTTGGAACTTTTGCTGTACAAGCATGAGAAATTTGTACACTTTTTTTCAGGAGTTTAGGATATTTTTACATGATTTTGCACATTTTCTGGAAATTTTGGTGTACAGATTTTCACCCAGTTGTCAACCCCTCGTATAATTGTATAGTACAGTCAAAAAAACCGACGGGCGATTCGCAAGCGAAAATTTTGTGTGCCTTTCAGCTTTTCAACCGCTCACGTAATCTCCATGTATAATTGCGAGGGGTTGACAACTTGGAAATTTTTTGTGTACAAGCACTAAAACGACAACAAAATTTCGAAAACGTACACCTCCAATTATTTCTTCCAAAATATTTATTAATTTAATATTTATATAAATGGCCAGTTGACACTTATATTTCAAAATAAAATAAATAAACAACAATTTGGGCAGTGTCATCTGCATCGCAGAGGCTGAACTAATAGGCAAAATTTAAATATGCCAAGTAATTTGCCAAATTTTTGAGTGGGAGATCGCGTCGGAAATTATTTCACGTAGTAAAACGAGCTCCGATAAATAATTCAAAATTTCCGACAGAAATAGGCCTTTTAAGGTTTTTTTCTTCAACGTAAACATAATTTCTAATCAGTGTACATGTGATAGTGAAAACCTGGTGCAATTTGATCGAGTCTCAGTGAAAAAACCTGAATTGTTTCTGGAATCCACGCCTGTTTCACTGCGGTGTTTACAAACAATCGCCATTTTTTTACTCTTCTCTCTCCTTTCGCGTTACACTTACAAAATATTCTTATCAAAATCTATGACGGGGAAGAAATAGATGTCATTTAAGAACACGGATAATTCCACCCCCAGGAAGCGAAAGAAGGACTTGGCAAATTTAAGCCCAACCACAGTATAATATAAACAGTAGGTCAACGATTTTGAATTGGAGTTAGTTCCAGGTTCGCATGAGTAGATGTCTCATTTAGTGTCGATGGTTCGCCAATAGTTTGTCGCCGAGGTAGGGAATAAGTTACTCGAATATAGATAGCGCTAGCGTAGTCCAATTCGTCAGTGCACTGATAGCTAATTGTTGACGGAACTAAGTGCAATACTGCATTGGCTTTCTGCCCATTGTTCTCCTCACACTTGCCAGGTTGTGAACAGTTTCTTGGAATCTGTGGCTGGAAACGAAAACATTAATCCATTATTGGGATATTTATTATGTAAACATGAACCAAATGACTTCCAACTCGAACTGCAACATTCCTTATCGCCTATCGGAATGTGTTTTCTACCTACCGATTAGGTACCGAATCTTTAATAAGTAAGAATAACTCCCGTGGTTCGCCGAAAAGTTGATCGCGTGGGACTTTTAATTTGATTCATTAAACACTAAACTTTAATTATTAGGGAAACATCGAAGGGATGTACTTATGTAGGAACCTCCACCGTTACC
Organism: Pycnomerus fuliginosus; assembly: GCA_963924575.1. NCBI lineage: Eukaryota > Metazoa > Arthropoda > Insecta > Coleoptera > Zopheridae > Pycnomerus > Pycnomerus fuliginosus. Next base: position 3,008,970 of record OZ004624.1, read on the forward strand.
TGTACGAGATGATGACGGTTCATGTCCCTCAATTTGATTTGGTACACAATAATCAACAATAACAATGCTAGGACAGTTAGAAAATAGTTTAGGTATTTTTTGCTCGGCTTTTGCTAGCTATTTATACCGATTTTTAGTGCCGTAGCAATATGCCAGGCACCCTTGTTTTAAAATATTCCCTCGCTCGCTCGTCGTATCGATCGCTCCTCATGTCTGTCCGTCGCATAACTTGAGAACGGATTGAGATATCGGGCTGAAACTTTGTCTCCCGAAAAGTAAGGCGGGGATTGCTTTTGGGCCATATCGGACCAAGGGGGTGGGAATTAGGGGAAAAAAACCGAAAAACTATTAATTGCAATAACTCGAGAACTAGTGGAGGTATCTTGCTGAAATTTGGTATGCACGTTCGACCCTCAAGTCTGTTGAAAGTGAGGGGGTGGCAATTTCGGGGGATGAAATTTAGGGGATGAAAACCACAAAAAATATGATAGCTCCGCAAGGGTTGCACGCAGCTCTTAGAAACTCAACGTGCACACATATATCGGTGAAATTTTCGTAAAATCGAACAGATGGGGTGGAAATTAGGGGTTGCAACTCGAAATTCCACTTGATAATAATGGTCGAAATTGGCGTCATTCGATAGCTTTCCATTAATGATGCAAAAAAGGCGTCATTCATATTTTGAGAAAAACCACCCCTACAGGCGTAAACCCCTTACATGCAAAAACACAAAAATACCAGAACTCAAAAACTACTCAACGTATCAAGGCAGAATTTGGTGTGTCAATTTTCAGTGACATTGTAGGTGGATGGACAAATTTTCACTAAGATCTAACAGGGGGGATGAAATTTAAGGGTTGAAACTTGAAATTCTTTCAAGTAAATGGTAGCATAAAATTACGGGGTTCGATAGATTTCGGTCAACTATTGAAAAAAGGTCTTACGAGTTTTCAACCTAAAACCACCCCTAACTCTTTGCAAGCGGATAAATATATTTTATTGATTTTTTCTGAAACCATATTGAATTATTTACGAAGAACTGAAGCCAGTAAATACGGAGGGAGTTATGTAACACCGGAAAAATTAACTCACCCCTGTAAATCATAAAGGGGTGAAATCATGAAGGGTTGAAAACATAAATCTACAAACCACCGTAATTTTTCAACGAATTGAATTAGGCTGGTGAAGTTGAAAACACAACTTCCTTTAGGGCATTTGGGGGTGGTGAAATAGGGGGTTGGAGTTTAGGGGTTGGAACGTCCATGAAGCCCTGTAATTTGACACGGAGAAGCAATATCTTCTGCAAAACTGTAAGATCTTACACACTGCATCTACGAGAAAGGAAGAGTATGTATTTTAGGAGAAATTTTTCGAATGGGATGAAAGTTAGGGGTGGAAACTCAAATTTTTCACTGAATAATGTAGGGTAGAAATTAATAAAGATCGATAGCTTTCTATTGATGGTACAAAAAAAGTTTTATTCATCATTGGCGAAAAATGACCGTTAAAGGCGGTACAACCCCCTAACATGCCGAAACTCAAAAATGCGAAAACTCAAAAACTGCTCAACGTATCAGGACTGGAGTTGGTGTGGTAATTTACAGCGCCACTGTAGGTGGATGGGCAAATCTTCATTATGATCTAACAAGGGGGATGAAATTTAAGGGTTGAAACTGGAAATTTTTTCATGTTTTTCGATAGTTCTAATTCATTTTCATTACGTTTTAACCCATCCACAATTCTTCAACCCCTTTCATGATGACCCTCAAAAAGCAAAATTTACCCAGGCCGCTCCTTTTTCGTGTGATTTTCGCTAGTTCTACTTAACTACAGTTCATTTTCAGCCCTCTTGATTTTTCATCCCCCGTGACAATTTTTCAACACCCGCGCGTTAATTTTGAAAAATTCGCTCAGTTTTGCCTTTTTTCGGTAATAAATTTTACTCATATACATTGTTCTTGCTGGGGGGATTTCACAGTCGGCAGTGGTGTACAAATTTTCGGCAGTGTTAGTGGGAAATGTTAGGCAGTGGTTGCAAAAATTGAGCAAATTCGACAGTCGGGGGACTTCACAGTCGGCAGTGGTGTACAAATTTACGGCAGTGTTCTTGCCTTTTTCACTTTTTCGACCCGCTTCGCAATATTTCAACCCTCAGAAGCCAAATTTACATAATTGGCTTATTTTCATGAGTTTTCATCCCCCTTTACGATTTTTCAACCCCCGAAGTGCTAATTTGGCAGAAGGACCCTATCTGATATGCCCAGTTTTTGGGCCCCTTTTAGCTGGCAATCTTAACTTTTTTCATAAACGAGTGTTTGAAACACTGGGTGGGAACCTCATGAATTAATGTAACCATAGTGTTAAGTTGGTTGAAAGCTTGGTCCATTTTTCAAAGAGGAACTGATGTTTGATTACACAAGGTAGTTTCACAGTCTCGTTCCACAAAATTTACTTACTGTTTAGGACGCGTTTCGGAGTGTTACTCCATCTTCAGCTATAAAAGAAATTAACACAAAATACAAAACAATTGCCTCGAAAATGAAAAAACGTTTGGGTCAAAGAAAAATAACAGCTTTTGGGTCGCACTGTAAATCGATCGAAAGACGCTCAAACATTCAACCATATAGTGTTAGGTGAGAATCGCAAAATTATGATGTTTTAAGTTTTGGCATAATTTAAGAAAAATTGTTTTGTAATAAATGGACACGTTAAAGGCTTAAAGAACAATAGCAGCTGGCATGACTGATTCAAAAAAGGTCCCTCAACCGAAAGCTTCGTTCTTCCTGAGTTTGTGAGCAAAAAATTAGGAAACAGTCATGCCAGCTATAGCCGATAGGGTCCTTTGTGTAATTTCGGTAATAAATTAAACTCAATTGAATGATGTTTACATATTTCACTTTTTTCATCTCCCTTTGTAATATTTCAACTCTTCAAACGCTAAATTTACATAATTGGGTTATTTTGGTGTTATTTACGTTATATGCGTAATTTTACTTAACCACGGTTAATCCTCAGACCTCTTGACTTTTCATCCACCTTTACCCCCTAAGTGCAAAATTCGCATATGTTCGTTTTTCGTCGGTAGGTAATAAAATTGAACTCATTTGGCCAAATCTTGTTTTAATTCCGGCAATTCATTTCATTTAGGTACTCATTTGGTTCATATTGTCATCCTTTTTACTTTTCAACCCTCTAAATTTTTGTGTTTTTTCTGTTCATTTTCTACTTTTTAATTCTGTAACAACAATTTTTATCATTTCGCCTTTTTGACACATCTGTGATCTGTGCGTCTGCGGAGGCACTACTCTAGTAGTGCAGATTGCTAAAATCTGTACCCGCCCCTATACATACACATTAACGTGATAAACATCTACAGGGATACACATCGCATTGATATACATCTTCCTAAAAAACATTGCATCGAACTTGGTAGGTAGGTATTTCTTTATTCGTTGCATTGTTTCGGTAAACCGCACGTATCTAGCAAAAGTCAAAATGTGTAGGAAACAATTAGCATTTTTTGAAATTATCTACTTAATTAATTTAGTGATGTCTTTTCTTAACCACTCTCAAAAAGCGCAACATTTTGCTCTACCCTGATGGGTTATATAATTGCTGGAAGATTCGTAAACGAAACTGAAACATTACAGTTACAATCTTCCATTGTTTTGTTAATTACCCAGATATTCTTTTTTTTGCATTTGGTGGGTTTGTTTATATTTTTAAACAAAAACATAAATGCGGTGTGCGGCGTGCATAAGTAGGTAAAACCAATGATAGTACGGCAAGCACTCGTTCAGCTAGGATCTGCCAGCATAATTTATTGCGAATGTTTACAGAAAGAGTAACGAGCTCCTATTATATCAGTTCCTGGAACAATAATTTATTTTAGACACATAGGGAAATAGTCACGTCTTGCTTTAAATAAAACAGATTGAAGAAAACCCAATATTCGGCTGCTTGCATACAGATGGAGCCACATTTTCTCAAGTTTTTTATCCGCAAAAAAAATTGGCGGGAAACGGTTGTTCTACTGTTTATATTATACTGTGGCCCAACTGAAACATCCCTCCATATTTTGAAAAAAGGCCAATTTAACGTAGACACAGCCATGGAAGCGAAAATCGATGCGCTAACCGCAACAATCAATAATCTTGTAAAATTAACAACGGAAATCAAGCAAGATAACGACGATCTAAAAAAGGATATCAAGAATCTGAAGGACGCTCTTCTGGATAAGGAAACTCGAATGGTGCAGTTTCAGAATGATACATCCAAGATGATATTCTCCCTGGAGAACAGAATTGAATATATGGAACGGGCCCAAAAAAAGAATAATTGAAGGAAATCAGCCTTGAAATGAAAATTGAAGGTAAATGCCTTTATAAACCTATAAATTTGTGGGCTGACAAAATCATGTGTTGTTTCACAATAATTTCTTTATTCATTTATTAACGGACTATTTTCTAATAATTGTAATGGGCTTTCATTAATATGGAAGGATTTATGAGTAATTACATTTTATTTTTTCTGTGCCAATGAGTTATATATTGTAAACTAATGGATTGTTAGCAAAATATGTGGTGAACAAGTCTCTCACACTCTTTGCTTGATTTGTGGGCCTTCCAAGTGGTTTCCTTTTGTTGTCTGATGCAGGAACCACAGTTGTGTCTATTAAGTTGTGTTGTACCCCTTCCCTATCAATAATTGTGTTATGCAGAAGACATATGCACTTGATTATGTCTTCCACAATATCCACATCGGTTTCAATCCTCTTTGATAGTAAACGCCACTTTGCATATAATATTCCAAATGCACATTCGATCTCATTCTAGATAACCTCTGGTTATAATTTTCTTCATCAATACCTAGCATACCTTGCATATGGTTTAAGGAGGTAAGACAATAGTGGATATGCTTCATCCCCAACAAAAACAAATGGAGCTTTCACGTTTGTTCCTGGTAACAATGCTGGTTCAGGGATGTCAAGGTCCTGTTTTTCTAGTAGATCATATAAATCAGATGCTTGGAAGGTTCCACCATCACTCTGTTTTCCATACCCACCAACATCGATGGTTGTGAACCTGTAGTTTGCATCGGCAACACCTTGTAGCACGAGAGAGAAAAACTGCTTGTAATTATAGAACATTGAACCAGTTTTATTTGGGCACTTAATGCGCACATGCTTTCCGTCAATTGCCCCAAGACAATTTGGGAAATTCCAGAGTTGGAAGATATCATGAGCAACTTGTAGGAAATCTTGTTTGGTTGGTACTGGCATATGTACAGGTTGAAGCTTGTCCCAAATAACTGAAATTACCTCTCTCACAATGTTTCCTACAGTCGATGAACCCACTCGAAAGCTGAAGGCTAAGACCTTGAAAGATGATCCCGTGGCCAAATATCTGGAAACATGTAAATTAAAATAAGTTATTTAAAAAAGGGTACTTGGGCAGTATTATGAAAATGGGGAACAAGAATTCTTCTTGTGAACGAACATATTCTATATCTTTTTCCTCTTTTTATAATTACAGAAGATAAACTAAAGAAGAAATGGAAATATTTGCGCGACCAGTTTGCCGCTGAATTATCAAAGATTAAACGCCCTCGGTCAGGAGATGAAGGTGGTGAAACGCAAACCAGCAAGTGGCTGTATTTTAAGTCCTTGTTATTTTTGAGGGATATCATTCAATCTCGACCCAGCTCTGGGAATCTGAGTAGACCTCAAAAGCGTAAAGAGCAAGAAGAGTCTCAACAAAGTACAAATAGTTCTATGGATGGTGGTGATAATGAGAAAACTCAAGATGAAAGAGGCTACGGCGAAGAGGTACAACCACCTAACAATGGTAATGATGAAAACCGACATAATCTTATAGAGGACGATCCAATGTGGATTCCCGAAGCAGATCCAGGTATATCTGAAACCCAAACTGAAACCCCTACTGAAACCCCTCCAGTACCGCCGCATGTCCGAAAAAGTCATCATCTAGTGAAGAGGGTTAAGCGTCAGAGGACTGGGACTGACGATTACACCACAGAAATGTTGCAAATAGAAAGAAGAAAAGTGGATCTATTGGCTCAAAGAACCGAAAACCGAAAATCAAATGACAGTGAAGACGAAAACTTGCTTTTCTTCAAAAGTTTACTGCCCCACGTGAATAGAATTCTGCCAAGAAATATATTAGCATTCCGTGACAAAATTCAGAAGATCGTTCAAGAATTTGCATATCCATCTCTGGAATATACCGAGTTGCAGCCGTTGCGGCACACCAGTGACAAGGCTTCTTCGACCTCACTGTCAACAACACAACACGTGCCAGTATCAGATAATGACCCAGCATTTATAGAGTCCTTGAGGTTTTGGGGACAAAATGAGTAACACAACCTATAAATGTAAGATTTGAAATAAAAAATTAGGTACCTTAAACAAATGACCAATCGTTCTTCTGGAAGTATAGGTTGACGGTGCCAGTTACACCAATTCTTTGACAACCCTCCTTCAATCTGATTCAAGATGTAATAAAATGTGTCCAATTCCATCCTCATGTACATAAAGAACCTTTCACGATCCACTTTCAGCTGCGGAAAAAGATGATGGTACTCTCCAAATTCTGTCCGTCCTCGATTTATTCTATGAACTCCTGCTCTCTTTCTGCTTAAAATTTTAAAATGAATGTTGTCTAACAAAAATTGTTCGTCCTCACTCGAAGCACTCATCTTGCAACGCGAAATGTTTTAAACAAAATCTAGAGGGTAAATGGTGCCGGTTTCCAGCTTTTACCAGCTTTCTACGTGTCCACCCAACACGCGTACAAGCGCAGGCAGCAAGTGCTGACCAGTACAAGCAACAAGCGCGCTGATTTCCAGCGTTCTACGTGTTCGTACCCTACACATGGGACAGCAGTGCCGAAAAGCTGGTCCCAAAAAACTGAAAAGCAAAAAACTGCGTGATAAGAAGCTCGGATCATTAAAGACTGTCGTTAACTCAAATTGTAAAAACAATCTGGTGGTGTGCTTTTGGAACTCCTGCGGTCTTGGAAACTTAACATCGATGGACGCTCGGGAGGCTGGTAAACTAAATGACAATCATGTGATTTGTATAACAGAAACTTTTATTCATTCCGATTTGCCAAACCTACCCCAATATTTAAATAATTATTACCCTTTATTCAGCAAAGCAATTAAAGAAAAATCTAAAGGGCGTGCTAGTGGGGGCATTTTAATGCTTATTTCAAAACAATTGTGTAGTCTGGAAAATATAAAACTCATATACTCTTGTTATTTTTGTATTGTAGCTAGAATCCGAATTAAGAATTTATTTTATATAATTGGTACCTTCTACCTCAAACCGGATTTGGAAGCTAAATATTGTATTAACATTGTGGAAGATGTAGTGAGAGAAATCACCTTCAGATACCCTTCAGATTATATAATTTTGGGAGGAGATTACAATGCCAGAATAGCTGATTTAAATAGTTTTGAGGAGTCGGATGAGTACTATACTGGTAATTTTTTCAAAAATAGGATATCACTTGATAGAGTAATCAATCCCAGAGGAGGATCTGGGGTACATGGTACTGAATGGCCGTTCTGCCTCGGACGTGCCTGCTAGTCTCACAAATCTAGGACATTCTGGTGGTAGCGTAATTGACTTGGTTTGGGTTAACTCAAAAACTCTAGAAATTGCTAAAGATTTTAGGGTGGATGACTGGATTATTAGTTCCGATCACTTACCCTGTTCATTGTCGCTCAACTCCGATGTACCTTTGCTGTTAGGTGCTAAAGCACCTAACAGCAAAACTTTGACTACTAGAATATTAGTCAAATGGGACCCGAGGTTGCGTGGTGCATTTACTAACATTTCCTCTTACTCGCATCGGACAAACATTGACTTTCTCTGCTCTGATGTAAATGAAATCTCAGACAATTTATATTCCGCTATTCATGAGGTTTGCTCTTTTTTAAACATGACTAGACTAGTTACAGTTAGCGGCCCTAATACAAACTCTAACTTACGTCGCCAGCAACCGTGGTATGACGCTCAATGTAGGGCCTTGAAGAGGGAAACTCGAAAGGCCTACAGAAATTTTAAAAAGATCAGAAATATGATTTCAAGAATCTAAAAATGGAAAAGAAATTTTATAAAGATACGCTAAAAATAAAAAAAAGTACCTTTGCGACCTCGCTAAGGCTTAGTCTAAGTACCTAATACTAAATCCTCTAAGGAATTTTGGAGTCTTGTAAATAGCTATAAACCCAAGTGTCCAATGGTTAATAACATATCTACTGATTTGTGGGCAAAACATTATCTATCTTTTTACCAGAGAACAAACAGCTACGCTAGTCCTCAAGTGTTTTACGGCGCATTACACCCTTATCTGGATCAATGTATAACCAATAAGGGGGAATTATATAAGGCTGTAATGTCAAGTAAAAATAACAAGGCTTGTGGACCTGATTTGCTTAGCAATGAGATATATAAAAACCTAAATCGTGACTGGTTCAATTACATACTCTCCTTTTTCAATAGGATTTTGGACACGGAACAAATACCCGCGAAATGGTGTAGGGTGAGAATTTCACATCTATACAAAGGTGGGGACAGTCATGATCCAAATATTTATAGAGGGTTAGCTCTTATCAATCATATCACAAAACTTTTTACACATATATTGCACAACAGAATTTATAAGTACTGCGAAAGTGCCCGAATTTTGCCCGAAAATCAATCTGGATTCAGGAAAAATAGAGATTGCAATTTCAACATCTTCACCTTAACAACAGTCATACATAATAATATTAGGCTAACTGGTCGCAAAGTATATGCCCTTTTCGTCGATTTAAGGAAAGCGTTCGACACTGTTGACCACGCCTTACTTTGGCACCAACTTTATAATTCCGGGATAAGCATTAAACTGATAAACATATTGAGGTCGCTATATGATCAAGCTGAACTCTTAATTTTTAACAATCCAGGCACGGAACGGGCTATTAATATTACAAAAGGGGTTCTGCAGGGCGATGTTTTAAGTCCATTACTGTTTGCCTTGTTTATCGCCGATATAGAGAACTATTTCATTCAGCATAACGCATCATGCGGTGTCCCGCTTGATGGGTCTACCGACTTAAGAATGCTCCTCTACGCTGATGATCTTGTTCTCTTGGCCGACTCAGCTTCTGGTTTACAAAGACATCTAAAGATTCTCGAAAAATTCTGTGACTCTCGCAAGCTAGAAGTCAACGTTAAGAAAACTAAAATTATAATATTTCGTAAAGCAAACCGTATAAAATCTGATGTAAAGTTCTTCTATAAAACATATGCAATAGACGTAGTTAAAAACTACGTGTATTCAGGCATGAACTTTCACTTTAATGGACTCTTCGCGGAGGCCTTTAAACACAGGGCTCAGAAAGGCCGTGCAGCTTCCGGATGTTTGCTAAACACTATTAACAGGTCTAAAATAAACTCACTAGTTACTATTAAGAAATTGTACAATTCTGTGGTACTACCATCACATAACTATTGCGCAGAAATTTGGGGTTTACGTCACTTGAATAGCGTTGAATCTGGTCAGGATAGATGTTTCAAAAATATATTCTACTTACACAGTTCAACTCCTGGGTACGTAATACGGACAGAACTTGCTTTGCCAAAACTGGCACTAGATATTTTGAAAAGGGCCCTTCTACTTTTCTTAAAATACAATAATCTTGATGACAGTTGTTACGCGAAGATCTCTCTATGTAGACTAATCTCTTTGGATTCTGCACTTGGTAATAATTGCAAATACAACTGGTTTACTCAGCTAAAGAATGCAGTTGATAAATATGGCATAGTCTTGGATGCGTCTATCGACAAATGTGAAATCACTGATATAATTGACAAAATGGACCACATGGAAAAACAAAATGACTATGACCGTATCCTACTAAGCACCCATTGTCCTTCTTATAAATTTCTGTTGGAGGATCCACTCTGTGCGAACGTCCAACCATACTTGCTGTCTGACTTCAATTTAGACACTAAACGATGCATCATGCAACTTCGGACTCATAACATTGTATCTATCTATTTTACAATAAATCATATATCATATACCATTAAACCTCAATTGCAATGTACAATTTGTAATATGCAGCGACCGGAGAATTTACAACATGTTTTGCTTGAGTGCCCCCTATACCAATGTTTCAGAAAACCCCCCCTCACGGAGGGTCAGGATTTGGACTATTGTCTGCGGCTGGTGGGCTCGTCCGGCCGGGTGTCCATTGCTGCTTTCCAGTATTTGAAACTGGCGATGTCTTTGAGGTCCTTCATCTTCAATGAATAAATAAATCTGTTCTCTTTCAATGGGTGTCCTTTTGCGCTTTTCCTCTCCTTTGGTTATGGTTCCATTGACTCTTTTCCCTACAGCTTATGTTCTTGCACGGTGATTTCGACTCAACACATCATTAGAATATTAATTTTCGATGGGCAATCTGAAGTTAAAAAACTTACACGCGGTTGCAAAACACCCTGTATAACAATTAAAAACAAAAAAATTAACGATTAACATAAACTTGAAAAAGGGTGTTTCGCCCCTAAAATGACGCTTTTCGAGGAATTACAGCAGGTTGAACTGGTCGAAGATAAAACCTGCAGTGTGCAGTGCGTAAAACATCCCCGAGTCGATCGACCGACCCTCAAACTGCACAAAATGCAAACTGACCGCTCTCCGCTTGGTGGGACAGAAAGAATTAGAAATGTTGTCACCCCTAAAATGAAAAAATGACACTAAGGTTTAGTTTTCGACCAGGCAATACAACAGCGGTTGAATTCTATAATAATAATATTATGCTTTAAATAAAATGCAAAAAGAGGCCTTTTGCCCCTAAAATGGCAATTTTCCAAAAAAATAGCAATTTTCGAAAAAAATGGCAATTTCGAAAAAAATGCCAATTTTCGAAAAAAATGCCAATTTTCGAAAAAAATGCCAATTTTGGTTTGGTCTATTTTTCGACCCGGCAATACAACAGCGATCGAATTCTATAATAATAATATCTTCTTTTGCTAAGATAAATTTTTGCCCCTAAAATGGCAATAATTTTCCAAAAAATGGCACTAAGGTTTCTGATCCGCCAAAACAATAGAATATGATTCAAAAAGGGCCTTTTCGGCGCTAAAATAACATTTTTCGATCCGGTACAATATCAGCTAACAAATTCCATAAGAAAAAGCCAACGGAAGATGTACATCAATGCGATGTGTATCACTGTAGATGTTTATCACGTTGAAAATGTGCGCATGCGCATTATTATAGCACTTAGGCCCGGTTTGTCCATCTTCGATAACTTCCGGTTTACCTAACCAACGGTTTGTCGCATAGCAACGAGTGTTCTGATTGGCTGTTTCCTAGTAACTAACCGCTAGTTTGGTAAACTGGAGGTTATCGAAGATGGAAAAACCGGGCCTTAAGTGTCATGTGGGTGGACCGCAGAACATTTATTTCTCGTTTAACTAACAACAATAATTTAGGAAATATTTAGCATAATAAGCAAAAATAGAATTTGTAAGCAGCTATTTTACAAACAACTGTCAACTTTGGGTAATTTTTCTGATATTTAACGTCATTTTAGTACAAACGTAAAAGAGAAAGAGATATGTTATTTCCTGTTATACATATCTCCATACTGTTTGCCGTACGTTTCCAAAGAGAGAAATCCAGTGACCTTACGTCCTTACCTTATTTGACATGTGCGCCGCCGCCATTACTTCGTAGGGATATTACATGGATATTACCTCGGATATCACTCGAACGTCAAAATGGTCAACGCACAATGAAAATTACCATTTTGTTACATTTGTGAGTTTTTATAAATAATTACCTTCAATTATTTAGTGAGGGACCAATTTTATTGAGATTGTGAGGTCAGGAAGTGTATTTCATTCATAAAACAAATCAAAATATGATTTTAAGTGTACAGCTGATTCGGTGCGTCGAGGGCTCCCATTACATTTTCAAATTTGCCGCCGAAACTCCCTACAAAACATTAGGAAATTACCATTTTAAAGTATTGGCGACACTGCGTAGAGGGCGCGCTCGTCAACTGTCTCATTTGATGTTATGTTTTTGAGGTTATATATCTAAACGCAAATAACAACGTAATTTTTTCCAAAATATTGTCTGAATTCCTGAAAAAATAGCAACGTCAATTTGGTGGTTACAGATTAGGTACTGATTTTGTGCGTTTCCAACTCCAGAGGTAAGTTTTACACTTTCCTCATTAATTTCTTCTAAAATCGGTATTTTATGCAGAAAATGGCAAAATGCCTCTCCTCCAGCGCCCTGAACACCTTGCGGTGTGGAAAATGCAACAATTACCTTTCAGCCCCACCCATTATTTTGACTTCGGACAAGTATTTCTGTGGCAGATGCAAAGCCACAGGACCAAGAGTCACAGTCTACGAAACTTTAGCAAAAGAAATTTTATTCCCCTGCATTAATGACAAGTTCGGATGTGTGCAACAATTGTCTTTAGGCTCACCAAAACCTCCTGGTCAAAGATCATGGGTTTTTGATTCCCAAAAAAACGGATTTTGTTCAAAACCGCGGAATTATTGTTGGCGGTAACTTTTACCTGATGCATGTCCGCGGTTTTGCCACGGGTACGTTTTTTCTTTCCCTGAAGACGGTTTTTGACAAAAAACCTGTTGCGTACAGTTTGATGATCGAATCAAACAACGGCAATAAAATCGTCAAAAAGGAGCAAAAGTTAACGACTCCAAATTGGACGAGAAGAGATTCAGCCACGAGGAGATCGAGCCTCTTTTAGTCTCTTGGAGGACTTTGAGTGTAGTTTGCAAAGAGTGCATGATATCTCCAATCTACATCTGCAAAAGAGGGCACAGCTTTTGCGACAGATGCAAGAAGAAGAGTTTCGAATGTCCGGTTTGCAGGTCGGCGTTTGAAGGCGCTAGAAACTTCGCTTTGGAAAAACTGGCAGAACGTATAACCTACCCCTGTAACACAGTGAGGGTGTGGGGGGTTCAGCCTTGGGTGTGTCGGCTAGATGTTAGCTGTGAGACTCTTAATTGAAAAACGCGCCACCTGGTTTGAGACTACGCCGACGACTCCACAAACCAGGAAAGTTTAGCAAGGCTACCAGTCTAACATTGTCTTGGGCAGATCAGAATTATTTTTCGCATCCAGAACAAACACAAGTCTACCAAAACGATCTATTTACATAATATCACAGTTTATGTGCTAGGTTTAGCTGTTACCTAACTCGAAATCCACCTACGTGATCAGGCCTTCATTCGGTGTAAAATTAACTAACACTTTAGTTCATGGCCACTCGCTGACACTAGACGGCAAGTCATAAAACTGTTATTTAACCCAACCCCCGAAGACAGCTGTTTTCAGGTTAGGTCGTGTTGACAGGTGCCAACTCACGACGAACTAACGATATGTCGGTTCGCTTGACCGATTAAAATTAATACTATAATCACGTAAGGCATCATATTAGCCTTTTTTTCGCGATTTCGTCCGGTTGACCGCAAATTCATAACTGTGATTGGTGCACTTACCACATTTCCTAGAAATTTGTTTCATAAAATTGTCAAACTAATGTCAGTTTCTAACACACCTCCGTGGGAAGGTTTCAAGCGGTCAGCGCTATGACATTGTCGCTAAACAACAATCTGCAAAATGGCTAAATGCACCAATCACAGTTATGAATTTGCGGTCAACCGGGCGAAATCGCGAAAAAAAGGCTATTGTAAACAATAAAATAAAATGTGGTCCTTTTGAGCTGGTTATTTAGCCCAAAAACGTGCAAGGGTGTTTTAACACACACGTGGCTACCTTGCAAAAGAACGCAACAACAAGGCGGATATTCGCCATGATAGGGGAGACGCGTCTAATAGTGGACGAAACGTCTAATAGTGGACAAGCCTATTTTTTTACGGCTAAACCTTTATAGCCAGGGACGTACATTTTTGTAGATTCATTTACCTTCACTTACTGCTTAAGTCTGTATAATTTTTATTGATAAAAACGTTTTACTTTTTGTATGATTTCCAAATACATAAAACACATTTCACTTGTCCACTATTACCCTCACCCAGGTAATAGTGGACAAAGTTTATAACTCCACCACATCTTATATTTCGTTAGAGTGGATAATAGTGGACAAGCGCTAACTGTCCACAATTAAATTGCTCTTTGATTTTCGAAAATATCTCTTTATTGAACAAAGTTATTAACATTTGAAAAATACATTTGAAAAAGTGGTAGTGAACTTAGGCAACTCTATTACTAAATAATGATTTTTTAGAAAATATGGCGCCCCCTAACAATTGTTGGGGTATGCAGACGGAGTTTAACTTGTTTAGCGTCAAGGATATTCACGTCTTCAACTTGGGGAAATACATAGGTATTGTCTTTCTCCTTGTACTTTCTTAAGCAGGTTACTTTATACTGATCGGCAGAAACTATTTTTAATATTTTTGCCACGAAAGTCTTAACAGTTTCTTTTTTGGAACTACAATTGTATGTGAACTCTACAATTACAAAGTTGTCAGTCCTGGCGTCAGTCTTAACATTTACTTTTTTGTATTTACAGAGTGTACTCTTTGGTATGTTGTATCGTTCTTGTACCGTCTCGGAGAGAACATCCTCCGCGTACTTCAGCTAAAGCCATTTGAAGAGTATTAGCATCATAATTTCCCCTGGAATGCTTAATATTGGTGGCTCCAGGCATGATCCTGAAAGAAATAGACTTTGCTGAATTTGTCCACTATTCAACCCACATTTTGTTGATACATGTCCACTATTACCAACAAAAGAGAAAATATTGGGGGTAATAGTGGACACGATGTTTTGCTCGACCCACTTATCCGTACGCCACTGAACATTCACCATACATAACCTCAATATGCATTTTACTAGGGCCGCCATCTAATTTATTGTTTATTGACAACACTTTCTTAAGACAACATGTTTGCTGTCAATAGTGGACAACTAGGCACTGCACTTCGACAGTAGTCATTTCGAAAAAACACGCTTTAAAATAAAAAATTTCAACTTACCAAAATTTTCAGTCTGTAGCTGCCTGGGCCAATCATTGAAGTAGTGTTCACACCTAACTAAACAGTTTTAGCGGCAAATACAAAAATGTTATTAACCGTGTCCACTATTACCCCCGTCCACTATTAGATGCGTCTCCCCTACATCATATGTCAGGTGACTTAGAACTATGGAGGACTCTTAGAACACTCTGGAATGGGGATGAATTGTTGGCTGCCTACGTGAACACGCAAGATCGAAGCCAAAAAGATGTCGGTACTTCCGGCGCGGGAAATTTAAAATTAATCAAACAATGCGACTTCACAGGCGATGTAAACGCTACAAAAAGCGGCTTTATGCCCCTTCCGCTTTAAGAAGAATGTGACTTGTGAGTGGTCGCGGCCGTTTTGCGATATTTAATATAAAATAAATAATGAAAAATAAAATAAAATATAAAAGTTTCAGTTCGGTGGACTGCCAGATGTTTACTTTCGACCAAAACCACTTTCTGCTGTCGATCGAGTGCAAACCGGGGAGCCACATTATTTTTGAATTGAACCGCATGGAATTGAATTCCACAGAAATTCCGAAGTATCGTTTCTGTGTACATTTTATTAGTAAGACAAATTCTAGTGGCGATATGACTACATTGGATTATGATTGCTATGGATTTGATTTGAATTGTGATTCGAAAGACGGACGCGGGAAGGTGACCTGCCCCATTGATCAATTGCTTCCTATAACTTTGAAAAAAAAATTATTCCTTCAGATTGACATTTAGCGCGTGCATCAATTAATTAATTATAACTAAGCTGCATCTGTAACATCATTTGGGTGCCTTACTGTAAAATGCAATAAAACATTTATTTTAATTCACTTTTTTTTAAATTTTTGACCACCTGATGCCCAATAATTTGACCAAGACAAGGTGGTTTGTCTTTTATGTTCTGTATGATTGTGCGCTTAAAAAGCTTCGTCAATCACCTTGTTAACATCTTTAAACTATGGGGAACATGAACATGGACGATTTTTTTATTACCCATTAAGAAAGGGTACCAAAATACAGAACCGGGAAGTTGGCAACGTAGTTGAAGCACAAATGAACGTAAGGTGGCACATCGTTAGTGCTTCATTGTGCTTCACATTGTAAGTCAACAACACCAACTGCTTAGCCGCTATAAGGAAACAAAACTTTTGTTGCCAACTTCACACCTGGCAACACAGGTGCTCCTAGCAGTAATTCATGTTATCACAGCTTTAGTGCTTCCTTTGTGCCTCATTGTGCTTCAGAATTTATTGCGTTAAGTCCAATAGTAGGTACATGAATTATACCTAAGCAAAAGACGCTCCTCAGTCTGTCCGTCGGATAACTTGAGAACGGATTGAGATATCGAGCTGAAACTTGATAGGCAGCGTCGTCTCCAGAAAAGTATAAACATAAGTTGAGAACGAAAGCAGACATCGAAAGTCTCGGCGGGGATTGCTTTTGGGACATATCGGACCAAGGCTTTTGGGACATATCGGACCAAGGGGGTGGGAGTTAGGGGTGAAAAACCGAAAAACTATTAATTGCAATAACTCCAGAACTAGTGAAGGTATCTTGTTGAAAATTGGTATGCACGTTCGAACCTCCAGTGTGTTGAAGGTGAAGGGGTGCTAATTTCGGGGGATGAAATTTATGGGATGAAAACTACAAAAAATATGATAACTCCGCAAGGGTTGCACGCAGCTATTGGAAACTCAACGTACTCATATATAACGGTGAAATCTTGCGGGGGATGCGTTTTTCGTAAAATCGAACAAATGGAGTGGAAATTAGGGGTTGCAACTCGAAATTCCGCTTAATAAGTATTGGCCGAAATTGGCGTCATTCGATAGCTTTCCGTTAATGATTCAAAAAAGGTGTCGTTGATATTTTGAGAAAAACCACTCTTAAAGGCGCTACAACGCCTAACATGCAGAGACACAAAAATACAAGAACTCAAAAACTACTCAACATGTCAAGGCAGAATTTGGTGTTAATTTTCAGTGACATTATAGGTGGATGGACAGATTTTCACTAAGATCTAACAAAAGGGATGAAACTTAAGGGTTGAAACTTGAAATTTCTTCGAGTAAATGGTAACATGAAGTTACGGGGTTCGATAGATTTCGGTCAACTATTGAAAAAAGGTCTTATGAGTTTTCAACCTAAAACAAACCCCTAGGCTATTAACCACCCCTAACTCTTTCAATAATAATAATGTTTATTAAAGCTTTAGATCACAAATTGTGATATGGCTCTGGTCAATAAATTACAGTGAAATTGTAAGGATTGTAAGTATATACATAGATAAACTAGAAAATAACATAAAACATAAAAACAATAAAAACAATAGGACACACACATGTCAGACTGTCAGCACACTATTGTAAAATTCTGTTATAGAATAAAAACAACTTTCTACTAGGTAGGACTTCAATACCTTTTTAAAAACAAGTATGTTAGTTTGATTCCTTATATGTGCTGGGAGAGAATTAAAGATTTTTATACATGAATATGAGGGTGATTTTTCATATTGTGTAGTGTAGTGCAATGTTATTCTAAAATTATTACAAGTTCTAGTGTCATGAGAGTGGTATACGCTATTTTGAACAAATAACTTTCTGTTTTGAAAAGTAAACACAGCGCATTTATAGATGAATACACAAGTAAAAGTCAAAATTTTTTCATTAATGAAGGTATCTCTACAGGTTTGTCTTGATTTTAGGTTGTATATCAATCTTAGGATCCTTTTCTGCGAAATGAATACACGACTCCATCCTGGAGCCTTCCCCCATACAATTATATTGTAGCTCAGATAGGAATATGCCAGGGCATAATAAATTGACTTAAGAACATCAACGGACACTGTTTCTTTCATTTTAAGAATAGCATAGAAAGCACTATTTAACTTCTTGGTTACGAAATTTACTTGATCCATCCAGCTTAGTTTCGAATCCATAAATGTCCCTAGAAATTTAGCAGATGATATTGTCATCAGATTTCTATTGAAATATAGTGTTATGGTCTTGGAGTTGTTCAGCATAAGCATGTTTCTAGTACACCAGCCTTCCAGCTCCGCACAGGCATGCCTGACCTTGCATTCAAGTTCTTCCTGGTTCTTGGCTGATATTGCTATGGTGGTGTCATCAGCAAAATTGATAGGGATCCCAGATGTAATATAATCCGGAAGGTCGTTAATAAACATCACAAATAACAGAGGACCTAGTACCGATCCCTGGGCCACCCCTATATTCATGCTATGAAGATCTGAAAAGCTTCCGTTAACTTTAACACGCAGCTGACGGTTTTCCAGAAACGAAAGAATCCATTGTAGTATATTTCCTCTGATTCCCAAGCTGTGCAGTTTCTCCTGAATAAAATGATGTTGAACGCAATCGAATGCCTTCGATAAGTGGAAAAATAAGGCAGCGGTTAGCCGTTTGTGGTCGAGTTCTCTATGAATATACTCAAGCAACTGAAATGAAGCTGATTCGGTTGAGTGGCCCTTTCTAAATCCATGTTGGTTTGCGCTGAGAATATTGTATGTAGTGAGAAAATTAGTGATTCTTGAATGTACAATGCTTTCCAATATCTTCGAGAATGTACTCAAAAGAGAAACTGGTCTGTAGTTTTCTAGACAAGTTTTATCTCCCTTTTTATGGACGGGGATAACTGTAGCTAGTTTTAAGCACTCGGGAAACGTTCCACTGGACACAGACAGATTCACCAAATATAAAATAGGCCTTAGTATTTCGCGTGACACATGTTTTACAAGAATGGAAGATATTCCATCGACCCCGCATGATTTTTTATTTTTTAGTTTGAGAATCACTGAAAGAATTTCGTTTTCGGACACTTCACCGAAGAACATACTGTTAGTCCTTTCCAAGGCTTTAGTACACTGCTGTGAGGTGACGCTGAAGTGTGCACTAAGCTGTGTTTCGACGACTGTAGAAAAGTATAAACCAAAACAATTAGCTATTTCTTGGTTTTCTGTAATTTCTCCCGCTTGAGTAATTACAGTTTGGATATTATTTGGTTTAGCAGCTTTGGTATTGTTGTTTATGAATTTCCATATTTGGGCGGATTTGTTGGAGCTGTTATTCACCATTTTCCCATAGTAATCCTTTTTCGTTCGCTTAACCAGGTTTCTATAATCCCGTTTTTTTGCCGTATAAAGGGATAGCAATTCAGCTGAGTGGTAAGTTTTAAGAATTCTGTAGAGATCTTTAAGTTCTACACTGGCTTTTCTCAATCCCGGAGTCACCCATGGGCTTCCATTCTTCCCGCCTACTCGTCGAGTCTTCATTGGTGCTGCAGCATCAAGGTAATCTAAGAATATATTAATAAAATTCTGAAAAGCTTGGTGGATATCTCTCGAATACACAGAGTCCCAGGTTTCATTCTTTAGTAACGTTTTAAACGTCGTTAATGTTCTATCATTTATGGTTCGGTACTGGGTAGTATGAGTTGATTGCTCGGGTAGTTTTTGGTCGAAGTTTGCTGTTAGTAATTGGGCTAGATGGTCAGAATTCAAATTTGCATCAAATATTTCACAACCAAAATTTCTTGGATTCATATTTGTGACCATGTAGTCTAAAGCTGATATGCAGGTTCTGTTATTGACATCGGTGACAATTCTAGTCGGTGCATCACTTACTTTGTTGTTTAGTCCATAACTTTGAAAGACGTCGAGCAGGAGAAATTTATTGATATCATTAGAGAGCATATCTATGTTTAAGTCGCCACAAAGTACAACATAGTGATCATCTTTGCACAATTTCGTTAATATGAGTGACAAGTTTGTGAAAAACGTCTTTAAGTCCCCGTCTGGAGGTCTGTAGATTGTAAGGATATGTATCTTCATGTCTCCTATCCGTAGTTGAACAGCTGATGTTTCGAAGTGCATTTCCAAATTGTAGGTTTCGAGAAATGTGACTTCTGTTGAAAGGTATTCATTCTTGCAATAAATAACCACACCTCCATGGAGTTTTTCTTTACGACAGAAATAAGAAGTCATGGTGTATCCGGGGAGACTGGCTGTACTTAGGGCGGCCTCGGATAGCCACGTTTCTGTTAGACATAATACGTCAGGTTGATATACCGAAAGAAAAATTTCGAGATCATTGAGTTTGTTAAACAGCGATCTGATATTTAGATGCAGCACTTTAAATAGTCTAGTTATGGGGTTGATAATTGTGTCTGAGGGAGATTTATTTAAAGCTTCAGTTGCATTGCTAAGACTCTCTCTTTTTGGGAAGAAAAAACCTCGACACCTGCACTTCATCCGGCCATATCTCTGCGTTTTTACTTTTTTCCAGATTTGAAAAATTAATTGTAACTTTAAATCTCTCAAAATCGGCGTCATAATTGTTTTCTAGTATTTCACATTTGGCTTCCGCAAAGTGGGTCTTTAGGTAAGCTTCCAAGGCTTCAGCTGTCGTATTTTTCTCTAGTCTAGTAACATATAGATATGCTTTTTTTGGCACGGCTTTTAAATTAGTTGACGATGTACCAACTACAAAAGTAGCAGTTTGACGTAAAGGATTGTTTTTATTATTTTCAACAGAAGTCGGAAGTCTGTTATTGTTGTTGGTGGGCTTTGCAGCATCTCTAGCTTTTGAGGACGGCGGCTGCAAAGCAGGTTGTACGGGCGGGGGTTGTTTTATAGAATTGTTTCCCGGTTTGGTATCTTTCACAGCTTGGACATATGACATAGACTTCGATTTATCTTCAATTTTTGAGACGGTCGCTTGTTTATCCTTTTTGTCCGATTGTTTATCAACAGTGACGGTAGGTGATGGTTTTTTGGAGCAGATACTCGAGTTAAATTGTGCAATTGCAACAGATTTATTTGCTCACGTAGTTCTTTAATTAGGGCATCCTTTCCTTCAATAATATAACGGAAGAGTTGTGGACTTACAGTTTCCCAGTTGATTTCCGCCGTTTCGTCAGATCCAGCAATTTGTTCATTGGCGTCCAGAAAGATTTCGGTTTTATCACAACACACGATGATGTCGTTGTCACAAAAGGTAGCTTTAATGTTTCTGGCACAACTTGGGTGATAATGTTGCAGACAGTTTCTACATTTCACTGAGTTTACCACTTTTGAATTACATTTTCGACAGAGCGATGAATTACCGTGCGTACTGTCGCCGGTCGCCATACTAACTGGCGGATAAATTTTTAACCTCCCCACTCCACTTCACCATTTAAAAAAAAGGGAGGTTACTGCAATCACTAAAATTTTCGAATTCGAGATAAGACCGGATCTATACGTTTTGAGGTCTCAGGAACCGAAAAAAGTGGTTTTTAAAATGTGTCTGTATGTATGTACGTTCGTACGTACGTTCGTACGTTCGTAAACACGCCACAGCCCAAACTACTCGACCGATTTGGCTGAAATTTGGTACGTGTGCATGTGATAACCCAACTTAGATCTGAAAAGCTTTTGGAGCCAATCGTGCAACCAGAAGTGCCATTTTGGCACATCAACTTTTAAATTTTAAATGTAAACCCCCATTTTTCACGTCACCATAAGAAAGACCTTCAAATTCTGCGTCTAAAAATGTATTCATTCTTAGTGCCCTTTTGACCAAAAATTAAAAAAAAATTGATTTTTTTCGGACTTTAAAATCGCGGTACAGCCCAAGCCCCTCAACCGATTGGTCTGAAATTTTGCACATGGGGATTGTATTACACGTCGAAGAGTTGAACAAATTTTGGATTCAATCGGCCCACGGAAAGTGCCGTTTTGGCACACCAATTTCGAAACTTAAAATTATTCTCTCATTCACCCATCAAAAACAACTTTTTGAAAGATTTATTGTTATCATCAGAAAGGTCTTCAAATTCTGGTTTTAAATGAGATAAAATTTATTCGCATTTAGTACCCTTTGGGTAGAAAAATCGAAATTTTGTAATAACACTGAAACCACGTTATAGCCCAAACTACTGGATCGATTTGTCCGAAATTTGGTACATGGAGGTTAGGTAACCCATTGAAGAGCTGAAAGGCCTTTGGGAGCAATTGGTCCACGGGAAGTGCCATTTAGGCATATCAACTTTAAAATCTTAAACACAAGTCACGGAAATCAAAGACCCATGCGTTGGGGAGGTTCCAGCCGCTTCTCTGCTGCCTTTTTTTATTTATTTTTTCTGAAACCCTATTGTTTTGTTTAAGAACAACTGAAGTCAGTACATACGCAAGGAGTTATGTAACACCGGAAAAATAAACTCACCCCTGTAAATCATAAAGGGGTGAAATAATGAGAGGTTGAAAACATGAATCAACAAATCGTCGCAATTTTTCAACGAATTGGATTAGGGTGGTGAAATTGAAAACACAACTTCCTTTGACACAGAGAAGCAATATTTTCTGCGAAACTGTGAGATCTTACGCACTGCATTTTCGAGAAAGGAAAAGTGAATTTTAGGAGATATTTATCGAAGGGGATGGAAGTTAGCGGTGGAACCTCGAATTTTCACGGAATAATATTGGGTTGAAATTAATACCGTTCGATAGCTTTCTATTATTGGTACAAAAAAGGTATTATTCATCATTCGCGAAAAGCGACCCTTAAAGGCGGTACAACCCCCTAACCTGCCGAAACACAAAGATGCGAGATATTGCTTCTCTGTGTCAAATTGCAGAGTTTTATGGATGTTTCACCCCTAAACTTCAACCCCCTATTTCACCACCCCCACATGCCCTAAAGGAAGTTGTGTTTTCAATTTCACCACCCTAACCCAATTCGTTGAAAAATTCCGGTGATTTGTAAATTCATGTTTTCAACACCTCATGATTTCACCCCTTTATGATTTACACGGGCGAGTTTATTTTTCCATTGTTTTCTTCTTTTTTGAAGAAATGAAAAATTTGAATAATCACGAGCCACTAGGCAGCTGCAATTTTTCTAACATGGATTTTATTTCCGAACAGCTGAAAGGAGCTTATTCCATATTCACTTTTAAGTGCAGCATGTGCCACATAATGAAAAAAATTACTACTGCCCGTATTGCTACTCATTCTTCGGACCAAAAGATCAATAAAGACTTAGTCTTAGCCGCTATTACTACTGGCACTGGCCATTCTCAATTGGAGCAACAATTGGCGGTGTTGAATGTTCCTGGAATTTCACAACGCAGGTACCAAAAATGTCATAACGAAGTCTCCGACAAGATCTTGGCTACTGCGTTGGATTCCATGATTGAGGCAGGGAAAGAAGAAGCCAAATTAGCTAATGAAGTCGGAGAAATTGATAAAGATGGGTACCCTTTAATTTCTGTCATAGCGGATGGTGCTTGGTCGAAGAGGTCCTATAAGACAGATTATTCAGCACTTTCTGGGGTGGTAAGTAAATTTTCACTCTGTTAGTGTTAGTGTAGATATGTAAGATATGAAAAGCAATAATCTTTTCTAGGGTTGCATTGTTGGTGTCAGGACAGGGAAGTTGCTTTTTATTGGAGTACACCGAGAGAAATTTTCTAGCAAAGTTTTTTGCTGAGACACACTGAGTTAAGATTGAAAAAAAAGTTGCATCTACTCCTTCATTTCAACTTGTCACAAATTCGTTAAATTGCAGGGGCAACTAAAATGTATTTGCTGAAAAGGAAGTGTTGAGACAGGAAGTTGCCTTCCACTCATAGCATTTTGTCTACTTACCTCTACTAAATAAAACAAGAAATATGTTGGCACAGTTAATTTTGTAGTTGCGGGTAGTAAGTGACCTAATCATTGTGGAACTAACTAGTGGCAAGTTATCCTAGAGCTAGCACAATTATGTTACCTATGCTATCAACATAACACCCTATCCGTGAGTAATAAGGTCTCATTTGCCACTACTAAAATGTGAATTTGAAACTTTTGAGTCACAAGACTCGCATGCGCAGTACGTCCTCAATCAGTTGTAACCAGTAGTCCGCAGTGTTCGGTTCGTACACGTGCTAACCTAACTTTTTCAGCATTTTTTCAGTTTGTTTTTGTGATTCTGTTATTGTGTTATTATTATTCAATATGGATATGGCATTCAAGTCACTGCTTACAGAGTGGGGTTTAAAGGAATATATTGCTAAGTTTGAAGGTAAGTGCAGCATCATAATAAATATTACTGCTATAGTATTGGGAAACGAAGCTTTCGTCTTACGCAAAGATTGAAAAATTCCAGCATTGCTTTATTGCGAATTTTGAGTTTAATCTGAATACCTACAAAAATAGTTTGAAAAATTAGCTCGCGGATAGCCTTTACTGGCCAGTGGCGGATTTAGGGGGGGGGGGCGAGGGGGCGATCGCCCCCCCCGAGATCCGTACCTAATCATAAACTTCGTACATAGTGGGCTGTGTAGGCGGCCGCCTGGGGCGGCAGTTTGGGTTTTCCAAAAACTTTTTGGGGCGTCACAGTTACACAATTTACTAATTTGATTGAGCATTTCTTATAATAATTATTCAGACATGAGGTTTTAAAATAAAATGTAGGTTTACTTAAGCAAGGGCGGGACCTAGGACGTCCTAGGGGGAGTAGAGTTAGTCGCTATGATTCAAAAATTTCATGCAGAAATGTCCTATTTTACTCTTTTTGTAAGAAATGCGATCTCGATAAAAAATTCTCCTTATGGGACTTAAGTTTTTCAAATAATGTCACTAACATTCTGAAGTGCTTAGAAAATGCGTGACCTTGAAATTTTGTAAAATTTTTGCCTGCGGCGCATTTTCAACCCCCCCTACCATTACTGTCTAACAAATTATTCCCCCATTCAACGAGCCCCACTATTAGAACGGCATAATTTTACTTCGCCTACGGCGGTAAAACTTCCTAAGTGGCCCCTGCGTCCACTGGTTTAAAATTATGGTTTCCCATCAATTCGCCCCCCCCGAGATTGTCTTCTGGATCCGCCACTGTTACTGGCAGCAATTCGAAATAGTTGTGTGGCCAGTAGCAATGATTTTATTTGTGAGGAAAGACGAAAGTTTCATTTCCTTTTAGTATAATTGTTTTTTGTACTAATCGAATGGCGGTGGTACTATTCTCGTCGTTGATGTAACAAAGTACGTGTTGCTGTTAATTAATCTCGACGCGGGTTCTTCAGTGACCACCGAATTCTTTTGGGGTGTGATTATTTTGCGAACTGAGAACCAA
The DNA here is from genome assembly GCA_963924575.1 of Pycnomerus fuliginosus. Classification (NCBI taxonomy): domain Eukaryota; kingdom Metazoa; phylum Arthropoda; class Insecta; order Coleoptera; family Zopheridae; genus Pycnomerus; species Pycnomerus fuliginosus. The sequence goes on from OZ004624.1 coordinate 3,034,178, forward strand.
TTTGAAATAATCCAGGAAATAATTTTAGTTTTCGTTGGTCTTTGTAGGTAAACTGGGGGGTCTGCCAAGAAGTTGTACTTACTCGAATGAACTAAGACATAATAAATGCCACAGCCGCCATGCCAGCTCGTCTCCACAAGAAATTATTTGGAGGATCAGGAACCTTGTAACTGTTTTTGATGACATTTGTTCAGTTGATACGTATAATGCAATAATTGACCGTAAAGAATTATGTTATATTACACTGTATTAGGCAACATTGTTAGTTTAATAAAATCGTTATTTAATGAAGTAGCTATATACCTAATAGTTCTTTCGACCTTCCTGAATTTCATTAACCAAATCTATAGCAATGTTTCCGTAGATTTTGAATCTGTGAACAAAAAAATAATTGAACGTCAACTTTTCGCGATATACAAGACTTAACTTTTTTATATCTCAAAGTCTCAAGAACTGTCAAAGAGAATTACCTATGTCAAAGTATATATTAATGAATTTCTTGAAGAAAGATCAATTCAACCGTGTTAAAGTATACGGGGTGTCCCATTTAAAAAAAGGAAAGTTTTGTGTACCTATATCGCGAAAATTATTTTTTAATTTAATCAGATAGGAAAATAAAAGGGGGGTCCATTTGAAATGAAACACCCTGTACCTGAAAAATCTAAACTCACTGCAATCCGTGGGTGCAAAGCACGCTCGGTTAGAGTAACAAAAAATTTTGTTACTGTTACATAACGAAGTAATTGAAGTTAATAAATCAACACATTAAAGGTAAGTGCAATACCAATAACCCCAAGTCAGTGTGCTTAATAACAATAATTTCCTATTGAATTCCCAGTAAAATGCTACATTGCTACTGCTGCAAAGTATTTTGTTACAGTAACAAAAAGTTTAGTTACCGTTGCAAAGTATTATGTACCAGGTACTTAGTGAACAGTACCTATTATAAAGAATTATCTTAACTTCAACAAATAATTTAGTAAGAAGTACTTGGTGGAGAGTAACGATAAATTAGTGGTTAGCGGTCAAACCCACTTACTGCAGCCAAACGCATTCTATCAAGTAACCTTATTAACTGTAGCGAAGTGCGTTGAGCAAAGTGCTTTTATCAGTAGGTGCAAAACCGCTTTCTTAGCGCCTATTTAATGCAGATATTTTGCTACAGCAATTCAATTTTTGTTAACGTCTAACAAAAATTTCTCTCGGTGTACGCAACAAATATTGTCCCATTTGCATTTGCTAAAGCATCAGGCGCCAACGCTGTCTCCGACCATGTGTGTGCTAAGAATTGGAGTGGTTCATCAACTTCTATGGAGTCCGATATTATTGTCGATGGCTTTAAGCAAAGCATAGCCATGCATGGTTTGAAATATGTAAAATTAATTGGAGATGGGGACAGTAGTGTCCTAAAAAAGCTGTTAACTGCAAAACCATACGGTCCTCATCAACTGGTGCGAAAAATAGAGTGCACCAACCATCTGTTGCGCAACTACATTTCTAAACTATTCGAGGTTGCAAAACAACGCCTAAACTCGAAAAATATCTTGGTGCCACCAAATTTGAGGGCAAGTTTGAGGATAAATATTGAGCGAATGAGGGAAGGCATTAAAGCAGCGGCACGTTTCAGGAATAGCGAAGATTGCTCTTTGGAGGACCAAATCAAAGGTTTAACCAAAGATATTGAAAATTGTCCATTGCATATATTTGGTGATCATGGAGCTTGTGCTGCATACTTTTGCGAAGGTCCCAGGTACGGCGAAGAAAACCTGATACCAAAAATGCAAGAGTGTGGTCTTCTAAATGATATTTTAGCTTGCGGCAAGAGGCTTATTCAAAACGTTCATAGCCTATTGCTAAATATGAACAACAATGCAGCTGAATGTTATAACTCAGTAGTGAACAGGTTCGTAGGTGGAAAGCGAATTAACTTTTCTCTAAAAAACAATTATACAATTCGCTGTAATGCAGCCGCAGTTTCATTTAATAACAGGCATGAGTACTTGCGTTTGATTCATAAGAAGCTTCACGAGAGTAGCCCTGGAAAGTATACTAAGATTTATATGGGCCGAGTTTTGAAACGAAAGAATAGACTTACGGTTCGACGTCGTTTGTTTCCAGGTGAACGCAAAAGAAAAACGGTTGCGGGGCCTGACAGCGACTACGGGAAAACTGACGAGGCAACAGATATGATGGTCATAGATGAGGACTTCATGAGAGACCAAATGCTCATGCTGTTTAATAAAAGTGTAGAAGAACTTGACCATATCGAAAAGGAGACAAGAGGTCAAAGTAGTAATTCACGGTGGTTTGAAGAGAGGTCATTGCGGTTGACGGCATCGAGTTTTGGTCCCGTGATGACGCGTCGCGACGAAAATACCTGTAATGTTCTTGCCAGGAGAATGACAGAATCTCCATTTAAGGCTGGGCCTCGAATCGTTTAAAAATGACATTTTCGCGGCTCGGGAATTCCTAGTCACAGGAGGCTACGAGTGGCCTAACGAAGTGATTGAAAGTACATTTTGTAGATGAAGGATCAGACTGCAGGATGACATTAATTTAAGATTCATATTTTGAAAGAAAATTTGTTCGTATACATTTTTTTTCAAAATATGAGTCTTAAATTAATGTCATCCTGTAGTCTAATCCTTCATCTACAAAATGCACTTTCAATCACTTCGTTAGGCCACTCGTAGCCTCCTGTGACTAGGAATTCCCGAGCCGCGAAAATGTGATTTTTAAACGATTCGAGGCCCAGCCTTAAAGGCAATGAAAGTACCCGATGGGGTAACGCCAATGAAAATAAAGCCAAAGAATGCTTTGAAAGTCAAACTAAGCTTAAAGTGGAAGAGTGTGGACTATTTATCCACAAAGATTTTCAGTTCCTTGGTGCCAGCCCTGACGGAATCGTCATAAATGAGCGTGCCATATTAGAAATTAAATGCCCCTCCTCAATAAAAGATTATACGCCAGAGGACGCCATTTTAAATAAAAAATTGAAATATATGTTCGTGGAAGACGGAAGAATCACTTTGCGACGGTCCCACGCATATTTTTATCAAATTCAGGGGCAGTTGGCTATTACTGATAGAGATTTGTGTTATTTTGTTATTTGGACCCCAAAGGGAATATTGATAACTGAAATAGCAAGGGACAGAACATTTTGGCAACAAAAAATGTTGCCAAAGTTGATATCATTTTACAAAAATGAATTATTTAAATATATTTTGAATAAAAAGTAAACATACTTTGCAGTTTTTTTCTTTATCTTTGTAACTGTGGCATCAAATTCCATCAAACAGAAAACTGTTGACAGGTCAAACATGCATAATTAAGTAAGTTTAGCTTCGAGTCGGCGATGCGGCAAAAAATATGTCTTTTTTTTGTAGGTAGGTATGTAATCAGTAGGTACCTATACCTATAATTAATTAATCATAATTCAATAACAATATTGTAGTGAGGTCGGCCTCGCAATCTATAAAGATCCGCAGATGAATAATAACTGCGGGAATGATTTTGTTTTTCAAAGAAAGCTTAAGAATTCCTAGAAACAATTAGGCGAAGCGACAAAGCCATAGAGTCACCCATAAATAATAAAATACAGGACGATATAACCAATAGAGAGCCACGGAGGCGTATGAAGTGCACGTGCACAATTTATGTATCCGCCCAAAAAATCCGAGTTGTTTCAAAACGTATGAACAGCCTTAAATAAATCAATAGGGTTTCAGAAAAAAAATATAATTATCGGCTTGCAAAGAGTTAGGGGTGGTTAATAGCCTAGGGGTTGGTTTTAGATTGAAAACTCAAGACCTTTTTTCAATAGTTGACCGAAATCTATCGAACCCGGTAATTTTATGCTACCATTTACTTGAAGAAATTCCAAGTTTCAACCCTTAAATTTCATCCTCCTTGTTAGATTTTAGTGAAAGTTTGTCCATCCACCTACAATGTCACTGAAAATTAACACACCAAATTATGCCTTGATACGTTGAGTAGTTTTTGAGTTCTCGCATTTTTGTGTCTCTGCATGTTAGGGGTCGCAGCGCCTATAAGGGTGGTTTTTCTCAAAATATGAATGACACCTTTTTTGAATCATTAATGGAAAGCTATCGAATGACGCCAATTTCGACCAATACTTATTAAGCGGAATCTCGAGTTGCAACCCGTAATTTCCACCCCATCTGTTCGATTTTACGAAAAACGCATTCCCCGCAAGATTTCACCGATATATGTGTGTACGTTGAGTTTCCGACAACTGCGTGCAACCCTTGCGGAGTTATCATATTTTTTGTGGTTTTCATCCCCTAAATTTCATCCCCCGAAATTAGCACCGCCTCACTTTCAACAGACTTGAGGGTCGAACACGCATACCAAGTTTCAGAAAGATACGTCCACTAGTTCTCGAGTTATTGCAGTTAATAGTTTTTCGGTTTTTCACCCCTAACTCCCACCCCCGTGGTCCGATATGGCCCAAAAGCAATCCCCCGCCGAGATTTTCCGGGTATACACCCGTGTACAAAATTTCAGCTCGATATCTGCTTTCGTTCTCAAGTTATGCGATGGATAGCGCGCGAGCGAGCGAGCGAATTCACTAAAACTATAATGCCTCGCATTTTGCTCCGGCACTAAAACTGAAATATGCAAAGAGGGAACTACCCCTAAATGTGGGGGTAGGGGGTTGAAATCCCGGTAGCAGGTAAAGGGTGTCCCAATCTGCATCTGAGCCCATATACAGAGTGGTCGTCTGGTTGGTTTCGCTGGTAGTAATAACCTACCAATTTTTCCCCAGTCAGCAAATTAAATGTTCCTGGGGGGAGGGGGCGTTTTAGGGGTGCAATTTTTTGAGTTTAATTAGTCTCTTCCAGGTATAGTCAGTTCAATTTCCTCCAAGTCACATTTTCGTGTTTGATGGAAATAAAAGAATAAATAAATATAATTATTATTCTTTCATTTAAATTCAATAATTAGTCTTTTCAGGTTGTAGGTGGTTTGTGTGAAAGTCGAGGGGCTGAAATTTTTGAGGTTCAAATTATGGGCGGTCAAAAGTTTCAATTTTCCCCATGTACTTTTTCTGTTTTGGGGGTTGAACTTTAGGCATTATTATTGACTTGAATAATTAATTTATAACATAATACACAATTTTATTACAGGTAAAACGAAACATTTAAAAAATAAATTTTTTTTTTCTTATACATAAAACACATGCCGATAAAATTTTTCGCACTTGTAGACAATTCCAGAAACAACTTATTTCCGTTGCAACACCTGTTTCGAACCACTTTTGTAAATAAATTCGAGTCCTATCATCGCAATCTATATATAAACACATGCGTATTAGCCTTCAATAGAGTTCCTACGCCCATCCAGGCAACATGGTTTACGATATAAAAGGCAAAATCGCGCTAGTTACCGGTGGGGCAGCGGGCATTGGCCTTGCCTATGTAAAAGAGCTCCTCAAAAATGGGGCTCAGGTTAGAAAAACACATTTTTACGTATTTTAATCATTTTTTTGTGAAAATTCTTTTTTTTACATTTTAAGGGTGTAACGATTGCTGATGTGAACGTCACTAAAGGTGAAAGTGCTGCTAAGACCTTGAACACTGAATATGGAGGAAATAAAGTCATTTTTATTAGCACTGACGTCACTAAAGCCGATCAGCTTGAAGGTATTTATTTATGTATTTACTTCTTATTAATATTTACTTACTATGTACCTACATTTCGTTACCACCTACTTGATTTTCAGCTGCCTTCAAAAAAACTATAAGCACTTATAAAGGCCTTGATATCGTCATCAATAATGCAGGAATTATGAATGACGCTCGATGGGAACTAGAAATATCCATAAATGTTGTAAGTATTAAATAATTTCATTTTTTTCTGAAATATTCTCGTTATCAAAGATAAGAATTTTATGCTGAAACATTTTTTAGTGCCGAAGCAGTTTTAGTGAATTCGTTCGCTCGCTCGCTCGCTCGCATAACTTGAGAACGAAAGCAGATATCGAGCTGAAATTTCGTACACACGTGTATACCCTGAAAATCTCGTCGGGGATTGTTTTTGGGCCATATCGGACTAGAGGGGTGGGAGTTAGGGGTGAAAAACATAGAAATTACAATTTTCGGCGTTTGCGCGAACGCTGCCTCAACGTTTGAAGCTAGAGCAAAAGTTTGTGAGGAGGAATTGTCGGCGATGAAAAGATCTACAAAAAAGTCCGCGACGGCATATAGCTATCTACGAGGGGTGGCCCACCGAGATCGTTTTTGTGTTTTAATTTTTGACGAAAATAGCTTCAGTGGCTTATTGTCGGCTATCCGTGAGAGATATTTAAATGCTGTCGCGGACTTTTTTGTAGGTCTTTTCGTTGCCGACGTTTCTGCCTTATACGATTTTAATCCATCTTCAAGCGTTTAGGCAGCGTTCGCAGTAAAAGCGCGAGTTGCGAGGTTTTTTCGAGACCGAAAAACTGTTAATTGTGATGATAACTCGAGAACCAGTGGAGATATTTTACTGAAACTTGATATGCGTTTTTGACGTACAAGTCTGTTGAAGGTGAGGGGGTGTCAATTTTGGGGGATGAAATTTAGGGGTTGAAAATCGCAAAAATACGAAAACGTCAAATATTTTGCACGTGGAGGTCTGAAACCACATATTTTGACATTATTTGATAAGGGATGGTTTTTTTCTGCAAGATGAAACAGAAATTGGTGCAAATTAGGGGTTGAAACTCGAAATTTTACGTGTTGCTTGAAATTCAAGCAATTCGATAACTTTTAATCAATGGCTCAGAAAAAGTTTTGAGCATATATTTAGTCCTTGCACTCGTAGATCACCTACGACAGGAAGAGAAAAAAATTGCACCTCTAAAACTCAACCCCTTCAACCTTGAAACAAAAGATTCACTTAGAGGAAATGTAACCCTTGGACCACCTATTACCGGAGGAAACTAATTGAACACAAAAAATTGCACCCCTGAAACTCGCCCCCTTCAACCCCCAACCACAAAAACTTGACTTGTAGGAAATTTAACCCTTGCACCGCCTACAACCGAAAGAATTGAATTGAACAAAAAAACTACGCCCCTAAAACTCACCCTCTTCAACTCCGGAACACAAAAAAATTACTTGGACGGAATTTAACCCTTTTACCACTTATCGCAGGAGACTGCTTTGAACGCAAAAAATTGTACCCCCAAAACCCACAGTCTTCAACCCTCGAACACAAATAATTGACTTGGATGAAATTGAGCCCTTGGACTATCTACAACAGAAACAGACTAACTGAACGCAAAAAGTTGCAACCCCGAAAACCACCCCCTTCAACCCCCAAATACGAAAAAGTGACAAACATAAATAATTGACTCGGTGGAAATTTAACCCTTAGACTACTTGTTACTGGAGGATACTAATTGAGAGCAAATGAATTTAGGATTTGGACCAAATAAGCGCCCCCGAAACCCACCCCCTTCAACCCTTGAGGATAATAATTGAACATTATCCTATGGCTAAATATGATAGTTTCCGGGAAAAAAAATATTTTTAATTTTTAGAGACGAAAATCTAGCAATGCTTTAAAAATTAATATCTCGGCCAAAGAAAGAGATGAACTATTGAAATTTTGACAGCAGTAGAAGATGTCTTTGAGACATTCGACTGTAGCTTAAAATCCCGAAAATTCCTCTAAGAAGGGTCTACAACCAGTGGTGTTCGTCAGCTTAGAAAAAACAATTGAAACTCAATTTTTTCAAACGGAATGCCTAGTTTTTTATTTTCCCAGTGAATAGCAAATGTAATTCCCTATCATTCTATATCAAATCTTCCTATACCTATCTCCATTCGTTTTGGAGTTATTAAATTAAATTTACGTTATCCGATAACTCCAAAACGAATGAAGATAAGTCTAGGAATATTTGACATGACTTGATAGGGAATTACATTTGCTGTCCATTGGGATAATAAAAAACCAGGCATTCCATTTGAAAAAATGGAGTTTCAATTGTTTTTTCTAAGCTGACGAACGCCACTGGCTACAGACCCTCCGTCGAGGAATTCTCCGGTTTTTGAACCACAGCCGGATGTCCCAAAAACATCTTTTACTGCCGTCAAAATTTCAATACTCTATCTCTTTTCTCCGCACGGATATTAATTTTTAAGTATTACGAGATTTTCACGTCTAAAAATAAAAAATATTTTTTTTCTCGGAAACTATCATATTTAGCCATAGGGTAATGTTACAACAAAATTCTCATAATTTAATGTAGATTCAGAATGTGTGATGAAAACATGGGTGTTCCATTTAAAATAACGAAGTTGATGTCGACTTCCGGTATAACCGGAAGTGCAGCCATCTTGACAATACCTTCCTGCAATTCAGAATTCATCAAAACCCCCGGATACAAATTTGCGCGACTGTGATACCAAAACTTCTCGAAACACGTCTAATGGACACTCTTCGTGAATGACCCTGTATACTTACAACCGGAATAAGATACTAATTGAACGCAAAAAATTCATCCCTCACGAATTATTTATTATGAGCATATGCTTCGGCACTACCACTAGGTGCAGATTACATCTGCACCCAAAACCACCAAGTCCAACTCGATATATGAATAACTCACGGTGAATAAACATCTACAGGGATACACATCGCATTGATATACATCTTCCGTTGGCTTTTATATTTTCATACGTATCTACTTAAAAAAATGCAGCAGAGAAGCGGCTGGAACCTCCCCATCGCGTGGATCTTTGTATTCTGTGTAGATAGTAGTCAATTCAACAGATTTTTTTTTATCCTTATCGTCTGACGTCTGTGACTAATTTCGCAATTTTCTGACAAATACCGACATCACCTCGTACATCATCACCCATCACATTTGACAATATGTTCCTTTTAAGGTTAATCTTTTGCCAACTTTTTGACAATAACTGCCACTTTATGTCATCCACTGTCAGCCTGCTCCCTTTTAATGAGAAAGAATTTTTTCTCTATTTTCCACTGAAATGGCAGAAACTGTGAATACATTTTTAGAACCAGAATTTGATCGTCTTTCTAATGGCGACATAAAAAAGAGGCCTTGTATTTAAAATTTTAAGTTGATATGCTTAAATGGCAGTTCGCGTGGGCCAACTGCTCCCAAAAGCCTTTCAGGTCTTCAACGGGTCACCTAATCTCCATGTACCAAATTTCAGCCAAATCGATTCAGTAATTTGGGCTATAATGTGTTTTTACTGTTATTATAAAATTTCGATTTTTTGAACCAAACAGCGCTAAATGCGAATTAATTTTGTCCTATTTAAAACCAAGATTTGAAGACCCTTCTGATGGTGACAATAAATCTTTCAAAAACTTGTTTTTAATGGTTTAATGATTGAATAATTTTAAATTTGGAAATTGGTGTGCCAAAAGGACACTTTCCGTGAGTCGATGGAATTCAAAATTTGTTCAGCTTTTCGAGGTGTAATACAATCCCTATGTGCAAAATTTCAGCCAAATCGGTTCAGGGGCTTGGGCTGTACCGCGATTTTAAAGTTTGATAAAAATCAATTTTTTTTTAAATTTTTGGTCAAAAGGGCACTAAGAATGAATACATTTTTAGAAGCAGAATTTGAAGGTCTTTCTTATGGTGACGTGAAAAATGGGGGTTTGCATTTAAAATTTAAAAGTTGATGTGCCAAAATGGCATTTCCGGTTGCACGATTGGCTCCAAAAGCTTTTCAGATCTAAGTTGGGTTATGAGATGCCTACGTACCAAATTGCAGCCAAATCGGCCCAGTAGTTTTGGCTGTGGCGTGTTTACAAACGTACGTACGAACGTACGTACGTACGAACGTACGTACGAACATACACACAGACACATTTTATAAACCACTTTTCTGGGTTCCTGAGACCTCAAAACGTGGAGATCTGGTGCTATCTCAAATTCGAAAATTTTAGTGATTGCAGTAACCTCCCATTTTTTTGAAATTGTGATGGGGTTGGGGAGGTTAAAAAGATAATATAGACTTTCCTGCTAGATTTATTCCAGTATCTTCTGTAAACATTTAATTTTATGATAAATTAATAATTATGTTGATTGATATGTATGCAACACTCCGTACACGAAAGCGAATTGATGTTTGTATAAATATTTGACACTCTGTGTAACGTTATTGCTCGAGATTTTTGACGTGGTGTCTGGTTTTGCCGCTAGATGGCGCTGCGCGATTTACGTAGCGGTTATGTCTGTGCGGCAATCGTCTAAGAAGGCGAGCGGGGCCTCGTTCGAGCATACTTGCTTTTGTGTTTTACTGTTTTTCTGTAAATTTACAGTTTTTTTGCTAAATTTACAGTTTTTGTGTAAATTTACAGTTTTTTTGTTAAATTTACAGTTTTTGTGTAAAACAGTTTTTGTGTAAATTTACAGTTTTTGTGTAAATTTAGTTTTTTCTTCAGAAATGTACACAATGTTTGTGGTAATTTGGAAATAAAAAAATGCAGCAGAGAAGCGGCTGGAACCTCCCCATCGCGTGGATCTTTGTATTCTGTGTAGATAGTAGTCAATTCAACAGAATTTTTTTTATCCTTATCGTCTGACGTCAGTGACTAATTTCGCAATTTTCTGACAAATACCGACATCACCTCGTACATCACCCATCACATTTGACAATATGTTCCTTTTAAGGTTAATCTTTTGCCAAATTTTTGACAATAACTGCCACTTTATGTCATCCACTGTCAGCCTGCTCCCTTTTAATGAGAAAGAATTTTTTCTCTATTTTCCATTGAAATGGCAGAAATTGTAAGTACATTTTTAGAACCAGAATTTGATCGGCTTTCTAAAGGCGACATAAAAAAGGAGGCCTTGTATTTAAAATTTTAAGTTGATATGCTTAAATGGCAGTTCCCGTGGGCCAATTGCTCCCAAAAGCCTTTCAGGTCTTCAACGGGTCACCTAATCTCCATGTACCAAATTTCAGCCAAATCGATTCAGTAATTTGGGCTATAATGTGTTTTTACTGTTATTATAAAATTTCGATTTTTTGAACCAAACAGCGCTAAATGCGAATTAATTTTGTCCTATTTAAAACCAAGATTTGAAGACCCTTCTGATGGTCACAATAAATCTTTCAAAAACTTGTTTTTAATGGTTAAATGATTGAATAATTTGAAATTTGGAAATTGGTGTGCCAAAAGGACACTTTCCGTGAGTCGATGGAATTCAAAATTTGTTCAGCTTTTCGAGGTGTAATACAATCCCTATGTGCAAAATTTCAGTCAAATCGATTCAGGGGCTTGGGCTGTACCGCGATTTTAAAGTCTGATAAAAATCAATTTCTTTTTAATTTTTGGTCAAAAGGGCACTAAGAATGAATACATTTTTAGAAGCAGAATTTGAAGGTCTTTCTTATGGTGACGTGAAAAATGGGGGTTTGCATTTAAAATTTAAAAGTTGATGTGCCAAAATGGCATTTCCGGTTGCACGATTGGCTCCAAAAGCTTTTCAGATCTAAGTTGGGTTATGAGATGCCTACGTACCAAATTGCAGCCAAATCGGCCCAGTAGTTTTGGCTGTGGCGTGTTTACAAACGTACGTACGTACGAACGGCCGCACTAACCGGCATTATCAAGCCCGAAATGGTATATCCGACGGATAATAGGAAGCCCACCGTAGTTTTATGAGGCCCGATTCGGGCGTCCTAAAAATTTACGTGTATATAAGTTAATTATGATACCTACCAACAGGTGGAGCCTCTCTGTCAAAAATGCCTAGGGCTTCGTAATGCCGATACACACCGCAAAACATACACGTGTAGTTCAAGAGAACTGCCGATAGGAGGCGAACGTGTTGATCCGTAGATAACGTGAGTACGTTGTAGCGCGCGGTTAATAGGAGCCCCCTAAATGTGGCAACAGTGCAAGACATGACCTACACGTTTTGAAGAGGGCCTACAGACCATTATTAAGAGGGGGATTCAGAATGTTCCCGCCAAAATAGGGTTATTTGCTTCTAATTTAAATTTGAGGGAAACTATCAGTTTGCAAATGCTTTATTGCCTGCAAGACTACTCTATAGTAACACGTTGGTCAACAAATTATGGTTTTTGGCGCGAAACAACTTCTGGATAGTACGGAAACGCAGAAAGGCCACCACTTTTCTTTTTTCTAACTTGTCGACATAATTTTATGTCGACGTAGTTTTATATCGACTTAATTTTATATCACGTCCCACAGACGTACAAAAGGTTAGAAAAAACAATTAAATTCGGGTTTTTTCACCCTTCAGCCCCCAGAAACGAACCCCTAACCCTTCGAATTTTGCTAAATTTTGCTGAACACCCGATTTTAGACAGCCGGTTATTAAAATTAGGGCAACGTCCCCCGAATGCAACTTAAAAGTGCAAATCCAGGTTCCACCTCGATCCAACCCTCGGAAACTACGCCCTGACACATCGAATTTTGCTGAATTTTGTTAAACTGCACAATTTTAGACAGACGGTTATTAAAATTAGGGCAATATCCCAAGAATGCACCTTAACAGTGCAAATCCGGGTTCCACCTCCTTCCAACATTCGGAAACTACCCCTTGGACATCTCGAATTTTGCTGAATAGCCCCATTTTACATAGCCGGTTATTAAAATTAGGGCAACATCCCCCGAATGGGCCTAACAAGAGCAAATCCAAATTACACCTCCTTACATCTCTTTGAAACTAACCCCTGACTCTTCGAATGTTGCTGAATTTTGCTGAACAGCCCCATTTTAGACAGGCGGTTATTAACCGCTTAAACTACAGGATTTTCAGAGTGGACGGTCAAAAATAAATCGGGTTTTTTTATTTCTGATTTTAAATCTATGTTTGCGTCTGACATCGAGGAATTTGAAAAACATTGAAAAAAAATGCTTAGATATGGAAAAAAAAATCCCTCACTAACCACACTATTATTATCCCGAGATATCTCGTTCTATAAAAGGTAATGGTAGCAAATATTGAAAATAAAGAAATAAAACTAAAAACAACGTCGTCATCTGATTCGTCTTCGTCAGTACTATTAGTAACATCTTCCTCAGATTCACTTTCACTCCCTGATTCATCCAGGTGCATGGCGTCATCATCCTCACTAGCTGATGAGTCCATAATTGCCTAATTATAGCAATTACGAACGCACGAACCAAGAGCAGCTGATTATAAGTGCATAACAAGTAGTGCGCATCGCATTAGAACGACTTATCTCGGATTAGTAAAATTCTGCATTGCCAAGCCGAGTAAACTCGGGCAAGTAATTATTGTTACAAGACATTTGTGCCGAATTATTTCGGGACAGTATAATAAAATAATGGAAATTTACATTATGTATATACCGATATATCTCGGGTTAGTAATTTATATTTCAGCTTTCACGAAATATCTCGGGACAGTACAAATCTGCGAAATTTGCTATCCCGAATTATTTCGGGATAGTCGGTTAAGCGGTTAAAATGAAGACAACGACATCCCCGAATGGGGCTTAGAAGAGCAAATCCTGGTTGAACCTCCCTTCAACATTCGAAAACTACCCCCTGACACCTCGAATTTTGCTGAACAGACCCACTTTAGACAGTCGGTTATTAACATAAAGGCAATATCCCCCGAATGTACCTTACAAATCCATAAGTTGCACCTCCTTTCAACTCTGTGAAACTAACACCTGACTTCAAATTTTGCAGAATTTCGCTGAATGGACCTTAGAAGAGCATATCCAGGTTACACCTCCCTCCAACATTCGGAACCTATCCCCGACACCTAGAATTTAGCTGAGCAGTCTCATTTTAGACAGCCCGTTATTAAAATTAGTGCATCATCCCCAGAATTGAACTTAAAGGTGCATCTCCCGAATGGACCTTAAAAGTGCAAGTCCGGGTTCCACCCCCTCAAACATTCAGAAACTACCCCCTGACATCTCGAATTTTACTGGAAGGTCCCATTTTAGACAGCCCGTTATTAAAATTAGTTCATCATCCCCCGAATGGACCTTAAAAGTGCAAATCCAGGTTACATTCGGAAACTACCACCTGACATCTCGAATTTTACTGGAAGGTCCCATTTTAGACAGCCGGTTATTAAAATTAGGACAACATCCCCCGAATGAACTTTAAATGAGCATTATCCAGGTTACACCTTCCTCCAACTTAAAAGTGTAAATCCAGGAACCACCTCCCTCCAACATTCGGGAAACTACCCCCCTCACACCTCGAATTTTGCTGAACAGACCCATTTTAGACAGCTGGTTATTAAAATCAGGGCAACATCCCGACCTTAGAAGAGCAAATTCAAGTTACATCTTCCCACTCTTTGAAACTACCCCCTAACGCTTACAATTTTGCTGAATTTTGCTGAACAGCCCCATTTTAGACAGCCGGTTATTAAAATTAAGACAACATCCCCGAATGGAGCTTAGAAGAGCAAATCCAGGTTGCATCTTTCTCCAACTCCCGAAAACTACCCCCTGACACATTGAATTTTGCTGAACAGCCTCATTTTAGAGAACCCGTTATTAAAACTAGTGCACCATCCCCCGAACGGACCTCAAAACTGCAAATCCAGGTTTCACCCCATCCAACATTCAGAAACTACCCCCTGACATCTCGAATTTTACTGGACAGTCCCATTTTAGACAGCCGGTTATTAAAATTAAGACAACATTCCCGAATGGAGCTTAGAAAAGCAAATATTCAAGTTGCAACTTTCTCCCCTATCTACCCCCTGACACATAAAATTTTGCTGAACAGCCTCAATTTAGAGAACCCGTTATTAAAATTAGTGCAACATCCCCCGAATGAAGCTTAAAAGTGCAAATCAAAAACAAAAATCACCTCCCTCCAACTCCCGAAAACTACCCCCTGACACATTGAATTTTGCTGAACAGCCTCATTTTAGAGAACCCGTTATTAAAATTAGTGCACCATCCCCCGAATGGACCTCAAAAGTGCAAATCCAGGTTCCACCCCATCCAACATTCAGAAACTACCCCCTGACATCTCGAATTTTACTGGATAGTCCCATTTTAGACAGCCGGTTATTAAAATTAGGGCAACACACCCCAAATGAACCTTAGAAGAGCGTTATCCAGATTACCCCTTCCTCCAACTCTTGGAAACTACCCCCTGACACCTCGAATTTTGCTGAACAGCCCCATTTTAGATGGACGGTTATTAAAATTAGTGCATCATCCCCCGAATGGACCTTAAAAGTGCAAATCCACGTTCCACCCCCTCCAACATTCGGAAACTGCCCCCTGACATCACGAATTTTACTGGAAGATCCCATTTTAGACAGCCGGTTATTAAAATTAGGGCAACATTCACCGAATGGATCTTCGAAGAGTATATACAGGTTACACTTCCCTCCAACTCCTGGAACCTACTCCCTGAAACATACAGTTTTGCTGAAAAGCTTCATTTTAGACAGCTCTTTATTAAAATTAGTCGACCATCCCCCGAATGGACCTTAAAAGTGCAAATCCAGGTTCCACCCCCTCCATCATTCGAAAACTACCCCCTGGCACCTCGAATTTTACTGAACAGCCCCATTTTAGACATGGGGGTCATTAAAATTAGGGCAACATCCCCCGAATGGAGCTTAGAAGTTGTACCTCCTGCCAACTCGTTGAAACTACCGCCTGACACTTAGAATTTTGCCGGTTATTTTATTCATTAAGTATTGAACCAATCCAAAGCAGCATTTAGTGTACCAGTAACCAATCAAATCTTGATTACAATAATAATACTACAACGTCGACTTACGACACTACTTACTCAATACTTTAATTTATAAAATAATCTGCAAAATGCGATTCGTAGTCTCTTGGTTGCCTTGTTGAGTCCTCATGGATTCACTACTCGTCAAATGGTAGATTTTTTTCGGCAACAGAAAACTCGAGCAAGCTCTTTTTTAGCCTAAAAAAAATTTACCATTTTGACTCGTAGTTGACAACCATTCGGATGTCAAAACCAATCAAGAGACTACTCGTCGTATTACTAGTGACAATATTGCTGAGCAGCCCCATTTTAGACACCTGGTTATTAAAATTAGGGCAACATCTCCCGAATGGAGCTTAGAAGAGCAAATCCAAGTTACACCTCCTTCCAACTCGTTGAAACTACTGCCTGACACTTAGAATTTTGCTGATAGTTTTACTCAACAGCCCCATTTTATACAGCCGGTTATTAAAATTAGTGCAACATCCCCCGAATGGACCTTAAAAGTTCAAATCCAGGTTCCAAACCTCCCTCCAACATTCGGAAACTACCCCCTGATACCTTGAATTTTGCTGAATTTTTTATTTTATTATCCCGTGAATTCACCAACGTTTCTTATATTTAAGAAGTATTAGGGCCGATTCCATAAATAAACCTAGGTAATGCTTCCTTAAAATTTAATGACGGCATTAACCAAAAAATCTGTTTCATAAATTATTGAAAACTTTAACTTCAAAAGGGGTCAGTGCCGAAAACACTGCGTATAATCCATTAGGTCATCTAGATATCACGCCAGTTACAACTTTTTCGCAAAAAAATTTCATAGTGTAAATTTGGGCAGTTAAGGTCTTCAATTGCTTTAGTTCTTCCGATAGTTGACCCGATAAACTGCTCTCCAGTGTCAATTTGCAAATATGGTAACCAGATGGTAACCATTAAAAAACAGAAATGAACATAAATTATTGATACCACAGTTCTTCTTCATCATATGAGAATGATGTGAGGTTTTTGCGAAGACCAAAATTGGGAAAAATCAAGTTGACGATCAGAGAGCCAATTTTTGAGTCCTCCGATACTACCGCTCGCAAAACGACTACTACCGTAACAAAATCAGCTGCATACAGTCACTAGTATGAGTAATTTATCCCCAATGGGTTTGTGCCCCCCTGAAGCAACGTTTTTTACTATTATCTTTCACTACTAGGTACAGCCCCCAAGAGGACTACCTCCACAAAAAAAATTAACTACTACCATCATCAGTATCCTCCCTTAAAATGTGTTATTCTTTACCCAATAGACTATGCCATAAGCAAAGGTCTCAGCAAGGGTAAAGAGAAAGAAATAATCCTTCCACTACTATCGCCCCTGCTAAAACCACTGCTACCGTCCACAAATCAACTGCTACCATCACCATCAGCATTATATTGACCTAATTGGCTAATTAGAAAATACGCGGTCAAAATTGCTTTTTGTTTCCTTACCCTCAAGAACATCTGGGTTTAAAATATGGGATTAAATTCGTTGGTACAATCCACCTTTAATTAATTGCATCATTAGAATTTGAATTTGCAACAATTAAAATATTAATGCGCCAGCGTCTACTGTACGAATTCACGATTTCACCCCAAATGACGGTACATCGAAATTATAATCATCAGTAAGGGATGTTATAAATGCACAGCCAGTATACAATATCGGTACTTCCCCGAATATCGAACTGGCAACACCGCAAGGCTTCGTAATACCTTCAACATACATACATTATCTACAATCGGGCTTCGTATACACCGTGCAGTATACCAGGGACTCGTAATACCTGCCCCGTATAGCACAGTATGAATGTTGCAAAAACTTACCCCTCGCATGTCCCCCGCTATTCTTGAAAAATATGAAGCCCAAAAGTGCAAAATATACACTGTTATTATGGTTCTAAGCCTGGGCTTCGTACCGTCTGTTGTATGTACCGGGCCTCGTAGCTTCCGTTAGTCACGTACGTACGTACGTACGAACATACACACAGACACATTTTAAAAACCACTTTTCTGGGTTCCTGAGACCTCAAAACGTGGAGATCTGGTGCTATCTCAAATTCGAAAATTTTAGTGATTGCAGTAACCTCCCATTTTTTTAAAATTGTGATGGGTTTGGGGAGGTTAAAAGGAGAAAAATGTGGCACTTCTACGCTTCCGTACAACTGGATGTCAATTTTTCGTTTTTAAACAGACATCCCCAATTTTTTTTTACTCATTCATTAACAGCTAATTAACCTCCCCAACCCCATCACAATTTTAAAAAAATGGGAGGTTACCTACTGCAATCACTAAAATTTTCGAATTTGAGATAGCACCAGATCTTTATGTTTTGAGGTCTCAGGAACCCAAAAAAGGGGTTTTTAAAATGTGTCTGTGTGTATGGAATTCTTTTTTGGGGATTAGCACCTGAAGTGCAGAGTGTGTTTGTGCTTCAGAAAAAGGCCATTAGAACTTTGTGCGGATTAGGATATCGAGATTCCTGTAGGGAGTATTTCAAGTCTCAAAGAATATTAACTATCCCTTCGTTATATATGTATTCATGTCTTTGTTATGTACATCAGCATCTTGATGAATTCCAGGCGAATTCAATTTATCACGAATATAATACTCGTAATAAGGAATCCTTAAAAACTCCACTGCATCGCACAAAACGTACCCAACAGGGCATAGATTACTGGGGTTCCAAACTATACAATAAGTTGTCATGCCACCTTAAACAACAGAATGTCAAACAATTCGAAAGAACCATCAAGAATATGTTGATAACTAACGCTTTCTACTCGATAGAAGAATTTTTAAACTGTGCCTGTTGATAGATTTGTAGTATTTTTGTACTTAACTGGGTTGTTTATGCAACTTGTTGTGATATTGTTTAACTTGTTCTGTTAATGTTATTGTTCCGTACATTTTATATACTTACCTATTTTATTTGACACTATCTGTAATCTTCTCCATTACGAATAAAGATCGTATTATTATTATTATTATTATTATTATGTACGTACGTACGTTCGTACGTTCGTACGTTCGTTTGTAATCACGCCACAGCCAAAACTACTAGACCGATTTAGTTGAAATTTGGAACATATAGGCATCTCGTAACCTAACTTAGATCTGAAAAGCTTTTGGAGCCAATCGTGCAACCGGAAATGCCATTTTGGCACATCAACTTTTAAATTTTAAATGCAAGCCCCCATTTTTCACTTCACCATAAGGAAGACCTTCAAATTCTGCTTCTAAAAGTGTATTCATTCTTAGTGCCCTTTTGACCAAAAATAAAAAAAAAATTGATTTTTATCGGACTTTAAAATCGCGGTACAGCCCAAGCCCCTGAACCGTTTTGGCTGAAATTTTGCACACGCCGAAGAGCTGAACAAATTTTGAATTCAATCGACTCACGGAAAGTGCCGTTTTGGCACACCAATTTCCAAATTTAAAATTATTTTTTCATTTGACCATTAAAAACAAGTTTTTGAAAGATTTATTGTCAGTATCAGAAAGGTCTTCAAATTCTGGTTTTAAGTAGGACAAAATTAATTCGCATTTAGCGCTGTTTGGTTCAAAAAAGCGAAATTTTATAATAACAGTAAAAATACATTATAGCCCAAATTACTGAATCGATTTGACTGAAATTTGGTACATGGAGATTGGGTGACCCGTTGAAGACCTGAAAGGCTTTTAAAAGCAATTGGCCCACGGGAAGTCCGATTTAAGCATATCAACTTAAAATTTTAAATACAAGACCTCCTTTTTTATGTCGCCATTAGAAAGGCGATCAAATTCTGGTTCTAAAAATGTGTTCACAGTTTCTGCCATTTCAGTGGAAAATAGAGAAAAAATTCTTTCTCATTAAAAGGAAGCGGGCTGACAGTGGATGACATAAAGTGGCAGTTATTGTCAAAAAGGTGGCAAAAGATTAACCTTAAAAGGAACATATTGTCAAATGTGATGGGTGATGTCCGAGGTGATGTCGGTATTTGTCAGAAAATTGCGAAATTAGTCACAGACGATAAGGATAAAAAAAATCTGTTGAATTGACTACCATCTACACAGAACACAAAGATCCACGCGATGGGGAGGTTCCAGCCGCTTCTCTGCTGCATTTTTTTTTTCTGCTTCTTTTGATATACAGGGTGTTATTTTTAAAACTTCCCACCTTGAATATCTTTGGAGGTAATAAAGATTTTGAATTGAAATAAAAACTGGACAATCCCGCACGGAGGGGGACACTTATGCGCATATTCAGGGAATTTTTTCCACTTCCGGTTTAACCGGAAATGACCCTAACTTTGTTTTTTCAAATGGAATGACACCTTTTTCTCAACGGATTCGGAATCTACGATTTTTTCTGAGTTAGAAACACGTATCATACTTGACCGGAAGTGCAGTCACGGCCACCCTAGATTTTCAAAAACATCGAAGAAATCGGTGAAATATTGAGATTTTTGAAAAACGCAAAAACACGTCAAGTTAGTTTTTTTGATGCAAATTTACCTGAGCAATTTCATTTTTTGATTTCTCTTATTTCTATCAAATTTTCTCTTACCTCACAATCTGTCAAAATCTCAAAAGTAAATAAAAAGAAAATGTCAATGGGCAGATGAATTTGCATCAAAAAATTAAAGTAGACGTGTCTTTGCGTTTTTCGAAAAACTCAATTTTTCACCGATTTCATCGATGGTTTTGAAAATCTAGGGTGGCCGTGACTGCACTTCCGGTCAAGTATGATACATGTTTATAACTCAGAAAAAATCGTAGATTCTGAATTCGTTGAGAAAAAGGTATCATTCCATTTGAAAAAACAAAGTTAAGGTCATTTCCGGTTAAACCGGAAGTGGAAAAAATTTCCTCTATATTCGCGCAAGTGTCCCCCTCCATGCGGGATTGGTCAGCGTCTATTTCAATTCAATATCTTTATTACATCTAAAGATATTCAAGGTGGGAAGTTTTAAAAATAACACCCTGTATAACAAGTTATGTTTGGTTTATAATTAGTTCTGAAAATAATTATAAATTTTCGTCAAAATTAGAATATTTTTTACTAAAAGTTTTCGAATGTGCCGTGGATCTGATAGAAACTTAACAAAACATTTAAAATATGTTATTTTCTAACATGTAAAATGCATTTCGAGAAGTTTTTTCGCGGCACTCTTGAAAAGTTAGCATAAAAAGATTGAAATGTTGACAATAATTTTAATTATATTCAAAATTTATTACGAATCAACTCAACTTATTGTACATTGGAAGACGCAGAAAAAAATTAACTATCAAGCTCAGTAAAAAAAATTGAGCGTGTCAATTTGAAAACGAAAAGTTGACGTCCAGTTGACAATCAAGTTGAAGTTGATAAAAATCAAAACCATCTTTGGTTTGTAGTGTTTTATGAGCAATTTCATTTGGTTTTTAGTTCACCAAAATCGGACCACAAATAGCAAAGTTACAGCGTTTTGGAGTAAATAATCTCGCACCCTGTATAGTCGAGTCAAGTTCGATTTTTTAGAAGAAATAATTTATAATTGTTGAAATTTCTGCTACGGACCCCTGAAAGGGCCTGAAATAAAGTGCCGAAAAGTTCCCACCCCTAAAGTGTAAGCTTCATCCCTTATTTGGCGAAAACCACCCCAAAACGTGACATGGCCCTAGTTTCTAGCATTTTTCTGCGAAACTATCAATCTGGCAGAAAATATTCTTCAAATCAAAAATATTCCCAATGAAATTCTGCGTTAAAAATTCTTGTAATTATTTCGCTTATTTCCACGTAATTCTTACAAACGACGTTCGAAGTTGAGGGTAGTTTTTCGCTCGTGGCCCAAAATCAACCCATCAGCGTGATATGCGATCTTATGCTGCGAGTACCTTAAAAACGGTTCGTGCTAAGAGAACAATGCTATTATATGAAATTAAAGAGCAGAATTTTCTACAAAATGAATGCGATTATCATGATTTAGATTGATTTTATCATCTAACAAGGGAGGTGTTTAGGGGTTGAAAATGGACATTTCCTCAAGCAACTGATAGCTAGTAATATCGACTATATCTGTAAATTTACTCTGACTATCTGTAAATTTACACTTACTATATGTAAATTTACACTTACTATCTGTACTAACGGTAAATTTACACATAGTAAGTGTAAATTTACACTTAAAAAAATAACTCATGTGGCCCTCCAGCGCTTTCGTAAGTGACAATTGTCAGTTGTAAGTGACAGTTGTCAGTTACAAGTGACAGTTGTCAGTTACAAGTGACAACTGTCAGTTACAAAGAACAACTGTCACTTGAAAGTGACAATTTGCTGATGCAACAAAGTTTTTTTTCAGAAAAATTTAAAAACTTTGTTGATACCAAAAGATGTCGAGATGAAATTTGGTGTAAACTCTCACCCACCCAAAACCGGCGGGGGGGGGGGGGGGGTTGAACCTCATCGATCCATCAATAAGCTTTTTTTAGATCCTCTCGCACGATATTTTTTTCATTCATGAAACGTGAATGTTTTAATAATTTATTATTCCGTGTAATTACTGCTTAGCTCCGAGATGCGACTTAAGAAAATACACATTTATAAACGAGTATTCCCCAAATTAACCCTAAAAATAGGCCTGGTCTTGGTTTAGGTTTTGGGGAGTCTTGGTTTTGGTCAGTAAGCAAACAAATTTTGTAAATTTTGGCTCAAGTTTGGGGGGTTGTATAAAACATTTAATTCTAGACTTAACGCTGAGTCCATTACGGTACCATAAAAACAATTATTGTCAAAAATTTGTTGCTATAGAATAAATAACCAAATTATCTAATTGAAAAAGAAACTGAAAGAAATTACAATTTTCACCGTTTGATCGCGAACGCTGCCTCAACGCTTGAAGCTAGAGCAAAAGTTTGTAAGAAGGAATTGTCGGCAATGAAAAGATCTACAAAAAAGTCCGCAACGGCATATAGCTATCTACGAGGGGTAGCCCACCGAGATCGTTTTTGTGTTTTAATTTTTGACGAAAATAGCTTCAGCGGCTTATTGTCGGCTATCCGTAACAGATATTTAAATGCTGTCGCGGACTTTTTTGTAGGTCTATTCGTTGCCGACGTTTCTCCCTTATACGATTTTAATCCATCTTCAAGCGTTTAGGCAGCGTTCGCAGTAAAAGCGCGAGAATGCGAGGTTTTTTCGGGACCGAAAAACTATTAATCGTAATAACTCGAGAACCAGTGGAGATATTTTACTGAAACTTGATATGCGCTTTTGACGTGCAAGTCTGTTGAACGTGAGGGGGTGTCAATTTTGGGGGACGAAATTTAGGGGTTGAAAATCATAAAAATACGAAAACCTCAAATATTTTGCGCATGAAGGTCTCAAACCACATTATATTTTGACATTATTTGACAAGAGATGGTTTTTTTCTGCAAGATGAAACAGAAAGGGGTGCAAATTAGGGGTTGAAACTCGAAATTTCAGATGTGTTGCTTGAAATTCAAGCAATTCGATAACTTTTAATCACTGGCCCTGAAAAGTTTTGAGCATAAGTTTAGTCCTTAGACCCTTAGATCACCTACGACAGGAAGAGAAAAAAATTGCACCTCTAAAACTCAACCCCTTCAACCTTGAAACAAAAAATTCCCTTAGAGGAAATGTAACCCTTGGACCACCTATTACCGGAGGAAACTAATTGAACACAAAAAATTGCACCCCTGAAACTCGCCCCTTTCAACCCCCAACGACAAAAACTTGACTTGGAGGAAATTCAACCCTTGCACCGCTTACAACCGAAAGAGTTGAATTGAACAAAAAAACTACGCCTCTAAAAGTCACCCCCTTCAACTCCGAAACACAAAAAATTACTTGGACGGAATTTAATCCTTCACCACTCATTATCGCAGGAGACTGTTTTGAACGCAAAAAATTGTACCCCTAAAACCCACAGTCTTCAACTCGCGTACACAAATAATTGACTTGGATGAAATTGAGCCCTTGGACTATCTACCACAGAAACAGACTAACTGAACGCAAAAAGTTGCAACCCCGAAAACCACCCCCTTCAACCCCCAAATACGAAAAACAGCAGAGACAAAATTTGTCGGAATTTGACTTGGGGTGAGTTTTTACATTAAATATAAAATCCCGACAAAAGAGTACTCCATTTCATTTCCAAAACGATTCTAATGCTGTGCAGAGGTCCTTCAGAATCTGGAGTTTTAAACTAAATCGATTTAAGGATCAAAAAAACAGAAATCATGAAATGATTCGCAACTAAATTAACTGGGCTCACCGGAAGGCCAACGCTAACCTCCATACCAAATTTCATTGAAATCCGTTTGGTAGTTTCCGAGAAATCGTGCTCACATACGTACACAGAAGTTTTCAAAGTCCCCGACTGTACCATTTGAAAAAATAAAATTTTGATCATAATAGTCGGGGAGGCAGCGACAGATTGGCTTGACTCATTTCATTAACTTTCTAAAGCCATTTTTCCTATTACTTATATCTATGTGAGTCATAAAAGTCGAGTCTGCCATGCGAGTAGCGGGACAACGCCCCACGGGGTCGGCTCAAATATGTCAAAAAAACCAGTATCATTGACTGAAATCATTAACGCTGAAATTGTTTATATGGGTAATGAACACCATGAAGTGTCCAAAAAAGCCGGTCTGCCAGTTTGTCTACGGGACAAAATGTGTCTGCCAGTTGCAAAAGTATGTCAAAAAAATCGAGTACCTACTTTGACTGAAATCATTAACGCTAAAACTGCTTGCATTTATTAGCTTAGTGTTTTAAATGTTAGAAAAGAGTGGTCTGCCATTCTTCTATCGGGACCAATGCAGTCTGCTAGGCGCCCGAAAGTAGGATCTGCGTTCTTAATACAAAATTATCACGACACTATTAATGGGACGATCTATACGAAACTTGGTAAATTTGTATATAATTCAATCAGGGATTTGATGGTGATGTTAGTTCTTTTTCAGCCTTCTGAATTTTTAGCTACTACTATAATAACTACTATACAGCGTGGTCGTTTTATCTTGAGACTGGAAAATGTCTCGAAAAGGAAACATTTTAGAAAAAAATGTTTTGTATAAAAGTCTTATGAATTCGAGGGGGAAAATGGATGGCATCAACGACATTTTGATTCAAGGTCATTTTCAAGGTCAAATGAAGGTCAACTTGATTTTTTTAAATTTAAACCTATTTTTTATTACAGATTCTAATTCCCCGTAAAAGAGCAAACAACTCTCATCTAAATTATCTTTGGATCCGTTGGATGTAAATTTTTATCCATTTCGAAATGTCCAGAAATTTCCTAGTAACAGCGGTACTTATTAGTCAAACTTTGGGGGGATTTCACAGTCGGCAGTGGTGTACAAATTTTCGGCAGTGTTAGTAGAAAATGTTAGGCAGTGGTTGCAAAAATTGAGCAAATTCGACAGTGGTCTATGAATTTTTAGGCTGTCGGGGGACTTCACAGTCGGCAGTGGTGTACAAATTTACGGCAGTGCCCTGAAAATTCGGCAGTCATGTATAAATTTTTGCGGTGTGAAATGCCCCCCAGTCAAACTGCAACTGTTCTTATTCGTGGTAATTTTTGATTTAAGCAGTCATTTTGGAGATAATTGAGGTTCTGCCTTAATACGCACCAGTTACGTTGTGTAAAATCTGCAAGCCGGTTTCAAAATTAGAAACTACTTCGACCTACAAAATTTTTGTGCCAATCGTCGCCATGTCATTTCCCATGGAAAATGGTGACGATTGGCACAAAAATTTGTAGGTCGAAGTAGCTTCCTAATTTTGGCACTAATAGACTTGTGAAGATTTTATACAAGGCAACTGGTGCTTATTAACGCAAAACCTCAATTATCTCCAAAACGGCTGCTTAAATCAAAAATAACCACGAATAATAAAAGTTGCAGTTTGACTAACCCTTTGTATTTAATACCACCAGATCTAAAATTCGTGACCTTGAAAAATGTCAAGGCCATTTCGGGTTTCTGAGGATTGCGTTGTCAGAATTCGATAAAATTCACAGTGTAGACGTAGGTTCATACAGTGCCAATAGCTCCTAAAATTCATTAAGATCCGGCAGTCCGTTCCTGAGAAACTGCTCTCGATGGCGCACCTTTGGGGAGCTGTGGCTCTCTTAGGAAGCGACTTCGACCTACAAATTTTTGTACCAATCATCACCATTTTCAATGGGGAATCTCAGGTCAAAAGCCTGTATATAGTAGTTATTATAGTAGTAGCTAAAATTTCAGAAGGCCGAAAAAAATAACATCACCATCAAATCCCTCATTGAATTATATACAAATTTACCGAGTTTCGGATAGATCGTCTCATTAATAGTGCCGTGATAATTTTTTATGAAGAACGCAGATTCTACTTTCGGGCGCCTGGCAGACTTCATTGGTCCCGTTAGAAAAATGGCAGACCACTCTTTTCTTACATTTAAAACTATAAGCTATTGAATGCAAGCAGTTTCAGCGTTAATGATTTCAGTCAAAGAACTTGATTTTTTTGACATACTTATGCAACCGGCAGACACATTTTGTCCCGCAGGCGAAGTGGCAGACCGGATTTTTTGGACACTTCATGGTGTCCATTATTCATATAAACAATTTCAGCGTTAATGATTTCAGTCAATGCTACTTGTTTTTTTGACATATTTGAGGTCCTCTTGCGGGGCCTTGTCCCGCGGGTACCCTGGCAGACCGCCATTTTCTGTATTTATGGCACGCAAATAGATGAATAATGTGGAAAAGAATGTTAATGAAATCGGCCGAATATTTCTGTCGCTGCCTCCCGGACTATAAGTCGAAAATTTCACTGTTTTTCACGTGACAGATTGAAATTGAAAGATAAAATTATTTTGACACTTGAAATGTCACTTATGTGGTATCCCGCTTGAAAATAAAAAGTTAATGCCAATTCCGTTAAAATAGGAAACGAAAAAAATTCGCTTATTAAGTCAGAAAGTGGTCTATGATTAGTATACTCTATGTTCCAAATTTCAAAATTTTACTCCAAAAAATAAGGCAAAAAGTGGGGTGTACATTGAAACTGTGTACTATTGCTATCTCTGTTAGTAATGGAAATATTGAGAGAATACTCACATTTGAAAGGTTTTACAAATTACCATTTGAAAAAATTTATTATCCGCGAAAACCGTTTTAGTGCCGTATTTCATATTTTGTAGCCCTCCAAATAAGGTTTATGCACTAAAAATTTTAGCAATTTCTATAAAATTTCCAAAATTTGTAAAAAATTTCCAGTTTTTATAAAATTTCCAAAATTTCTATAAAATTTCCAAAAATTTCCCAAAATTTCCGCAATTTCTAAATAATTTACAAAATTTACATAAAAGACAAAAAAGGCACATCGCAACAAAATTTCGCCAAAAACAAGAAAAAAATTCACGAAAATCACCCAAAAAAAACCGGTCAAAATATTTTGGGGAATAACTCGGCGATTTCTTAACCGATTTGGTTGAACGTGGTTTTGAATTAAAACCATCGTCTTGTAGGTATAATAAATAACTATAAATAGGAATAAAGTTATGTAACAAAGGCACCCAAAACTAAAAACTTTATGTAGTTGTAGATATAGTTAATAGAGAATTGCGACGTTGCCATTAAAATTTAAAATTTCTTTTTTTTCGATTGCAGAACCACGTGGTCCAAGGCAGCCTCCTCGCCATCCAACACCTCGGCAAGAACAACGGCGGCAAAGGCGGCGTTGTCGTCAACATTGCCTCAATTTTGGGCCTCCAAGAACTAGCGGGATGCCCAATTTACGTCGGCACTAAACATTTTGTCCGAGGATTTACCCAATCTTTAGGGACGAAGTTTTTCGACGAACTTACGGGGATAAGATTTTTGGTTATGTGTCCGGGGGTTACGGACACACCCCTGATTTCCGACGCTGGCAAATTTGCGCTGCAGGGGGTGGGGGATGTTGCGCAGGAACTTGTGAATGGACTGGGAGCTCTACCACCGCAACCGTAATAATTAAATTTAGGTACTTTTGGATGGTTTACATTTTACAATATTTTAGGACGGAAAATGTCGCTGAAGGGCTCGTGCATATCATTGCGCATGGCGAGAATGGAAGCGTTTGGGTTTCTGAGGGCCGCCAACCGGTTTATGAAGTGAAGATTCCGGACCGGAAATCGATCAGGAAATGAAATATTTTAGTATTTTTGTGACTGATGGAAAGTTACGTTTTCCAAATTGTATTTTGTTTAATTTCTTGAAAAAAAAATTTCAGCAGCTTTTATTAAGTACTTCTAATTCAAAATCCTTAGGTAAACCCGTTTTAAGGCTGTTTTACAAATTGACTCGTAAGACGGAACACGGATCACGTAAGACGCAACACCTTTGTTCTGACATACTTTGATCTGTCAACAACGTCAAAGCTGTCATTGATATGTCAATTTTTTGCCGGTTTGAAAGTTAGGTTAGTTCTTTATTACAGGATTATTGTGTCAGTGTTCACTCAGTTTCACGTCCGATGGAAGACCTCAGATTATTACAACCGCAAGTGGAAATGTCAGAATTGTCATGAAGTGCGCATGCGTTACACGTACGTTAGACGTAAGAGATGGGAGATGACATCTCTCCGTACGTGTTACGTGAAATGTCAATTTCCTTACGTGGGACTAACTGCGCAAGCGCTCGTTTTCCGTTACGTGTTACGAAAGTATCGTAGAACAGCCTTTATATATGCGGACTAGTCGAATAAGTGCATATAAACACCAAGTATATTCATAGAATGCCCATTTTATCACCCGAATGTACAGCGACATTCATGCACAATCCTGTAATGTTCAGCTGCTTAAGCAATTTGATGCTAGGTATGTATATTCCATGAATATACGAGGATATTCATCGCATAAGTACCCCACTATTGGAGAACGAGAAACTTGCAGTAGGTTTTATACCACTCAGAGGTATCATAAGTTGTTAGTTGTATCATACGCGCCATCTATCAACTGAAAATACAACCTGGATATCATGAATATTCATTGCATATACAATGGATATGCACTGTAATAAGAGCCATGTGGGATACATTGCACGTTCAGGTGAACTCCTTATTTGAATAACACATTTAATTACATGTTACATGCAAAACGTTAATGTAAAAATATGGCGAAACAACTCCAGGAATATTCACATATGCATTTAACAGATGTATTTTAGAATATTCCTGGAGATGATTTGAACTTAGTCCTCCGGCGTCGAAATATTCTGTGGAAATACACTGAATATTCACTTATAATCTCATAAGAGCATTAATTCTTTCCGGAAATTTTTGGAGTGCATTCCAACAACGTATTAATCGGCCCGAGTGGAACACGAGGGCCCGATTACGTTGTTGGGACGCACGACTAAAATTTCCGGGAAATGAATTAATGCTCGAATGCAGATTCGGTAAGAAAATAGCAACGATACAGCCACGGAAATTGAATAGAAATGATTTTTGACATTT
Organism: Pycnomerus fuliginosus; assembly: GCA_963924575.1. Classification (NCBI taxonomy): domain Eukaryota; kingdom Metazoa; phylum Arthropoda; class Insecta; order Coleoptera; family Zopheridae; genus Pycnomerus; species Pycnomerus fuliginosus. The sequence goes on from OZ004624.1 coordinate 3,063,395, forward strand.
AATTTGACATAAAAATTTCCACTTATTAATTTCGTTTAGGTTGGTCTAGGTAGGTATCAAAAATTTCCAGGAAATCCTCGAGTTGCCATGGTAAACACACAGAAATCAATTTTTCTATTGGCTAATGATTAGTATCGTGCGATTTTCGGTATAATGTGGCGTGGCCTTTTCTGAATATTCATAGAATATTTTGTGCTATCTGGGAGGCGGTGCAAGGGTTAAATTTCCTCCAAGTCAAGTTTTTGTGGTTGGGGGTTGAAGGGGGCGAGTTTCACGAATGCATTTTTTCCAAGTGGTACAGGGTGATCCAACCGTTTTGTCCCACTTTTAAATTGGAATATCTCCGTTGTCTTACAAGTTAGAAGGTTGAATCAAACAGTGGATTATAAAGTAGACCTTCAAGTTTTGTTTGGTATATAGAAACAAATCTTTCAAGGTCAAACTTCGTCTCTGCGGAAAAAAGTTAATTTTTTTTAAATGGAACACCCGGTATATTTTGCATTTTTTGGTTAAATCTGATCATTCTAAACAAGTTTTGTATAGCATACTATAGCTTTACTTCTAACCGTTTGGCGGGAATTTTGAATTTTGTAGCGCGAACGTTGGCACTTTGAAGGACTGTACCGGGCTAACACTTAAGATTTCAAAATGAACTTTACCACATAAATTATCTAAAATACTCTTCATTAACAGGGCATCAATTTTTACATTTTTTTAGTTTTATTTTCGAGATTTTCAAAATGCCAACGTTCGAGCTACAAATTTCAAAATTCCCGCCAAACGGTTAGAAGTAAAGCTATAGTATGCTATACAAAACTTGTTTAGAATGATCAGATCTAACCAAAACATGCAAAATATACCGGGTGTTCCATTTAAAAAAAAGTAGCTTTTTTCCGCAGAGGCGAAGTTTGACCTTGAAAAATTTGTATCTATATACCAAACAAAACTTGAAGGTCTACTCTATGATCGACTTTTTGATTCAACCTGCTAACTTATAAGACAACGGAGATATTCCAATTTAAAAGAGGGACAAAACGGTTGGATCACCCTGTACATTTCCTTTAAGTGAATCTTTTCTGTTTCAATAAGGTTAAAGGGGTTGAGCTTTAGAGGTGCAATGTTTTCCCCTTCCGGTCGTAGGTGATCTAAGCAACTAAGGGCGCAAAATAGGCTCAAAACCTTTTTTGGGCCATTGATGGAAAGTTATCCAATGGCTTGAATTTCAAGCAATTTCGAGTTTCCACCCCATCTGTCTCATCCTGCAGAAAAAAATATGCCTTATCAGATATTATCGAAACGTGTGAGGGTGCTATTGTCTGTGTTATTGATGTGTATTGTGTATTATCTGTGTTTAAAGACCATTATTATTTTTATCGTTTACGCGATATTTACAGAATTATCATCAGTTTGAAATTTGCCCCAATCGATTCTCCTTCAAATTTGAGGAAATAAGATAGGTCACAGTTGCGGTCGCAAAAAACTTTTACAAAATGTATGCTTTTTAGTGAATTTCGCGTTTTAAAGTTTTTATCATTAAAATTACTGGCAATTGGTTTCACTAGAGTCTTTGATAAAACAAAATGTAATTTTTATTAGTTTTATTCTATTTTGGAACTTTAAATGAAAGAAAACCTACTTTTCTCGAAGTGTGTAAGTCCTAGAAGTTTGAAATTTGCCCCAATCGATTCTCCTTCAAATTTGAGGAAATGATAGGTCACAGTTGCGGTCGCAAAAAACTTTTACAAAATGTATGCTTTTTAGTGAATTTCGCGTTTTAAAGTTTTTATCATTAAAATTACTGGCAATTGGTTTCACTAGAGTCTTTGATAAAACAAAATGTAATTTTTATTAGTTTTATTCTATTTTGGAACTTTAAATGAAAGAAAACCTACTTTTCTCGAAGTGTGTAAGTCCTAGAAGTTTGAAATTTGCCCCAATCGATTCTCCTTCAAATTTGAGGAAATAAGATAGGTCACACTTGCGGTCGCAAAAAACTTTTACAAAATGTATGCTTTTTAGTGAATTTCGCATTTTAAAGTTTTTATCATTAAAATTACTGGCAATTGGTTTCACTAGAGTCTTTGATAAAACAAAATGTAATTTTTATTAGTTTTATTCTATTTTGGAACTTTAAATGAAAGAAAACCTACTTTTCTCGAAGTGTGTCAGTCCTAGAAGTTTGAAATTTGCACCAATCGATTCTCCTTCAAATTTGAGGAAATGATAGGTCACAGTTGCGGTCGCAAAAAACTTTTACAAAATGTATGCTTTTTAGTGAATTTCGCGTTTTAAAGTTTTTATCATTAAAATTACTGGCAATTGGTTTCACTAGAGTCTTTGATAAAACAAAATGTAATTTTTATTAGTTTTATTCTATTTTGGAACTTTAAATGAAAGAAAACCTACTTTTCTCGAAGTGTGTAAGTCCTAGAAGTTTGAAATTTGCCCCAATCGATTCTCCTTCAAATTTGAGTAAATAAGATGGGTCACACTTGCGGTCGCAAAAGAGTTCTACAAAATGTGTGCTTTTTAGTGATTTTCGCGTTTTAAAGTTTTCATCATTAAAATTACTGGCAATTGAGAGAATTGTACACCAAAATTACCAAAATCGCTAGAAAATCCCCAAAATTCCAGAGAACTGTACACCAAAATCGCTAAGTGGTTAACCCCTCGGCACCGGACATTGTCAGACCGAAATCGGCATAAGTACCTATTGTATGTAAATATGGCAGGGCTCATTACAATTTACAAGTCAAAAGACAATTATAAAATTTATTAATTATTAGTTAAAGTCTATAAATCGAACTACTAACTATTTTGGAGTCACTTTATGTCTACTAGCCACATGTCTAGTCAAATTCCTATTATTATAGGACTTGTATTCACAATGATCACAATACAACCAATTAACCTCCTCAGGCCCCTGATGACAAACCACGTGTCTTTTCAACTGCGCCCTCACTTTACACTTGAAAGGACACCTGTCACACACGAACCACTCCCTGACATGCGCCCGAATCACGTGGTGCCTCAAAGTCGGCTTGAGCCTGCACCGGTACTCGCACTGCCGGCACTGAATCCACTGAATCTCCTCCGGATTCAAATGTTTCATTTTGTGCCAATTCAGCTGCTCGATTGTTTTAAACCTCACCCCGCATTGGTCGCACAACGCCCACTGGATCTCCTCGGGCTTGAGGTGCTTCCGCACCACGTGACGATCGAACCCCTTGCGCGTTTTGAACCTCCACCCACAATTTTCACATTGCAACCAATTTATTTGACCCGAGTGTTTGTTGGCCACGTGGAGTCTGAGGTTACGTCTGAATTTGCACTTGAAATCGCATTTTGCGCAGTGAAGATAGTCGCGTTCGGGTAAGTGCTTCGACTTCATGTGGTAGTGAAGCAGGGGTTTACTTTTGAACTTGGAATCACATTTTTCACATTGCAGCCAATTGACGTGCGTGGGGTGGATGTTGGTCATGTGACGTTTCAAATTGCTGTTTTCTGTGGTTTTATATTCGCAATAAACACAATTGATGATTTTTTCATCGATTTTCACGTGTTTTCTTCTTTCGTGGTGTCTTAAAGATCGTTGATGCTTGAAATTAGCATCACATTTGTCACAATCGTACCGTTTTTCCGCTGAATTAGTGCGATTGCAAAAATGATGCGCGAGACTTCGCCTGTTTTCAACGAGCAACTCACATTTTTCACACTGCAACCATTGGATCATGTTGTGCTTCTTCGACAAGTGTCTTTTGAGGTCGTGCTTCCATCTGGTTTTGTACTCGCAATTGCCGCATTTGAATTTTTTTATTTCGCTTTGGTTTGGGGGTGGATCGTTACTTTCCGGTTTTATTTCTAACAAAATAATTTTTTTTTGGTCGATGTGTGCTGTTTGAATGTGATTTTGTGTGATTTCGTGGCTTTCAGCCTCGAAATCGCAAAGGCCGCAGGGGAATGTCACAATTTCTTCTTTAATTTCCGTCTTGATTTCATGGTGGAGGAAATTCTCGGGGGGGTCGGACATTTCGAGATTAAATCAACTGGAAAGGGTTGTTTTTCTGATGAGTGAAGGGAGAAATATTTGAAATTACTCACAAGCATTGGAAATTCGTCAAGAAAGAGTAAATTTTAGGTTAGTTTGGCTTTTCTTGACAGTGACGGGCAAATGTGACGGGTGATTTCCATTTTTGACAGGCCCCAGTGACAGCCAGCTGTCAGTCTGCTCGTAGGATAAACCATGGCCGTCTCTAGTTGGCGCTGTGCTTAACCATTTGGCAACGCTGCCGGAGGAGATTTTATCGAAATAAATGAGTAAATGGATGGTAAATGAAAATGAGTGAACGAATGGTAAATGGATAGTAAAAGAGCAAATGGATGGTAAATGAGTAAATGAATAGTAAATGTGGTAAATGGTAAATTGGTAGGTACCTATACACCAAAATCATAGGTGGTCTACCCCTCGGGGAAACCCCTCTCCTTTCTATACTCCATTCACGATCTCTACCAGTCTCTATCATTTCCTCTCTTGATTTATGTATTTCCATGCTTCTTTTTCGGTCGTTATACTTCTTATTTTTTGTTAATCTTCTTCCTTTCCTTGCATTTGTCCTTGTATTTTCCTTTTTCCATTTCTTTAATTCGCTCTTCCCCCTTCCTCTGAATGTTTCTTCTTTCTCCTTCTGTCATACTGTTGTTTATATTCCCTTTCTCTATCTTATAGTATTGCGCTTATTTATTTTCTCTGGTCTCATATCCTTTTTCATTGTCTTCGTCTGCTTGCTATGTTCCGTCCTACACTTTCTTTTAGTTTTTTGTTGGTTGCATTTCTTTCTCTATTCCATTTTCATTCCCTTCCATCGATTATTGCTAATTTTCGGTAGCCAATTTTTACGTTTTTTCCTTCCTTTTTTTCTCTCCTCTTCTATGACGGAAACACGATTTACAAACGCGTAATTTTACTAATTTAATTTTCGTATCGACTCAAATATAGACTGAAATGTATTAAAAATATTCACTTAATGTGTAATTATTGCGCAGAGTGAACTTTATTCCAAACACTAGTCTTATTTTCGAACAACTGTCTTTTCGGACAATTGTCCTTTCGAACAATTGTTCAATCACTGGCGAAAGGGTAGGTACAGTTTTGGCAGTAAAATTCACTAAAATAATTCTTAATCGAAGCCTCTTGGCGATTTGAATGGGACACTCTGTATACGTCGAACATTTTTAGATTTTATGGGCAAAATTGTCCCTTTGTATAGCTATTTCGCACTAGTTTTTGTCTTCAGTTACAGAAATCGATGAAGCAAAGGCTAATATGTGAATTTTATACGAAACTTTCAAAATAATAAAAAAAATATTTTTCCAAGATAACGGTTTTTTTATATGTATTTGCTGCATGACCACTAAAAATGTCAGCTTTCAAATGGAGCCTGTTAGAAAAAACCGTCCTCATGGAAAAATATTCGGCAGATACTCGATATGGACTTTTGTACAATTTTCCGATTTCGCGCCAAAAAACAACATTATTGTACAAATTTGAAAAACCAGTGCAGTTTTAATAATAATTTACACTTTTCTGTAAACATACACTTTTTCAGTTCTACACTGTTTCTGTAAATTTACACTTTTTCTGTAAACTTACACTTTTTCTGTAAATTTACACTCTTTCTGTAAATTTACACCTTTTTCTGTAAATTTACACTTTTTTCTATAAATTACACTTTTTCTGTAAATTTACACTCTTTCTGTAAACTTACACTTTTTTCTGTAAAACACTTTTTCTATAAATTTACACTTTTTCTGTAAACTTCACTTTTTTCTGTTTTACACTTTTTCTGTAAATTTAAACTTTTTCTGCAAACTTACACTTTTTCTGTAAATTTACATTCTTTCTGTAAATTTACACCTTTTTCTGTTCTACACTTTTTTCTGCAAACTTACACTTTTTCTGTAAATTTACATTCTTTCTGTAAAGGACCCCGCACAAACCTTATGGCCGGCGGCTTTCTGTTAAAACGTCTTGAAAATTTGGGATTATATAGAATGCAATGTCCTGATTAAAAGTTACCATTGCGCCAACCGCAATTACCTTACAGTTTTTCAGCTATAAATTGTTAAAGGATACGAATTTGAACTGGGCGATCATATTGTTAGAATTGCTTTATTTTCTCTGTTTCCTAGGTTATTTATCAATAACTAAGGGAACATGCATAAGACTAAAGTATGCATTGTTAAACACTATCGAATAAGACGATTTTCAGCGTCCGAGACACTTTCCCGAAGGCTTGATAAGGGTATCATAAGCGCGATTGGGCTTCGAGGTAGACTAAAGGCCATTTTGAAGTCCTGAAAGACAATGCCTATCAAAATCGTTCACCGGTTTAATGTCACCTTATTTGTGTTTCCTTGGTTATTAATGAATGACCAAGGAAACGTAGAAATTAAATAATTCCAATAATGGAACTACAGCCAAATTCCTCCTCATTTGACGAACCACAACTCAAAAACTATCCCTTAGTTATGGTTGCCGCAATGGTAACTTTTAATCAGAATATGGAGTTCTATATAATTTCTAATTTTCAAGACTTTTTAACAGAAAGCCACAGGCCATAAGATTTGTGCGGGGTCCTTTACACCTTTTTCTGTTCTACACTTTTTTCTGTAGGACCCTATCGGATTTCCGTATAAAATTGGGCTTCGTAAAAAAATGGTTGGCGGCATGAGTTCGGGCTGATGTTTGGCTCAGCAGCTCCCCATCCATTTACTTTTACTTCTCCAAAATTTCAGCCCGAACTCATGCCGCCACCAATTTTTTTTCGATTTTTTTTATAACGAAAATTTGGTGGTATTCTGTTGAGGCAATGGCCATGTAACAATTTTACGACGTGACTAAGTGGTCTGTAATGCTTAAGTGTTTTCAATTAAAAATATTTGCATTCGAGGTACATCTCTGGACAGAGGTAAATGCTCGTTGTGTGTGGTCCGTTAGGTCTAGTACATAGGTATACGGGATGCTCACCTATTTGTTGCACAGGGTGTGTGACTGTATGCGCTTACGGACAGTGGTGGATCTTTGCAATGCATGTGTAATGCATCATATATGTATTATACAATAGATTGTGTATATATTATATACAGGGTGAGTCTAAAGAAATACGTAAAATTCGTAGCTCATCTACTGATCGATATTTTCAAAAATGCCGAAACAAGTCGATTAGTAAACTTCGGAAGTACTTTATTATGACGCAAAAAAATCAACAATATTGGTTGTCATGGCAACCCTATGACTTAAAGTGACATTTTTTTAAAGAGCCATGTTATATTGTTTTTAATCCACATACTTAGATAGTCCCTACCGAGGGACTTTCAACGATATGTTACATTTTAACATTTGATGGTGTTTTGTCATATTTCCCGTCTACCAATTATTTGAATTTTAAATAACGTATAAAATTCGTAGCTGATCCATATTTAAAAAAATGCCGAAGCGCGTTGATTAGTAAACTTCCTGAACTTTATAATGACGTAAAAAAATCAACAATATCGGTTGCCATGGCAACCCTATGTTACAATGTTACAATTCAAAAAAGAACGACAGTGTTTTTTAATCCACTTTTAGATTGTCCTTATCGAGGGCTTTTCAACGATATGTTACATTTTAACATTTGATGGCGTCTTGTCATCATTCCTGACTACCAATTATTTGAATTTTAAGTACCTAACGCAAAAATTGGTAGTTCATCTATCGATCGCAATTTTAAAAATTGCCGAAGCACGTTGGTTGATTAGAACAGGTAAACCTCAAATATTTTGACATATAGGTAATCATGCGGTTTTAATAGGTATAAAAAATCAGAGTGCTCTAGGCATCATTATAAAATAAGTAATCAAGTTACCTATTGCGGTAACCACTGCAACTCTTATTTATTTTTCGTGAATACGTCAAAAATATGTATCCGTGTTTGTGTCGTTTGCGCTTAAATACTTATTTCGACTTTTTTAAATATCTCCAGTGTTCCTGCCAATTTGAAAAATGGTGAAATATAATTGTGTGTGGTGTTCTCGCTTTATAAATAGCAATGAGTGGAAGAGACGCATTGGCGGGCAGTCTAGACTATTAAGGGGTTTGAAAAACTTTAAAAAAAGTGATGAGTGGTTAGACTTCAACAAGAACAATTTCATTTGTGCAAAATGCCATTCTAAGGTAAGAAACGAAGAAATTAACATTTCTTTCACATAGTAGTGCCTGCCTAGTTCACAATATTCAGTTCGCAATATGTAAGTATGTACAGCGTGTCCCAGATTTAGGTTCCCAAACTTCACTGTGAGAGTCTTTACCTTAAAATAGTGTAGTTAGGGGTCTTTTTGGGGGGGGGGGCTTTCACATGTTTTGCAAATCGTAATTTGTAGCTTGATTTACTCAAAAAACTCTCTTGTTGAATGTAGCTTGGACAACGTTCTCAAATAAAATGGCTCTAATTGATTTTGGGCGAGAACATATTTTATCACGGTTTTTCAAACAACTTTCCGATTTTTCGAATGCCCATTCGGAGGGTCATTTTTCAGTTTTCGCCATATGTCCATGTAAACTTTGCTTCCTAAAATGATGTAAACATGCCCTATGTATTTATTTTCACTAATTACGTAGTATAAAATTATACCTTTCTTGACAAATCTCCTCGCTCAAAATCAATTAGAGCGAATTACAGCCAGGTTATTCAAAAGCGATGTGTCTAAGCGACATTCAGCAAGAGCATTTTTGTCTAAAACCCAGGGGATATTGATATTACTAATATTATGTGTTTGTGATTAATTTATTGTTGCAGACGCGACCTGCAAATGAATGTTAACATTACAATAATGTGTCTTTTATACATATACAGGGTGGTCAAACGAAAACGAAACACATTGAAAGCTATTTTTCCGAAAAATGCTCGGACAGGCCGATTTTTGTTTTGATGGGGACACATTAATCCGTGATTTCGCAACGCACCTCCTGACTCCCACCAACCCCTACTTTAAAATCTGAAATGGCACCCCCCCCCCTCCACTTGGGATATATCATTTGAAAGCTAGTCGAAAAGTTACAGCATAATCTTTAAAGGATTTCTAGACCCAGAACTAGTTCATGATTTTCAGGCTAACTTTTGAAGGAGTGGATGGATTTTGCGTCGGTTTACAGATAATTTCATACCCCTTCAAATAATATGTCACAAAGCGCCCATAATGTAATCTCAAATTAAACCATAGTTGGCGCTGGTGGTGAACAGATATCAATAAGTTTTACACCGTTGAATTCGTCATGAAATTAGCTTTCAAATGATGCATCATAAGTAAGGGTCGCCATTTGAGATTTTAAAGTAGGGGTTGGTGGGGGTCAGGAGGTGCGTTGCAAAATCGCAACCATCACGGATTAATGTGTCCCCTCGAAACAAAAATTGACCTGTCCGAGCATTTTTCGGAATATTAGCTTGTTTCGTTTTCGCTTGACCTCGTATGTGACACAATAGATGTTTTCTCTTTTGCGCTGGGATTGAGGATGTTTTTACTCTTTGATTTTAATATTGGTTTTTAGGTGGTGAATAGCTTAAGAATTAAGGATGAAAGTGGACGGTGGGTATTTTCAAAATCAGCAGAGAGAAATGCCACGACATGCGCTAAACTTAGCGAGGTATTCTAATTTAATTTGCCGATTTAAAACATGTTTTTTTAACGCCTACCATGTGCATAGCTTGAAAAGACGGAAACTGAACGCTCAGGTGGTAGCCTGTCTGCTCTTCAAGAACAAACCTTGGAACAAACCTATGACGAGCAGCGGAATGATACCGCTTCCATCGCTCAAGATTTCAACATAGCTGAGGAGATGGACATTGAGGAATTGGAAGTTGAGGAGATGGAAACTGAGCTGATAGAAATTGAACCGTCGGCTAACAGCAGCACTGTTCTTCAAACCAGCAGAGACTCTCAAAATGATTCAATGCTTCTTAATGGTCAGCATCAAGACGCAGAGGACGTTGCAGAAAAACACGTAAGAATAACTAATTAAGTACCTACCTATCATAAATCTACCACTCTTTTCTTTTCTTCAAACTGAAATCAAAGACGTGTGTGAAAAAGTGAACTTGGTTTTGACTATCAAATTAGGAGGATGTTGAATAATATACTTTCCAAACCGTCCTTAATATCATTCCTTTCCCTTTACCTTTCCAGATTGCACCTTGTGACGCTGACGGCAGATTCTTGGATAATGATATCAAATCATTACCAGTCACTGAAAGATATTGTTGCATCTGCAAGTCTAAATCTGGAAGAGTTCGCATTCCGAATGAGGCAGTGAAGGCAGTTTGGGCCGAACTTAGAATCTATATACCACTGAAAAATAGGGTCTGCAAAATACATTTGAGAAACGGCGTATTTACCTCTAAAGCCATAGAAAAAATAAAGCAGCGTCAAGTAGTCGGAGTGAAATCATGCCAACAAGATTTCATGAAATGGTTTTACATTGTATCAGGTGGCAAAGCACCCCCAAGAAGAAAAAAGGAAATCCATTTTGATTTTTCGTTTTTCGGAGGAAAATTACCAAGTTTTATTAGGGCTTTCAAAAGAGCAATTTGAAGATCTTTATAGCCACATTGAAGGGAACCTGTATAATACAATTAACAGGCATCCTAAGAACGCTTTGGCAATGCTCCTGATGTTGTTGAGACTAAACGTTTCACAAAACGTTTTGGCCATTCTGTTCGGACTTAGGCATCAAAGTGTGGTATCGACAGCTATAGATTCTGTTCTGAAAGCATTAACTACTCACTTTGTGCCGAAGTATCTGGGAGTGAATCACTTAAATGCCAGCGAACTGAATGCGCACTCTAGAGATATTTTTAACATCTTATTCGAGGCTGAGACACCAAACGATTTTTTTTTAGTGATGGATGGAACTTATGTATATATAGAAAAGCCCAGCAACCACACTCTTCAGAAACAAACATTTTCCATCCAAAAGGGCCGAAACTTAGTGAAGCCGTTCATTGTATGCCTTCCTACAGGCTACGTGTTGGAAGTCTTCGGCCCTTATTACTCCGATGCCAAGAACAATGACGCCAATATCTTAAATTCAATTTTAGAAAATGGGGAATTGCATCCACTTATTGAAGAGAAAAATCTGCATTTCGTTGTGGATAGAGGCTTCAGAGACTCACTCAAAAAACTAGAAGATCTAGGAATTAAGTATCACATGCCCGCGTTTATGAAGCCAACGGAAAAACAGTTTACAACTGCTGAGGCAAACGAATCACGCAAAGTGACAATGGTCCGGTGGCTAATAGAATCCATAAATGGAAGAATAAAAATGGTGTTCAAATTCTTTTATGACAACGTTAGGGGGAGTTACTTGGAGAAGATTGGATCGCTATTTAGAGTTGGAATAGCAATCATAAACGCATACTTACCTGAGATGATGGACAATTCGGAGAAAAGGAAAGCATTTGCAATGGAAGCGCTAGAACGAGACAGCCAAAGAAATGAACTTAAGGACGAAATAGATAACATGAAAGCGAATAAAAAGATAAAGTGGACAATGGTACCAAAGGACTCCCTCCCTGATTTTCCCAAATTAAGTATAGAGGATTTGGAGTTATTAACTTTAGGAGTATACCAAATAAAGATGGCGAAGTCATATGTAAAAGCAACCGATGATTTGAAACTAAAAATTAATAAACTAACGCCGAATATTATACGTGCCCAAATCCACTCCAGGTTTGTGTCAAGGAGTAAACATAATGTTTGGGTCAAGTACGACAATACTTATAATGGTCACGAAGCGATAAGAGGCCATTATTGCGATTGCAAGCAAGGAGCTCGGACAATTGGCTGTTGTTCCCATATAACGGCGGTATAATCATTTTTTATTTACCTTCAATTAAGCTAAAAAACTCTCCACCTAAAGTGGGTAGTGCTACAGACAACCCTTTTTCAACCCTTTATTTCCTATTATTTTCCCATTTGTTAATTTTCGGACTTTACAGTTTAACCCAACTTTAGGTCCTACCTGATTCCCCGTATACAGTGTGTTTCACTTTAACCGGAACCAAATATTTTGATTATAATTAGATAATTAATATTAGCCGAATCAGTCTGTCCTTTTTTCAGCTTGTAGAGCTCCAAAATCTGCGCCTGTGTGATACTTCAGTTTTTTCATAGGCCGAAATCCTAGCCTACTGCGATTAAATAAAGAGGCCAAAAATCACGAAATCATATTCGGCATTTTTGTATCCACAAATAAGAAAGAAGTTGCTCAGGCTGCTCACATGGGTAAATCCGAAGTTTCAGGCAAAAATAAAAATGTTGAAGTTCTCAAGGAAAACTTCAATTTTTTTGTGATTGTGAATGTGAAACAAAGAACAATTGAAATGAATTTATTTGACATTTGCTGTGTCCGCTATGGTGTTAGTTAGCTTCTTGGTGATAAGTACTGATAGCCTAATAAATTCAACTTTTTCTGAGATTGTCAAACTTTACTCAACTAAGTTAACAGCAACTGCTCCATATTTTAGGATTTTTCCTCAAGAAATTCAACATTTTTATTTTTGCCTGAAACTTCGAATTTACATATTTGGGAGCATGCAGAGCAGATTTTGGAGCACTACAGGCTGAAAAAAAGGACAGATTGATTCGGTTATTAGCCTTATGTCATGGGCATAGGTTGTGCTACTAGGAGTAATAGATCGTCCGACTGATTAAAAAAAATGACAAATGCTTCAAAAGGACGCCTTGTCGACCATTGCATCTTTTCAGGTACTCAACTCTAATGTTGACTGTAAAACCGGCCTACTATGACCTCGCGAATAGAACCATTTTTCAATGTTTTGCTTCGCCATCAAGATATCGAAAAAATTCATAAAAATGAATTGTTCGCGATCTTGTTTTGACTCCATATGTCAAAATTATTCAGGGAAAGTTGTTCAAAATTCGAATTTTTTAGTTTAGAAAAATAGGGAAAAATCCTAAATTAAAGAAAATAAATTTTAAACAACTTTCGATACCATCGAAAATCAAAAATGCTAATTTTGACTTGACATTCGGCATCCAGGGACTCAGAATTTCATTCTAAACAGCTTTTTCTAATAACTGTTTTCTATATCTCGATCGCGAAGCTAAATATTCAAAAGTGATCGTATTCGCGAGGTCGCAGTAGGCTGGGTTTACAACTTACATTCGAGTTGACTACAAACGATGCGCCTTATGAAGTTCTACGAGTGTGGAAAAAGTCAAGTCTTTACCTGCAAAATTAATTAAAATATTTGGGTGTCTTCGTCTTAAGTGGGACACACTGTACATTTAGTAACATTATAGACGATGAAAGTCCGAGGTCTACTACTTAGATGACTATTAGTTTTGAATTTTTAAGCCTCCTTAAATCGAAAGAAATGATCAGAATATAGCTTTTTAAAGAACTTGGATCTATACAATTACCTCACTAAGTACAGAGTCTTTTTTTATTATTGTCCCACTTTTAAATTATCATATCTCCTTTATTAGATGAGATATTAGCCTGAAATAAAAACAGGATGGTAGACCGTACTCCCAAGTTTTGTCCTGGACCTTACTCCCAGCGATCACCGTCGGATCTTAAGCGCTGTGGATGCAACTTGCTTTTTTTTAAACGGGACACCCGGTATATTCTTGCACGGATCGATAGAGAATTTTCTTCTGATTTCATTTATGTAGGGTAGTTGATATCTGGGGTTGATAGATTTCGCGAAAAAAATTCGTGAACTAAATTGTTTTTATAACTTATGGCTATGTAGTGAAGCCCTGAGTATTCTAATAAAAATGTAACCATCTTTAGTATCATAGTAACAAAGTAGGTAGCTGATTTATTCACCTTAAAACATTACAAATTAAAAATTTTAAAATTATTGCCGTTTTCATTTAGACATTCTCGTAGATTCTAATGGTCCTATTATTTTAAATATAATTTATTTCTCGAAAACTGTCAACCCCAGATGTCAACTACCCTATATCAATGAAATCAGAAGAAAATTCTCTATCGATCCGTGCAAGAATATACCGGGTGTCCCATTTAAAAAAAAGCAAGTTGCATCCATCACAGCGCTTAAGATCCAACGGTGATCGCTGAGAGTCAGATCCAGAACAAAAAACTTGTGGGTACGGTCTATCAACCTGTTTTTATTTCAGGCAAATAGCTCAAGTAATAAAGGAGATATTCCAATTTAAAAGTGGGACAATAATAAAAAAAGACCCTGTACATTTAGGAATTTCATGTTAAAATTTTCAATTACATTTATTTTTAAACGTAAACCTACCTATCCACATTTTAATTATACATTTTATTGTTGCAGGTAATATGGTACTTGGCATATAATCGCCATCTGCCTGCAAAATCAAGAATCAGGCCTCCGAGAAACCTTCATATTTTGGACGCTGCTCCTCAAGCTCTAAACGCCGCTCCTGCTTCCCAAAATTGATTGAATGTTGATAAAAATCTGTGACTGACCTTCTTCTAGTAGCAAAAATATTATATTCCGGGACGATGATGGAAGATTGCTGGACGAGGCAAAGCCGAGTCAGCAACCATTAGAGTTCCGGAATACGATATTTACCTGAACTAATCCAACAAAGGCATATTTGCCAACAAAGAGTATTCATAAACGATTTCACGAGATTTTAGAGTTTGCAGATAGATCAAGTCAGGGTTTTTGGGCGTTGATTCCCCATCCCCTTGGAAAATCTTCTACACCTTTTCCAGTAGTAGTTCAGAAAGCGTCAATTGAATTTCAGAATAGTCAGTTGAATTTCAGAATCCGTCAATTGTAGTTCAGATTAATCAATTCAAATTGAGAATGCGTCAGTTGTATTTCAGAATAGTCAAATGAATTTCAGAATACGTCAATTGAATTTCAGAAAGCATAAATTGAAATTCAGAATCCGTCAATTACAATTGCATTTGATGCTTTCTGAAATGCAATTGACGTATTCTGAAATTCATCTGACTATTCTGAAATACAATTAACACTCTCTGAATTTGAATTGACTAATCCGAACTACAATTGACGGATTCTGAAATTCAAGTGACAATTCTGAAATTCAACTGACGCTTTCTGAAATTCAATTGACGCTTTCTGAACTACTACTGGAAAAGGTGTAGTTACGCCAATTGATGTAAAAGCCCTGATCGGCAATTAGTATGGAATTAGTGTAGTACCTACTCCCACTTTGCAATATCTACTTTTCGTTTTTCTTGTTGAGAAATAGGATTAGTTATTACTCAAAAGTTCAAACAATATATGTCCATTCCATACCTACTTCAGGATAAGTGCTCTCATGCGGCGCGCGGCGTGTGGAAAGGGGTACAACTACACCTTTTCCAGTAGTAGTTCAGAAAGCGTCAATTGAATTTCAGAAAGCGTCAGTTGAATTTCAGAATTGTCTCTTGAATTTCAGAATCCGTCAATTGTAGTTCAGATTAGTCAATTCAAATTCAGAGAGTGTCAATTGTATTTCAGAATAGTCAAATGAATTTCAGAATACGTCAATTGAATTTCAGAAAGCATCAAATGCAATTGTAATTGACGGATTCTGAATTTCAATTGATGCTTTCTGAAATTCAATTGACGTATTCTGAAATTCATTTGACTATTCTGAAATACAACTGACGCATTCTGAATTTGAATTGATTAATCTGAACTACAATTGACGGATTCTGATATTCAACTGACTCTTCTGAAATTCAATTGACGCTTTCTGAACTACCACTGGAAAGGGTGTAGTGAATTGTAAACTAGTTTTAATTGTATAGTAATAATGTATTTCTAACAATGAATATTTCATTTCTTGGCCAAATAAATGAATGTTAAAAAACCACGCTTTTGCAGTTAGTGCAGCTCCTTACCTGTTTATACCTGTTTTATACAATGACTATACAGGGTGTTTTCTAACCGCGTGTAAGCTTTTTAACCTCAGATTGCACATCGAAAATGGTGACAATTGGCACGAAATTTTTTAGGTCGAAGTCATCTAAGGACTTTAAAGGTGAGCCATCGGGAGCAGTTTTTCTTCATTATCTCAGGAACGGATCAACGGATTTTTATGAAATGAATGAAAATATACATCTACACTATGAATTTCGTTGGATTTTGACCACGGGATCCCCAGAAAACGGAAACACCTTTGACACTTTTCTTCCGGAAAATATTTGAAGGTCACGCTTTTAAAAAATGGTGGTATCTGTTAGAAAGGGCAATTCAAACTGCAACTTTTACTATACTTGGTATTTTGTGATTTAATGAATGGTTTTAGAGATATCCGTTCTGAGGTAACTAGAAAATTTTTCAAGGTCACGTATTTTAAAAATGGTGGTGCCTATTGTAAAGAGCAGCTTAAACTCCAACTTTTACTATTCTTGGTATTTTTAACCTCCCCAACCCCATCACAATTTTTTTTATTTAATGAGTGGTTCTTGAGATATGCAAATAAGAAAAACTGCTCCCTATGGTAAAGCCATAACTTCCTTAGGAGACGACTTCGACCTAAAAAATTTTGTGCCAATCGTTTCCATTTTCGATGGGCAATCTGAGGTTAAAAAACTTACAAGCGGTTAGAAAACACCCTGTATAAATCAAGTGGCTCGATTTAGAAAAGCACCGCCTCTCCTGAAGAAGTTGAGGAACCTTCTGGAACAACAGTGGACAGACAGTAGTAATCCTCTGGAAGCTTCTTCCGTTGATACATTCTTAAAAATCCCATCGGGTTCTTAGAAAAGCGCGCCTCCCCTGAAGAAGTTGAGGAACCTTCTGGGACAACAATGGACAGACAGTAGTAATCCTCTGGAAGCTTCTTCCATTGATACATTCTTAAAAATCCCATCGGGTTCTTAGAAAAGCACGCCTCTCCTGAAGAAGTTGAGGAACCTTCTGGGACAACAATGGACAGACAGCAGTAATCCTCTGGAAGCTTCTTCCATTGATACATTCTTAAAAATCCCATCGGGTTCTTAGAAAAGCACGCCTCTCCTGAAGAAGTTGAGGAACCTTCTGGGACAACAATGGACAGACAGTAGTAATCCTCTGGAAGCTTCTTCCGTTGATACATTCTTAAAAATCCCATCGGGTTCTTAGAAAAGCGCGCCTCCCCTGAAGAAGTTGAGGAACCTTCTGGGACAACAATGGACAGACAGTAGTAATCCTCTGGAAGCTTCTTCCATTGATACATTCTTAAAAATCCCATCGGGTTCTTAGAAAAGCACGCCTCTCCTGAAGAAGTTGAGGAACCTTCTGGGACAACAATGGACAGACAGCAGTAATCCTCTGGAAGCTTCTTCCATTGATACATTCTTAAAAATCCCATCGGGTTCTTAGAAAAGCACGCCTCTCCTGAAGAAGTTGAGGAACCTTCTGGGACAACAATGGACAGACAGTAGTAATCCTCTGGAAGCTTCTTCCGTTGATACATTCTTAAAAATCCCATCGGGTTCTTAGAAAAGCGCGCCTCCCCTGAAGAAGTTGAGGAACCTTCTGGGACAACAATGGACAGACAGTAGTAATCCTCTGGAAGCTTCTTCCATTGATACATTCTTAAAAATCCCATCGGGTTCTTAGAAAAGCACGCCTCTCCTGAAGAAGTTGAGGAACCTTCTGGGACAACAATGGACAGACAGCAGTAATCCTCTGGAAGCTTCTTCCATTGATACATTCTTAAAAATCCCATCGGGTTCTTAGAAAAGCACGCCTCTCCTGAAGAAGTTGAGGAACCTTCTGGGACAACAATGGACAGACAGCAGTAATCCTCTGGAAGCTTCTTCCATTGATACATTCTTAAAAATCCCATCGGGTTCTTAGAAAAGCACGCCTCTCCTGAAGAAGTTGAGGAACCTTCTGGGACAACAATGGACAGACAGTAGTAATCCTCTGGAAGCTTCTTCCGTTGATACATTCTTAAAAATCCCATCGGGTTCTTAGAAAAGCGCGCCTCCCCTGAAGAAGTTGAGGAACCTTCTGGGACAACAATGGACAGACAGTAGTAATCCTCTGGAAGCTTCTTCCATTGATACATTCTTAAAAATCCCATCGGGTTCTTAGAAAAGCACGCCTCTCCTGAAGAAGTTGAGGAACCTTCTGGGACAACAATGGACAGACAGCAGTAATCCTCTGGAAGCTTCTTCCATTGATACATTCTTAAAAATCCCATCGGGTTCTTAGAAAAGCACGCCTCTCCTGAAGAAGTTGAGGAACCTTCTGGGACAACAATGGACAGACAGCAGTAATCCTCTGGAAGCTTCTTCCGTTGATACATTCTTAAAAATCCCATCGGGTTCTTAGAAAAGCGCGCCTCCCCTGAAGAAGTTGAGGAACCTTCTGGGACAACAATGGACAGACAGTAGTAATCCTCTGGAAGCTTCTTCCATTGATACATTCTTAAAAATCCCATCGGGTTCTTAGAAAAGCACGCCTCTCCTGAAGAAGTTGAGGAACCTTCTGGGACAACAATGGACAGACAGCAGTAATCCTCTGGAAGCTTCTTCCGTTGATAGATTCTTAAAAATCCCATCGGGTTCTTAGAAAAGCACGCCTCTCCTGAAGAAGTTGAGGAACCTTCTGGGACAACAATGGACAGACAGCAGTAATCCTCTGGAAGCTTCTTCCGTTGATACACTCTTAAAAACCCCATCGAGTTCTTAGAAAAGCACAGCCCTCCTGAAGAAGATGAAGAACTTTCTGGAGCATGGGTGATGTCCAAATAACTGGCGAGGACCGCACATGAGGTGCTTTAGAGTAAAACTGCACTTTGAAACTCACCATTGATGACCTCAGACAGAAATTAATGGTGGCCCAGGACCTCAAAACGATGATCGTCAAAAGAGGGCATCTGGCTACCATTTTTCAGATTAGCATGTCTCTCTCTAATAGACCTTGCAACAAGACACTCTAAGAATAAGTAACGGCTTTTCCGCAATTTGTATTAAAAGAGAATTTTGGCATTTTTTGTACAAAGATGGCCCAGATCATTCAGGAAATCCAATAGGGTCCACAATGATCATGCACACTCAGATAGCTCATAACCCTACTAAGATTTGTCTGCTGAAAACGCCGTCAGCATGCAGGCGGCAGCAGCATCGAACGCCGTCAGGCCCTTTCATTTTTCAGCGGACAGATGGCGCAGTTTTAATATTATTTTTCGGGATTTTCCAACCTACTTAAACTACTCGTCGATAGATGGACGGTCAAAAGTCAGTGTTAACTGTCTAAATAGAAAGTGTCAAGTGGCTGTGTTTATCAATTTAAAAGACATTTTTATTTTAAATCCCGTTTTCCCACATCCACGATCGAGGAAAATTCGGAAATTTTCCGCAAACTTGTCGCCCGGAAACTTTCGAGATATTGGACAGAGTCGCCGGAAAGCACCGCGTTGTAACTTGCAGCTGACCAGTTGATGAAACGTCAGGCATAAATGTCAGGTTAGTCGGAAAGTCCGTCGGCACTTTTTCTGTACTTCTGGATTAGTTGCGTAGATTTTACAAAAAAATATCGATAAGAGCGTTTCCCTGGTGAGTAGGAAGATAATTGCACAAACTGGATTATCCAAAAACGCATAGATGCCCAAAAGAAAAGTGCGTCGGGGCAGTGGGAACGTCAAACCTCAACCGTCAACAAGATCGATTTAAAATCGCCCAAAACCCGAAGCCCGAAAGCATTCCTCCTGCTGGATGTTTTAGGTTGGTTCTTCGTGTTTTCCACCAAACCGCATGGAAAAAACTCCAATCCGATTGCAGTGGTCTCATCCGCTAAAAACGAAGTCGTCAAACACTTGGATTTCAGCAGCAAGCACATCAGAACTAATTATATTAATCGAGCATCAGAGTGAAACAAAGGGCCATGCAGATATGGAAGAAAAGATTTAGATCAACAGGACTGCAGGTGCATCATCAAGCCGGGAAATTTCCCGAAATCTTATCTACGTAGTTCAAATTTCAAAGACAACTGAATGTTGTATTATAATATGTATTATGGAATAAAAACTTTCATCAAAATTCTTTGTTTGTAGTGACTAAGTGTTAAGATGTAAATTGATTTTGAGCATACTTGGCAAATCAATTGCGGCCGTGCATTGAAGTAATCGGACCTCGGAAAAAAGGTCTATTAACAAAAGTTTTGTTCAAAAACTTGATTTCTGAAATTCTGAATCGTTCAAAGCAACTACTGATGAAAGTAAAGACTGTAATCTTCAATTTTATTTCCCATCTACCCGTTCTGTTATATGCTCTTACAAAATCACAAAATTTTTCTCGGAACGTTCTTTCCCCATCGATCTCTACATACTTAATACTAGTAAAAGGTTTCGTCATTTCTTTATTAATTCCAAAATATGTATTTTGCTTATCCACTACATCAGTTGCATTAATTGTCTCCTGTGATCATTCTATGTAGTTTGTATTTTCGCGTGGGTCTCCTGGTCTATATGAGATTTCCCAAAAAGAATACCTTTTAGAATTGTTATGGATTTACTAAGAGCCTCTATCTGCCTCATACTCCAGCGTATAAGCCATTCCCAGGAGGAAAAGCAGCCGGTACGAGAATAAAACCTTTTTCATTTGGTAATAATTCGAGAATAAAGGCCTCCAGATCTGCCCCGTGGACCTTACACCACCTGTATCCAGTGTATAAGCCATTCCCAGGAGGAAAAGCACCTGGGGCAAGAAGGAATAAACCTTTATGAACTTGTTATGAATTCTACACTAACAGCCTCCATCTGTAGCACAGTGAATCATGCGCCACTTTCATCAAATGCAATGTGTAGGTAATTCTAGAGTCATTCCCAATATGAAAAGCACCTGGTACAAGAATAAAACCTATTAGAATTGTCATAGACTAAGGGGCTCCATCTGTTGCACACAGGGCGCCACTTGGATCAAACGTATAAGGCATTCCCAGGAGGAAACCTTTCGAAACCTTTGGAAATTGTTATGAATAGAGTATTATACTCAAAATATGAAAATGCTTGTATCAACAATTTGAATAAAAAAAATTAGGTCGTATTTTTTTATTTTAGTAGAAACGTTACAGGAAGACAGAAAAAAATTAAATTAGTTGAAATCGTTCAAAACGCTTCAGATTCCCCGCCATGTTTTCTTGCTACATTACGTCACGACTCAACTCGACGTTTGTCTTAGCGTTCTTCATCCAAAGTGTCAAATTCGCGTCAAAACAAGAGAACTTAACCTGACTTTGTAAAAATAGCAGTATTCCTCCATAAGTATTATAAAAAGATGTCTGGATATTATAAAACGTGTTTTGTACCAGGCTGTAGAAATAATAACAGATCAACGCCCAGTAAGCTGTTTATTGCAGTACCTACAACTAAAACTGTTCGTGAAAAGTGGTTTCAAGGGACTACCTAAAACGCGGACCGACGGACTGACGGACCCACGGACTGGAAATACTGGAATACATATTCGACGGACCGGGGGTAAATTGGTCGAAATATCGACGGACTGGGGTGGTACGTGCATCAACTACCCCCGATGTATCTATTTAAGTCTAGTTCAACCCTCCCACCCCTAATAAAAATCCACCCCTTACGAATTAATCGACGGACCGGGGGTAAATTGGTCGAAATATCGACGGACTGGGGTGGTACGGGCATCAACTACCCCCGATGTATCTATTTAAGTCTAGTTCAACCCTCCCACCCCTAATAAAAATCCACCCCTTACGAATTAATCGACGGACCGGGGGTAAATTGGTCGAAATATCGACGGACTGGGGTGGTACGTGCATCAACTACCCCCGATGTATCTATTTAAGTGTAGTTCAACCCTCCCACCCCTAATAAAAATCCACCCCTTACGAATTAATCGACGGACCGGGGGTAAATTGGTCGAAATATCGACGGACTGGGGTGGTACGTACATCAACTACCCCCGATGTATCTATTTAAGTCTAGTTCAACCCTCCCACCCCTAATAAAAATCCACCCCTTACGAATTAATCGACGGACCGGGGGTAAATTGGTCGAAATATCGACGGACTGGGGTGGTACGTGCATCAACTACCCCCGATGTATCTATTTAAGTCTAGTTTAACCCTCCCACCCCTAATAAAAATCCACCCCTTACGAATTAATCGACGGACCGGGGGTAAATTGGTCGAAATATCGACGGACTGGGGTGGTACGGGCATCAACTACCCCCGATGTATCTATTTAAGTCTAGTTCAACCCTCCCACCCCTAATAAAAATCCACCCCTTACGAATTAATCGACGGACCGGGGGTAAATTGGTCGAAATATCGACGGACTGGGGTGGTACGTGCATCAACTACCCCCGATGTATCTATTTAAGTCTAGTTTAACCCTCCCACCCCTAATAAAAATCCACCCCTTACGAATTAATCGACGGACCGGGGGTAAATTGGTCGAAATATCGACGGACTGGGGTGGTACGGGCATCAACTACCCCCGATGTATCTATTTAAGTCTAGTTCAACCCTCCCACCCCTAATAAAAATCCACCCCTTACGAATTAATCGACGGACCGGGGGTAAATTGGTCGAAATATCGACGGACTGGGGTGGTACGTGCATCAACTACCCCCGATGTATCTATTTAAGTCTAGTTCAACCCTCCCACCCCTAATAAAAATCCACCCCTTACGAATTAATCGACGGACCGGGGGTAAATTGGTCGAAATATCGACGGACTGGGGTGGTACGTGCATCAACTACCCCCGATGTATCTATTTAAGTCTAGTTCAACCCTCCCACCCCTAATAAAAATCCACCCCTTACGAATTAATCGACGGACCGGGGGTAAATTGGTCGAAATATCGACGGACTGGGGTGGTACGTGCATCAACTACCCCCGATGTATCTATTTAAGTCTAGTTTAACCCTCCCACCCCTAATAAAAATCCACCCCTTACGAATTAATCGACGGACCGGGGGTAAATTGGTCGAAATATCGACGGACTGGGGTGGTACGGGCATCAACTACCCCCGATGTATCTATTTAAGTCTAGTTCAACCCTCCCACCCCTAATAAAAATCCACCCCTTACGAATTAATCGACGGACCGGGGGTAAATTGGTCGAAATATCGACGGACTGGGGTGGTACGTGCATCAACTACCCCCGATGTATCTATTTCAGTCTAGTTCAACCCTCCCACCCCTTAGGAATTAATCGACGGACCGGGGGTAAATTGGCCGAAATATCGACGGACTGTGGTGGTACATGCATTAATTACCCATGTGTCCATTTCAGTTTAGTTCAACCCTCCCACCCCTTCTAAAAACTCACCCCCGTAAATCATAAAGGGGTGAAATCATAAGGGGTTGAAACCATGAATCAATAAATCGCCGCAATTTTTCAACGGATTGGATTAGGGTGGTAAAATTGAAAACACAACTTTCTTTAGAGCATGTAGGGGTGATGAAATAGGGGGTTGTAGTTTAGGGGTGGAACTGTTTATGAAGCCCTGTAATTTGACACAGAGAAGCAATATTTTTGTGAAACTGTGAAGTCTTACACACTGCATCTTTGGGAAAGGAGGAGTGAATTTTAGGATTTTACTGAAGGGGATGAAATTTAGGGGTGGAAACTTGTATTTTCACTGAATAATGTAGGTTTGAAATTAACAGCGTGTTCGATAGCTTTCTACTAACGGTACAAAAAACGTCTTAATCATCATTCGTGAAAAAGCGCCCTAAAGGCGCTACAACCCCTAACATGCCAAAACACAAAAATGCAAGAACTTAAAAACTGCTCGATGTATCAAAGCTGGATTTGGTGTGTTAATTTACAACGACGCTGTAGGCGGATATGGGCAAATTTCCATTTTGATCTAATAAGGGGGATGAAATTTAATAGTTGAAACTGGAAACTGGTGGAATAAAATTAGGGGATTTGATAGATTTCGGTCAACCATTGAAAACAGGTCTTATGAGTCTTCAACTTAAAACCAACCCCTATAGCAAGCGGAGTAAATAATTTTATTTATTTTTTCGGGCTTTCTTGTGATTTTTCGGAAATGCAGTCTTTTTGAGTAATTTTTAACCCATCCACAATTTTTCAACCCCTTTCATTATGTGAACCCTTAAGAAACTAAATTTACGCAGACCGCTTCTTTTTCGTGTAATTCTCGCTAGTTCTACTTAACTATAGTTTATTTTCACCACTCTTGACTTTTCATCCCCCTTCACAATTTTTCAACACCCCGAGCGTTAATTTGGTAAAATTCGCGTAATTTCGTAAATAATTTTTGCTTATGTATGCTGCTGTTTTTGCCGTTCTCAATTTTTCGATCCCGTTCGCAATTTTTCAACCCCCAAAAGCGAAATTTGCATAATAATTGGCTTATTTTCGTGTTATTTTCTGTAATTCTACCTAACTACGATTAATTCTCATCCCCTTTGACTTTTCATCCCCCTTTACAATTTTTCAATCCCCTAAGTTTGTTGAAAGCTTGGTCCATTTTCAAAGAAGAGCTGTTGTTTGATTACACAGAGTATGTTCAAGGTGTGCTCAAGACTTTGAACATACCCTGTGTAATCAAGCTACCAAGTGTTAATTTTGCAAAATTCGCGTAATTTCGTTTTCCTCCGGTAATAAATTGAACTCATTTGGATTCAGTTTACCTTTTATAATTTTTCAGCTGCCTTCGCAAGTAGGTATTTATATATTTAGTATTTATATTTTATAAGTATTTGAACCCCCACAAAGGTCTGATTTGCATAATTGGCTTATTTTCGTGTTATTGCCTGTAATTCTACTTAATTACGATTATTCTCATCCCCTTTGATTTTTCATCCACCTTTACGATTTTTCAACCCCCTAGGTTTTAATTGTGCAAAATTCGGGTAATTTCGCTTTTTTTCGGTAATAAATTGAACTGATTTGGATTCAGTTTACCTTTTACAATTTTCCAGCCTCCTTTGCAATAGGTAAGTCTCAAGTCCCCACAAACGTCTAAATTGCATTAATGGCTTATTTTCGTGTTATATTTCGTAATTCTACTTAATCACAGTTTATCTTCAATTTATTGACTTTTCATCCCCCTTCGCAATTTTTCAACCCACTGAGCGCCATTTTACAAAATTAACCGAATATAGAATGGGTGGGAGGGTTGAACCAAACCCGAAATGGACACATCGGGGGTAGTTGATGCATGTACGACCCCAGTCCGTCGATATTTCGACCAATTTACCCCCGGTCCGTCGATTAATTCGTAAGGGGTGGATTTTTATTGGGGGTGGGAGGGTTGAACTAGACTTAAATAGATACATCGGGGGTAGTTGATGCCCGTACCACCCCAGTCCGTCGATATTTCGACCAATTTACCCCCGGTCCGTCGATTAATTCGTAAGGGGTGGATTTTTATTAGGGGTGGGAGGGTTGAACTAGACTTAAATAGATACATCGGGGGCAGTTGATGCACGTACCACCCCAGTCCGTCGATATTTCGACCAATTTACCCCCGGTCCGTCGATTAATTCGTAAGGGGTGGATTTTTATTAGGGGTGGGAGGGTTGAACTAGACTTAAATAGATACATCGGGGTTAGTTGATGCACGTACCACCCCAGTCCGTCGATATTTCGACCAATTTACCCCCGGTCCGTCGATTAATTCGTAAGGGGTGGATTTTTATTAGGGGTGGGAGGGTTGAACTAGACTTAAATAGATACATCGGGGGTAGTTGATGCACGTACCACCCCAGTCCGTCGATATTTCGACCAATTTACCCCCGGTCCGTCGATTAATTCGTAAGGGGTGGATTTTTATTAGGGGTGGGAGGGTTGAACTAGACTTAAATAGATACATCGGGGGTAGTTGATGCCCGTACCACCCCAGTCCGTCGATATTTCGACCAATTTACCCCCGGTCCGTCGATTAATTCGTAAGGGGTGGATTTTTATTAGGGGTGGGAGGGTTGAACTAGACTTAAATAGATACATCGGGGGTAGTTGATGTACGTACCACCCCAGTCCGTCGATATTTCGACCAATTTACCCCCGGTCCGTCGATTAATTCGTAAGGGGTGGATTTTTATTAGGGGTGGGAGGGTTGAACTAGACTTAAATAGATACATCGGGGGTAGTTGATGCCCGTACCACCCCAGTCCGTCGATATTTCGACCAATTTACCCCCGGTCCGTCGATTAATTCGTAAGGGGTGGATTTTTATTAGGGGTGGGAGGGTTAAACTAGACTTAAATAGATACATCGGGGGTAGTTGATGCACGTACCACCCCAGTCCGTCGATATTTCGACCAATTTACCCCCGGTCCGTCGATTAATTCGTAAGGGGTGGATTTTTATTAGGGGTGGGAGGGTTGAACTAGACTTAAATAGATACATCGGGGGTAGTTGATGTACGTACCACCCCAGTCCGTCGATATTTCGACCAATTTACCCCCGGTCCGTCGATTAATTCGTAAGGGGTGGATTTTTATTAGGGGTGGGAGGGTTGAACTAGACTTAAATAGATAGATCGGGGGTAGTTGATGCACGTACCACCCCAGTCCGTCGATATTTCGACCAATTTACCCCCGGTCCGTCGAATATGTATTCCAGTATTTCCAGTCCGTGGGTCCGTCAGTCCGTCGGTCCGCGTTTTAGGTAGTCCCTGGTTTCAAGCTGTAAATGTAAAGCAAGTGGCCCACACTGGTAGATACTGCTGTGAAGACCATTTTAATGTAAGTTGTTTTATTAATAAAAGTAGCACATTTGGTTTTTTTACTTAAAATTATTTTAGTTGGAAGAAGATGCTGAAAATTGGCAGTATTTTAAAACCCTCGGCACAGTACTCAGGATTAGGGCTGATGTTGTTCCCCACCAGTTTTTGACACCATCAAAGAGGAGGTCGCCAAGGGAAAGTCAATTTTCATCTTCAGCCAAGAAAAGGAAACGTGTTGCACTTGAAACGGTGGCAAGTTCAAGCTCGACAAGACGAATGTTGTTTAAAGAAGAGCTCGGGGTTCAAGCTTCACTTCCTCGAACAATTCATGAAAGCAGAGAACCTATTCCATCAACTTCAACTTGTGAACAAGCAGTAGAAGGTTTTGAGGATCTTGAAGAAGTGGTTGCAGTAGAGGAAACTATAGAAAAGTCCCTTTCATTTTCATCAAAAGGTGTACAAACAGATAAGATTTCAACAGTGAACAAGGCTGTTCAATTTCACTATAGGCCATCAGTACGAAGTGCTTATGTGAATGCTGTTGTAAAAGTGCAATCTGTAGGAACTTCTACAAAGACATCAGTTTTAGCAACAGACAGCGAGATTTTAGAGAGCAATGGTTCAACAAATGGGAGTGACCGAGGTAATGACATAATCTCATCAGACAGTGAATATGAACCCTCATGTGAAAGTGATACGAGCAGTGATTCTGATGACAGTTTAAGTGTAAGTTCTGATAGCGAACACAGACAAGATTTGGAAGGTCACAAAAGATATCACTTGAGACTATTACAGCGTAGAAGTCAAAAATATTTGGGGCTTCCAGAAGATGCCTACGTAATAGTAAATTTATGTGAAAAGAATGGACCCATACCAAAAATGCATATTTTATTGACCTTAAAAAAAATCAGAACTGACGATGAGTATGTCAGATTGGCCGATGACTTTGGTGTTAGTGTATCGTATGCAGGAAAAATTTTTACAAAAACAGTGCCTGTGTTATGTGCTCTCTTAAAACAGTTAGTTTTCTGGCCTTCCAGTGACGAAATTAGGTGGTCATTACCAATTGCCTTTAGGTCTAAATATTTTAACGTAAAGACTATTGTTGACTGTTTTGAAATTGCAATTGAAAAACCAACAGACCCAATTAACCAGTCATTAACTTGGTCTGAATATTACAAAGCAAATACTATAAAGTATTTAATCTCCTCCACCCCAAATGGAATAATAAATTTTGTATCAATTGGGTTTGGGGGGAGAACATCAGACAAAACGATTGTGGAGAAAAGCGATTTTCTAAATGTTCTGCCAGATAACTACACGGTCATGGCAGATAGGGGGTTTAAGCACGTTGCAAGTGTTTTAACGCAGAAAGGTTGTCAGCTGGTAAGACCTCCCAGTGTAGAAGGAAAGCAGCCCTTATCCAAACTGGATGTAAAAGCTGGCAAGCAAATTGCAGCCCTAAGAATTCACATTGAAAGAGTGATTGGACGATTGAGAGAGTTTCAAATGTTGGTACCTTACTCCCACATTGATCATAATCTTATTTACTTAATGGATTATATTATTGTGATTGTATGCGGAATTTTAAATGTACATCATCGTTTAATCAAGTGAATGCAGGCTTGTTAGAAAAATTAAAATTATTTTGTAAATTAATAATCACTCTTTAATGTAAAAAATAAATTATGTTGGACAGTTCTTGGTTTTTTTTTAAACTTTAGTTAAGGTGAACAGAATTCTTTGTGGTTTTTAAAAAAGAAGTGGTGTAAAAAAGAAGTCTAACAAAAAACAAGATTTATTCTATTGCTTACAAATTTTATTGAATATGGCTACATTCCAAAAATCTTGGCACTTTTTAATCAATTCTGAACAGTACTCAGCATCATAATGAACTTCCTTTAATGTAACTAAATTGTTAGTTTCGAAGTTTGGCGAAGCTACACAAAATATACATTTTTTTCTCTTTGACAAATGCATTTGAAGTTGCATTTGAGCATATGGCGCTTTCGTAACTTCACCATCCTTTATGTAGTGCGTCACTGTCGATTCCTTTGATGGGCACTTTACCTCAAAACACAGTTCATCTGTTACACCATCTGGAGAGGCCCCAAATATGGGAATTTCCGGAACCATGAAAAACCCACACTTTTCAATCTTCACATCCATCTGGGCCGCTACTACTGCCAGGACTTTTGGCTCCAAATCTTTGCCTCTCGATAGGGCAGCTAATTTAAGTGGCAGCCCAGCACCCATTATGATTTCGACAAGTGAGCCATCATATGTATGGGACACGGAACAGTTGTATGCTCTAGATGCTGTTATTCGACCAAATCGCATTTCAAACCATAAAGAAGAATCTGCTTGGTTCCTAGTACTTATCTCAATTGCCTTGCACATTTCAGTAGTCATGTTGGCACGACAAAAATTTAAAAAAAACTCAGGTGATCCTGAACTACCATCTGCATCAAGGACGTCCTCGAACGTTAAGCCTAAATAATACATTGAAGAGTTCAGTAACACATTGTCTCGCAAAGGTATGTTACAAATCATGGCCTGCGAGTTTTTCTCTGTCAACACGCTCACAACTTGAGATTTGAAATCTGGTACATTAGGTAACGTTGGTGGTGTCTTTTTACCTAACTCTGCTGCTTTTACAAAACTTTTACCACGGGCAATTCTAGAGAGCCGAGAAGATTTCCAGTAACACTCCTTCGATGTTACTGCTGGTTCACAACTTCTTCTGTAAAGCCAGAAAATGAAGGCCACTGAATGTTTACATCCACCTAAAATTTATACTTGAGGAAAAATATTTTTTCTAAGTCATCGTTACCTTTGCAAGCCACACATCCAGTGCACTCTGCACTAAGAATCGTTCTTTGTGTTTCATTTATAACAATTGTCACCCTATAGTCCGGATTACGGAGCTTATGTTCTGGGGTAACTCGTGCCTTGATTATACAAGTTTCCCCCTGCCTTTTCAACTGGACAAAACCGGAGGCTTCTTCACCATAAACTGCTTGAGTAGCCCTAGAATTTCAATAATAGTTATATAATTGATTACAAAAGGGTTCAAAATTTACCTCGTAGTTTTGGTACCAGACATTTCAGCACCTACAAAGTCCGGGTTGCTGGAGAAAAACCTAGCCAACATTTCTGGCAGAATTTCTGGCAAATTATCAGACCAGGCTCTTTCGTACCCTTCTTCCATTATTAATTTAAAAAAACACAAAAACGATACAACTGAAAACTTTACAAAACACGTGCGCAACAGACAGAATCTAGGTTAGGTTAATAATTAGTAGCTGTACTTGTACTGTGACAATGGTTGGTATGCTTTCATTGCTTTGAACTTGAACTGTGGCTTGAAGACGTAGCGCGTAACTCGAAGGTTGAGTAGTGACGTAGGGACCCCCAAGGTTACCCAAGCGTTTTGGCGCAAACTTGATTTTCGCAACCTTTGACTACTAATATTTATTACACAATAATTATTTTGCAACAAATAGCGTCGCTAAGTTTCATACCAAATTGAGTACTATCATATCCACCCATTTTTAACACATTGGTTTAATTAGTATAATACTCTATTGCACCTAAATGCCTCCATCTGTTGCACAGTGTACCTTGCGCCACTTGAATCTAATGTGTAGGTCATTACCAGGAGGAAAAGCACCTGGTACAAGAATAAAACCTTTTATGAATTGCACACCAAAGGCCTCCATCTGTTGCACAGTGTTGCGCCACTTGAATCTAATGTGTAGGTCATTACCAGGAGCAAAAGCACCTGGTGCAAGAAAATCTTTTAAAACTGTCATGGATTCATGACTAAGGGCCTCCATCTGTTGCCTAGCGTACCTTACACCTCTTGCATCCAAGGTATAAGCCATTCCCAGGAGGAAAAGCATCTGGTGCAGAAAGAAAACCTTTAAGAATTGTCATGGATTATAGAGTAAAGGCCTCCATCTGTTGCACAGGGGACCTTATGCCACATGGATTCAACGTATAAGCCATTCTCGAAAGTAAAAGCACGCACCTTATACTTACAATGCAGACTTGCTTGAATTATCGTGGCTAGACTAAGACATGGATCTGGTCGGGTTACGTCACCTAGATCTATGATATAAGCAATTCTCAGAGAAAAAGGGACCTGGTGCAAGTGGAAGACCTTCCAGAATCATGGAGGACTTTTGATTAAGGCGTGGATCAGGCTATGCCACCTAGATCCAAGGTACATCAGCAATGGTCAAGAGGAAAAGCACCTGGTGTTGTATCAAAAAACTGTAGCTTCAAGCAGATGGTCTATACTTGTGGTACGGAGTGAGCTGCGGCACATAAATCGTAGGTGTAAGCCGTTCGCAGAGGTAAAAGAGTTTCTGGTAATAAGACGATCTCAGGATACTCAGAATGTTACTGTGGATCAGGTTAAGACTCATAGATTTTCAGTATTAAGCAATAACCCGGAGGAAAAACACCTGGTGCTGGTGGAAAACCGGGAACTTCAAGCAGATGGTGTCCGTCTGTTGCACGGAGTGGGCGTCGCCATCGGTACTTAGATCCTAGGTATAAACCGCTCTCAGGACGAAAAGCACCCCCATGTAAGAAGAAGACTTCAGGCTGAGACACGAAGGCGAGGTCTTCTTTTTACGTGGTGCAATTTTCGTCCGGCGACCTCAGGTCACTCAAAATATTATTACTACACTTATCACTGCATTCGTCTCAGTCTTTTCATTCCGAGGTACTACAGAAAAGAATGTATCGCGGGAGGCCGCATGGGATGAAATAAGAAAAATTATTTCATTTTAAATTATAATTCAATCCTGCAAGACTTGCCAAATGTATCCTGCATCATTTGGCAACAGAGGTATGAACTATCGCCCATCTGGCGGTTGATAGGAAAAATAAGTTAGAGCCGCAGCAGTTTCTTTCCTGTAAATATTGGTTTTGTACTTTGCTAATTATTCGGAAAGGACCCCGCACTTTTCTTATGGAAATTGGGTTTGGGTCAGATTTTTTTCAAAAAAATATATGTTGTAGAGCACGACTCCCTGAGTAATTGTTACCATTGCGCCAACTTTGTGGACCTCACCGTTTCTTAGATATAGAGGTTTGAAAATGAGAGGGTGGTAATGCATAAAGTTAAAACGAATGTGAAGGCCGCTGTGTTGGCCATGGTCAACGTTACATATTGTCGTAAGATTAAGCGGGGCGTCATTTAAAACTCATTGAAGATGGCCATTGTTGGTATTTCTTCAGTATATTCAATGCTATTTTAACACCTTCTGGGCTGTAGTTAATTTGGGTCAGATTTCTTTTATTTTTTAATATATCATGCCTGTATACATCTAGTTTCTGGAGAATTTTTCAAAAGTTTTGTCGTCCTTACTTCTTCAAGTAATTAAGGCGTAGAGTGAAGGTATGACCTACATACAAAGTGTGGGACTTTTTTAGTGGTACGCGTATTGAAATTAAGAAAGGAAATATTTTTGAAATTGCTATCATAATATATTACTTCTTATTAAACCATGTCCAAGCATAGAAGTGTTTGAAAACGGTGAAACTTTGCTTAGTTGAAGATTTTCTCCAGGCACAACAAATGTAGAATTTGCACCCTACTCCTTCGAAGAGGTAAGGGCGAAGTAACTTTTGAAAAATCATCGAGAGACTACATGCATTGAGGTGTCATATAATAAAAAATAAAAGAAATCTGACCCAAATTAACGACAGCCCAGAAGGTGTTAAAGCAGCATTGAATATACTCAAGAAATAACAAAAATGACGATCTTCAATGACTTTCAAAAGATGTCCTGCTTATTGTTCTGACAATATGCAGCGTTGACCATGGCGAAAACAGCGGATTTCACATTCGTTTTAACTCTGTGCCTTACCACCCTCTCATCTTCAACCCTCCATATGTAAGAAACGGTGAGGTCCACAAAGTTGGCGCAATGGTAACAATTACTCAGGGAGTCGTGCTCTACAACATATATTTTTTTGAAAAAAATCTGACCCAAACCCAATTTCCATAAGAAAAGTGCGGGGTCCTTTAGGAAAGAGGCGCCATCTCTTGCAAGGTTTCGAATTAAAATCTGTGCCGACAAGTTCTCCTATTGTTTCGAGCTATCTGAGTGTCCATAATCATTGGGGTCCATTTACACTTTTTCTATTTTACACTTTTTCTGTAAACTTACACTTTTTTCTGTAAATTTACTTTTTCTGTAAATTTACGACATTTTAAATTTGACTCTTTCAAGGAGTTTAATTCACTCTGCAATATCTTTGTAATACTTAACATTTCCTTATTGTAAAACATATTTTTCCTTATGCACAGCTGAGTTTTAGGCGTGTACACAATAATACTTCAGCGAACTGCCCCTCGGATAAAACATGTCTCCGCTCCTCCGCTTCAATAGAGCGCAACCAACAAAACACCTCCTTGCTTGAAGCGTTGCCTGAGTAGAGAAAATTCTGTGGAAAGTGGCGAAGTTCAACAACATTTTTATCTATTTCTATTTTAAGCTGGAAACTTAAAAAGTAGGTGCAGCAAATGCAAACTGAAGCTTTGTTATAGTAAATTTTTCGTATTTGGGGGTTGAAGGGGGTGGTTTTCGGGGTTGCAACTTTTTGCGTTCAGTTAATCTGTTTCTGTTGTGATAGTCCAAGGGCTCAATTTCATCCAAGTCAATTATTTGTGTTCGAGGGTTGAAGACTGTGGGTTTTGGGGGTACAATTTTTTGCGTTCAAAATAGTCTCCTGCGATAATGAGAGGTAAAAGGATTAAATTCCGTCCAAGTTATTTTTTTGTGTTTCGGGGTTGCAGGGGGTGAGTTTTAGGGGCGAAGTTTTTTTTTTCAATTCAACTCTGGTTGTAGGCGGTGTAAGGGTTAAATTTCCTTCAAGGCAAGTTTTTGTGTTTGGGGGTTGAAAGGGGCGAGTTTCAGGGGTGCAATTTTTTGTGTTCAATTAGTTTCCTTCGGTAATAGGTGGTCCAAGGGTTACATTTCCTCTAAGTGAATTTTTTGTTTCAAGGTTGAAGTGGTTGAGTTTTAGAGGTGCAATTTTTTTCTCTTCCTCTCGTAGGTGATCTAAGGGTCTAAGGACTAAATATATGTTCAAAACTTTTTCTGATGGGCCATTGATTAAAAGTTATCGAATTGCTTGAATTTCAAGCAACACTTACGTGAAATTTCGAGTTTCAACCCTTAATTTGCACCCCTTCTTGTTTCATCTTGCAGAAAAAAACCATTCCTTATCAAATAATGTCAAAATATATGTGGTTTCAGACCTCCATGTGCAAAATATTTGAGGTTTTCGTATTTTTGTGATTTTCAACCCCTAAATTTCATCCCCCAAAATTGACACCCCTCACCTTCAACAGACTTGTACGTCAAAAGCGCATATCAAGTTTCAGTAAAATATCTCCACTGGTTCTCGAGTTATTACAATTAATAATTTTTCGGTCCCGAAAAAACCTCGCATTTTCGCGCTTTTACTGCGAACGCTGCCTAAACGCTTGAAGATAGATTAAAATCCTATAAGGGAGAAATGTCGGCAATGAAGAGATCTACTAAAAAGTCCGCGACAGCATATAAATATCTGTTACGGATAGTCGACAATAAGCCACTGAAGCTATTTTCGTCAAAAATTAAAACACAAAAACGTCTCGGTGGGCGACCTATCGTAGATAGCTATATGCCGTCGCGGACTTTTTTGTAGATCTTTTCATTGCCGACAATTCCTCCTCACAAACTTTTGCTATAGCTTCAAGCGTTGAGGCAGCGTTCGCGATCAAACGTCGAAAATGGTAATTTCTTTCAGATTTTCACCCCTAACTCCCACCCCCTTGGTCCGATATGGCCCGAAAGCCATAGTTGTCAAGATTTTCCGGTTATACACCCGTGTACACAATACTATTTCAGCGAATTGCTCCTCAGATAAAACATGCCTCGATTCAAGTTTCTGCTTCAATAGAACGCAACCAACAAAACACCTCCTTGCTTGAAGGGTTGCCTGAGTAGAGAAAATTCTGTGGAAAGTGGCGAAGTTCAAAAACATTTTTATCTATTTCATGTTGCATCAACCAAGGTAGGTACGTACCAGCGATGTACTTACGTAATAATCGCGAGCTAAATAAAACTAATTTTCTTTAGTTTTTTCACGGTTTTCCTGAAAACTCAACATTTATCAAATAATCAACCCCTAATTCAACCCCTAATTTGCACCCCTTTCTATTTCATCTTGCAGAAAAAAAAAACCATCCCTTATTAAATAATGTCAAAATATATGTGGTTTCAGACCTCCATGTGCAAAATATTAAAGAAGTTTTCGTATTTTTGTGATTTTCAACCCCTAAATTTCATCCTCCAAAATTGACACCCCCTCACCTTCAACAGACTTGTACGTCAAAAGCGCATATCAAATTTCAGTAAAATATCTCCGCTGGTTCTCGAGTTATTACAATTAATAGTTTTTCGGTCCCGAAAAAATCTCGCATTCTCGCGCTTTTACTGCGAACGCTGCCTAAACGCTTGAAGATGGATTAAAATCGTATAAGGGAGAAATGTCGGCAACGAAAAGATCTACAAAAAAGTCCGCGACAGCATATAAATATCTGTTACGGATAGCCGACAATAAGCCACTGAAGCTATTTCCGTCAAAAATTAAAACACAAAAACGATCTCGGTGGGCGACCCATCGTAGATAGCTATATGCCGTTGCGGACTTTTTTGTAGATCTTTTCATTGCCGACAATTCCTCCTCACAAACTTTTGCTCTAGCTTCAAGCGTTGAGGCAGCGTTCGCGATCAAACGTCGAAAATTGTAATTTCTTTCAGATTTTCACCCCTAACTCCCACCCCCTTGGTCCGATATGGCCCGAAAGCCATAATCGTCGAGATTTTCCGGTTATACACCCGTGTACAAAATTTCACCCGGATATCTGCACTAATTCTCTGCAATATGTTTATAATACCTGACATTTCCTTATTGTGAAACATCATATTTTCTTCCCTTATGCACAGTAGAGGGCGTGTACACAATAATACTACAGCAAATTGCCCCTCGGGTAAAACATGTCTCGCTTCAAGAGAACGCAACCAACAAAACACCTCCTTGCTTGAAGGGTTGCCTGAGTAGAGAAAATTCTGCGGAAAGTGGCGAAGTTCAACAACATTTTTATCTATTTCATGTTGCATCAACGAAAGTAGGTAACAGTCGCGAGCTAAATAAAACTAATTTTCTTTAGATTTTTCACGGTTTTCCACGGTTTTCCAGAAAAAAATCAACATTTATCAAATAATCAAGTGACCCCTTTATTTTCAAAACGTCAATTACGTCATAAGTGACAGCTGTCAACTTTTCAAAGTGATTTTTAAATTTTCCTGAATTTCATAATTTATTCTTAATAATCACTTATTCATAACATTACATTTGAGAAAGATAAAGTGTGAATTAGTGGACTTTGCCCCCCTCACCCCATTTTTCCATTGTCGTGAATTTTGCAATTACAATCACCGGAATTAAAAAACAACCCTTTCCCTACGTAAAACATGGTAAATTCACCCTTTTCTTCACGTTTTTTCGATTATTTGTTAATATTTTCTTCAATTTCAGAGAGGTAATTTGAACCTAACCTCACTTTTATCGAGGAATTTGCGATTATCGAAAAATCTTGTTCGAAAGATGTCGAGTGAAGAAAACGACGTGATTTTTGAAAGCATCAAAGGTAAGGGGTTGATAACCCTTAACAGGCCGAAAGCTTTAAATGCTTTGAATCTGTCAATGGTTTCGAAGCTGTATCCTCGGTTGAAGGCCTGGGAAGGGGAGAAGAGTATGGTGATTGTCAAGGGGGCTGGTGGCAAGGCCTTCTGCGCGGGAGGAGATGTCAAAAGTGTGGCGCAATGTGGTCTTAAGGGCGAGAAGCAGTTGGGACATGATTTTTTCAGGTTGGTACCGTTTTATTTGCACTTGCATTCAGAAGTAATTATTATGTGAAGTTTCAATGCATTTTTTCTTACAATTGTAACTTTTTTCTTACAACTGCAACATTTTTTCTTACAATTGTAACCTTTTTCTACAAGACATAAGGATAGGGGTGAAATTGGTGAAATTTATGGGTTGAAACTGGACATTTCCTCAATCAACTGATAGTTATATCGACTATATCTGTAAATTTACACTTACTGTCTGTAAATTTACACTTACTAGCTCTAGGTACCTAGTTATATCGATTATATCTGTAAATTTACACTTGCTATCTGTAAATTTACACTTACTGTCTATAAATTTACACTTACTATCTGTAAATTTACACATAGTAACTGCGAATACAAGACATAATAAGGATAGGGGTGCATCAGTTTGGTGAAATTTATGGGTTGAAACTGGACATTTCTTCAATCAACTGATAGTTATATCGACTATATCTGTAAATTTACACTTACTAGCTCTAGGTACCTAGTTATATCGACTATATCTGTAAATTTACACTTACTATCTGTAAATTTCCACTTATTATCTGTAAATTTACACTTACTAGCTTTAGGTACTTAGTTATATCGACTATATCTGTAAATTTACACTTACTAGCTCTAGGTACCTAGTTATATCGACTATATCTGTAAATTTACACCTACTACCTGTAAATTTCCACTTAATATCTGTAAATTTCCACTTAATATCTATAAATTTACACTTACTAGCTATAGGTACCTATTTATATCGATATCTGTAAATTTCCACTTAATATCAGTAAATTTACACATACTATCTGTAAATTTACACTTACTAGCTCTAGGTACCTAGTTACATCGACTATATCTGTAAATTTACACTTACTATCTGTAAATTTCCACTTACTATCTGTAAATTTACACTTAATATCTGTAAATTTACACACTACTATGTGTAAATTTACACTTACTATCTATAAATTTGCACTTTGTAACATTTTTTCTTACAATTGTAAGATTTTTTCTTACAATTTTAAGATTTTTTCCTACAGTTGTAAGATTTTTTCTTGCAATTGTAAGATTTTGTAAGTAAAATTTTTTCTTGCAATTGTAACATTCGTTGTCAAAAAGCAATACTGGACGATTTGTTAAAAATTGCCAAAATTTCCGCAATTTGTAAAAAATTTCCAAAATTTCAAAAAAATTTCCAAAGTTTCTAAAAAATTCCCAAAATTTTCTAAGTTTACAAAATTTCCAAAATTTCTAAAAAATTTTCATTTCTAAAAAATTTCCAAAGTTTCTATAAAATTTACAAAATTTACAAAAATTTCTAAAAAATTGCCAAAATTTCAAAAAATTTACAAAATTTCTAAAAAATTCACAAAATTACTAAAAATTCCCAAAATTTCCGCAATTTTTAGAAAATTTCCAAAATTTCTGCAATTTCTAAAAAATTTCTGCAATTTCTAAAAAATTTCCAAAATTTCCGCAATATAACTCATGTGGCCTTCCAGCGCTTCCATAGACAACTGCCCTCAAACCTCAATAACTGAAAGGAAAGCTGATGCACCCCTATCCTTATGTCTTGTAGAAAGAAGTTACAAAACCTTACAATTGTAAGAAGTGAGAAAAAAAGTTACAATTGTAAGAAAAAAATATTTGTTGTGGCCCTTCTACGCCTTCGTACAATTGTAAGAAGTAATCTTCTATTGCAAAAAAAATCTTACAATTGTAAGAAAAAAGTTACAATTGCAAGAAGAAAATCTTACAATTGCAAGAATCTTACAATTGTAAGAAAAAAGTTGCAATTCGACTGGAAAAAATATTTGTTGTGGCCCTTCTACCCCTTCGTATTGACCAGTAAAAAGAAGTTAGTACCTACAACAGAATTTTAATGTTTGCACGTTGGTACTTGGTAACACTGTATCTGCGCAGGACTACCAACATTTACAAGAATTGTCAGTGCTGCAAGTTACTAACAAAAAAGCACAAAGTTGGTACTACTGATATTATGTTCTCAAGTTGGTAGCTACTGTGTTTTACCTACCATTGCCTGTGTTTAAATTTCTACAGTTGGTACCTCTGAAATGTCAACTTGATGCAATTTTTTGCAAGATGTACGCAAAGTGCAGAGTAGATTCGTTAAGTTGGCAACCCTGCGTACATCTTTAGTGTGATTTTTTCCAAGTTACAAGTGTTTGGTTCTATTGCTGCCAACTGTCGATTCAAAAATATCAGTTTGCTTGGTTTTTCTTGTGTAAAAATTAGTTCACCGAAATTTCCAAGTTGTCAACCCCTCGTTTTGGATCGCTCGATATTAACACTTCTCTAGACCGCCATTTTGGATCCAACTGATACTCACAAATTTTAAAACAAAACGAACAAAAGCAATTTCAGCAAGTTTATAAACTTTTCAGTGGTACCAACATTAATTACACAATATTTTACTATGACCATTGTGCTAGCAGCATACCATTAGCTTACTTAACAAAAATTTGCAGTGGTACCAACAGTCAACATGAGCGGACGTGCCAACCTTAACAAAAGTGATGTAACTAATTATATGCCTAATTATAGGTTAACTTTGCTAAGATTTTTGAAAGTATAATTGCCGAAAAAGTATATAGTCACGTTAAAACCCTTTCGCTCATACTGTATTCAAATGAATACATCGTGCTTCGCACTCGTGCTATAACTTTCACTACTTATAACATATGATTAATCTGAATTACATCTATTACACTCTCGATTACAAGTTGCAAATATCAAATACAAATACTTTCTCAAATAAATATGACCGTTTCTCAAAAATACAATTGTTAAAAAACGAAATAATCATTTTTTTTTCAGAACCGAATATTCGACGAACGCCCTCATCGGCACTTACAAAATCCCCTACATAGCCCTAATCGACGGAATAGTGATGGGCGGAGGGGTGGGCCTATCCGTCCACGGCCACTACAGAATCGCCACTGAAAAAACCCTTTTCGCAATGCCCGAAACCCAAATCGGACTTTTCCCCGACGTCGGGGGTTCATATTTCCTCCCCCGACTAGGGGGTAAATTGGGTCTGTACTTAGCCCTAACAGGGCACAGATTAAAAGGGTCGGACGTTCTCAAAGCGGGGGTTGCAACTCACTACGTGGACAGTAATCGCTTGCCACAACTCGAAACCGATCTTTTAGATTGCAAAAACGAAAACGGAGTTAAAGAAGTGTTGAAAAAATATAGCGTAAAAGACACCCCCGAGTTCAGTCTGGCACCTTTTTTGA
Source organism: Pycnomerus fuliginosus (assembly GCA_963924575.1). Lineage (NCBI taxonomy): Eukaryota > Metazoa > Arthropoda > Insecta > Coleoptera > Zopheridae > Pycnomerus > Pycnomerus fuliginosus. The sequence goes on from OZ004624.1 coordinate 3,103,304, forward strand.
AGCCAATCGACGAATGTTTTTCCGCGGGGTCTGTGGAGGAGATTTTGGGGAGGTTGGAGAGGGAGGGATCCGAGTGGGCTGGGAAAACTGTTGAATCGTTGCGTAAAATGTCGCCGACTAGTTTGAAAGTTACTTTGAGGGAGTTGGATTTGGGGAGTAAGTTGACGTTGCAGGAGTGTCTGGAAATGGAGTTTCGGTTGGCTGTGAATACGATGAATCAAAAGGATTTCTTCGAGGGTAGGTTTTTAATCAATTTTTTTTTAGGTTTTATTTTGTGACTAGTATCATGTACGTCACTTAATGATAATGATGATGATGATTTGTTGATTCACCCCGAAGTTGCAACAACAAAGAAAGGAAAAGAAAAAACTGTTAAGAAGAGAAGAGAATTCAGTTACCTGTACAAGATAGGGCTGATTTTCCATGTTCTCCCCGCGCAAAAAGATTACAGTGCACTTCAATGCAAGTAACACTAATAGTATATAAAAATATACAAGAATATACAAGAGAAACCAAATGACAAAAAAATGTTCTTAAAGCTATGTAACAAAGCAAGTTATAAGTATAGCAAAGTTACAAATTTTACAGCAAAAGAAGAAAAGCCGATATAAAAACAATAATAATAATAATTTGTTGATTCACCCCGAAGTTGCAACAACAATAACGAAGAAAGGAAAAGAAAAGAAAAAACTCTTAAGAAATACGGCGAATCTCGAGGAGAGCATTCAGTTACCTGTACAAGATAGGGCTGAATTTCCATGCCCTCCTCGCGCAAAAAGATTACAGTGCATTGCAATGCAAGTAACACTAATAGTACCTACATAAAAATATACAAGAATATACAAGAAAAAGCAAATGACAAAAAAATTTGAGGTTCTTAAAGCTATGTAACAAAACAAGTTATAAGTATAGCAAAGTTACAAATCTTACAAAGGATGAATCAAAAGGATTTCTTCGAATGTAGATTTAGGACTATTAGTATGGGGGTGAAATTTGCATTTTATTGTAGAGTTTTGCCACTTGGCACATATACTCCCCAGATATGTAGCAGTAGATTTAGAAGCTAGGGGGTGAAACCACCCCTCAGAAGTTGCCATACTTTTGAAAATTCAGTTTTCTTACAATATTTTTGGTATTTTGGCCGCTTTTGTTGTTAAATCAAAAGGATTTCTTGGAAGGTAGGTTTAGGACTATCAATTTTTAACTTCTAAAGCAATTTTTCTAAAATCGAATCGTCAAAAACGTGAAAGCTTTACGTTTTAGGGTCCTAGACCGGTGCAAAAATTCAGTTTTTTGGTTATAACTCGCCTTCTGTTCGATGGGCAACAAAAATAGGTCTATATCAAATTGAAGCCAACTAAATTCTCCATGTAAAAGGTTATATACATATTTAACGTGAAATGTATATTTTCCAAGATAAGGACGCGCGAAGACTAAATATGGGGTTGGATGGATTTCGCTCAATCATTGACAAAAAAGCCTTGTGAATTTTGAAGTCAAAACCAGTAATTAGTCTAAATTAACAACCCCTAACTCTTTATAAGCGGATAAATACATTTTATTTCATTTTTCTGAAATCCTACTGATTTATTTATGAACAAGCAACAGTTTATGACTTTTACAAAATATTTACGTCAGAAAATGCCATTCGGGTGGCGATTTAAGGTCAAACCTGCCATTTCGGCAATTGTTTCTAACATTTACGTCAGAATATGTCATTCCGGCGGTGATTTCAGCCATAATTGCTGTCAAATCTGTCATTCCGGCAATTGCCTATGACATATACGTCAAAAAATGCCATTCTGTCGTAGATTTCAAGGTCAAATCTGCCATTCCTGCAATTGTTTCTGACATTTACGTCAGAATATGTCATTCCGGCGGCGATTTCAGTCATAATTGCTGTCAAATATGCCATTCCGGCAATTGCTTATGACATATACGTCAAAAAATGCCATTCTGTCGTAGACTTCAAGGTCAAACCTGCCATTTTGGCCAATTGTTTCTGACATTTACGTCAAAAAATGTCATTCCGGTGGCGATTTCAGTGACATTTGCTGTCAAACCTGTCATTGTCATTCCGGCAATTGTTTATGACGTCTGTCAAAAGTTTGAGGTTATGGGAATTTCGGACAGAAAGAAAACACTTTTTTCTTCGTAGCTACGTTTCGTCTTGATTTGAGACTTCATCATTATAGCCTGACGAAGTCTTAAATCAAGACGAAACGTAGCTACGAAGAAAAAAGGGTTTTCTTTCTGTCCGAAATTCCCATAACCTCAAAGTGTTTAAAAAAAATTGTTTATAACATTTTACAAAAAAAAAATATTCTTACTATCGGATTCGACGGCTGTTGTATTGTCGGATCAAAAACCTTAGTGCAATTTTTTAGAAAATTTCCATTTTAGGGACAAAAAAGCCCTTTTATTATCAAAATGTCAAAATTTGTGTAAAAAAACTGATTTTTATCCGGCAATAGAAAAATTTGTATGTACCTTTGAGACGGTTGAAGATTAAAGAACCAAATTTGGAGGGTTGAAAGTACAGGGTTTGGGCTTTCTTTTGATGTCTCACTTGTCTCATCTTGAGTTAATATTTTCAAAATATATTTTGAATTTTTCAAAAATATTCTAAAATCGGTATAGGGAATGCTAATACTAGCCTAAACAGAATTTAGTTCTGCACCTGTTAAAAGAGACACCCTGTATAACAACGTTACATAGAAATACCGTAGTTTTAGTGCCGTTCGCTCCGCCGTCCGTCTACTCTGTATATCGCATAACTTGAGAACGAAAGCAGATATCGAGCTGAAATTTTGTACACATGTGTATACCCCGAAAATATCGCCGGGGGCTGTTTTTGGGCCATATTGGACCAGGGGGGTGGGAGTTGGGGGTGAAAAACCAAGAAATTACAATTTTCGACGTTTGATCGCGAACGCTGCCTCAACGCTTGAAGCTAGAGCAAAAGTTTGTAAGGAGGAATTGTCGGCAATGAAAAGATCTACAAAAAAGTCCGCGACGGCATATAGCTATTTACGAGGGGTGGCCCACCGAGATCGTTTTTGTGTTGTAATTTTTGACGAAAATAGCTTCAGTGGCTTATTGTCGGCTATCCGTAACAGATATTTAAATGCTGTCGCGGACTTTTTTGTAGGTCTATTCGTTGCCGACGTTTCTCCCTTATACGATTTTAATCCATCTTCAGGCGTTTAGGCAGCGTTCGCATTAAAAGCGCGAGATGCGAGTTTTTTTCGGGACCGAAAAACTATTAATTGTAATAACTCGAGAACCAGTGGAGATGTTTTACTGAAACTTGATGTGCGTTTTTGACGTACAAGTCTGTTGAAAGTGAGGGGGTGTCAATTTAGGGGTTAAAAATCACAAAAATACGAAAACGTCAAATATTTTGCACGTGAAGGTATGAAACCACATATATTTTGACATTGTTCAAAAGTTACAGCAAAAACCCCCGGAAGATGTACATCAATGCGATGTGTATTCCTGTAGATTTAGAGAAAAATGTTTTGTATAAAAGTTATATGACTCCGAGGGGGAAAATAGATGGCATCATCGCCATTTTGATTGAAGGTCACTTTCAATGTCAACACTTGGGGGTTGAAAAATCGTAAAGGGGTATGAAAATTAAACGTAGTTAGGTAAGTAAAATTACCGAAAACCACACGAAAATAACCCTTGGGGTTTTGGGGGGTTGAAATATTCCGAAAGGGGTCGAAATAGTGAAAAAGGCAAAACATAGTCTAAATGAGCAAAATTTATTACGCTAAATTTACAAAATTAACGCTCGCGGAGTTGATAAATTGTGAAGCGGCCTGCGTAAATTTTGCTTTTTGTGGGTTTTGAGGGTGAAAGGGGTTGAAAAATTATACAAGGCTTAAAAGTTAATCAAAATGTGTTTGAATTACCTACAGAGGAAGTACATAAAAACCCTAAAGCCTAAGTGTTAGTATTAGACTGAAGACTTGTAAGACTTTTTTCAATGGTTGACGGAAATCTTTCGAACCCCATTTTATTCCACTATTTACCTGAAAAATCAACCCTTAAATTTCATCCCCTTGTTAGATATTAATGAAAATTTGCCTTTTCAGGGGTGAGAGCCCTCCTCATCGACAAGGACCAAAACCCCCGCTGGGACCCCCCAGCCCTGCCGGAAGTCACACCCACCCTCGTCGAAAGCCACTTCGCCAAACTCCCTGAAGACCAAGAACTAAAACACAAACTGTGATAATACCGTTAAATAAAACCATCCCTTATTATAAAGCAGTTTTTTATTTCAACAAAATTTTGGGACTGAAATATATCCGAATTTACACCAAACCATAATGTTAACCAGCAACCGGTGCCTCTTATTACACCACTAAAAATTTCCAGGCGATGAATCTAAATTGCATTAATATCAATTTTATTGTAGTACATACCGAAAAAAACTTGAATCACCACGAAAATCCAGACTTATTGTAAAATTACACAAAATAACACATTTTTTTTAACAAACAATTCGCATGAAGGGCAGACGATACAAATAAATAACTAACGACGGGGGTTAAACTTGAGGTTCGTGATGACTTTTACGGCAATTCACAGAAAATGTATAAACAGTCCTAAGGGATGCTCAGTCGATGTACTGCGCAAGCCAACGGAACCCTTCGCCATAACCCTGTCTCTTGAGGATAGAGCACATGAATAATTCTAGAGGGCGCTGGGATAGGTCTGATCGTGGCACCTTTCCCTGTTCGAAAAAAAATAAAAAATTAATGGAAAATTCGAAATGTCATAAAAAACCATGATGGACATCTCAGAAGAGTAGTTTTCAAAAACGACGGGCGTATAAAATCGCTCGTAACTCAGTAAATATTGGGACTATTTTCATTTTCTTTTTTTTATTTGAAAGCCCTGATAATGCAGAATATGATTTTAGTTAAAGTTTACCGTTTGTCATTGACTTTATAGCATTTTTCCGTATTAAAATTCAAGCAGCCCTACTTTTCTCGAAGTGGGTGAAGCCGAAAAGTTCGAAACTTGCACCAATCGATTCTCCTTCAAATTTGAGGAAGTAAGATGGGTCACACTTGGGTTCTCAAAAAACTTTTAAAATTCGCGTTTTAAGCTTTTCAATGGAAACAATAGTGGAGATTAGTTCAGTAGAGCCACTGATAATGCAAAATATGATTTTAGTTAAAATTTAATGTTTGTCATTGACTTTATAGCATTTTTCCGTACTAAAATTCAAGCAGCGCTATTTTTCTCGAAGATGGAGAAGCCGAAAAGTTCGAAACTTGCACCAATCGATTCTCCTTCAAATTTGAGGAAGTAATATGGGTCACACTTGGGTTCTCAAAAAACTTTTAAAAAATGTCTACTTTCGAGTGAAATTCGCGTTTTAAGCTTTTCAACGGAAACAATAGTGGAGATTAGTTCAGTAAAGCCACTGATAATGCAAAATATGATTTCAGTTAAAATTTACTGTTTGTCATTGACTTTATAGCATTTTTTCGTATTAAAATTCAACCAGCGCCACTTTTCTCGAAGTGGGTGAAGCCGAAAAGTTCGAAACTTGCACCAATCGATTCTCCTTCAAATTCGAGGAAGTAAGATGGGTCACACTTGGGTTCTCAAAAAACTTTTAAAAAATGTCTACTTTCTAGTGAAATTCGAGTTTTAAGCTTTTCAATGGAAACAATAGTGGAGATTAGTTCAGTAGAGCCACTGATAATGCAAAATATGATTTTAGTTAAAATTTACCGTTTGTCATTGACTTTATAGCATTTTTCCGTATTAAAATTCAAGCAGCGCTACTTTTCTCGAAGTGGGTGAAGCCGAAAAGTTCGAAACCTGCATCAACCGATTCTCCTTCAATTTTGAGGAAGTAAGATGGGTCACACTTAGGCTCTCAAAAAACTTTAAAAAAATGTCTACTTTCTAGTGAAATTCGCGTTTTAAGCTTTTCAATTGAAACAATAGTGGAGGTTAGTTCCCTAGAGCCACTGATAATGCAAAATATGATTTTAGTTAAAATTTACCGTTGGTCATTGACTTTATAGCATTTTTCCGTATTAAAATTCAAGCAGCGCTACTTTTCTCGAAGTGGGTGAAGCCGAAAAGTTCGAAACTTGCACCAATCGATTCTCCTTCAAATTTGAGGAAGTAAGATGGGTCACACTTGGGTTCTCAAAAAACTTTAAAAAAAATATCTACTTTCTAGTGAAATTCGCGTTTTAATTAGTTCCCTACAGCCACTGATAATGCAGAATATGGTTTTAGTTAAAATTTACCGTTTGTCATTGACTTTATAGCATTTTTCCGTATTAAAATGCAAGCAGCGCTAATTTTCTCGAAGTGGGTGAAGCCGAAAAGTTCGAACATTGCACCAATCGATTCTCCTTCAAATTTGAGGAAGTAAGATGGGTCACACTTGGGTTCTCAAAAAACTTTTAAGAAATGTCTACTTTCTAGTGAAATTCGCGTTTTAAGCTTTTCAACGGAAACAATAGTGGAGATTAGTTCAGTAGAGACACTGATAATGCAAAATATGATTTTAGTTAAAATTTACCGTTTGTCATTGACTTTATAGCATTTTTCCGTACTAAAATTCAAGCAGCGCTATTTTTCTCGAAGTGGGAGCAGCCGAAAAGTTCGAAACTTGCACCAATCGATTCTCCTTCAAATTTGAGGAAGTAAGATGGGTCACACTTGGGTTCTCAAAAAACTTTTAAAAAATGTCTACTTTCCAGTGAAATTCGCGTTTTAAGCTTTTCAATGGAAACAATAGTGGAGATTAGTTCAGTAGAGCCACTGATAATGCAAAATATGATTTTAGTTAAAATTAACCGTTTGTCATTGACTTTATAGCATTTTTCCGTATTAAAATTCAAGCAGCGCTACTTTTCTCGAAGTGGGTGAAGCCGAAAAGTTCGAAACTTGCACCAATCGATTCTCCTTCAAAGATGGGTCACATTTGGGTTCTCAAAAAACTTTTAAAAAATGTCTACTTTCTAGTGAAATTCGCGTTTTAAGCTTTTCAATGGAAACAATAGTGGAGATTAGTTCAGTAGAGCCACTGATAATGCAAAATATGATTTTAGTTAAAATTTACCGTTTGTCATTGACTTTATAGCATTTTTCCGTATTAAAATTCAAGCAGCGCCACTTTTCTCGAAGTGGGTGAAGCCGAAAAGTTCGAAACTTGCACCAATCGATTCTCCTTCAAATTTGAGGAAGTAAGATGGGTCACACTTGGGTTCTCAAAAAACTTTGAAAAAATGTCTACTTTCTAGTGAAATTCGCCTTTTAAGCTTTTCAATGGAAACAATCGTGGAGATTAGTTCCCTAGAGCCACCGATAATGCAAAATGTGATTTTAGTTAAAATTTACTGTTTGTCATTGACTTTATAGCATTTTTTCGTATTAAAATTCAAGCAGCGCCACTTTTCTCGAAGTGGGTGAAGCCGAAAAGTTCGAAACTTGCACCAATCGATTCTCCTTCAAATTTGAGGAAGTAAGATGGGTCACACTTGGATTCTCAAAAAACTTTTAAAAAATGTCTACTTTCTAGTGAAATTCGCGTTTTAAGCTTTTCAATGGAAACAATAGTGGAGATTAGTTCAGTAGAGCCACTGATAATGCAAAATATGATTTTAGTTAAAATTTACCGTTTGTCATTGACTTTATAGCATTTTTCCGTAATAAAATTCAAGCAGCGCCACTTTTCTCGAAGTGGGTGAGGCCGAAAAGTTCGAAACTTGCACCAATCGATTCTCCTTCAATTTTGAGGAAGTAAGATGGGTCACACTTGGGTTCTCAAAAAACTTTAAAAAAATATCTACTTTCTAGTGAAATTCGTGTTTTAAGTTTTTCAATGGAAACAATAGTGGAGATTAGTTCAGTAGAGCCACTGATAATGCAAAATATGATTTTAGTTAAAATTTACCGTTTGTCATTGACTTTATAGCATCTTAGAGATATTTCACTAAATACACTTTATTTGACTGAATTATTTGTTTTTAACGCTTTCGTGCATTAATCGTGTGTTAAAGTACATACATAAAATGAAACTACGTTTCAAGGGCTTTCAAATAAAAAAAAGAAAATGAAAACCGTCCCAATATTTACAGAGTTACGAGCGATTTTACACCCCCGTCGTTTTTGAAAACTACTCTTCTGAGATGTCCATCATGGTTTTTTCGCCCTCTGGGGGCGAGATGGTGCCAAAATCGTGATTTTCACCCCATGGCACGTACCTTTCCAGTGCTTTGTCCGTAGAGGTCGTAAAACATCCGAAGTTCGTCCTCGGAGGCTGCGCCGGGTAGGTCGATTTTATTGCCGAGAATCAGGATTGGACATTGCGAGAGGGTTTCGTCGGTGAGGAGGGAAATCAATTCTTGTTTGCTTTCCTCGAACCTGCCGCGATCGTTGGCGTCTATTAAGAAGACGATGGCGTCCACGGCCGGAAAGTAGTCCCTCCATACGCGTCGTGCTGGACATGTGCGCAAATTACAATTAAGTTCGGAGCAGGCGTTGGACGAAAAACGTGCGTCTTTTCCTAACAGTGTGACATAACCTCACTTTCTGGTCGTTTATTACGTTTTGACTAAACCGGGATCTGACCTGAGAAAAACTGAAATGCGTTGGATGCGCGTGGCAGAGCGAAAGTGTCTATTATTGAAGAATTTACCAAACATTACGACATAACCTCACATTTTTGGACACCGGGTCTGTCGTTTGGTATTATAAGGCACAGTGGCGTGCCGTGCCGTGCAAAATATTGGTAATGCAATTTTTTTTTATTATTATTATCTACATTTAGGTACTACACATTTTAATGAACAATTATTACAAAGCCATTCTTCGCATTTTTAATCCTTCAAATCGGTCTAAAACAGCATTCAGGTCAACATTTTTCCCCAATACAGGCAAAATCGATACCGCCGAGGTAGCCACGAGCTGCCGTGTTCAAAATTTATAAACAGTTATTTAGTTTCTTCTCTATTTGGGGCGCCCGCCCCCAAGCAACTGTATTATAGTGTAGCTCTTAAATAGCTACATGCTTCGTAGAGAAATAAACCTTTACCTTCAGTTATTTATTACATCAGAATGGCAGAATTCGACCGGCTCCGAGGAACAGCCTTTTTTGCTTGGGCGGAAAGGGCGGCACAGCCTAAAGGGCGGGGGCGGTCGCCCCCCTAGCCCCCCTGACGGCACGCCACTGATAAGGCATTGTAAATTTACAGAAATAGTGTAAATTTACAGAAAGTGTAAATTTACAGAAAAAGTGTAAATTTACAGAAAATGCAAATTTACAGAAAAAGTGTAAATTTACAAAAAAAAGTGCAAGTTTACAGAAAAAGTGTAAATTTACAGAGAAAGTGTAAGTGGTCAAACCCTCAGCTCCGCTTCAAATTTTTACAGTTTCAATTGACTACTCGCTTTTGGCTCCGCCAAAGCTCGCAAGATTTCGGCTTCGCCTCAGTTTTTTATTGCTAAGGCGAAGTCGAAGTTTTGCGAGCTTTGGCGGAGCCAAAAGCGAGAAGTCAATTGAAATAGTAAAAATCTTCGGTAAGTTTACAGAAAAAGTGTTAATTTACAGAAAAAAGTGTAAATTTACAGTAAAAAGTGCAAGTTTACAGAAAAAGTGTAAATTTAAATAAAAAGTGTACAAAAAAAGTGTAAGTGGTTAAACCCTCAGCTCCGCTTCAAATTTTTACAGTTTCAATTGACTACTCGCTTTTGGCTCCGCCAAAGCTCGCAAGATTTCGGCTTCGCCTCAGTTTTTTATTGCTAAGGCGAAGTCGAAGTTTTGCGAGCTTTGGCGGAGCCAAAAGCGAGAAGTCAATTGAAATAGTAAAAATCTTCGGTAAGTTTACAGGAAAAGTGTAAATTTACAGAAAAAAGTGCAAGTTTACAGAAAAAGTGTAAATATACAGAAAAAGAGTAAATTTACAAAAAAAGTGTGAGTGGTCAAACCCTCAGCTCCGCTTCAAATTTTTACAGTTTCAATTGACTACTCGCTTTTGGCTCCGCCAAAGCTCGCAAGATTTCGGCTTCGCCTCAGTTTTTTATTGCTAAGGCGAAGCCGAAGTTTTGCGAGCTTTGGCGGAGCCAAAAGCGAGAAGTCAATTGAAATAGTAAAAATCTTCGGTAAGTTTACAGAAAAAGTGTAAATTTACAGAAAAAAGTGCAAGTTTACAGAAAAAGTGTAAATTGACATAAAAGTGTAAATTTAGAAAGTGTAATTTACAGAAAGTGTAAATTTACAGAAAAAGTGTAAATTTACAGAAAGTGTAAAACATAAAGTGTAAATTTACAAAAAAAAGTGTAAGTGGTCAACCCCTCAGCTCCGCTTCAAATTTTTACAGTTTCAATTGACTACTCGCTTTTGGCTCCGCCAAAGCTCGCAACATTTCGGCTTCGCCTCAGTTTTTTATTGCTAAGGCGAAGCCGAAGTTTTGCGAGCTTTGGCGGAGCCAAAAGCGAGAAGTCAATTGAAATAGTAAAAATCTTCGGTAAGTTTACAGAAAAAGTGTAAATTTACATAAAAGTGTAAATTTAGAAAGTGTAATTTACAGAAAAAGTGTAAATTTACAGAAAAAGTGTAAATTTACAGAAAGTGTAAAACATAAAGTGTAAATTTACAAAAAAAAGTGTAAGTGGTCAACCCCTCAGCTCCGCTTCAAATTTTTACAGTTTCAATTGACTACTCGCTTTTGGCTCCGCCAAAGCTCGCAACATTTCGGCTTCGCCTCAGTTTTTTATTGCTAAGGCGAAGCCGAAGTTTTGCGAGCTTTGGCGGAGCCAAAAGCGAGAAGTCAATTGAAATAGTAAAAATCTTCGGTAAGTTTACAGAAAAAGTGTAAATTTACAGAAAAAAGTGCAAGTTTACAGAAAAAGTGTAAATTTACAGAAAGAGTAAATTTACAAAAAAAGTGTGAGTGGTCAAACCCTCAGCTCCGCTTCAAATTTTTACAGTTTCAATTGACTACTCGCTTTTGGCTCCGCCAAAGCTCGCAAGATTTCGGCTTCGCCTCAGTTTTTTATTGCTAAGGCGAAGCCGAAGTTTTGCGAGCTTTGGCGGAGCCAAAAGCGGGAAGTCAATTGAAATAGTAAAAATCTTCGGTAAGTTTACAGAAAAAGTGTAAATTTACAGAAAAAAGTGCAAGTTTACAGAAAAAGTGTAAATTGACATAAAAGTGTAAATTTAGAAAGTGTAATTTACAGAAAGTGTAAATTTACAGAAAATGTGTAAATTTACAAAAAAAAGTGTAAGTGGTCAACCCCTCAGCTCCGCTTCAAATTTTTACAGTTTCAATTGACTACTCGCTTTTGGCTCAGCCAAAGCTCGCAAGATTTCGGCTTCGCCTCAGTTTTTTATTGCTAAGGCGAAGCCGATTGCGAGCTTTGGCGGAGCCAAAAGCGAGAAGTCAATTGAAATTGTAAAAATCTTCGGTAAGTTTACAGAAAAAGTGTAAATTTACAGCAAAAAGTGCAAGTTTACAGAAAAAGTGTAAATTTACATAAAAAGTGGCAGAAAAAGTGTAAATTAACAGAAAGTGTAAAACAGAAAAAATGTGTATATTCACTGAAAAAGTGTAAGTTTACAGAAAAAGTGTAAATTTACAGAAAGTGTAAATTTACAGAAAGTGTAAATTTACAGAAAAAGTGTAAATTTACAGAAAAAGTGTAATTTACAAAAAAAGCGTGAATTTACAGAAAAAGGTGTAAATTTACAGAAAAGTGTAAATTCATAGAAAAAGTGTAAATTTACAGAAAAAGTGTTTTACTTTTTTCTGTAAATTTAGACTTTTTCTGTAAATCACAAAGTAAAAAAAGTCAGCAAATATCATGGCAGCTCTACGCTTTCGTACATTCCAAACTGCAAAGATACATCACACACATGGATAAATCATGTGTCAGAGGGTGGTTTAATGAAACCAAAACCTGATTTTTTCATTAAGTGTAGAAAATTGGACAAGATTTTTGCATTAGCAAATGGTTCTTCTCTAAAAAACAGAAAAAAGATTTCTGAGCAACCTTAAATAGCTTGCCGAAAATGTAAATGTTATGTTAGTGACGACTCCAAAACCTTATTTTTTAGATGTAAACTTTATTTTAGAATTAGAACGCTAGATCAAGGCATCCAAGCAAATTCTAATGTTAGAAAAAAATTTTTTTTTAAATGAGTACTTGATTCTGCGTTTCTATCTATGTAAAATAAAAATGTTCTTGCGCGTCATTTGTTTACCCCTCAGCTGTCAAAAACAGCTGATCGCCGCCATATTGGAGTGGGGCATTAAAATGCATTATTACCTTTTGACTAAACCGGGACCTGACCTGACCTGATAAAAGACTGAACTAGTATAATGACATAACCTCATTCTGTCAAAACATGCGCAGACGAATTAGGAAAACACGCACGTCTTTTTTCGTCATTCGTCAAAAACCAGCCTGCTCCAAATCACTTTTTTAACACACAGAAAAAAAATAACCACAATTCTAGTGTCAAAACTGTCAAACAATTACTTATTTTTTCCACGCATACTTCGATCGTAAAATATTCGATGTTTTCATGGGATTTCCTGACGCATCACGCCAAGTTACCATGACAACACCACAAACATCGTAATTACCCCGACTTACCTTGAGTGTGACCTCCCAAATCGAACGTCGTGAATCGCATATTTCCGATCGACAGTTCCTCTGATGCTAAATGAAAAAAAATAAAAAAACATTCGAATTATTTTTAAATATTTTCAATGACGCGGTGATGATAAGGGAAAAACACGTTTCGTGATTGTGATTTGACGAAAAATTGATAACAATTTCAAGCCTGCCATGACTACTGTTTCATTAAAATTATAAACAATCATCTCTATTATTTACATCGAAGTCATATCTTGTTTACAAATGATGAAAAGTTGCATCATAAGAAAAAAAAATTAGGGAAAGAACAAGTTTTATTTTGTTGCTTTTTTTGTAATTATCTCACGTAATTCGCGCGATTTAAGGAAAAATATGCGATTACGTAAATTTTATGGTTTTTAAATAAATAATAAAACAACTAGACTTACCCCGAGGGGTTGACAACTTGGAAGTTTTGGTGTAAAAGCATGAAAAATTGTACAATTTTTTCAGGAATTTTGGAAACTTGAAATTTTTTTGGAAATTTTGGATATTTTTACATGATTTTGCAATTTTCTGGAAATTTTTTAGAAATTATGGAAATTTTGGTGTACAGATTTTTACCCAGTTGTCAACCCCTCGGGATACCCTTGCAATCTTTTTCTGAAATTTTGAAAATTTTTACGTGATTTTGCACATTTTCTGGATTTTTTTACAGATTTTTGCCCAGTTGTCAACCCCTAGGACTTTCGTCACATAAATCAACTTAGAATCAGCCACAGAGGGTGTAATTCCAAGTCAGTTTGTCAGTCACGTGACACAAGTCTAGTTGCAAATTTTTACAGATTTCTGCAATATTACATCTCACTGACAACTATTTTCATCCTATAACCATATATACACGCGGGTTATATATGATAAATAGACTTATGTCATCAGGAGACTGACATAAACTGACTTGAAATGACACCCTCAGTACAGAAAATTGACACGTTGCCATTTTCAACCCCCAACCCCTAACAGTCATGGCCAGCTTGAAAAAGTGGTCAAATGAAAGAAAATTAGTCGTGTTAAATAGAAAAAATGCTTACTAGGGTGTAGGGTAGGAAGATGCTGTGCGAGCCGATCATCCTTGAGCATGTGTAACAAAGTTGTCTTTCCGGCATTGTCGAGCCCCAGGAAGAGTAGCTTGCCCGACTTCTTCCACAAGCCTGTACAAGACGGGCAATTAGTAAAATCACACAAAACTCACCCCCTTGACATCCGTAAGGCATAAAATCTATCAAATTATCGTCAGACAACAATTTGATAATACTGGCCTTGCCTGATCCTCTTTGACCGAAGAACAGGTATCGCCCCTTGCGTTTCACCCCTTGAGCCCCAAAATTAAATCATGAAAACATAAAAACTGCAAACTCACCCCCGTTTCACCCCTTGAGCCCCAAAACTAAAGTATGAAAAATAAAAATGCAAACTCACCCAAGTACCCCAAAACGCCCGTAAACCAGTCCCAAATGAACATTTTTTTTTCCTGAAAATGAAGAAAATGTTTCAATAATCGATTTGGCACATTATCTGGAAAGATTTATTAATAATTTAGTGAAAAAACATGATTGCCATATTTTGACGTATAATGACATGACAACATTACAATTGGGGGGTCCTTGAAAGGACGCCAGGCGATAATTGCGAATTTTTAGGGGGGCGGTCGATACTTACTTGATAATTGAACTAAATTAACACTAATTAGATTAATTTCCGATAATTTTTAATTAATTTGGGGCTGGTTCTAAGTTTACCAGTAAATGGATTACTGTTGGCACTTGATGGGTGATGTCACTGAGTTGTTGTTGCCAACTGCTGGAACTGAAATGTCACTAGAACTGGTGAAATTAGAGGTGGGAGTGTTGTGTATACCTGGTTGCATACTTAAGGACGCTTGGCGATAATTGTGAATTTAAAGGGGGGTAGTCGATACTTACTCGATAATTGAACTAAATTAGCGCTAATTAGATTAATTTCCGATAATTTTTAATTAATTTGGGGCTGGTTCTAAGTTTACCAGTAAATGGATTACTGTTGGCACTTGATGGGTGATGCCACTGAGTTGTTGTCGCCAACTGCTAAAACTGAAATGTCACTAGAACTGGTGAGATTAGAGGTGGGAGTGTTGTGTATACCTGGTTGCATACTTAAGGACGCTTGGCGATAATTGTGAATTTAAAGGGAGGTGTTCGATACTTACTTGATAATTGAACTAAATTAACACTAATTAGATTAATTTCCGATAATTTTTAATTAATTTGGGGCTGGTTCTAAGTTTACCAGTAAATGGATTACTGTTGGCACTTGATGGGTGATGTCACTGAGTTGTTGTCGCCAACGGCTGAAACTGAAATGTCACTAGAACTGGTGAGATTAGAGGTGGAAGTGTTGTGTATACCTGGTTGCATACTTAAGGACGCTTGGCGATAATTGTGAATTTAAAGGTGGGTGGTCGATACTTACTTGATAATTGAACTAAATTAACACTAACTAGATTAATTTCCGATAATTTTTAATTAATTTGGGGCTGGTTCAAAGTTTACCAGTAAATGGATTACTGTTGGCACTTGATGGGTGATGTCACTGAGTTGTTGTTGCCAACGGCTAAAACTGAAATGTCACTAGAACTGGTGAACTTAGAGGTGGGAGTGTTGTGTATACCTGGTTGCATACTTAAGGACGCTTGGCGATAATTGTGAATTGAAAGGGGGGCAGTCGATACTTACTTGATAATTGAACTAAATTAACACTAATTAGATTAATTTCCGATAATTTTTAATTAATTTGGGGCTGGTTCTAAGTTTACCAGTAAATGGATTACTGTTGGCACTTGATGGGTGATGTCACTGAGTTGTTGTTGCCAACTGCTGAAACTGAAATGTCACTAGAACTGGTGAGATTAGAGGTGGGAGTGTTGTGTATACCTGGTTGCATACTTAAGGACGCTTGGCGATAATTGTGAATTGAAAGGGGGGCAGTCGATAGTTTCTTGATAATTGAACTAAATTAACGCTAATTAGATTAATTTCCGATAATTTTTAATTAATTTGGGGCTGGTTCTAAGTTTACCAGTAAATGGATTACTGTTGGCACTTGATGGGTGATGTCACTGAGTTGTTGTTGCCAACCGCTGAAACTGAAATGTCACTAGAACTGGTGAGATTAGAGGTGGGAAAGTGTAGTGTATACCTGGTTGCATACTTAAGGACGCTTGGCGATAATTGTGAATTGAATGAACTAAATTAACGCTAATTAGATTAATTTCCGATAATTTTTAATTAATTCGGGGCTGGTTCTAAGTTTACCAGTAAATGGATTACTGTTGGCACTTGATGGGTGATGTCACTGAGTTGTTGTTGCCAACTGCTGGAACTGAAATGTCACTAGAACTGGTGAAATTAGAGGTGGGAAAGTGTTGTGTATACCTGGTTGCATACTTAAGGACGCCAGGCGATAATTGTGAATTTAAAGGGGGGTAGTCGATACTTACTTGATAATTGAACTAAATTAACACTAATTAGATTAATTTCCGATAATTTTTAATTAATTTGGGGCTGGTTCTAATAGCGTATTCGGCTGGGGACTGCCCCAAAACCATCCCAGGACACCGTTACGCTGTCCGGGACTGTCTCAGGGCAACTCCAATCTAGGACGGTCACGTGACTGTCCTCTCCCGAGTTGAGTGAAAATAATTTCAATGCCATTTTTGAGTTCAATGGTTATATAAAATGTATAAAACAAAGTGTAATGGTAGCTGATGACTTGTAGTTGTGCTTGACATCAAGGTCAGGACAACACTTGTCCCAGCTTCGATAGGTGGTACAGATTTTGCGTCCCCACTTGGGTCGATATGCGCCAGCCGAATACACACTTCGAACCGTTCCGGGTTGGGACACTACCAGCCGAATACGCTAGAAATGTGTCCCAGTCATCTTTTGCGTTACTACGCATGCTCGGTCTGTCCTGAGACAGTCTGGGACTGCCAGCCGAATACGCTATAAGTTTACCAGTAAATGGATTACTGTTGGCACTTGATGGGTGATGTCACTGAGTTGTTGTTGCCAACCGCTGAAACTGAAATGTCACTAGAACTGGTGAAATTAGAGGTGGGAGTGTTGTGTATACCTGGTTGCATACCTAAGGACGCTTGGCAATAATTGTGAATTTAATGGGGGGTAGTCGATACTTACTTGATAATTGAACTAAATTAACACTAATTAGATTAATTTACGATAATTTTTAATTAATTTGGGGCTGGTTCTAAGTTTACCAGTAAATGGATTACTGTTGGCACTTGATGGGTGATGTCACTGAGTTGTTGTTGCCAACCGCTGAAACTGAAATGTCACTAGAACTGGTGAGATTAGAGGTGGGAGTGTTGTGTATACCTGGTTGCATACTTAAGGACGCTTGGCAATAATTGTGAATTTAATGGGGGGTAGTCGATACTTACTTGATAATTGAACTAAATTAACACTAATTAGATTAATTTACGATAATTTTTAATTAATTTGGGGCTGGTTCTAAGTTTACCAGTAAATGGATTACTGTTGGCACTTGATGGGTGATGTCACTGAGTTGTTGTTGCCAACCGCTGAAACTGAAAATGTCACTAGAACTGGTGAGATTAGAGGTGGGAGTGTTGTGTATACCTGGTTGCATACTTAAGGACGCTTGGCAATAATTGTGAATTTAATGGGGGGTAGTCGATACTTACTTGATAATTGAACTAAATTAACACTAATTAGATTAATTTCCGATAATTTTTAATTAATTTGGGGCTGGTTCTAAGTTTACCAGTAAATGGATTACTGTTGGCACTTGATGGGTGATGTCACTGAGTTGTTGTTGCCAACCGCTGAAACTGAAATGTCACTAGAACTGGTGAGATTAGAGGTGGGAAAGTATTGTGTATACCTGGTTGCATACTTAAGGACGCTTGGCGATAATTGTGAATTAAAAGGGGGGTAGTCGATACTTACTCGATAATTGATATAATTAACGCTAATTAGATTAATTTCCGATAATTTTTAATTAATTTGGGGCTGGTTCTAAGTTTACCAGGATAGGTACTGAGTTGTTGTTGCCAACTGCTGGAGCTGAAATGTCACTAGAACTGGTGAGATTAGAGGTGGGAAAGGGTGGACAGTGTTGTGTATATCTGGTTGCATATTTATATACCAAATTTGGCAGATGACAGAATTAACGTAGAATTTTGACAGTAAAAAGACGGCTGACAGTGTCCGCCATGACAGTTTTCTCCCCTCCAAATGTGCATTTCGTTATATCTCTTTTAATTAAAAACCTGAATTATGCCAATCATCGTTCGTCGATTTATCTGCAAGTTTCTCCTTGTCCAATAGTGGGGTACATACTTCAGAGTACTTATGCGATGAATATCCTCCGTATATTCATGGAATATACATAACTAGCATCAAATTGCTTAAGCAGCTGAACATTCAGGTGATAAAATGGATATTCTATGAATATACTTAGTATTTACATGCAAGGAACTTATTTATCTAATATCCATATGTACTTCACAGGTATATCAAAGTGATATTCATATGAAACTCAAGTGGATGTATTTTGATGCTACCAGGAACCAAAAAAACGACATTTTGGTTATACAAAGAATGTTCGTGGGTCATTCACAATGTAGAGTGTGTATATACAGACTAAGTTCACATATTCATGGATGAATATCCATTGTTTATTCACTGTACATACGACGGAATCGAGCCCTGTGATACAGATGAAGAATTTGGGCTTAAGGGTGAAAAAAATAAACCCAACGACGATATTATTTAGTTAATATTATTTACATTGTTTACATGTAAACGTAAACAATTATTGTTTACATGTAAACGTAAACAATTATTGTTTACACGTAAACGCACATCTCTAGTGTACAGTTAAAGTGACAGTTACAAAATACATATGGCCGCTAGTACCCCAACACCTAGGGTAATACCGGCCAAGTAAGCCTTTTTTACATAATTTTTATTTTCGTTCGTTTTTATGTTTTATGATTTTTAATTTGTCGTAATTCGGTTAAGAACACTCTGGGCTTCATTTTGAACCGTTTTTGCACAGCATCAGCGAATCTTTAACGGGCCGCCATTCCCCCAGTTTACCCTACACAGCGCGGTTGAATGTGGTGAGTGACTTTTGTTTTTATAATAATTGTGGCGTTTTTCAAAGAAAATTGTGGGCTCTATAAATTTTCCGGACTGCCCTTAAAGGGCTACAACCCCTAACATGCAGAATCACAAAAACACGAGAACTCAAAAACTAGCGTATCAAGACAGAATTTGGTAAGGTAATTTCCAGTGACACTGTGGGCGGATGAATAAATTTTCACTAAGATCTAACAAGGGGGATGAAATTTAAGGGTTGAAACTGGAAATTTTTTCTAGTAAATGGTGGTATAATATTGCTATAACACCAGTCGGTAGAAAATGTCTTGTCACTTAAGTTGGACTTAAAAATGACGAATGACGTTTCTCTTATGGTATAAACGTCATTCTTGTCATTTTAAGTACCCCTTAAAGTTAAGAAAGGTCGGTGGAATCGTGCACTAAAGTCTTTAAAACATTTTATACGAAGGCGTGGAACGGACAAGAGTAAAAAATTCTCATATTTTCGACTTCGAACAAGAAATTTCGACTTCGAGCTCGAAAATTTCGACTTTGAACAAGATATTATCACCTTCGAACTCGAAAATTTCGACTTCGAACTCGAAATTGAATCTACTGCGCAAGTCCTACTTCCTAACTCGAAAATTTTATTAATGCGCATGTGCCGCGTATCATCTGATGTATGACGCTTGCGCCGTTCGAATTTCGCACATGCGCATTAATAAAATTTTCAAGTTAGGAAGTAGGACTTGCGCAGTAGATTCAATTTCGAGTTCGAAGTCGAAATTTTGAGTTCGAAGTCGAAATTTCGTGTTGTAAGTCGAAATTTCGAGTTCGAAGTCGAAACTTTCGAGTTCGAAGTCGAAATTTTCAGGTTCGAGGTCGAAGTTTCGTGTTCGAAGTCGAAATTTCGTGTTTGAAGCGGAAATTTCGAGTTCAAAGTCGAAATTTCGTGTTCGAAGTCAAAATTTTGTGTTTGAAGTCGAAATTTCTAGTTCGAAGTCGTAATTTTCGAGTTTGAAGTCGATATTTTCGAGTTTGAAGTCGAAATTTTCAGGTTCGAAGTCGAAGTTTCGTGTTCGAAGTCGAAATTTCGTGTTTGAAGTCAAAATTTTGAGTTCAAAGTCGAGAAATTTCGTGTTTGAAGTCGAAATTTCTAGTTCGAAGTCGAAGATTTGTGTTCGAAGTCGAAATTTCGTGTTTGAAGTCGAAATTTCTAGTTCAAAGTCGAAATTTTCGTGTTCGAAATCGAAATCTTCAGGTTCGAAATCGAAGTTTTGTGTTCAAAGTCGAAATTTTCAGGTTCGAAGTCGAAATTTTGTGTTTGAAGTCGAAATTTCGTGTTATAACTGTGACAATGATGCCCCGCTGCGTGGACAAACACATCGTGTCTACTAGTAACTAGTGGATATTTTAAATTTATTCCCAAGGGCCGTACTCGACAATTTTAGTTATTTCAAAGCCCACCAACACATTATTAAAAAATTCGAGAACATATTAGAAAGATGGACAATTATTTATTTAACATTTTGTGGCTAAAAAGAAATGAAATTGATTCATGTTTTCAACCCCTTTATTATTTACAGGGGCGAGTTTATTTTTCCGGTGTTACATAACTCGTCGCCCTAGTACTTATTTCATCCACAGACCATCGACGAAGCAGGCGATTTTAGACCTTAACGTTTTAAGCATGGTAGTGATACACATCCAACTGTGAGAATCTTGAATGACTTCGGTTCTTATTTGATACACATGCGCTTCTCTCAGGGATGCTCTTGTGGATCTGCAAGCTTTGGATTTGGTTAGAAAGTCGACTCGAAATTGTTTGAGGCATCTTAAACCGTGATCGGCAGCTATGTAGCTGTAATAAAACCTTTTCACTTATCCTATTCATGTCTATTACCTGTCAGAGATAACCGCGCTAACGTAACCTCTTACCTTTTTAATTTTATTTATTAGGTAAATGTTGATTTATTTGAGCGATTTGAGGCACAGAATTAAAACAATCAACCAATACATGAATACATCATCCTATTAATGCCTCCCAACAAGGGATTTCATTGATTAGTTTTTCTTGTATAGTATTTCTTTTTAAAACAAACCATAATGGTTTGTAATTTTTTTACCTGATGGACAAGACGCTCGGGTTCTTGAGCGACAACGTTTGAACATCAGCATCACATCTGTTAAGGGTAATAAATAAAAGAAAACAGGGGGGTGTCTTTGACAATCAACATCATAAATAAGATAAGTCAAATGGCTTTATTACAAGCAGCAACCAACCATCTTATACTCATCCATTACCGCACATTCCGCGTCTTTTATAATTTATTCTAATTTTAGCAATTTAATCGTTCAACTGCTACTACTACTACTACTACTACCTACCCCTTTATTGAAATTGCGTTTATTTCATTGAATCAAATCCTTCACATATTTTTTTGGACTGGTTTTAATTAGGTAGGTATTTGTGTTGTAATGTGGAAAATGTTTACCTACCTACCACAACATAGGCGTACTTAGTCAAAATGGGTTCCTATATTCGAACAAACCCCACCCCACGTTTGATTTTTAAACAATTAAAATTTAAAACGGTGCAGAAACAACAGAATTTATTGCCGATGCTGAAAGCCAAATTCTGTTAGTCGTCCAGATTGTAGAAAATGTGACGTGCGAAAAGGTTTGTGGATCAAATAAGTACGAAAGTTGTAACCGGTGGATATGGATCAATAAGCGCTGAACTATTCCGGTATAAGTGGTGGATGTGTCTCAAATATACTTTGGAACGTTAAGGTCTAGAACGGTCTGCGTTGTCGATGGTCGGTGGATCAAATAAGTACTAGGGCGACGAACTCCTTGCGTATTTACTGACTTTAGTTGTTCATAAATAAATCAACAAAGTTTCAGAAAAAATAAATAAAATATAATTATCCGCTTGCAAAGAGTTAGGGGTGGTTAATAGTAGGGGTTGGTTTTAAGTTGAAAACTCATATGACCTTTTTTCAATAGTTGACCGAAGTCTATCGATCCCCGTAATTTTATGCTACCATTTATTTGAAGAAATTTCAAGTTTCAACCCTTAAATTTCATCCCCCTTGTTAGATCTTAGTAAAAATTTGCCCATCCACCTACAGCGTCGCTGAAAATTACCACACCAAATTCTGCCTTGATACGTAGAGTAGTTTATGAGTTCTCGTATTTTAGTGCCGTAGCAAAATGCGAGGCACTCTTGTTTTAACTTATTCGCTCGCTCGCTCGCTCGCTCCTCAGTCTGTCCGTCGGATAACTTGAGAACGGATTGAGATATCGAGCTGAAACTTGGTAGGCAGCTTCGCCTCCCGAAAAGTAAGGCGGGGATTGCTTTTGGGCCATATCGGACCAAGGGGGTGGGAGTTAGGGGTGAGAAACTTGAAGAAATTTCAATTTTCAACCCTTGAATTTCATTCCATTTGTTAGATCTTATTGAAAATTTATCCATCCACCTACAATGTCACTGAAAATTAACACACCCAATTCTGCCTTGATACGTTGAGTAGTTTTTGAGTTCTCGTATTTTTGTGTTTCTGCATGTTAGGGGTTGTAGCGCCTATAAGGGTGGTTTTTCTCAAAATATGAATGACACCTTCTTTGAATCATTAATGGAAAGCTACCGAATGACGCCAATTTCGACCAATACTTATTAATTTAAAGAAAAGGTCCATCCTCGAAGTGGCTTGTAATATTTATGAGTAGGTAGTAGGTAGTAGGTATTACTTCGTAATATATCAATTTGTGGCAAGACTTTGTTTACTACCTCATAATACTTATTAAGCGGAATTTCGAGTTGCAACCCCTAATTTCCACCCCATCTGTTAGATTTTACGAAAAAACGCATCCCCCGCAAAATTTCGCCGATACATGTGTGTACGTTGAGTTTCCGACAGCTGCGTGCAACCCTTGCGGAGTTATCATATT
Source organism: Pycnomerus fuliginosus (assembly GCA_963924575.1). NCBI lineage: Eukaryota > Metazoa > Arthropoda > Insecta > Coleoptera > Zopheridae > Pycnomerus > Pycnomerus fuliginosus. Next base: position 3,126,070 of record OZ004624.1, read on the forward strand.
TTTTGTGGTTTTCATCCCCTAAATTTCATCCCCCGAAATTAGCACCCTTTCACTTTCAACAGACTTGAGGGTCGAACGTACATACCAAGTTTCAGAAAGATACGTCCACTAGTTCTCGAGTTATTGCGATTAATAGTTTTTCGGTTTTTCACCCCTAACTCCCACCCCCGTGGTGCGATATGGCCCAAAAGCAATCCCCGCCGAGATTTTCCGGGTATACACCCGTGTACAAAATTTCAGCTCGATATCTGCTTTCGTTCTCAAGTTATGCGATGGACAGAGTAGACGGACGGCCGGTCGAGCGAGCGAGCGAGCGAGCGAGCGAATTCACTAATAATAGCAAGAATTCTGAAACAAACTTATTTCCTAGAGGGCAGGTAGGTGGGTAGGTACCGTCAACAGGGGATACATGAGACACCTGGGGTTGGCCAAACTGTAAATTTAGTGATATTCCTAGTATAACCTAACCTCAAATGTTTTGTTTTTTTTTGCTGGGTAACGTCAAAGAGTCAAGAAAGATTTTCTTGTATAAATTATTTGTTACATGACATTATGTTTACCTATCGACAAAATCGACAAAAATATGGTAATATTTTTGACGCATCCAGTAGGCGACACACAAGGCTATCATATACATATTTATTTTTGAAAGTATGTTTTATGTGAGACAAGCAATATGAAAAAGAAATAGAAAATCGTCACATGTATCCCCTGTTGACGGTACTCCTACTTATCTACCAATTTTATTAGTATTTCATTGTCTATAATCAATGGATTTGTGCCCACATTGGGAATTTTAAGATATCTGCGAGCCTCAGGTAAGCCAAACGTCTGGGTTTGTCCACGCAGCGGGGCGTCATTGTCACAGTAACAACCCTCGTAATGGGGCGGTTTTTAGGGTCTAAGTAGTTTATTATAAAAAATTGTGTATTTATTTCAAATAGAGCTTTATTTTCGAATACCGCACATTGTATGCGTACAATTTGCATCTTTATTTAACAATCATAACATCAACAACAGTATTAATTAAATTGCTCGCGGCAGTAGGTACAGGATGTCAACAAATATGACAAAATTTACATTCATCCTGTAAGTACACATGCCATTTCCATTTAGAGCAAATTTTCATCACTGTAGAAAATCCATAATAAAATACCTAAAAAAAGCCGTGGACAGCCACTGCTCTTGAAGCTATTTATGTTTGAAGCGTGAACAACATTTACGTGAAGAATTGATCCGTGTGGCCTTAGGGGTAAAAAACGGGGGTAGTTTTCTTAGATGAATGATGTAAATAGTAAATACATTACGCTTAATTATTATAAATAAGACACAAGGGTGAGATTGTAGCGTCTTGACTCGTCAGAGATGGGTTTTTGCACTAAACATTTACGAGTGAGAGTATTAAAGCAGGCATCTTGTTTTTAATAATTAAGGTCATGGTTGTTAATCGTAAATATTGCTAAACAAGATTAAATCGCACCCCTAACACTAAAACTTAACAATTTCACACAAACATATCGCGTGTATAAATTATTTCAAATCTATCAACTAATTATTTACAATATCACAATTTAGTCTGTACATATTTTACATTGAAACTACAACTTACCTTACACTTAAAACAACAGTTAGGTCATTAAATACCCACCTCTGCGCTCTAACGCTATGTACATCGTTTCACACGTTCTAAAAGCTCAAGTACATGATCGTTTTTGCGTCCGTATTATGCGCCGCAATGTTTTAGGAAAGTTTTAGTATTGTAGCGCCTCACGATATTATTACACCCACAGTTAAAATAAAACATCGAAAAAACTTCAAAAAAGAAACGTTTTAATGGGGGGTACGTAAACGAGAAAAAACAGGGGGTTGTAACGTGAACATGCAAGGGGTTGGATCGTATACTAAATTATAATAAAAATTGGAAACAGCTTTGGAATGGTGGGTATGTTTTTGGATCCCTTTTCTTATATGTAGGAGTAGGGTCCGTCGGTAAGGGCGCTACAAAGCAGCAGTCAGGAGTTGTCGTCCTTGTTTGTGCCTCCACCCCCGGTGCCGCTGCCCTGTCCGGTGCCGGAGCGACCACGGACTTGCTTGTACTCGAGGCCGGGGTCGAACTGCATCAGGACGAATACCTGAAAGGAATGATTTATTTTCGTTTTTTTAACCTCTTAAGTATTTAAATGCTAAAAATGTATTTCAAATACTTTTTAAATACATTTTCTGCAAATGTAGTGAAATATAAATACATTAAAAATGTAGTTAAATACTTTTAAATACTCAGGGACAAAAAAAATAAAGCTTGATCCGTACTAACGATAAGTCTGAAAAATACTTTTTTTCAAGTATTTAAATACAAATACTTTGCTAAAAATGTATTTCAAATACTTTTTTTAAGATACATTTTCTGCAAATGTCGTTAAATGCATTGAAAATTGAAAATGTATTTAAATACTTTTAAATACTCAGGGACAAAAAAATAAAGCTTGGTCCGTACTAACGATAAGTCTGAAAAATACTTTCTTCCAAGTATTTAAATGCTAAAAATGTATTTCAAATACACTTTCTGCAAATGTGGTTAAATACAAATACAAATACATTGAAAATGTATTTAAATACTTTTAAATACTCGGGGACAAAAAAAATAAAGCTTGGTCCGTACTAAGGATAAGTCTGAAGAATACTTTCTCCGAGTATTTAAATACAAATGCTTTATTAAAAATGTATTTCAGATACTTTTTAAATACGTTTTTTGCAAATGTAGTTGAATACAAGTACAAATACATTGAAAATGTATTTAAATACCTTTAAATACTCGGGGACAAAAAAAATTAAGCTTGGTCCGTACTAACGATAAGTCTGAAAAATACTTTTTTCCAAATATTTAAATACAAATATTTTGCTAAAAATGTATTTCAAATACTTTTTAAATACATTTTCTGCAAATGTCGTTAAATACAATTACAAATACATTCAAAATGTATTTAAATACTTTTAAATACTCGGGGACAAGAAAGATAAAGATTGGTCCGTACTAACGATAAGTCTGAAAAATACTTTTTTCCAAGTATTTAAATACAAATACTTTGCTAAAAATGTATTTCAAATACTTCTTAAATACATTTTCTGCAAATGTAGTTAAATACAAATACAAATACATTGAATGTATTTAAATACTTTTAACTCAACCCTTTTTCATCCCTCTTTCAACATTCTCTCAATCCTTCCACAACCATCTTAAATACATTTTCTGCAAATGTAGTTAAATACAAATACAAATACATTGAAAATGTATTTAAATACTTTTAACTCAACCCTTTTTCATCCCTCTTTCAACATTCTCTCAACCCTTCCACAACCATCTCTTAACCCTGTTTTAACCCACTCTCAACATTCTCTCAACCCTCTCTCAACCTTCTCTCAACCCTCTCTCAACCCTTTTTCATCGCTCTTTCAACCCTCTCGCAACATTTTCTCAACCCTCCCACAGCCATCTCTCAACCCACTCTTAAGCCTATTTTAGCCCACTCTCAACATTCTCTCAACCCTCCCTCAACCCCCCTTCAACCCTCAACCTTCTCTCAACCCTCTCTCAACCCTCGCTCAACCTTTTCTCAACCCTTTCTCAACCCTCCCTCAACCCTCAAACAACCCTCTCTTCACCCACTTTCAACTCTCCCTCAATCCTCCCTCAACCCTCTTTCAACCCTCTCTCAACCATCTCTCAACCCTCTCTCAACCGTCTCTTAACGTTGAACGTCATGACCACTTCAACACATCTTTAACACCTTCAAGTAAAAACGCAAATATAACGTTATAAATGCAACGTTTGTTCAATGTACAAAAGTCTCTGTTCGTTATAAATAAGTCGTGATTTGGACGTCATTTCTTACACGACTAAAAAACCTTAGGAATATTATAACGTTTATGCAACGTCCAAAATTACACAACCTATAGTTGTTGACGCATTATCAACGTGTTTTGTATGTTATTTTACCTAATTTCGTTTTGAAAAGTTGGATTTTACATTACTTTTGAATATCATGTAATGTCACTTATTTAATAACTGGCACGTAATGACAATTGAAATGAGTTGTGTAAATTTAATTACACAACTAGTCATGTAATGAAAATTACACAACCCATTTCTTACAAAAAAGAAACAGAACAAAATTTCTTAACCTATAATAATTTTAAGATTTATAAACATTAAAAACGAAGTTACTGCAAGTGCAACTGGCGAAATTCAATCCTGCAGCAGAAAGTTCTGCTGCTGATAAGTCCTTGATGATTTCTTCCCTGGGAGTTCGCACATTAATAGAGTTCTCTCCCAAAATGTTCTTATTGCCAAGTGAATTTTCGACGTTACCTTTGGCCACGTTTCCTCCGACTACGTTTTCTCCCAAAATCTTAGCAGCAATTCTTTTCTTATTGCCTAGTGAATTTTCGACGTAACCCTCAGCCACGGTATTAGACTTCCAGCCGCCATGTTGTTTAATTTTCAGAATATCGGCTCCTGAATCAGCAAGCAATGAAGCTGAGGAACGCCTGAAACAATGTCCCGTGTATTCAGAAGGGTTGGGTAAGCCAAGATATTCAGCAATAGTTTTTGGCAAATTTCCGAATGTATTTATTCCTACAGGTTGCACTCCACACTTTTCTTTTCTGTAATTTACAAAAAAGCGGTCATGCTTGGTAATTTGAGGTCGCATATTGATGTATTTTCGAATAATGTCCACCAAATCTATTCCAGAAATATCTCCTTTCGTGACAACAAATTCTCGCCTTATGTATGTTTTTGATTCTGGAATAGTAATTCTAAAATAAGTATTTTCATCTACGACGTCCTGTACACGTAAAAATGTTAATTCTGATTTTCTACAAGCACCAGCTACACCAATTATCATTGCCACCTGCAAAACAACCCTCTATTAACTAAACAAATAATCATTATTAAACCATACCTTGACAAATAAAAACTGTTTGTCTTCAGCATCCTTTATAAATTTTTCAAAATCTTCTTTATTGAAAATCCTGGATTTTTTGGCTTGATAACCCGTTGACCTCCTTTTCAATAATGCCACTAAAGTTGTATATTTTGCAATGTCAAGGTTTTTCTTAACTTTTAGTTCCGACTTCAGCATTGAGTACGTCGTCCACTTTGTAGATGACTTCAAGGTTTTCATTGATTCGAAATATGCCATCATTACCTTCTCATTAATGGTATTTACTCTCTTCTCTTGGCACCACTCCTCAAATTTCTTGTAAGCAACTTCGTACCGTCCTCTTGATTTTTCGGGTATCAAGTCTCCCAGAGCCAAATTTGCGCATTCCTCTATATCAGACGGTATTTCTTGATTATCAAAATCTGCATTCATTCTTTTAAATCTGACAGATTTATAAAATTTTTGTTATATTTGTTTTATGTCGTTATGGAAACAATGGAAAGGAAATCTAAGAATCTAGATTTTGTTATTTTTTTTAAATAATTAAGGGCATCGATGAGTAATCCTATTTCTTTTCAAAACGAAATTAGGTAAAATGTTGTACGTAATACGTTATGAAAAGCCCGAATTGTTTCACTCGCATAATTTGCAAAACTCGCTAACGCTCGTTTTGGCAAATGTTATGCTCGTGAAACAATATGGGGCTTTTCATAACTAATTACGTAAATAACTAATATCGACGTTATTTTAACGAACGAAAAGTTTCAACTTCCAAAAAACGTCATATTTACGTAGGCGTTGCAAAATGTACCAAAAGTAAACGTGATTTTCGCGTCGAGAGAATGTCGTGTCACGAATCACCAAAAATTCAACCAGTGACGTGAAATCAACCACCCTAACGTTATTTCGACGTTAAAAAAACGTTAAAAAAACATTCTTTCAACCCTCCCTCAACCATCTCTCAACCCTCTTTCAACCCTCTCTCAACGTTCTCTCAACCCCCTTTCAACCCTCTTTCAACCATCTCCAACCCACTCTTAACCTTGTTTTAACCCCCTCTCAACCCTCTTTCAACCTTCTCTCAACCCTCTTTCAACCCTCTCTCAACCTTATCTCAACCCTCTCTCAACCCTCTCTCCACCCTATCTCAACCCTCTCTCAACCCTCTTTCATCCCCCTTTCAACCCTCTCTCAACCCTCGTGAAAAAGAAGGGTCAAGAAAAAAGTAACGGTTCGCTAATTATTCGCAAACATCATAGATTTGCCTTCTTGACTTTAGACAGCGAACTATTCCGTCACAAAATAGGCAGATTTCGGCAACCAATAATAATTATTGTCCGTTAACTCAACACAAAAATCTTTCAAGCATCAAAAAATAAAAAATTTATCGACCCAAACGCCATAAATCAATATTTTTACGACCAACAGCCGGTAAATAAAAACAGATAATGAAACCCGACATTTATCTATTATTATTCTTTTAATCGTTATTTTTAGAGGCAATAAGAGTGCCAACGCGATCCGGTAGACACCGAGTAGAACTGACATATCCAGCTAATAAAAACCACCGAGTTTATTTTCAGTGTGCAGACGCGGCTCGATTAATCAAATGGCTATTTATGTGACAAGTGGGAAAAGTACATCATTTTCTTGCGCGGGTGCACGCAAGTGAGAAAATGATGCATTTTGCCACGATTTTTCATAATCCCGATCGATACATTCAAAAACTATAATTGGCGAAGCACTGAAAAAGATTTGGTGTTTTTTCATAACTTGCATGAAATATTTAGTAATCACGTGATGACTTTTTATTTTGTAATTTACAGAAAAAAGTGTAAATTTGCAGAAAAACTGTAAATTTACGAAAAAAGTGTGAATTTACGAAAAAAATGTCAATTTACGAAAAAAGTGTAAATTTACGGAAAAAGTTTGAATTTACAGAAAAAGCGTAAATTTACGAAAAAAGTGTAAATTTACGGAAAAACTCAATTTACGAAAAAAGTGTAAATTTACGGAAAAAGTGTGAATTTACAGAAAAAGTGTAAATTTACGAAAAAAGTGTAAATTTACGGAAAAAGTGTAAATTTACTGAAAAAGTGTAAATTTACAGAAAAAGTGTAAATTTACGGAAAAACTCAATTTACGAAAAAAGTGTAAATTTACGGAAAAAGTGTAGATTTACGGAAAAAGTGTAAATTTACAGAAAAACTTTGTTTTTGAGGGTTAAAAAAAATATTATTAATATTATTATTATACTAACCTGGTCTGTGGGTAGCAACTGAAAGTCATCAGGTGGATTCGTGACGACGTATCGTTTACTACTGGCGTCACATGACGAACTCGTATCTCTAAACCTATAGAGTCCTATACACAACATCCCGAACTGTTTAAGGGCGGCCACGAAGAGGTCGCCGTATTTTCCCGCCTCCCCGAATTGTGCCAGGGGACCGTCGTAGAGGGAGATTTGCCCCACGCGGCATCTATCTCGGTTTGATAGGCTGTCCGCGGTGCTAAAACAAAGTTTTACAGAAAAAGTGAAAGTTTACAGAAAAAGTGTAAATTTACAGAAAATGTGTAAATTTACAGAAAAAGTGTAAGTTTACAGAAAAAGTGTAAATTTACAGAAAAAGTGTAGATTTACAGAAAAAGTGTAAATTTACAGAAAAAGTGTAAATTTACAGAAAATGTGTAAATTTACAGAAAAAGTGTAAATTTACAGAAAAAGTGTAAATTTACAGAATAAGTTAACAGAAAAAGTGTAAATTTACAGAAAATGTGTTAATTTACAGAAAAAGTGAAAATTTACAGAAAAAGTGTAAATTTACAGAAAATGTGTAAATTTACAGAAAAAGTGTAAATTTACAGAATAAGTTAAATTTACAGAAAAAAGTGTAAATTTACAGAAAAAGTGTAATTTACAGAAAGTGTAAATTTCCAAAAAGTGTAAATTTCCAAAAAGTGTAAATTTACAGAAAAAGTGTAAATTTCCAAAAAGTGTAAATTCACAGAAAAAAGTGTAAATTTACAGAAAAAGTGTAAACAGAAAAAGTTTTTCAAGACACTCAATTTACATTGAAGCTTCTTGAAGCAAAATGATGCATAATTATTCTCAAAGGGGATGAGGGTAAGTTCAATGAAAAATTCTTGGAGTTTCGAAGTCAATCCACAAAAGCTTGTTTATGTTAATTAAGGGTGAGACATGTTTCGGGGATTAAGCCCCATCTTCAGTCCTGAACAAACAAAAAACACTTATAATCTATAAAATACAATGAGCACTTACTTCTCGGGAGTTACATGAAAAAAGTGAAATTGTAAAAAATCGGTTAAAATTTAAAAATTTTGGCAAATTAGCACTTAGGAAGTTGAAAACTCGTAAAGGGGGATGAAAAGTCCAAAGGGATGAAAATTAATCGTAATTAAACAGAATTACAGAAAATAACATAACATTGTTAATTAGAAACCGTCAAATCTACAGATATCAATAAATTTATTATTATTTATTATTATTATTATAAATGTAATTCAGAAAGGGTAATTTGATTTTCCGAAATCGTAAATTGTAATTCATGTAATGTTTTCTGGATTTCAAACGATTCTTTCGAAATTGCAAACGATTTTTAATAAAAAATTTTAGTAAAAAATAGACAGTCTAACGTTGGTAGGATTCATTGTGACTAATTATGGCAAAATAGTGGAAAACAAGTTTAAAATTTCGCCTTGTCTTAAAAACAGATATTTATTAATTATTTTTGAAATAATGTAACCCCGAAACATGTCTCACCCTTAATTAAAATAAACAAACTTTTGTGGATCGACTTCGAAACTCCAACAATTTTTTATTGACGAACATTGAAGCTTACCTGTAGCCGCCTCGAAGTCCCGCCCCTTCCGCCAAAATCAGTTCAAGCTCGGGGGTGGCACCCCCCGTTATAAGGGAGCGAATCAACGTTAAGGCATTTTGATTGAAATAAGTCTAAAAATTTGGAGTTTTTTTAGTAAAAAGGGGATGATTTCTCACCGTGGACATCAAAGAATCTAAGACACTGACAGCGAAAGCGGTCCCACATGCGAAGGGTTGGGTTAAGTACAATTCTGTGTCTGGATCGTCGTCGTCGTCTTGGTCCAAAAATTGGACGTTGCTGTCGTTGACCAGTTCTGAAAAGTAAAAAAAAAGGTTTTTTTTTTAGTTTTTCGTTGACAGGGATGATTTTGCTGCGGTTGTCGTGGGGGTTGGTGTGACCGAGTAAACGATGTAATTAACGAATTTCCAGTAACTAGCCCTGGGATTAAACTAATATAAAATAATGTCTGACCGCCTGAAGATGTCACTTGCAACGGTGTTCGAAACGTCGGTAAGAATAAACCAAATTCAAACAATATATAATCTTACTTTCTTCGTTTTTTTTGTGGTTTTTTTAGTTTTTCGTTGGCAGGTCGATGATTTGCTGCGGTTGTCGTGGGGGTTGGTGTGACCGAGTAACCAACTGGATATAGGTAATTAACGAATTTCCAGTAACAAACCCCGGGATTAAACTAATATTAAATAATATCTCACCCCCTGAAGATGACACTTGCAACGGTGTACGAAACGTCGGTAAGAATAAACCAAATTCAAACAATATATAATCTTACTTTTTTCCTTGTTTTTGTCGTTTTTTTAGTTTTTCGTTGGCAGGTCGATGATTTCTTTGCCAAGCGGAAATTACCACGAGTCGAAGACGGGGGTTGAAAAATCGCAAAGGAAGATGAAAAGAAAACAGACGAAAATAACCCAATTATGCAAATTTTGGGTTTTGGGGGGTTGAAATCGTGCGAAGAGGGTTGAAAAAGTGCAAAAGGAAAAACATAATCTAAATCAGTAAAATTTATTATCGTAGAAAGACAAAATTGCGCAAATTTTACAAAATTAACGCTCGTGAGGTTGAAAAATTGCGAAGGGAGATGAAGTCAAGGGGGTGAAAATTACACGAAAAAGAAGCGGTCTGCGTAAATTTTGGTTTTTGAGGGGTTTGAGGGTGAAAGGGGTTGAAAAATTGTGGATTGATTAAAAGTTAATGAAGATGGCTTTGAATTACAGAAGAAGCACAAAAAAGACCGAAAAGATAAAAATGTTTTTTTTCTCTTTTGCGATTTGTGATTGACTAATTTAGTATTTATTGTAGTGAATTGCATAAATTTATTGTCTACTTTCCTACATGTTTCGCCTTACAGGCATCCTCAGGGAATTCAATCAAAGAATGAGAGATTGTTATTGTTTAACCAATTGTTACAGATAAAAACATATTATATTGAAAACATTGAATATTTGGCTAAACAATAACCATAATAATATTTTGCTATGTTAAGTTAAGGTAATCTCTCTCATTTTTTGAATTCCCTTAGGATGCCTGTAAAATAGATAATAAATTTATGCACTTCACTACAATAAAAACTAAATTGTTACATAAAATTTATTTACCCCGATGTTTAAGAAGTGACGCCCTCTACCGAATGGCTCATTTGCTCATTTGATCATTCTTCCGGTAGAGGGCGTCAAAACTTTCTTTCACTTCTTATATATTCTTTTCAAAAAAATCTGACCCAAACCCAGTATCCATAAGAAAAATGCGGGGTCTTTTATGAGGTGGAAATTAGGGGTGGAAACTCGAATTTTTACTAAATAATTAGGGTTGAAATTAGTACCATTCGATAGCTTTTTATTGATGGTATAGAAAAGGACTTCATCATCATTGGCGAAAAACCACCCTTAAAGACGCTACAGCCTTGAAAACACATCAGAAACACTAAATCACAAAAACTTAAAAACTATTCTAGAGATCAGGGCAGAAGGAGAAACACATCGAGGCGCAGCCGAGCCCATTGAAGGCTTTTATTATTTCATATGCGAGGCGAAGCCGAGGGTAATGAAAATTTTCGTACTAATTTCTGATAGAAAAAGCGCGGCAATAGTTATTTGTACAACTAGTAATGCTTAAAAAACTGCTCAGTATAGGTGTCCGTGACACCCCACTAAACTGGCTCGCTTGTTATTTGAACAACCGCACTCAGAGAGTGGTGGTCGATGGTGTGGCTTCCGAGAGGGTTGCTGTTCGTGCGGGCGTTCCTCAGGGGAGTGTGCTTGGCCCGGTGCTTTTCATTGTATTTGTCAACGATATGGTTCTCGGAGATGTTATGCTTACACAATTTGCAGATGACACAACTATCTCCGTCTCCGCGAAAGATATAAACACATTAAGTTGTTCTGCAAGTAGATCCGTCACAAATATGGTCCAATATTGCCATGATAATGGAATGAAATTAAACAATAAAAAAACCCAACTTATTCAGTTTTCGGCGTCGGCTAGGGATTACAGCATTTTGGTAAAAATGAGTGGCAAGGCTTTGTACGAATCTGAGAGTGTAAAATTTTTGGGTATTCACTGGGACAACCGCCTAAAATGAGATTTGCATGTGGATCTACTGTGCAGGAAAATATCCAGCCATTGCTATGTTCTTTGGCAGCTGAGGGAGCATGTTGATCTTGACGTACTAGTGACGTATTACCATGCACATATAAATTCTCTCCTGAGTTATGGAATAATATGCTGGGGGAACTGCTCAACGGTGAGCAAGCTATTTATTGTGCAAAAGAGAGCCCTGAGAACAATTTTATTCAAAAATAAGTCAGAATCGTGCAGGGGCCTTTTTCCAAGGCTGCGCTTGCTCACAGTGCATTCCTTGTATATCCTTCATTGCGTTATACACGTGAAGAAGAATCTGATGAACTTCGGGAGCTGCTACCAGGACAGGCAAATTAATTATAATTTAAGGTGTCAAAGCGGGGTTTTAATCCCACAACATAGGCTGAGTGTCACAACAAACAGCTCGTATGTAATGCCTCTACGGCTATATAATAAACTACCCGACCACATAAAGGATATACAAAATGTAAGTCTCTTTAAGCATAATGTGAAATCACTGCTACTAGCGGGTACATATTACTCTGTTGATGAGTATTTGCAACCGCACCTATAGATGTTTGTTTGTCAACATGATGTTTTGTACCTATTGTCATTAGTGTATTTTTTGTGTTTTATTTTATTGCTATTTATATCTATTTAGATATTATATTGACTGACGACCTTATGTACTCATTTGTACCACAGAAGGCAAATACATATTATTATTATTAAAGTAAAACTTTTTTTCATGATTTTTTTGTATATTCCCCCCATACCCGAAAAAGTGGAAAAGATTTTTTTTTCTATATGGGGAGTCATGCTTGGCAACACTGGGTAGCCCTTTACTTCCTTGGTTAATATAATGTAACAATGTAAAGATGTAAAGATGAAAAAATGTTAAAATCGTTAAAAAAAGTGATACTTTCATTACGATTTTTTCGTTAAAAAAAGTGGTACTTTCATTACGATTTTTCATTAAAAAAAAGACGACTTTCATTGTAAATATGCAAAAAATGCCATTGAAGTGATTGTGTTCACCTGGAAATTACAAATCTTAACCCCCTAAGCTTCGGCTTTCTGTGCCGAAAAGGAGGTTGCCACTGATTGAAACGAACATCTGTTGAGATTAAATAAATAATAAATAAATGTTATTAAATTAAGCCATATTTCATCATTTTACACTTTTTTCTCCCGTATTGTATAATATTTGTTCTGGTAAATAAAGTAAAAAAAAAAAAAAAATTACCAGTGATCATGGGGACGTTAGCACCATAGACAGACCCCCTCCTTTGCAGGATTATGGGGCTTCCCACGGGTGTTCCTGCCTCGTTCCCCCCGTTGCCTTGGCTGAGTACGCCAATGGTATCGTCGAAGGTCATGGCCTTGATGTTGAGTGAGGCCAGGATCGCCTCTTTGTCGGCCAAAGTCGGGTCGTCGTTGCTTGGCACTTTCGCTGATAAGATACAGCACATATCACATAGATTGACGTTCACAGCACGAAGGTCCGCCCTGCTTAACGGAGAGCCCTGAAAAAAATAATTAATTGAGAAAAAGTGTAAACTTACAGAAAAAAGTAAATTTACACTTTTTCCGTAAATTTACACTTTTTCCGTAAATTTACACTTTTTCTGTAAATTTACACTTTTTCTCTAATTTAACTTTTTCCGTAAATTTACACTTTTTCTCTAATTTAACTTTTTCTGTAAATTTACACTTTTTCCGTAAATTTACAATTTTTCTGTAAATTTACACTTTTTCCGCAAATTTACACTTTTTCCGTAAATTTACACATTTTCCGTAAATTTACACTTTTCCACTAAATTTAACTTTTTCCGTAAATTTACACTTTTTCTCTAAATTTAACTTTTTCCGTAAATTTACACTTTTTCCGTAAATTTACACTTTTTCCGTAAATTACACAACTTTCACTTACATTTAGGACTGAAATCTTGGGCAAATTCTGCAGCATCTTCCACTCCCTCCTTATGTAGTCCACGGAGCCGACAATGACCACGTGCTTCAGTTCGTGGTAGTGGAAATTGCTGGCCCTGAGGGGCATCACTAAATTCCTTAAACCGATTAGGGGTGAATCTGGATCAGCGAAAAGGCACACCACGACGTGCCCGTTTAATACTGTCATCGCGGCCTGATTACGGTCCTGAAATTCAAAAAATCCTTGAAAATTTCTGACCTGATCGAGAGTTATAAAAAAAGGTCCTGCGTTATAAAGTGACCTGATAAATAAAACCAACCCTTAGGCCATTAAGAACCCCTAACGCTTTTATTTATCTTTTCTAAAATCCTATTGATTTATTTATAAATACCCGATGTATGTTTTAGAAAAAAAAAAAAAATTTTAAAAACGAATCTTACCAGAATACATTCTTCCAAGTTCCTCGCCGGCCCCCAATGAAACATCCCCGTGCTGTCATACTTCATTTCCGTCTTTTCGAAATCGAAATCCTTCGCTTGATCGTCGGCCAACCCCACCGGAAGGGCCACCCCATTATTATTCTGATTATTGCCTCCGCTGCTTCTGCTCGTGGGCCTGAAAACCACCCCTAAATGACACCCCTTCCAACAAACGATCGACTACACACTTGCACTACGCTTCTATAGCTCATTCTATGCTTTAAACATCAGAGAATCATACATCGAGATCAGAAAACCTCTAGGGGTGGGTTCATGCCAACTAGTAAATTTTATTTTTTTTTCCAACGGTTAGAACTAGAGTTAAATGTTAACGTCATGCTTCTTAGAGAGAGAAGGTTTAAGTTCTCTAAATATTGGTTTGACTATCGGCAGACAGCGTAGAAGTTTGTAAAATTGTAGCTAAAAGTGAAATTAGGGTAAGAAGCATAACTGAGGACAAGTTGTGTTATCGCACGGGGTTAAAAAACACAAAAAGCAAAGAAAACTAAGTCAAATTACACACAGCGGGCACACGTACGCTTTCAACGTTAAAATTTTACGCTTTTTTTACGCACGTATTGTATATTTGTACTGGTAAATAATGTAAAAAAAAAAAAAAATTTAGGTTAAAATTTTACACTTTTTTCTCACGTATTTTTCCTGGAAAAAAAAGTAAAAAAAAAAAATTGAGGTTATAATTTTAAACTTTTTTCTCACGTATTGTATTATATTTATTCTGGTAAAAAAAGTAAAAAAAAAAAAAAAATGTTGAGGTTAAAATTTTACACTTTTCTCTCACGTATTGTATTATATTTTTTCTGGTAAAAAAAGTTAAAAAAAAAAATAAATAACGTTGAGGTTAAAATTTTATACTTTTTTCTCACATATTGTACTTTATTTGTTGTGGTAAATAAAGTAAAAAAAAAAAAAATCGCGTTGAGGTTAAAATTTCAAACTTTTTTCCCACGTATTGTATATTTGTTCTGGTAAAAAAAGTAAAAAAAAACAAAAATCATGTTGAGGTTAAAATTTTACACTTTTCTCTCACGTATTGTATTATATTTTTTCTGGTAAAAAAAGTAAAAAAAAAAAATAACGTTGAGGTTAAAATTTTATACTTTTTTCTCACATATTGTACTTTATTTGTTGTGGTAAATAAAGTAAAAAAAAAAAAAAAATCGCGTTGAGGTTAAAATTTCTAACTTCTTTCTCACGTCTCCTGAGATTATATGTGATAGATAAAGTACCTGCTGTTTTATGATGTTTTATTGATGTTTTTGTTGTTTTTCTTATGATATTTTCTTATATGTTCTGTTCTTTTTACCAGTGTACATCTCGCCGTCTCTGTATTGTAATAGCTATTGCTAATAAAGATTATTATTATTATTATTATTTGTTCTGGTAAAAAAAGTAAAAAAAAAAAAAATCGCGTTGAGGTTATAATTTTAAACTTTTTTCTCACGTATTGTATTATATTTATTCTGGTAAAAAAAGTAAAAAAATAAAAAGAATCATGTTGAGGTTAAAATTTTACACTTTTCTCTCACGTATTGTATTATATTTTTTCTGGTAAAAAAAGTAAAAAAAAAAAAAAATTACGTTGAGGTTAAAATTTTAAATTTTTTTCTCACGTATTGTACTATATTTGTTGTGGTAAATAAAGAAAAAAAAATAAAAAATCGCGTTGAGGTTAAAATTTCTCACGTATTGTATTATATTTGTTCTGGTAAAAAAAGTAAAAAAAAAAAAAAAAATCCTGTTGAGGTTAAAATTTTACACTTTTTTTTCACGTATTGTACTATATTTGTTATGGTAAATAAAGTAAAAAAAAATAAAAATTGAGGTTAAAATTTACACTTTCTTCTCACGCATTGTATTATATTTTTTCTGGTAAAAAAAGTAAAAAAAAAAAATACAGTTGAGGTTAAAATTTCAGACTTTTCTCACGTATTGTATTATATTTGTTCTGATAAATAAAGTAAAAAAAAAAAAAATCACGTCACTAGTTGGAAAGATGACGTTGAAATTTCGGTGAAATCAGACACGTCATTTTTTCGACATCAAAATCACGTTATCTCATTGGACATTTCGTGATTATAACGTCTTTTAAACGTTCGTTAAAATGACGTCTATTTGATCACGTATAAAACACGTGCACAATGCGTCAAACTATACGTGTGGGTGTGTTATTTTGAACGTTATAACTACGTTACAATATCAACGTTCTTTAGTTGTGTTTGAAGTAACGTTCAAATATCAACTTAAAGTATTTCTAACGCACGGATACTTTGCACGTTGAATAGACGTTACGATATTACCATTTTTTAGTCGTGTTTGAAGTAACGTTCAAATCTCGTCTTAAAGTGGAATATTTCTAACCAAAGTTACACTTTTGCAAGTTGAATAAACGTTTCATCTGCAACCTTAAACTTTAGTCGTTTTATGCACGACTTGAAAACGTGTAAAAATGGTGCAATATGTGTGTAATTTTGAACGTTATAAGTGCGTTACAATATTTGCGTTTTTTAGTAGTGTTTAAAGTAACGTTCAAATCACGGCTTAAAGTGGAATATTTCTAACCAACGGACACGTTGAACAAAGATTGAATTTATAACGTTATATTTGAGTTTCTATACATACGACTTAAAAACGTGTCGAAATATACCCACGGCGTTCAACGTTTAATAAGTGTACGAAAGCGTGGAGCTGCCATATTTGCTGACTTTTTTTATTTTGTAATTTACAGAAAAAGTGTAAATTTACAGAAAAAAGTGTAATTTACAGAAAAAGTGTAAATTTACAAAAAAAAGTGTAAATTTACAGAAAAAAGCTAAAAAGTGCAATTTACAGAAAGTGTAAATTTACAGAAAAAGTGTAAAACACTTTTTTCTGTAAATTACTTTTTCTGTAAATTTACACTTTTTTACAGAAAAAGTGTAAATTCACAATTTTTTCTGTAAATATACAACTTACACTTTTTTCTGTAAATTTACACTTTTTTTTGAAAATTTACACTTTTTGTAAATTTACACTTTCTGTAAATTACGCTTTTTTCTGTATATATTTACAATTTACACTTTTTTCTGTAAATATACACTTTTTCTGTAAATATACACTTTCTTATAGAAAAATTGTAAATTCACACTTTTTTCTGTAAATATATACATAATTTATGCTTTTTTCTGTAAATTTACACTTTTTTTTGAAAATTTACACTTTTTCTGTAAATTATCACCGTGTGCGCTCGGTTGAATTTTAGTCGAATCGTCAACGTCAAATTAACGTTAAACAGACGTTAACATTGTCTGGCCACCTATTTCCGGTACCGCACGTTTAAAACACGTCAAATTTTAAACGATTTTTAAACACACTGTAAGAAAAATGACGTGCATTTTGTAATTTTTTAACGTTCAAACTATAACGTTCATCTGTTGACGTTAAAAGATGATGTAAAAGTTTACGTTAAAGGCCCGTTGATTTTCTTACGTACAATTAACGAGAAGACGTTGAAAATCACGTTGATTTCGCCGACATTGCAACGTTATTTTAACGTACCAAGAGAAGAAGAAGATAAGAAGCAATCTGGTAATAACAGGAATAATCTCCGAAACAAAAAACAACGAAAACTTGAAAGGAGAAAAGGAGAAAAGATGATAAAACATGAAATTGGGGTTGAAGCTAAAATAAAGCAAGTCCATAGAATAAATGAAAAACGATGGAGTGAGCGCGAAATTCGAAAAAGAGGAAAAGCAAAAAGGCAAAGAAGTAAAAATAAGGTTCCAGAAAGTCGAAATAGATGTAAGATGATGAAATGGTGCCGAGGAGAGCAAAAAACAAGAAAGGAATGAAAAGGAAAAAACAAGAAAAAAATGGCGAGGAAACGGTTATGGATTTATGGAAAGCGATAAGCAAGGTTAATGAAAATGACGACAAAGAAAGGACGAGGATAAAAAAGTGGCATAAAAAGGGAAACAAAAACTGTGAAAAAGGTAGCGAAGAAATAGACAATGAAAACGCGAGCGAGTGTTTTTGGCAAGAAAAGGAGTAAGACAGGGATGCCCACTGAGCCCAACGCTGTTTACAATTTACCTAAACGATAATGATGAGATGTTTAAAATGGCCTGGGGTTGTGGTGGACAAAGAGAAAGTGTGATTTCCGGTACCGAGGTACACGTTAAAAACACGTCAAATTTCAAACGATTTTTAAACGTTTATCTGTTGACGTTAAAAGAAAATGTAAAAGTTTACGTTAAAGATCCGTTGATTTCGCGGTTTTTTCAACGTAAGAATCCGGTTTTTCTAAAGGTTTTTCGACGTCCGTGTGCCCGCTGGGAAGGCCTCTTGGCCTTCCTTGGTGCATCGAGCCAACACAAGCAATGCAAGCAGCAACAGTTAATAATTAAGTGAAAAGTGTAAGTACTGGCTTAAGCGTACATGAGTTTTTTGACTTCATAGGCAAGATGATAGCCGGCATAAGTCGTAGTTTCCTGCTCCGGTGGTCTGAAAACAGCACACTGCTGATAGCACACCACATGTCAAACCAATAAAATTTTAACTATTAGCCATCACCCTATAGTGTCGTTCGTGAAAAATATTGACATGCAGTGCCCTGCACTAAATCATAGGGTGATGTAGCTAAAATCTGTAGATTCGGCGGAAATTTTAAAAACCTTTTGCTGTTAAGGGGTAAACTCCATTCGTTTTCTATTGAAGATCTGAATTTTTTCTGGAACTGTACAACCCTAATTATTCATTCCTTCGTCCATTTGGGGGGTGTTCAATGTTAAAACCATCAATTAACAACTTTTTCTGTAAATTTACACTTTTTCTGCAAATTTACGCTTTTTCTGTAAATTTACACATTTTCTATTTTACACTTTTTTCTGTAAATTTACACTTTTTTGTAAATTTACACTTTTTCTGTAAATTTACATTTCTGTAAAATTAACTTTTTCTGTAAATTTACATTTTTTCTGTAAAATTAACTTTTCCTGTAAATTTACACTTTTTCTGTAAATTTAGACTTTTTTCTGTAAATTTACATTTTTTCTGTAAAATTAACTTTTTTTGTAAATTTACACTTGTAAATTTGCACTTTTTTTTGTAAATTTACACTTTTTCTGTAAATTTACACTTTTTCTGTAAATTTAACTTTTTCTGTAAATTTACACTTTTTCTGTAAATTTACACTTTTTTCTGCAAATTTACATTTTTTCTGTAAAATTAACTTTTCCTGTAAATTTACACTTTTTCTGTAAATTTAGACTTTTCTGTAAATTTACATTTTTTCTGTAAAATTAACTTTTTTTGTAAATTTACACTTTTTCTGTAAATTTAACTTTTCCTGTAAATTTACACTTTTTCTGTAAATTTAGACTTTTTTCTGTAAATTTACATTTTTTCTCTAAAATTAACTTTTTTTTGTAAATTTACACTTTCTGTAAATTTGCACTTTTTTTTGTAAATTTACACTTTTTTGTAAATTTACTCTTTTTCTGTAAATTTAACTTTTTCTGTAAATTTACACTTTTTCTGTAAATTTACACTTTTTTCTGCAAATTTACATTTTTTCAGTAAAATTAACTTTTTCTGTAAATTTATACTTTTTCTGTAAATTTACACTTTTTCTGTAAATTTGCACTTTTTCTGTAAATTTACACTTTTTCTGTAAATTTAGTTTTTCTGTAAATTTACACTTTTTCTGTAAATTACAAATAAAAAAACGTTCCGTCACTTCAATAGAAAACGAATGGAGAGCAAGCATCAATTCAGACATTACCTTGGGTTATAACCTGGAGATACCAAGTTTTCCGTTCTGGTGACATTTGGTTTTACTTTGTTTACTTGTTTTATTGAGTTTACCATGTTGGGGACAGCGTTGTTTCTTTGGTTCTGATTCCTGTGTGTCACTGAAAACAAATGCATCGTCAGAGGGGCAAAACGCTCAACACCGATTTGTACTCTACATTAATGAGGCTTTAAGTCATGAATAATAGCACTTACTATGTAAGTCGTCATGTCTGTTCAAGTCACCTGTAAAGGAAACAAATGGTGTCAGTAAAATTTCGATACGACGGAAAAGGGGCCGGAAAAAAGTCGCTACGCTATCTAACTTCTGGATGCCGGGAGAGTTGGGTCAGGATGATTGCATTTATCGAGAATGTAACGAAAATATTTTTAGGGGGGCGCTATCCAACCAAATTAGCTTTTTCTCTTTAGGGGTGGTTAAGTTTTTACAGAATTTTGTTTATTTCTACACCTTTTCCAATTATTGTAAATACACTTTTTCTGTAAATTTACAGTTTTTCTGTTTCTGTTTCGAACTAAATACACTCTGAAGAGATTAACTCAAAAAAGGAATTCAATTCTGAACAAGGTATCGGGTGTCCCAAAAAAACCGGACAAAATAGTCTATGAAATTAGTCGGCCATTTCTTAACCGATTTGGATAGACTTGGTCTTAAATGAAAGCTAAAGAATCAGGCTTTCGAACTTTGCAAGAAACGTCGACAGATGGCGCTGCTGTAGTAGCCTTATTGATACTTGTCTATAAGGCTTATTTTAGGTGCGTGGGGATTGGTCGGGCAACAACCAATGGTTATGAGACCCAAATAGCCTTGAAGATCTTTCTTTTTTCTTCAAAAATCTTTTTTCAGAAGTTCATTTGGCATAAGCACTAATTTTCTGTGATTTTTAACCTCCCCACTCCACTTCACCATTTAAAAAAAAAAAAATTTTCGAATTCGAGATAAGACCGGATCTATACGTTTTGAGGTCTCAGGAACCCAAAAAAGTGGTTTTTAAAATGTGTCTGTATGTATGTACGTACGCACGTTCGTAAACACGCCACAGCCCAAACTACTCGACCGATTTGGCTGAAATTTGGTACGTGTGCATGTGATAACCTAACTTAGATCTGAAAAGCTTTTGGAGCCAATCGTGCAACCAGGAGTGCCATTTTGGCACATCAACTTTTAAATTTTAAATGTAAACCCCCATTTTTCAGGTCACCATAAGAAAAGCTTTCAGATTCTGCTTCCAAAGATGTATTCATTGTCAGTGCCCTTTTGACCAAAAACTTAAAAAACCGAGATTTTTATCGGACTTCAAAATCGCGGTACAGCCTAACCCCCTCAACCGATTTAGCTGAAAATTTGCACATGGGGATTGCATTACACGTCGAAGAGGTGAACAAATTTTGGATTCAATCGGCCCACGGAAAGTGCCGTTTTGGCACACCAATTTCGAAACTTAAAATTATTCTCTCATTCACCCATCAAAAACAATTTTTTGAAAGATTTATTGTTATCATCAGAAAGGTCTTCAAATTCTGGTTTTAAATGAGATAAAATTTATTCGCATTCTACCCTTTGGGTAGAAAAATCGAAATTTTGTAATAACACTGAAACCACGTTATAGCCCAAACTGCTTCGGTACATGGAGGTTAGGTGACCCATTGATGAGCTGAAAGGCTTTTGGGAGCAATTGGTCCACGGGAAGTGCCATTTAGGCATATCAACTTTAAAATCTTAAACACAAGTCACGGAAATCAAAGATTCATGCGTTGGGGAGGTTCCAGCCGCTTCTCTGCTGCCTTTTTTTTCTAAAGAAAGTGTTTTTGCGTATTTTCATGCTTCCATAACCATGACTAAAGTAACATTGATGCACATAGGGCTTAATTTTCAATGATAACTGTTCAGTTGCCCCCCACTGGCATCTACGCCACTGTTTTCACCATATTCGTTATAACTGAAAATTAAGATTTATTTGCATTACTGTTCTTTGGTCATGGCCATTAATGCGTGAAAATAACAAAAAACACATTTTTTTAAAAAATTACAGAAAACTAATGCTTAAGCCAAATCGACTTCTGAAAAAGGATTTCTGAACAAGAAAGAAAGATCTTCAAGGCTATTCGAGTGTCATACCGATTGGTCGTTGACTGAGCAATCCCCATGCAGCTAAAATAAACCTTCAAAGCAAGTATCAATAACACTACTACGGCAGCGCCATCTGTCGTAGCTTCTCATACAGTCGAAAGCCTGGTTCTTTGGCTTTAATTTAAGACCACGTTCATCCAAATCGGTTAAGAAATGGCAGACTTATTCCCAAAAATATTTTGTCCGGTTTTTTTTGGGACACCCAATATATCGCGTTTTTCACAAACCGTTAGTTGTAATTGTATGGCTCATATTACATAAGATTGCATTTAAGAATTTTTTCTGAACAATTTTAGAAAGTGTCAATTGTTTCAGTTGTACGAAAGCGGAGAGCTGAAATGATATTTGCTGACTTTTTATTTTGTAATTTACAGAAAAAGTGTAAATTTATAGAAAAAAGTGTAAATTTACAGAAAAACTAAATTTACAGAAAGTGTAAATTTACAGAAAAAATGTAAATTTACAGAAAGTGTAAATTTACAGAAACGGTGCTCTCAGAACGAAAACATAAATTTCCGCTTTTTCTGTAAATTTACACTTTGTTTGTAAGTTTACACTTTTTCTGTAAATTTAGTTCTTCTGTAAATTTACACTTTTCCTGTAAATCACACTTTTTTCTGTAAATTTACACTTTTTCTGTAAAATGACACTTCTTCTGTTTTACACTTTTTCTGTAAATTTACACTTTCTTCTGTAAATTTACACTTTTTCTGTAAATTACAAAATAAAAGAAGTCAGCAAATCTCATGGCAGCTCTACGCTTTCGTACAGTTGTAATTTTTGCTATTGGGAAACATTTCAGAAGCCGTCAATTGAAATTAAGATGAGCAAGTTATATTTCAGAAAACATTTATTGTAATTCAGTGGTGCGTTTAAAAAATAAATTAATTCCTGTGTTCTTGTGTCAGCCTCATGGGTTTTTGGGTTTTTGTGCAGGTTTTTGTTGTCATTTTGACAGTCTTGACACTTTTTTGGTCTGTAATGACATGTTTGACACCCCTAACACCTAACCTAACAATGTTTACTGCGTGTTTTTGGGTTTTTGTGTGGGTTTTTGTTGTCATTTTGACAGTTTTGACGCTTTTTTAATTTGTAATGGCATGTTTGACACCCCTAACACCTAACCTAACCCTATTGACTGCGTGTTTTTGGGTTTTTGTTGTCGTTTTGACAGTTTTGACACTTTTTTATTCTGTAATGACATGTTTGACACCCCTAACACCTAACCTAACCCTATTTACTGCCTGTTTAGAATCAATTAAGAATAAAGTAAGTATTTAAGGGACTCTATTATAATTTTTGTAATCATTATTCATTCAGGAAAGGTCTCTACCGAAGAAGGCGAGCAGAAATTAATTGTTTAGTTGGCAAATGATACCTGCCAACAAAAATTTTTTCTAATCTAGTATCCCTTGTCTTGAGAGACGTAGGTCCTAGACTGTTGAAGTTATTATTCAAAGCGAAATCTGACAGTGACGTTATCATGTAATTTCCGCAGTCTACGACCTACGTCTCTTACGGCAAGGGATACTAGCCCGGAACAGTTTTTGATCACTCTGTACTATTGTGCATTATGTTCAGAGCTTTTCTCTCTTGATTTTACTGCTTTAGGCTCACTGTGATTTTCAATTAAAAAAGTTGGGTTTTTGTGGGGGTAGGTTTTTGTGTTTTGAGGTCTGGGTTTTTGTGTCAAAAACCCACCTAAAAACCCTAATGGGTATAAACTTCTGCCAACCCTGCCGGAAAGGGTGTGAAAAGTTAACAGTTCTTTGGAAAAATATTCGAATAGGACAGTGAAAATAAAAATCGACATTGATTACGAAACAATATTCACAAGAATCTATATTCAGCAATCAGTAGAATATTGAACAAATTAAGGATCCCATAAGGGCTTAGGTATAGTGCTTCATGTTTTTCGAACTTTGTGGTCCATTGAGAAGAAAATAAATAGAAATTTCAGTAAAAACAAGACACGAATTAGTAATAAGAAGAAACTGAGATGAGCTTAAAATATTGATCTTCTGCTTCTGAGGATTAATTGACAACCTTTTTGAAACTATGAAGTCTTACACATTGCGTCTTCGGAAAAGGAGGAGTGAATTTTAGGACAAATTTATCGAAGGGGATGAAATTTAGGGGTGGAAACTCACTGAATAATGTAGGGTTCAAATTAATACAATTCGATAGCTCTCTGATGATGATCATTGGTGAAAAACCACCCCTAAAGGCGCCACAACCCCATTCCGAAAGACAAAAAAGCAAGAACTCCAAAAATTGAAACTGTTGACGTATCATGGCTAGATTTGGTGTGTTAATTTACAGCGACACTGTAGGCAGATGGGCAAAGATGATCTAACGAGAGGGATGAAATTTAAAGGTTGAAACTGGAAATTTGTTCATGTAAGTGATTTCTAGGTAATTCAGAGTCATTTTCATTAATTTTTAAAGCATCCACAATTTTTCAACCCTTTTTATGATATGTGAACCCTCAAAAAGTAAAAAAAAGACCGTTTCGTTTTAGTGTAATTTTGGCCAGTTCTACAGTTCATTTTCATCCCTCTTGACTTTTCATCCTCCCTAACAATTTTTCAACCCTCCGAGCGTTAATTACGTAAAATTCGCCCAATTTTGCCTCTTTTTGGCAGCACATTTTGCTTATATGGATTTTTTTTTTACTTTCTCGACCCCCCTCGCAAGATTTCAACCCCCTAAGTGTTAATTTGAATTTACGAAAAGCGAATCACAAAAGCTATAATATTTGGTGATCGTTTTGTGTTAGTTCATAAATATAAAGAAAAAAGTGAAATATGGACGCCGATTTATATTGGTCCAATCTGAATTAGATTCATCAAAATTACTATTGTATGATTTTCATTACGTAAAAGATTTTGAAGGTAAGGTAAAACTGGCTTTATGTCGATACTGATTCAGTAATATATTAATTTTTATTTTGATACATCTGGTTATCCTGAAAAACAATACAAATAATTGTAAATGTTATGTGTAAATATAAAGTTTGATAAAGTTTAGTAGAAATCACAAATTAATTTGTTTATTAAATCACCAGGAGCAAATTTATTTTCTGGAGCAGGTGTAAGATTATTAAATTTATCATAATTCATGATTTCATAAAGTTCTTTAATAAATGATAAATCAGCTTTTAAAACAGCCTGATTCATCATCAGCACCACTATTTAAAATTTTATCAATATTTTTGCGTTTTATTTACATTAAAAGGGGGGTTATTAGGTTAATCTAATTTGAGAGGATTTTTTTTTCATATTTCTTTTTTCTTTTTTCAGATTTCTTCATAAGTTAATCATTCACAATTACTTTATGGTCATTTTTGAGATAAAGCCCATCCATAAAATTATTTGCATCGAGATACATTATTTGTGATGAATTTGATTTAGTATTTGCGTTTGAATTTTAGTTTGCACGAAAGCGTAGAGCTGCCATGATAGTTGCTGACTTTTTATTTTGTAATTTACAGAAAAAGTGTAAATTTACAAAAAAGGGTAAATATACAGAAAAAGTGTAAATTTACAGAAAAAAGTGTAAATTTACAGAAAAAGTGCAAATTTACAGAAAAAGTGCAAATTTACAGAAAAAAGTGTAAATTTACAAAACAGTGTAAATTTACAAAAGAGTGTAAATTTACATAAAAGTGTAAATATACAGAAAAAGTGTAAATTTACAGAAAAAAGTGTATTTACAGAAAAAGTGTAAATTTACAAAAAAGTGTAAATTTACAGAAAAAGTGCAAATTTACAGAAAAAGTGCAAATTTACAGAAAAAGTGCAAATTTACGGAAAAAAGTGTAAATTTACAGAAAAAGTGTAAATTTAAAGAAAAAGTGCAACAGAAAAAAGTGTAAATTTACAGAAAAGTGTAAATTTACAAAAAAGTGTAAATTTACAAAAAAGTGTAAATTTATTGAAAAAGTGTAAATTTACATAAAAGTGTAAATATACAGAAAAAGTGTAAATTTACAGAAAAAAGTGTAAATTTACAGAAAAAAGTGTAAATTTACAGAAAAAGTGTAAATTTACAGAAAAAAGTGTAAATTTACAGAAAAGTGTAAATTTACAAAAAAGTGTTAATTTACAAAAAACTGTAAATTACAGAAAAAGTGTAAATTTACATAAAAGTGTAAATATACAGAAAAAGTGTAAATTTACAGAAAAAACTGTAAATTTACAGAAAAAAAGTGTAAATTTACAGAAAAATGTGTAAAGGACCCGCACGATTCTTATGGAAAGTGGCTTTCGGTGAAATTGTCTAAATTTTTGATATGTTGTAGTTTTCATGATTCTGAACAAAAGTTATCATTGCGCCAACCTCCTGACATGGACAGTTTTTGCTACAAAAGATCCCGAAGATAGAACTTTTCCCATAAGAACTACATGTAGCGAAAATGGAATCAGCCGTTTTGCTATCATAATTCTACAGAGGCACCTTTCTCATATTACTAACATAAGTCTGTATGGAGGCCTTTTGAGCGTATTTATGTCGGGAAGTGTAGGAAACGACTGGCCCAAAAATGTGTATAAACCTTATGGGAAAATTCTATCTTCGGGATTTTTTGTAGCAAAAACTGTCCATGTCAGGAGGTTGGCGCAATGATAACTTTTGTTCAGAATCATGAAAACTACAACATATCAAAATTTCAGACAATTTCACCGAAAGCCACTTTTCCATATAAAACGTGCGGGGTCCTTTACAGAAAAAGTGCAAATTTACAGAAAAAGTGTAAATTTACTCTTTTTCTGTAAATTTACACTTTTTCCGTAAATTACGAAATAAAGTCAGCAAAAATCATGGCAGCTCCACGCTTTCGTAGTTTTGACTGCACCTCGTAAACAATTTGGTTGGATTCTTCGCGCAGGGTTGTTTTTGGGCCACGAAGAGCAACCCCCAAAGCCGCACCACTAAACTAAGTCTACCCTTGTGCGAGCTTGGGAAACAGTGCAAATCAAGCGAAACATGAAGAAAATACCTCTGACATGAACTTTCTTGGGCAACTCTGGCGGTGTAAAAGTAGGAGGGGGATGATGGTCATCTGTAAACCACAAACCAGACTCGCACATTCATCTATCACTATATAATCCTAATCTATCGCTAGAAAACCACTGAATCATCTATATTCTAGAACAATCTAGTGCTCCATGCAACATCGACTTGCATGCGCATGCTCGTGGAAGAAGAGTAAAAAGTGAGGAGTAAAGTAAATATGAGTTAGTGATCCTGTGGCCCTTCGACGCGGTAAATTTCTAGCGCTAACTTACTTGAGTGGGTGAAGTCCTCGCCTGCCAAATTAAAAGGGTTGTGAATTTTTTTTTTTTTTGTGTGTGATTTGTGGATGAAATGTGTAAAATAAACCCTAAGACACCCTAAACACATACTAACACTTAAACTTGAGATTTTTTTGTGCTCCAAATAGATAAAAACACACATCGAGCTTTTCGCAGTATTTACACAAAAATGTTGTTGGTAGAGAAAAACCAAACAAAAAAGTGATGTGTGATTAGTGATAAATGGTGATATACGTACTTGCTCGGCCGACCATTTGAATGGCCCGCACCCCTTTCCTGAACGTGGCCACTGTACAGCGAACCAGACAAAAATCATTGTTAGTCGCAAGTTAGATTTTTTTTAACCCTGATTTTAACCCTGGGCTAAGGGGGTGAGGCTTGGGATCAACTAAAACTCGTGCTACTTTTTAGCGAATTAACTAGCAATATGTGCCGAAATTTTGAACCACCCTAATATTAATTTGATGATGCAATGCAGCGGCCAAGTGATCTGAAAAATTACACGGATTCACAATACGAACGAAGCAGCGCTTAAGCGTGGTACTTAGTATGGCCTACCATCTAGGCATCTCTGATAGGCGGAGTTTAAGCCTTGTTTGACCATGCCTGTCTGCATCATGATCATTCCAACATCTGTAAACAGAGCCAAATACGTTCGAGGGTTTAGTTTTTCGACAATTATTAGTAAAAAGGGGTGCACTTAAAACGAAAAATATTGTTAAATCGTTGATGAAATGAAGATTAAACTATTGCGGTTTATACCAACGTTTCGCCAGCGTTTATTCTAGCTTCTTCAGGGTCGGAATTAAACTATGCGACATTGTTTCTTGAAAAATTAAATTTTTTCTATACTACTCACCTGACGTTGACGTTGTTGACGTCTAAATATTGAAGGTTAAATTTTAAATTTTAGGTTATGTATCTGTCAAATTGTAATTCGTTAATATCCGAAACATCCCAATAGAAATTAATCGTTGAAAAGGTGACCAGATCGGCGTTAAAGTTGAAACGGTCTGAAATAATTATTTTTCGAAAAAGATAAATAATTTTCTTAATTTTTCGTAAAAATTTTTGGGGCAGAAAATGACAACAAAATTGTTTAACGCGCAATATCCCCAAACTTCAATCAGTGTAGCCAACTAATTACCAACATAATGTCTTAAAAACCCTCGTCTTAAAATATCAGTTCAATTAATTTGAAAAAAAAAAAAAATTAAAAACTTATAATTGTGTAATGACTAGTTTCAATGAATAAACTTTCAACAAATGTCAATTTGGATCAATTTGATATTTTGAAAATCTCTTGACATCTAATCGTCTCTTGTTAGGGTAAAATAAGGGCTTACTCGATTTTGAGCATTTGTGGTTGGCAATTTAAAAAAAAAAAGTCAAAATGCTCAAGAACACTTGAAAAGTTTTTAAATGCCAATAATTCTTAATAAAATTGTTTTTTTTTTGTTAGTGCTGAAGCATATTCGCTCGCTCGCTCGCTCGCATCGCATAACTTGAGAATGAAAGCAAATATCGAGCTGAAATTTTGTACACAGGTGTATACCCCGAAAATCTCGGCGGTGATTGTTTTTGGGCCATATCGGACCAGCGGGGTGGGAGTTAGGGGTGAAAAACCGAAAAACTATATATTGTAATAACTCGAGAACTAGTTGACGTATCTTTCTGAAACTTGGCGTGTATTGAAAAAAGGTCTTGAGTTTTCAACCTAAAACCAACCCCTAGGCTATTAACCACCCCTAACTCTTTGCAAGCGGATAAATATATTTTATTTATTTTTTCTGAAACATTATTGATTTATTTATGAACAACTGAAGTCAGTAAATACGCAAGGAGTTATGTAACACCGGAGAAATAAACTCACCCGTGTAAACCATAAAGGGGTGAAATCATGAGGGGTTGAAAACATGAATCTACAAATCACCGGAAATTTTCAACGAATTGGGTTAGGGTGGTGAAATTGAAAACACAACTTCCTTTAGGGCATGTGGGGGTGGTGAAATCGGGGGTTGGAGTTTAGGGGTGAAACGTCCATAAAGCCCTGTAATTGGACACAGAGAAGCAATATCTTCTGCGAAACTGTGATATCTTGCACACTGCATCTTCGAGAAGGGAAGAGTGAATTTTAGCAGAAATTTATCGAAGGGGATGAAAGTTAGGGGTAGGAACTCGAATTTTTACTGAATAATGTAGGGTTGAAATTAATACCATTCGATAGCTTTCTATTAATGGTACAAAACAGGTCTTATTCATAATTCGAGAAAAACGACCCTTAAAGGCCTTACAACCCCTGACATGCCGAAACACAAAAATGCGAAAACTCAAAAACTGCTCAAAGTATCAGGGCTGGGTTTGGTGTGGTAATTTACAACGACACTGCAGGTGGATGGAAAAATTTTCATTATGATTTAACAAGGGGGATGAAATTTAAGGGTTGAAACTGGAAATTTACATGAAAAAATTGAGTGGTGGAATAAAATTATGGGGTTCGATAGATTTCGGTCAATTATTGAAAAAAAATCTTGAGTCTTCAACCTAAAACCAACCCCTACGCTACTAACAAGCGGAGTAAATGCATTTCATTTACTTTTTTGGGCTTTTTTCTGATTTTTGGATAAGTCAAAGTCATTTTCATTAATTTTTAACCCATCCACAATTTTTCAACCCCTTTCATGATACAGTGTGTCTCATTTTAACTGGAACCACCCAAATATTTCGGTTAATATTGAGCAAATCCACTGGCTCTTTTTTTGCACATGTAGAGCTCCAGAATCTGCATTGCGTAATACTTCACCTTTTTGTTATTCCGAAATCTCAGCCCACTGCGATTAATTAAAGAGGCCAAAAATAGCGAAATCGTATTAGGCATTTTTTTATCGAAAAAGTTTATTAAGAAAAGTTGCTCAGGATGAGTCCAAACAAGTAAATCCGAACTTTCAGACCAAAATAAAAATGTTGAATTTCTGGAGAAAAAGATCAAAAATATCGAAACTTCAATATTTTTGCAACAAAAGGGTTGCTGTGTAATAAAAAACTATTGAAATAGGTTTGTTTGACATTTGTTGTTAGCTATATCTGGGCAAAATTTAACAATAGCAGTAAAAGTTGAAATTATAAGCTAATAAATAATATAATCTTAATAATTCCAACTTCTTCTGCTATTGTTAAATTTTCCCCAGCTATATCTAACAGCAACTGTGAAACACTCATTTCAATTGTTTTTAATTACACAGCAATGCTTTTGTTGTAAAAATAATGAAGTTTTCGATATTTTTCATTTTTTCCTCCAGAAATTCAACATTTTTATTTTGATCTGAAACTCCATACTTACCCATTTGGGGTCATCTTGAGCAACTTTTCTTAATAAAATTTTCCGATAAAAAAATGCCTAATACGATTTCGCTGTTTTTGTCCTCTTTCATTAATCGCAGTGGGCTAAGATTTTGGGATAGAAAAAAGGTGATGCAAATTTTGAAGCTCAACATGCAGAAAAAAAAACGAATTATTTTACTCAATATTTAGCGAAATATTTGGGTGGTTCCAGTTAAAATGAGACACTGTATAATAGTTCTACTTAACTGCAGTTCATTTCCATCGCTCTTGACTTTTCATCCCCCTTAACAATTTTTCAACTCCCCGAGCGTTAATTTTGTTAATTTCAACCCCCAAAGCCAAATTTGCATAATGGCTTATTTATTTTCGTGTTATTTTCTGTAATCCTGTTTACCTAATTACGATTAATTTTCATCCCCTTTGACTTTTCATCCGCCTTTACGATTTTTCAACCCCCTTGCTTTTTATAACAACTCAACTTTAAAAGATCCATATACTAGAATGAAACAGAAGTTACCTAAAGACATACAGTCGAGTTTAATGTATTCAATACCGTGTAAGGAACGTAAAAAATTATAAATATTGGTCAAACAAAAAAATACATTAAAAATAATAAATGTCACAAAAAAAGAGAAAAAACAGCCTTTTTACATAATTTTTATTTTGGAAATTTTCGTATTCTTGACAAAGAAACAAATTAGAATAAAAGGTGTATTAGTGAAATGACCCATATAAAATTAAATGATACAGTAAATTATAGGGTAGATTTTCGAAATTTAAATAGACTAATACTTATTAAGGGGAATTTCGAGTTGCGACCCTTAATTTCCACCCCATCTGTTCGATTTTACGAAAAACGCACCCCCCGCAAGATTTCACGAATCTATGTGTGTGCGTTGAGTTTCCGACAGCTGCGTGCAACCCTTGTGGAGTTATCATATTTTTTGTGGTTTTCATCCCCAAAATTTCATCCCCCGACATTAACCTTCAACAGACTTGAGGGTCGAGCGTACACACCAAGTTTCAGAAAGATACGTCCACTAGTTCCCGAGTTATCGCAATTAATAATTTTTCAGTTTTTCACCCCTAACTCCCACCCCCGTGGTCCGATATGGCCCAAACTCCGCCGAGATTTTCCGGGTATTCACCCGTGTACAAAATGTCAGCTCTATATCTGCTTTCGTTCTCAAGTTATCCGACAAACAGTCTTGAGCGAGCGAGCCAGCGAGCGAATTCACTAAAACTTTTTTTTTCAAATTAATTTTTTAAGACATTATGTTTGTAATTAGTTGGCTACACTGATTGAAGTTTGGGGATATTGCGCGTTAAACAATTTTGTTCTGTCATTTTCTGCCCCAAAAATTTTGCCAAAATTAAGAAAATTATTAATCTTTTTTCAAAAATAACTATTTCAGACCGTTTCAACTTTTTCACCTTTTCAATGTATTAATTTCTATTCGGATGTTTCGGATATTAACGAATTACAATTTGACAGATACATAACCTAAAATTTAAAATTTAACCTTCAATCTTTAGACGTTAACAACGTCAACAACGTCAGGTGAGTGAAATAGAAAAAATTTAGTTTTTTAACAAACAATGTTACATAGTTGGCTACACTGATTGAAGTTTGAGGATATTGCGCGTTAAACAATTTCGTTCTGTCATTTTCTGCCCCAAAAATTTTTACGAAAAATTAAGAAAATTATTTATCTTTTTCGAAAAATAATTATTTCAGACCGTTTCAACTTTAACGCCGATCTGGTCACCTTTTCAACGATTAATTTCTATTGGGATGTTTCGGATATTAACGAATTACAATTTGACAGATACATAACCTAAAATTAAAAATTTAACCTTCAATCTTTAGACGTCAACAACGTCAACAACGTCAGGTGAGTGAAATAGAAAAAAATTAGTTTTTTAACAAACAATGTTACATAGTTTAATTCTGACCCTGAAGAAGCTAGAATAAATGCCGGCGAAACGTTGGTATAAACTGCAATAGTTTAATCTACATTTCATCAACGATACATCTCTTAATTACTGGAGGGTTGATAATGACACAGAACTTAGAAAATTATTAAACTGTCTTAAGTGCGCCGGCCTTAACGCTTGAAAAACTGGAAAAAATCGGAAAATTGGAAGCCCAGGGTGTGATTAACGCACATCTTCATAATACCTGTCTGTAAGTCGCATCGTATCGTCATGAAATGAACCTAACCATGCATAGAATGTGCAAGAGGGTACAGAATGTGTGTCAAGGTACATTCCGTTACGCAGGCAAAATTTCAGCAATTTGGAAAAATCAGCTACGCATCGATAGAGGAAAAAAAATTACTACACATACCAATGGCAAGGCTAAAAATAGTGACAGACCATGTGGAATGTGTAATTTTAATGCAAAAACAAACTATGTAATATAATATAAAAATGGAGGAAAGAAAACGAGCCGATCCATCAGGCAGGATCTAGACAGATCTAGAGTCAGTATTGATCATCAATTACCTAGATCGTGGGACCAGTTACGTTGCTGAACTGCCACTAAAGCCACCACAAACAGATTTTTATGTAATAGAATCGTTAGACAATCAATTTTTGTTAATTCGTTATTTTGATGGAGTAAGAAGATGATGGGCATTACATTCAGAAGGAGATAATTCATTTGCACGTTAGTTATTATTAGTAAAAAAATATTAATAAGGCAACTCACAGTTTTTGCATTTGCATTTTTTGATCAGAGTCTCGTCCTTGATCCCGTCGTGGCAGGCCTTGCAGTAAAACCACGCCCTGAAAACAACCCCCAATTATCTACAAGTAATAATCCTTTTTGATTTTCTTATATTATTTAACAATTTATACAATAAATATCCATTTATATTATTTGAAACATGTTATATTCATTTTACTATTGGACCATTTGTTAAAAGTCTCGACGAAAGGTGAAAAAACAAAAAATATCTTAGTTTTAATCGGTAAACGTTTCATAAAATTATTAATTTTTTAAACCGCAAGATGATGGTTCTTTCACAAAATGAATAAATTCAATATTTCCGTTTTACGCATTCAAAGCCAATTTTACATTCTTGTGTTACGTGTAAAAATATTGCTCTTTGTTGTAATAGTTTACCAGCAAATTGCAAATTGCACAGTTAAAAAGCGCACTGGAAAACCGCGAGGTTGAATGGAGTCAGACAAAAAGGGAGCTGTCTCAGGAAATCGCAACACTGAAAAATACGATCGAGACGCAGATCAGAGAGAAAAAAAGAAAGGGAATTCTGATTAAGGGATACACTTTCAAAGCTAACACCACCACAGATCTGAAGGACGAAGTGCACGAATTCCTTAAGGAACATCTGAACGTCGACGTAGCAGTGAAATCAGCTCACAAACCGCAAAAAAAGGACAAACTCACATTCGTTGAACTCAACGCGATGGAGGAAAAAATAAACATAATGAAAAACAAAAAGAAACTTGGAGAAAAGAAAATCTACATAGACAATGAACTTACCAAGAAAGAGCTTAAAATCCAATTCGAATTAAGAAAACATGCGAGACTCGAAAGACAAAACAATAAGAAAGTACAAGTGGGATATCAGAAACTCAAAGTGGACGATGAATGGCTTGTCTGGAACGAAACAGAAAACAAGCTGGTTCCAAAAAACTTGTAAGAAAGAGGCGAAAACGACGGACATCCAATCGGCGTAGAAATGGCAAACGTGATCTGGACGCAAGTTTTGATAAAGAGACTCAAGTAGGTGAAATTAATTGTCTTTTTTGGAATTTACATGGAATCGCAAATTTAATGTACTTGGCTAGGGATGAGATGTTAATACTAAATTCATGTTCAATTATTGGTTTAAGTGAGACGTGGTTTATGGGGGACAGGCCGCCTGTACCGTCCCCCCTGGACTCGGACTCTTACTTTAGTTATGTTGGATCAGCCGTTCGTGATGGTCAAAGAGGCAGAGCCAGCGGCGGGCTCCTATTGTTGATAAAGAGAACCTTTGTATATAAAAAAGACCCCAATAATGTTGAAATTATACATATAGATGGCAAATGGATATTTTTACGCATAAGAAATACATTTTTTAAGTCTTACATTGTCGGTTTGATATATTTAAAGCCCAGCACCAATTTTAGAGAATGTCTTGAATTATTAAATGACTTAGTCAATCAGTTTCTGAACCGATTCCCGAATGATGTTTTTGTTCTGGCGGGGGACTTCAATTGTAGAATTGGTAGAGGCAATCAGCTAGATGAGTGCGTGACAGATGGACTTATGAACGTACAGCACGAGAGGCTGGTTTGTGACTTTGCGGTTTCGACTTGCGGTCCTCTCCTGGCAAATATAATGGAAAACAATAGTTTTGTGGTTCTTAACGGTAGGACTGTTGGCGATATTCCTGGTCAATTGACGCACTATTCTTCTCTGGGAAATTCAACAATTGATTACGTTTGGATGAACACAAAAGATATATCTCTAGTTGAGTCATTCAAAGTAGGTCACATGGGTGTATCAGATCACGAATATTTAACACTAAAGCTAAAATCAAACTTAAATGGAAACTTCGATCATTTGAGCACCACATCGCATAATACACTTGACCTCAAAAAACGTGAAACCAAAAAATACCTAGTCCTGCCCCCAGAAAAATATCAAAGCTTACGATTTATAATTTCACAATCGTACAGGGCAAACAACTTCAGCAGGGATGTAAATGAAAATTCGGACAATATGCAAGCGGCAATTTTGGAATCAATGCAGTTTTTAGGTTTACAGAAAGTCGCAGTCCTCAGTTCGACTCAAAAAATTAACATCTCAAATAAACAATGGTATGATGCAGAATGTACTATGATGAGAAAATCCTTGGCTAAAGCACACAAAAGTATCAAAAAAAATAATAATTGCCCTGAAATAACTACCCAATATATTAGCGAAAAGCAAAGGTATAAAAAGTTAATAAAGACAAAAAAAGAAAGCTACGAGCAAATGCTAAAATCAAAACTTGAAAATTCCTCAAATCCTGTCGAATTTTGGAAAGCATTTAAACAGGTCCATCCCAAGAGGAAAGCTGCACCGGGACTTAATAATATACCAGTCGAGGCATGGATAAACTACTATCGACAGTTTTACACTATTCCAGGGCAACCCGGCCCTGATATGTTGTTTGTTGATGCAAGACATCCATACTTGGACCAACAAATATCAAAGCAGGAAATTTTCAAAGCGTTAAATCATTTGAAATTAGGTAAATCGCCCGGTTGTGATCACATCACAAATGATATTTATAAGAATTTGCCAATAGCGTGGATCGATTTCTTGAATAGACAATATAATCTGATTCTGGATGGGGGAATCGTGCCTGAAAAATGGGGAAACGTCAAATTAATTCATTTGTATAAAAAAGGAGACCCCACTAACCTAGACAACTATCGTAGCATAGCCCTAATAAATTGTGTCACAAAATTGTTTACGTCAATAATTAATGATCGAATCACTAAATTTTCTGAAAGCAATTCAATTATTCCCGAATGCCAAAATGGCTTTCGAAAAGGACGCTCAGCAACAGACAACATTTTCGTTTTAAACGCAATGATTCAGAACACCATTAGACTTCCTGGCAGAAAGCTCTACGCCCTGTTTGTAGATTTTAGGAAGGCTTTTGACACGGTTCCCCACGGATTGCTCTGGCAGCGATTGTACGAGATGGGGATTAGCTCTAATCTAATAAGTATAATAAGAAATTTATATCAGAAGTCGGATATCTGTATGGGTGAAGGGCAGGTACAAATTAATAAGGGAGTACTTCAGGGAGACCCTCTAAGCCCAACATTATACTCCCTGTTCACCAGCAACATGCTTGACTTCCTTGCAAAACATGGGATTAGAGGAGTTTCCCTGGATGCTATGGAAGATGTTCTTATGCTTATGTACGCGGATGATGTGGTGATATTTGCCGATTCTCCAGGGCAGATGCAAAAAATTCTAAACAATCTATTGACATATTGTAACAAAATGCAGCTTGAAATTAATATAGACAAAACTAAAATACTGATTTTCAGGAAAGGATTTAAAATGAAAGAATGCAACTTTTCTTACAATAATGCTCAAATTCAGATAGTAAACCATTATAATTATCTAGGGATTATTTTCTCGTACAACGCCAAATTCACAAAAACACTCACAGATCAGCTATCGAAAGCTTTAACAACCGCAGGAGCAGTGAGAAACTCGATAAACAGAACAAAACTGTCAAACTGGGACTCCATCATTCGTCTTTATGACTCTGTAGTAGTTTCAAAGCTTTTTTATAACATCATAATTTGGGGGGTGGACTATCAAGAAGAGATAGAGAAGTTTCAGTGTAGTTTTTTTAAAGCCCTGTTTTTCCTCAGGGCCAACGTTCCTCATTACATTCTTAGATGTGAATTCGGACTAATTAGATTAACCTATCGCATTCTAAATCACATATTCGCATACACTAAAAAAGTACTTAGAATGAAAAGTGACAGATACCCATACAGAGCTCTACACAGGCTAATACAACTCGATAAAAGCAATAGTACCCCCAAGTACAACTGGGTCAGTCAAGTAAAATCTCTGTTGTCGTCTTTTCAAGTTCAAATCGATCCATTTGACAACTTCAACGATGACCAGACAGAAGCCATTTTGGCGTCCATACTAAAAAATTCAATTAAGAAAGACTGGGACAATATACTGTTATCCACATTCAACTCAGAGTACAAGTTCTACAATTTCACCGATCGTTCGAGTGCATCGCTTTACGCCGGCAATCAGATGTTTTATCTCAAAAGATTCTGGGCTCAATTACGTACGCAAAACAATACAACAGTTAAAATATTCATTAACAATAAGACGGTTACGATTCACGTTAACGAGAAATGCCCAATGTGCAATTTGAATCTCCCAGAGACTTTGGACCATATTATGTTTGAGTGCCCTATGTACCGGGAGTATCGTCCGCTTTTGGGGCGGGTGACGGGTGGTATGTTGGAGCCGGACAGTCACGCAGTTCTTCTTTTACATGACAACCTTCAGATTAAAAACGTTCACAACTTCATTTCGCGCTGCCTTCGGCTGAGATCTTTCGTTTTGATGGACGAATGAATTCCCCTTGCCTTAACATTTTTGATTTATTTATTAGGTATAATAATTCCATGTTTATTTATTTCTTGTAATATTTCCATATTTTATTTTATTTATTTCTTCACACTCATTGTTCATGACTTGTGTGGTTG
The DNA here is from genome assembly GCA_963924575.1 of Pycnomerus fuliginosus. NCBI lineage: Eukaryota > Metazoa > Arthropoda > Insecta > Coleoptera > Zopheridae > Pycnomerus > Pycnomerus fuliginosus. Next base: position 3,163,724 of record OZ004624.1, read on the forward strand.
AAAGAACAATAAACATTATTATTATTATTATTATTAGTTTACCAGCAAATAGTTTAAAATCTATTTATAGAAAATATTATTTTAATAAATGGTAATTAATGAATATAAAGTCAAACCGGTTTTGTTTGTTAATTATACATATTGTTATCAATTTAGCTAAAAGGAATAAAATTTACTAACCTTTTACAGATCAAAATATAAAATTTAATACAGAACAGAGACAAATAGCTAAAAATTAATTTGAAAACAGTTTTTGTTGGATACCGTCATATTTTAATAAAACATATTTAAAAAAAGTATTCGGTGATCGTTTTGTATTAGTTCATTAATATAAAGAAAAAAGTGAAATATGACACCTATTTATATCCATCAAAATTACTAATGTATGATTTTCATTACGTAAAAGATTTTGAAGGTAAGGTAAAACTGGCTTTATGTCGACACTGATAGCGTTAATATACGCATTTTTATTTTATTTTTATTTTGATACATCTGGTTATCCTAAAAAACAATACAAATAATTTTAAATGTTGTAGAAATCACAAATTAATTAATTTATTTTATCACCAGGAGCAAATTTGTTCTGTGGAGCAAGGGTAAGATCATTAAATTTATCATAATTCGTGATGTTGTTTAGGAAATGATAAATCAGTTTTTAAAACAGCCTGATTCATCATCAGCACCACTCTTTAAAATTTTATCAATATTTTTAATTTCTTCATAAGTTGATCATTTAAAATTCTTTTATGGTAATTTTTGAGATAAAGCCCATCCATATAAATTATTTGCATCGAGATACATTATTTGTGATATTTGTGATTAAACATTGTGAAATACCTCTAATAAAATTTTCAAAATATAAATACATGTCATAATCAGTTAATAATTCCAACTCAATTATAGCAAATTTTAACATAAAATTCCAAATTAGGTCGGGAGTTGTATAATACCATGCATCATCCAAATTATATGATGTATTCAAATATGTTAATATATCTTGTTAATGTTGAATAAAATGCAGCTTTTTCACGTATTTTTTTTCTTTTTTAAACAAATTATTTAAATCTGATTCAGATTTTTTTTTGTTTCTTCTATTTTATTTGATATGATTCTAAATGAGAAGATGATGGGGGTTATTCAGCCAGAAGAAATTGGTAAAATGTGGGGAATAGTGCTGATATTGCTACTTTTAGATTATTTCACATTTATGCTGAATATTGCATGCTATGATATTTGCTGACTTTTTATTTTGTAATTTACAGAAAGTGTAAATTTACAGAAAAAGTGTAATTTACAGAAAAAGTGTAAATTTACAGAAAAAGTGTAAATTTTCAAAAAAGTGTAAATGTACAGAAAAAGTGTAAATTTACTGAAAAAGTATAAATTTATAAAAAGTGTAAATTTTCAAAAAAGTGTAAATTTACAGAAAAAGTATAAATTTACAAAAAAAGTGTAAATTCACAGAAAAAGTGTAAATGTACAGAAAAAGTGTAAATTTACTGAAAAAGTATAAAATAAAGAAAGTGTAAATTTACTGAAAAAGTATAAATTTATAAAAAAAGGGTAAATTTACAGAAAAAAGTGTAAATTTACAGAAAAAAGTGTAAATTTACAGAAAAAAGTGTAAATTTACAGAAAAAGTGTAAATTTTCAAAAAAAGTGTAAATTGACAGAAAAAGTGTAAATTTAGAGAAAAAGTGTAAATTTACAGAAAAAGTGTAATTTACAGAAAAAATGCAAATTTACAGAAAAAAGTGTAACTTGTAAATCTACAGAAAAAAAGTGAAAATTTACAGAGAAAGTGTAAATTTACACTTTTCCAAATCAGCAAATATCATGGCAGCTCTACGCTTTCGTACGAAATAAATAGACGTGCGATCCATATAAATTTTATATATGTAACCTACCTTTTGACCTCATCCGCAGATTGCGCAATAAAGAATCCCTGAGTATTTGCGACGATTTTCGCTCCCCTCGGATTGATGGAGATCTTCGTGTCGGCTCCCTCAACCCCTTTGACTTCAATCGCTAAAAGCAGCAACTTCAATTTGGTGAAGCACAATCTGCGAAATTTCGAGCAATTACGGAGGGCCCAAAATCCACCCTTAAACAAGCTGTTAATGCACGCCAGTTCATGCACGAAGCAATCTCTTAAAATAATCAATAATTGGCCCACTCATCGGAGAAATCGTCCAGCAAGCATGCACGAAGCGGGTCTAAGAAGTGTGAAGACGGCTAATTAATTAAAAATTACGAAGCTATGCAAGCACAGTCAGAATAGTACCGAACTCTCGCTCTAATTGTAAGCTCCATCCCCCTATTGTCAACAAAAAAAACATAAAAAATCTAGAGTACTCGTTGTAGGTCCTATTCTAGGGGTTAGTTCAAAACACGCAAACACAGAGCAGTCTACACCTTAGAAAAATCGATTGGAACATATTATTTCGTGTTTTTTTGATAGGGGTTGGGGTGGTACGCTGGCGGAGAGTGGCCAAAAAAAAGTTTTTAAAATTTTATGAAAAAAAAACTTTGTTGTCAATAAATTGTCACTTGCAACTGACAATTGTTACTTGTAACTGACAATTGTCACTCGTAACTGACAATTGTCACTCGTAACTGACAATTGTCACTCGTAACTGATAATTGTCACTCGTAACTGACAATTGTCACTCGTAATTGACAGTTGTCACTCGTAACAGACAATTGTCACTTGTAACTGACAATTGTCACTTGTAACTGGCAATTGTCACTTGTAACTGACAATTGTCGCTTGTAACTGGCAATTCTCACTTGTAACTGACAATTGTCCCTTGTAACTGACAATTGTCACTCGTTATTGACAGTTGTCACTCGTAACAGACAATTGTCACTTGTAACTGACAATTGTCACTTGTAACTGGCAATTGTCATTTGTAACTGACAATTGTCGCTTGTAACTGGCAATTGTCACTTGTAACTGACAATTGTCCCTTGTAACTGACAATTGTCCCTTGTAACTGACAATTGTCACTTGTAACAGACAATTGTCACTTGTAACTGACAATTGTCTATCTTCCTTATGTATCTTATTTCCATGTTTTACATTGTCTACATTGAAAAAAGACCCTGACACTGGGGGTAAAACGGCCAAATTAAAATAAAGGGGGAGTAAGTCGCTAATAAAAAAAGCACATCCCTGTTTCACCCCTTTCGTTGTTTCAAATGAGCTTGATTTTTCGTGTCTTGATCTTACAAAGTTTTCACCCCTCTGATTAGGATTTTGCCTACTCCTTCTTCAGTGCTCTTCAAATATCTTCTCTATTAACCCTGTCAAAGGCTTTCTCCAGATTTACGAAACATAGATGTGTTTCTGCAGCTTTTTCTGTAAACTTACAGTTTTTGTGTGAATTTACAGTTTTTCTGTAAATTTACGTCTTTTCTGTAAATTGACGGTTTTTGTGTAAATTGACAGTTTTTCTGTAAATTTACAGTTTTTGAGTAAATTTACAGTTTTTGAGTAAATTTACAGTATTTGAGTAAATCTACAGTGTTTGTGTAAATTGACAGTTTTTGAGTAAATTTACAGTTTTTGTGTAAATTTACAGTTTTTGTGTAAATTAACAGTTTTTGTGTAAGTTGACAGTTTTTGTGTAAATTTACAGTTTTTGAGTAAATTTAGTTTTTGTGTTAATTTATAGTTTTTGAATAAATTTACAGGTTTTGAATAAATTTACAGTGTTTGTGTAAATTGACAGTTTTTGAGTAAATTTACAGTTTTTGTGTAAATTAACAGTTTTTGTGTAAATTGACAGTTTTTGTGTAAATTTACAATTTTTAAGTTTTACAGTGTTTGTGCAAATTGACAGTTTTTGAGTAAATTTACAGTTTTTGTGTAAATTGACAGTTTTCGTGTAAATTTACAGTTTTTTCTTTACTGTGGTAATTTGGATCTTTAATATTGTTTATCGTTGCCACTTTATTTTGTCTCGCTTTTCTCATTGTTCCGAAGAAAAGTTTCTGCTTATTTTTGTGTGCATTCTCCATTTTATTTCCGAAATCCGACCATGATTTTTGTTTTTCCTCTCTTATTAGACTTCTTTCCTTTCTCTTTTGTGTTCCTCGCAGTCGTTTTGTTCCCTTGTTTGTATGTATATCTTCCATTTTCTCTTTTTCCTCTTTATTGCGTCTCTTATTTTATCCCTCCACCAGTGTGTTCCTTTCCACTTTTTGTTCGTAATCCTCGGCCTCTTTGTGATTCTTCCACATTTCTTCTATTGTTATCCTTCTGTATTTACTTTCTTTATGGTTTGATCCAGTATCTTTTGGTATGTTTCTTTAGTTTGGGTTTCTCTTAGCCTGTGACATCTGATCTTTTTATTTACTACTTTTCTTTTACTTTTTTCTTCTTCTTTCTTTCTCGTCTTATGTTTAAAATGCGTGTTGATCACCACTAATGCACCACTATGCAAAAGTGTAAAATTCTTTCTCCGTTTGTGTTCTTCATTTCTTCTCATTCCCATAATTATCACCGTTCTCTTTGTGTCGTCTATTTCTTTTCGTAGTTCCTGGAAGAATTTTTCCTTTACGTCTTTTCTTGCATCCTCGTTTGGTCCATATGCAACCACGATCGTGTATCCTTCGTTTCCTTTATTTTCCTTTACGTTTACCACGAGTATTCTTTCATGCATCCTATTTTTTCCTTTTTTATCATTAAAGCTACCCCAGCCTTTGCGTTTTCTTCCATTTCCACACCCGAATCATCCAATATTCCTCAGTTTTTCTCTCAAATCCCTTTCCTTTCTTCTTCGTTTCCGTTAAGCCCACATAATCTAAGCTCATTCCCCATTCTCCTTTCTTTTATTTTACAATTTGTTCTTTCTTCTTTCCATTTTTATGTTTATCTGCTTCGTTATCAATTTCCATGTTTGTTGTTTTCTTATCTCTTTATGTTGTTATCTGTCGTTTCTCCTTTTTTATGTTTATTTTGCGCTTATTATAATCTTCTTGGTTCGATATCTTCTTTCTTGATTTTCTCTTTCTTTTGTAGGTACTCCATTATCATTATACCATTTTCTCGTCTTTTGGCCTGTCGTCGTCTTTTGGCCTGTCTTTGCTGTTCCCTTTTAATCATTTTCTCTTCCTTTTTTTCCAAATATCCTTTCTCAGTATTCCAGTTCCATACTTCCTCATCTATGGTTAATTTTTGGTACCTATCCCATTTCCACTTTCCTTCCTCGTTGTTTTTTTTCTCGTGCCTTTTCATTAATCTTCTTCTGAATTTCCCTTTCTTTAATCGTAAAGTCACTGTTGATATAAATCTTCGCATCTTTTATTCATCAGACTTTAAAGTTTCTCCCTCTTTTATGTCTATTTTCACCCCAGTGATCATTATTTTGTTTTTCCTGTTTTCTTTTTCTAACTTTTCGAGCCCTTTCTTTATTTCACACAATATTTCCTTTTTCATCTCAACACTTTCTTTTTTAACCCCCTTGTTTTCTTTTCGGAGCTTCGTTACTTCTTCTTGTAACTCCTGTTCCCTTATGGGGGTGAAAATTTTGTGTCAAAAACACGAAAAAGCTTTATCGACGTTTTGCCCAGAGGTAAAATCCTCCCTTAAGTTCTGTCAAGCTAACGAGCAAATCGATGTAATCATGTTTTGTATAATATAGGGCATGCTACTTTGAAGAAAAGAGGAAAACATGACGATTTTAATTTAACACAAAACGTTCGTGCAGTTGATTCGTTATTTCTTATGTCTTCTGCATTTATTGTACTTACCCGAATTACAGTCACGACCACCCTAGATTTTCGAAAACGTCGAAAAAATCGGTGGAGAATTGAGGTTTTCTAAAAACGCAAAAACACGTCTGCTTTATTTGTTGTCTTTTCCGTTTTAAAATTTCTTAATTTCCACAATTGCCAAAATTTCAAAAACTGTTTAGGAAAATGTATGTAATTGCGCAATTGAATTTGTCTCAAAAAAATTAAGTTACGTGTTTTTGCGTTTCTCAAAAATCACGATTTTTCACCGATTTTTTCGATGTTTTTAAAAATCTTCTTACTCGGAATAAATCGTAGATTCAGAATCCGTTGCGAATTATCGCCAGCTACAAGTGACAATTAATTAAATTCTGAAGAGAAAAGGTCCTATTAACCTTTCCCGAAAAACTTATGGTTTATAAGTTATGCTTGGTTATATGGCTTAAAGGTTTGTAAAAAGATATCTTACGAACCGTTTGGATATCTTACGAACTGTTTGTGCTATTTCATTGAAACTTGCATTTTTAGACAGCAAATTAAATTCTGAAGAGAAAAGGTCCTATTGACCTTTCCCGAAAAACTTATGGTTTAGAAGTTATGTTTGGTTATATGGCTTAAAGGTTTGTAAAAAGATATCTTACGAACTGTTTGTGCTATTTCATTGAAACTTGCATTTTTAGACAGCAAATTGTCAGTTACAAGCGACAATTGTCAGTTACAAGGGACAATTGTCAATTACAAGTGACAATTGTATTGTCAGTTACAAGGGACAATTGTTAATTACAAGTGACAATTGTCAGTTACAAGTGACAAGCGACAATTGTCAGTTACAAGGGGCAATTGTCAATTACAAGTGACAATTGTATTGTCAGTTACAAGGGACAATTGTTAATTACAAGTGACAATTGTCAGTTACAAGTGACAATTGTCAGTTACAAGTGACAATTGTCAGTTACAAGTGACAATTTGCTATTGTAACAAAGTTTTTTTTCTGAAAATTTGAAAAATTTTGTTGTGGCCTCTCTACGCTTTCGTAAGGTGGTGGTAGTTTTGTTTTGGTTTGTGAAGAGTGAGACCAAATAGTTAGCGGCCAATAATTTCAAAAAAATTCTAATAATTAAAAAAAAATCAATAATTCCAAAAAAATTTCAATAATTCCAAAAAATTCCAAAAAAATTAAGAAAATTCTAATAATTCCAAAAAAATTCTAATAATTCCAATAATTCCAAAAAAACTCCAATAATTCGAAAAAAATTTCAATAATTCCAAAAAAATTGTAATAATTCCAAAAAAATTGTAATAATTCCAAAAAAATTCCAATAATTCGAAAAAAATTCCAATAATTCGAGAAAAATTCCAATAATTCCAAAAAAATTGTAATAATTCCAAAAAAATTCCAATAATTCCAAAAAAATTTCGACAATTCCAAAAAAATCAAGAAAATTCTAATAATTCCAAAAAAAATTCCAATAATTCCAAAAAAATTCTAATAATTTCAAAAAAATTCTAATTCGAAAAAAATTCCAATAATTCCAAAAAAAATTGTAATAATTCCAAAAAAATTCCAATAATTCCAAAAAAATTCCAATAATTCTAAAAAAATCAAATAATGCCAAAAAATTTCCAATAATTTCAGAAAATTTAATAATTCCAAAAAAGTTCTAATAATTCCAAAAAAATTCCAATAATTCCAAAAAAATTCCCATAATTCCAAAAAAATTCAAATAATTCCAAAAAAAATCCTAAAATTCGAAAATTTTGTACAATTAATTCTAAGTGCAGACGTGAGTTTTTTCACAAGGCCGCTAAATAAGATGGGATCATCAAGGATTTTAATTTAGGGGATGAGAAGGTTCATTTAAATTGTGTGTTGCGTGTAATAAAAGATCTTACTCGCTGGCCTGGGGGAATGTCATGCCTGTGAACGAGGGGGACAGAGTCTCAGTGTACATCTCGCATCCCGTGCCTTGCAGATAATCGTTCTGCCAGATTTGCGTATCGGGGGACTGAAACCACAATACACCGCCACTCAACACTTGGCATGTCACAGAGCACACCTCGCTGCAGCATCGACAATGGTATGGAACGCCGTTTTACCATTTAATAGAATTGTGTAATTAATTATTGGATTGAATCAAAGCTGCGTTTGGTTATAAATGTTTTATTTTATAGATATTATTTATATTTTATATATTAAATGATCAAAAGATGATCAACATCATCGTCATCATCATCATCAATACTTATCACCACTTCAATAGTCCTCTCATTTCTTGCTTTAGATTATATAATTGTTTACCATCTGAAGAATTTGATATTTTCTGTAACAACTTTAAGACTCCTGTAGTAAAAAATCGTTTATGTGTCTTATATGAATCTTAGTTTTCGATGTATAGATTCCGCCATTGTACTTCGCATTTTTTTGTATCCACTATAGGCTTATGCCTGTTGGATGTAATAAATTATTATTATTATTATTATTATCAACATTGTGTAATAATTGTGTAATTAATTATTGGATTGAATCAAAGCTGCGTTTGGTTATAAATGTTTTATTTTATAGATATTATTTATATTTTATATATTAAATGATCAAAAGATGATCAACATCATCGTCATCATCATCATCGTCATCATCATCATCAACATCATCATCATCAACATCATCAACATCATCATCAACATCAACATCATCAACATCTTCGTCATCAACATCTTCGTCATCAACATCTTCATCATCAACGTCATCATCACTATCATCATCATCACTGAACTATCTTGTGACATGTTTTCAACGTAATGATTTAAATATAACATCGTAAAGATGTTTCGCTAAAAAATCTAAAGATGCGAAACACTTTATTTTCTAAAACGTAGCCTGCTATTCTCATTTTAACATTATTTAAACAATAAATGTTTTATTTCCAGTCACTGTGAATTGAGACATTTGTTTCCAATTTCAAGATACAAATTGTCCAATGTTGGTCGACATTTACACAATAAAAACATTTTACGATTGTAATTGTTCTAAAAAAGAACGAGCTTTGTAAATAACTCCTACATACAATCTCTTTACTATTTTTTCGACATCCATTAAATGGTAAAACGGCGTTCCATACAATAGGGTTTAGTAGATGGGAGAGAAACAGGAAGGGATCAAAGTGGGGCTCGATAGATGAAGAACATCAACAGCAGATATTACACAAAAGCTTTTGCGGAAAATCATATAATAACCAACGGCGGTCATAGCGTCATCGTCCAAAGAACTTTAGTGTGGGTTGTGTCAATTATTATCTTGATTGAATCTTCCGCAGTCTCGAGGTTTGTCAAAGTAGGAAGAGTTTCTATAAGAGACAACGAGAAGCGAAGGGCTTTGGGGGAAATTCGGACAAAAGCGACTCAAAACGCAAGAGAACTGCAAAAATCACAATTAATTTTGTTCGTTGTACCTAATGAAAAGCTTGTAGTGTGGTTACAAATATGTTGAATATAAAATCGCAGCTGATCCTTTTTAATTTTTTTTCATAGTTCAAGATCTTCCAACATTTTGTTATTAGAAATATTGAGAAACAAAATTTTAACACTTTATTCAAAATTGGACAACATGAAAACAAAGAGTCGACAGAATGATGATCACTTACATGTTTTTTCTAATGTATTATTGTGCCGATTGATTTCTTGGTCGAAAAACAATCATCTAATATATTATGTTCATGATTTTGACAGAGAAAACAAAGGGTATAACTAAAAGTGGACTGTTAAGTAGATATTTATCTGTTAATTTATCTGATTCTTTCAAGTCTTCGGCAAGTGTTGCCCTCAAATACTTCTCCGGAACAAAACCATTTCAAATTAAATGATTCACAAATCCTTGTAAAAGATGTAACTCCGGAATTAAGCATATTTCAATGACAAAAGGATCGTCTGCTAATAGTCTGTTAATAGTGTTTTTTCAATTTTTGGCACATTTCTTGTCGCCCGAGTGTAACAAATTTCTCATAATTTTGCTCTAAATTTCCAAACGTTTTCAACTCTATATTCGCATTCATATTATCTTCCTCACATTCTGAAGGAGCGCCGAAGTCGATTTACAGAAAAAGTGTAAATTTACAGAAAAATTGTAAATTTACAGAAAAAGTGTAAATTTACAGAAAAAATGTAAATTTACAGAAAAAGTGTAATTTACAAAAAGTGTAAATTTATAGAAAAAGTGTAAATTACAGAAAAATTGTAAATTTACAGAAAAAGTGTAAATTTACAGAAAAAATGTAAATTTACAGAAAAAGTGTAAATTTACAGAAAGTGTTAATTTACAAAAAAAGTGTAAATTTACAGAAAAAGTGTAATTTACAGAAAAAGTGTAAATTTACAGAAAAAGTGTAAATTAACAGAAAAAGTGTAAATTTACAGAAAAATTGTAAATTTACAGAAAAAGTGTAAATCTACGGAAAGTGTAAATTTACAGAAAGTGTAAATTTACAGAAAAAGTGTTAATTTACAAAAAAATTGTAAATTTACAGAAAAAGTAATTTACAGAAAAAGTGTAAATTTACAGAAAAAGTGTAAATTTACAGAAAAAGTGTAAATTTACAGAAAAATTGTAAATTTACAAAAAGTGTGAATTTACAGAAAGTGTAAATTTACGGAAAAATTGTAAATTTACAGAAAAAGTGTAATTTACAGGAAAAGTGTAAATTTACAGAAAAAGTGTAAATTTACAGAAAAAGTGTAAATTTACAGAAAAAGTGTAAATTTATAGAAAAAGTGTAAGTTTACAGGAAAAGTGTAAATTTACAGAAAAAGTGTAAATTTACAGAAAAAAGTGTAAATTTCTAACATTATTCTGCCAATCAGTCAACGTATCGGGCGACAAGTGTTGCATATTTAAACAGGAAATTTTAAATTTAAGATATCCGATTTTTCATTTATTAAAATTTTCGCAAGATTTTGAAATCGGTCATTGATCAAAAATTTGGTTGATTTATATTTTCCAAAAATTATTTCTTCTCCTATTTTCTTCATGGTCAGATTTTAAAGTTGCTTTTTCATTTTCAATAATCTTAACACGATAAACTGGAAGCACAACAATTTTTACACAACTTTTGACAGATTCAAAACTACTAAATGTTCATTGAATAATATTGTAAATGACAAGCTAATCCCTTAATTAATCTGAAGTACATAAACATTACAGGTAATAACCATTTCCTGAAAGATACAATTTGTTTTAATGAAAATGAAAACTTCGTCTTGTTCAAAAATTGAGTTAAGGATCAGTTACGATTTAATATTTTACATTGTTTTACATTGCTGGGTACATTTACATTACCACAGACTGTTTTAGATTGTAACATACATACATATGCATAATTTATTTGACTTCTAAAATATAGTGGATTTGCAATTTGCCTTAATTTTTTTCGCGCAGGGTGATTTTATCGTAATTTTAGACAAAAAAACATAATGAGCTACCCGGTTTAATTTTGTTATCACGCACTCGTTCGGCTGAAATCTCCCATAAGAATTTACTGAGAATGTACGGAAGAGCCTAGATAAATATCGCAATGTAATGAGATAAATGGGGTGTTATTCAAAGGACCATAGCTGCCTTGGGAAGCGTTTATAATATCTCAATATAATGAGAAAATATCTTAATATAATGAGATAAAATCTCAATATAATGAGACAAATATCTCAATATAAGGGGTAAATTATCTCAATATACGGTGGCCCACTGAAAAGGGGCAATCCAGATCGTTTCCTTTCTGACTCATCTGAGGAAAAATCTTATCAAATCACTTAAATCTCTGTTTGTTGAAATTTTATAACACCCCCCCACCCCGGTCAACCCCAACTTTCAAATTTCAAATGGCAACAATCATTAACAGTAATAACTCCGTATATTAAATGTTTTTTTCTAATTTTTTTTTATCATTGCGTCACCAGTACCTAATTTCATAAATGAAATAAAATCTCTCCACAATGTTTGCCATCTTTGAAACTATTGAGAACCATTTTATTCGAGGCAACTTCGAACATTATATTACATCTCATTATATTGAGGTATTTATCTCATTATATCGAGGTATTTATCTCATTATATTGAGATAACATCTCATTATATTGAAACAATATATCTCATTACATTGAGATAAATAAAAGACTGGCATGACCCCTAGGCTCTTTCGTAAGATGGCGACAGATTTTCTCAGGTTTTTTTACCCACGAAAAAATTGGTTGGAAATGATTGTTCTACTGTTTATATTATGTTGTGCTAGGGGTTATAACAATTTATGAGTCTATTCAGGTTGATGTAGTTGAAATGTTTAGATAACATCTCATTATATTGAAATAATATCTCTCATTATATTTTCTCAGGTTTTTCTACCCACAAAAAAAATTGGCTGAAAATGATTGTTCTACTGTTTATATTATACTGTGCTGGGTTTGTAACAATTTTTGAGTCTATTCAGGTTGATGTAGTTGAAATGTTTCAAAGCATCCAAGCATTTTTTAAAATTTTTTAACCCTCCTCGTCGAGGGTATTATTTTACGCGCAGAAAACTATTTTTCGGCTGAAATGAAGAAGAACGCAGTTAAATCGCTTTGTATCCGAATTTCCCCATCCGTCCCAACGCGGTGCCCGTCGCCGAACAAGTGTATATAGGGCTCTGCATGAACATGAGTGCATCATATTACGTCGTATTATTACGGAAGCGTAGTAGTGCCACATTTTACTCTTTTTTTATTTCCAAATTACCACAGAAAATGTGTAAATTTCGGAAGACAAAATTGTAAATTTACACAAGAACTGTAAATTTACAGAAAAAGTGTAAATTTACGGAAAAAGTGTAAATTTACAGGAAAAGTGTAAATTTACAGAAAAAGTGTAAATTTACAGAAAAACTGTATATTTACACAAAAACTGTAATTTTACAAAAAAAGTGTAAATTTACAGAAAAAGCGTAAATTTACAGAAAAAGTGTAAATTTTCAGAAAAACTAGATTTACACAAAAACTGTAAATTTACAGAAAAAGTGTAAATTTACAGAAAAAGTGTAAATTTACAGAAAAAGTGTAAATTTTCAGAAAAACTAGATTTACACAAAAACTAAATTTACAAAAAAAGTGTAAATTTACAGAAAAACTGTAAATTTACACAAAAACTGTAAATTTACACAAAAACTGTAAATCTACAAAAAAAGTATAAATTTACAGAAAAAGTGTAAATTTACACAAAAACTAAATTTACAAAAAAAGTTTAAATTTACAGAAAAAGTGTAAATTTGCAGAAAAAGTAAATTTTCAGAAAAACTAGATTTACACAAAAACTAAATTTACAAAAAAAGTGTAAATTTACAGAAAAACTGTAAATCTACAAAAAAAGTGTAAATTTACAGAAAAAGTGTAAATTTTCAGAAAAACTGTAATTTACACAAAAACTGTAAATTTACAGAAAAAGTGTAAATTTACAGAAAAAGTGTAAATTTACAAAAAAAGTGTAAATTTACAGAAAAAGTGTAAATTTTCAGAAAAACTAGATTTACACAAAAACTAAATTTACAAAAAAAGTGTAAATTTACAGAAAAACTGTAAATTTACACAAAAACTGTAAATCTACAAAAAAAGTATAAATTTACAGAAAAAGTGTAAATTTACACAAAAACTAAATTTACAAAAAAAGTTTAAATTTACAGAAAAAGTGTAAATTTGCAGAAAAAGTAAATTTTCAGAAAAACTAGATTTACACAAAAACTAAATTTACAAAAAAAGTGTAAATTTACAGAAAAACTGTAAATCTACAAAAAAAGTGTAAATTTACAGAAAAAGTGTAAATTTTCAGAAAAACTGTAATTTACACAAAAACTGTAAATTTACAGAAAAAGTGTAAATTTACAGAAAAAGTGTAAATTTACAAAAAAAGTGTAAATTTACAGAAAAAGTGTAAATTTACAGAAAAAGTGTAAATTCTCAGAAAAAGTGTAAATTCTCAGAAAAGTGTAAATTAACAGTTTTTGTGTTTTACAGTTTTTTCTTCCGAAATTTACACATTTTTCGTGGTAATTTGGAAAAATAAAAAAGAGAAAAAAGTGGCACTTCTGCGCCTCCGTATATTATTATGATATCCGCCAGCCGACTTACTCTGTAGCCTGAGCAAATGGCATGCCTATAAAGGACGGACTGAGCGTTTCGGTATACATCTCCATTCCCGTGCCCCTCAAATAGTCATTGGTCCACACCTGCATGTCTGGAGACTGCAACCATTGAACACTCAATAAAGCAGTCAAGAAAGAATGACTTTAGCGCCGCGCAATTGACTCTGCTGTTGATTCGTCACTTTTGTCCACCAAGAAAATACCGAAAAGGTCGTCTTACCGTTTTGAAAGAGCGCATGGCGAATAAGTTCGCCATCATTGTGGAGAAGCCCGGCGCCAGGCACGATTGGGCTATGAAGCCCAGTTTCAGTTCGGCCAAGCAAATCACGTCGTCGCCCTGTTTCCAATCCCACGATGGAATGTTGAGGAGGTAAGCCTAAGGGATTTTAGGTCATTATTTTTGAAGGGGTTGCCACCAAAGGCTAGGGTAGTTTTTTTTGTTTTTCTACCCTAATCGTTGGTAAGAAACAGTTTTCTGGGTCGATAAAGTTGGCCCACCCCCCGTTCAGAATGTCGATGTCAAAATTATATCAAAATATTGCGCTCGTGCGTTTCTTTGCGCCCCAATACATTTTTTTGCGCTGCTCGTGCGCTTCTTTGCGCCCCAATAAATTTTTTTGCGCTGCTCGGATTCGATAAAATAGTGGGGGGTGCTGAGTTAACGTTCAATTTTTCGAATGGATTTTTTGAGGAACCCAAGGCTGATTGTTGGAATTTTTATAGAATTATTGGAATTTTTTGGAATTATTGGAAATTTTTTGGAATTATTGAATTTTTTTTGGAATTATTGGAATTTTTTGGAATAATTGGAATTTTTTGAAATTATTGAAATTTTTTGGAATTATTGGAATTTTTTTGGCATTATTGGAATTTTTTGGAATTATTGGAATTTTTTGGAATTATTGGAATTTTTTGGAATTTTTTGGAATTATTGGAATTTTCTTGGCATTATTGTAATTTTTTGGAATTATTGAAATTTTTTTTGAATTTTTTGGAATTATTGGAATTTTTTGAAATTATTGTAATTTTTTGGAATTATTGGAATTTTTTGGAATTATTGGAATTTTTTTGGAATTTTTTGGAATTATTGGAATTTTTTGAAATTATTTAAAATTTTTTGGAATGATTGGAATTTTTTGGAATTATTGGAATTTTTTGAAATTATTGGAATTTTTTGGAATTATTGGAATTTTTTGGAATTATTGTAATTTTTTGGAATATTTTGGAATTATTGGAATTTTCTTGGCATTATTGGAATTTTTTGGAATTATTGGAATTTTTTTGGAATTATTGGAATTTTTTGAAATTATTGGAATTTTTTGGAATTATTGGAATTTTTTGGAATTATTGGAATTTTTTGGAATTTTTTGGAATTATTAGAATTTTTTGAAATTATTGGAATTTTTTGGAATTATTGGAATTTCTTTGGCATTATTGGAATTTTTTGGAATTATTGTAATTTTTTGGAATTATTGGAATTTTTTGGAATTATTGGAATTTTCTTGGCATTATTGGAATTCTTTGGAATTATTGGAATTTTTTGAAATTATTATAATTTTGTGGAATTATTGGAATTTTTTGGAATTTTTTGGAATTATTGGAATTTTCTTGGCATTATTGGAATTTTTTAGAATTATTGGAATTATTGGAATTTTTTGGCATTATTGGAATTTTTTGGAATTATTGGAATTTTAAATGTTTATATTTTTGTAATATATTTGTAATATTTTGATTTAATTTTGACATCGGCGTTTTGAGCGGGGGTGCGCCAATTTTATCGACACTCCAATTTTCTTACTTTATTATGGTACTGCATCAATTGAATTATCACCCTAATGTCATCACTGTAGTTTTTTATGGAAATCACTCGCATAATATTGGCGGCATCTTCAGCGTCCGGATCCTGACAGTATTTATTGGCCAGAACCAGACAAGCGTCAGCCTCGTGCACCTGCGAATAAACCCCATCAATAAAAAAATCAACCCTTAAAGCTTTTTTTTATTTTTATTCAAAATTAACGTGAACTCATGCAAGAGTTAATTTTTGCTACCATTCCACAATTATATTGAACATCACAGAAATACTAACGTGAGTTGTTCGACTATCGTCCTGGTACATACTGTTAGTGACATGCAAGGATAATGAAACCTAACCGATCGCTGCTCGTCTAAACTTACCACTTTCTCGGAATTAAACTTTAATCCTAATCTCTAAAAAGGGTGGCTAATCGTTCTTTATTTACGAAAGCGTAGAGCTGCCGTGATATTTGCTGAATTTTTTTATTTTGTGATTTACGGAAAAAGTGTAAATTTACGGAAAAAAGTGTAAATTACAGAAAAAGTGTAAATTTATGGAAAAGGTGTAAATTTACGGAAAAAGTGTAAATTTACGGGAAAAGTGTAAAACAGAAAAAGTGTAAATTTACGGAAAATGTGCAAAATTACGGAAAAAGTGTAAATTTACGGAAAAAGTGTAAATATACAGAAAAAGTGTACATTTACAGAAAAAGTTAAATTTACGGAAAATGTGCAAAATTACGGAAACAGTGTGAATTTACGGAAAAAGTGTAAATTTACAGAAAAAGTGTGAATTTACGGAAAAAGTGTAAATTTACAGAAAAAAGTGTAAATTTACGGAAAATGTGTAAAAATCGGCGTGACAAGTATGAATATACATTATTAAAAACCGAACGATTTATTTTGTCAAAATAAGGAAATAAATGTATTATTATTATTATTATTATTGAACCTTCGGCTTCGCCTTAGCAATAAAAAACTGAGGCGAAGCCGAAATCTTGTGAGGTTTGGCGGAGCCAAAAGCGAGTAGTCAATTGAAACTGTTTGACCACTTATACTTTTTCTGTAAATTTACACTTTTTCTGTAAAAGAAAAAAAGTGTAAATTGACAAAAAAAAGTGTAAATTTGCAGAAAAAGTGTAAATACAGAAAAAAGTGTATGTTTGCAGAAAAAGTGTAAATTTACAGGAAAAGAGTAATTTACAGAAAAAGTGTAAAGGACGTTTTCGAGAATAGGGAGACTTTGGGCTACAAAAAAATATATTTGTCCACATGAGTCAAACACAGTTTTTGCAGGGTACATTAAGAAAACATATACCTTTCATTTAAGACCAATTTTGTTCTTGACTCATGTGGACATTCTATGTTCTTGAGATTTTTGTCTCCCTTATTTCTGTTTTCTTGTTAAATCAATTTTCTCTCCTGCGATCGCGTGAATTGTGTCCAATAAGCTGTGAGAAACTTCAAATAAGCTTACAACTTCGAAAAATTGTTAAATAATTAAAAAAAAACAAAAAAGCTAATTCACGGTGACGACGATTTGAACCCTGGCCCAACGTTTCACGGGCCCAGACCCCGACACTTCGACCACCAATCGTACTGCTGTCATAGTGTATTTAGGAAGATGATAAACTAATTATATCGTGGTTTTAGGGATGTATTAAACTAATTCTTAATATAAATCATTTCTATACGTTAAGGAAATGAAACTTTCGTCGTAGGTACATCACAACTAAAATAATTGCTACCGCTAATACAATTAATACCAGCTGTTACCAGTAAAGGCTATTCGAAAGGTAATTTTTCAAACTACTGGCGGCCAAATGAACCTTTCAGGCTAAAATTCTCCCGTCTGTTCAAATCACAATAACTTTTCACACAGTGCCGCAATTGTGAATAGCTTTCTTACGTTAGAAAGATCGTTTTATTGGCTTCATTCCAGTGTTAACATAAGAGTGTTGGGGTTTTCGTCAATTTTTTTTAATGAGTGGAAAGGGTGCCCAAGATCAATATCTCGAGACCCTTTTGTCGCTTTTGCCGATGACACTTCTTCCCCCAGGAATTAAAAAATAACTTCTTTTTCATTAACTCCCTGATAACTTCTTCATTCATCAACCAATTTTCAAAGTCGTGGGCTCTTTTGTAACCATAAAGGATTGGCTAAACAGAAAACCCCCAAAGAAGTCTTCTAGCACAAAAATGCAAAATGGTAGGAAGTAAAGAAATCACCATAAAATTTTAAACACGTTTTATGTCGTACATTAACAACGAATACTCTTTCTCCCGTCTACAGCTAGAAAGGGCTTTCTGGAGGAGTATTTTGATGCGTCATTTGAGAATATTACGTTAACACTTGGTCAAAAAGAACAAGAATTTTGATTCCAGTTCTGACAGATAAAACACAAGTTTTCACATGAATCTGATTTATAATTTAAGCCAATTTCTGTTGAAAATCATCTGAAGTCTACCCTAAGAGAATTTTAATTCTCAATAATACTGCTCGTGCAAGTTTTTTTGCCCTCCTTAAAGAGCAAGAGAAAACCAATGGTCTTAGGGCCGATTTCAAAATAAAAGTTAAAGGTCCTTTAAAGTTAAAATCGACTTTAAAGGGACTTTGACCAATCAGGAGCAACCTTTCTGGAATGTTGCTAAGCAAATATTTAAAGGACACTAATTTTGATTATGAAATTGGCCCTTAAATTAATGCAGTGCGACCCTTCCATTAAGTTTCCATAGCGACATTATGATAGTGTGTATTCGATTCAAAAACCATAATGCAATAGTGACACTTTAATTGTCACATCCTTGCATTGTCGCCGTATATCGTCATAGAAACTAATGGAAGGCCCCTATTCATTAATTTAAGACCCTTGGCTTTATCCTTCAGAACGAGAATCAAAATTCTTGTTCTTTTTGACCGAGTGTTAACGTAACATTCTCAAATGAAGCATAAAAATACTTCTCGAGAAAGTCCTTTCTAGCTGTAGACGGGAGAATGAAGATTCGTTGCAAATGTTCCACATAAAACGTGTTTAAAATTTTATGGTGATTTCTTTACCTCCTACCTCGCCTCCTACCATTTTGCATTTTTGTGATAGGAGACTTCTTTGGGGGTTTTCTGTTCAGCCAATCCTTTATGGTTACAAAAAGCCCACGACCTTGCAAATTGGTTGATGAATGAAGAAGTTAGGGGGTTAATGAAAAAAACGTATTTTTTAATTCCTGGGGGAAGAAGTGTTGTCGGTAAAAAACGACAAAAGGGTCTCGAGATATAGATCACATGCACCTGTTTCACTCATTAAAAAAAATTCAAAAAATTTTTTCTTGGATTTGGGGATGGTCTAAAACTTCACATTTTTGCAAGTTGTTTGGAAACAACCATGCCGAGCCATGGACGAAAACCCCAACACTCATGGTAACACTGGAATGAAGCCAATAAAACGATCTTGCTAACGTAAAAAAGCGATTGACAACGGCGGCGCTGTGTAAAAAATTATAGTCATTTGAACAGACGCGAAAATTTTAGCCTGAAAGGTTCATTTGGCCGCCAGTTTATTTTTAGGGTACAGGTCGTAGGAAGGAAACGACGTAGGACGGAAACGACATAGGACGGAATTCGTGTATCTTCGTAAGACCTTGGGCTTGCTGTCAATTTCCGTCGTACGTCGCTATGGAGACTTTCCGTCCTACGTCCTTCTGGATGCTTTCCATTCTACGTCGTTCTCGAGGTTTTCCGTTCTGAGTCCTTCTGAATACTTTCCGTTCTAAGTCGCTCCTAAGACTTTCCGTCCTACGTCGTTCTGGATGCTTTCCTTTCTACGTCGTCCTGGATGTTTTCCGTTCTAAGTCTTTCTGAATACTTTCCGTTCTAAGTCGTTCCGAAGACTTTCCGTCCTACGTCGTTCTGAATGCTTTCCGTTCTACAAGTTTTCTCTCCGACGCCCACGACTGTCTATGGACTACTTAGAACGGAAAGCATCGAGAACGACGTAGGACGGAAAGTCTTCGGAGCGACTTAGAATGGAAAGTATTCAGAAAGACTTAGAACGGAAAACATCCAGAACGTCGTAGAAAGGAAAGCATCCAGAACGACGTAGGAAGGAAAGTTTTAGGAGCGTCTTAGAACGGAAAGTCTCCATAGCGGCGTACGACGGAAACTGACAGCAAACCCAAGGTCTTCCGAAGATACACGAGTTCCGTCCTACGTCGTTTCCGTCCTGCGTCGTTTCTTTCCTACGGGTCGCTCCCTATTTTTGTAGATATTCACATTGAACTTAAAATTCAAAATGCGACAACGGGAGAATCTTTTCATGTGTGCGTAAGACGAAAGTTTCATTTCCATTAGGTATAGACTGTTTTTTACTAAATAATTATCATAATTTGAATGGATTCCGGATGGATCCTGTGTCAAATGGTTTAGTCTTACCGACGTTTCGTACACCGTTGCAGGTGACATCTTCAGGGCTAGATTGGCGCTGAACTGGTGATAGCTGATGGTGGGGTTTGGCTATTTATACCTGGGGTGTGAATTTGGGGCGTTACGCTTGGTCGCGCTTCACGGACAAGGGGTATATGATTGGTAGAGGCATTTTCTCGGATTAAAGGCTGAAGAACAGTTTTCCAAACATTGGTGAGAGGGTAACTGGAATCTCTATTGATATTGGTGGGGTTTTTATAGATTTCAATGGACTCTAGAATTTTTCGCTGCGAGAAGAACGGAGCTGGGGCTATGATTTTTGTTTTATCAAATAGGATTTGATGACCTCGATCTGTTGATCTGGTGCTCCGCAATGGCTGAAGCAGTACTTTGAAGACGACTACACCTTTCATGCTCCTTAATACGGGTTCTGACTGACATCCGGTCTCATCACCAATATACGACAGACCGCACGAACAAGGAACTTCATACACCCCTTCTGACTGCAGGGGAATGACATCTTTCCCAGGTTCTAAGAATTGGGATGGAGGACGTTATGTTTTGAAAGCATCCTGCTGAGTTTATCGGTGACACCTTCGATATAGGGTAGAATGATGGTGGCAATTGGTGGGGCCCTTTCAATGTTGGGTCTGGGTTGATGGGATGCACGTCTTTGAATGGCTCGTTGATGGGTATCTCACCAGTTCAGCGCCAATCTAGCCCTGAAGATGTCACGTGCAATGGTGTACGAAACGTCGGCAAGACTAAACCATTTGACACGGAATCCATCCGGAAACCAAAATCAAAAGATATGCAGTACCTAATAAAAACGCACAATACGCATGTTTTTCATTCAGACTTTACTATGCCAGCAAAATTAAGTGAGGACTATTCATGGACCATGGACTAGGGTTGCTCTCGTCCTCTTTTTAGCCTAAAAAAATCTACCATTTTGACTCTTAGTTGACAACCATTCGGACGTCAAAACCCGCGGCAATCAAGAGACTACTCGTCGTATTACTATTGATATAAGTAGTGTCCAGTTGACGCTGTAGTATTATCACTGTAATCAGGATTTAATTGGTTACTGGTATACTAAATACTGCTTTGGATTGGTTCAATACTTAATGAATATAGCCCAGGCATTTTAGTCTCAGAATAGGTAAAACCTCGGAAAAAATAATGTAAATCTTAAACTTGGCAGATCAGTTCTGTTTGAAGTGCTTAACAACATACTAATACATACTCCCAAAACCTCCGGTGCCGGCTTCATGGAATTTCAGCCGTTGGAACTTCTGGAGCACTGAAGAGTGCAGGTTTGCGCTGGAAAAAAATAATGTAAATCTGAAACTTGGCAGTTCAGCTCTATTTGAACTGCTTAACAACATATTAAAACTCCCAAAACCTCCGGTGCTGGCTTCATGAAATTCCAGCCGCTGGAACATCTGGAACACTGAAGAAGTGCAAGTTTGCGCTGGAGCTGACGCTACGGTCAAACGGTTAGCCCTATCGGCTTCCAATCGATCTTAAACGACTGTATGAGAAACGGGCTATCTTTCTTAGTGATTTTCAATGATTTTAAACTGTATCCAGGCCTCCCGAAAGTGGCAAAAGCCCTCGAAATAAAGAAAAAAATCTTTTTTTTTCAATTTGAAATTAGACGGTTTTCTGTGAGAGATATCGCAAAAATGCACGAAATAAACATTGAAGAGGGTAAAAAAAGCATTCAAACGACACCTTCAAAATAGTTCTACGACCAATAGTAACGTAGCGGCCGACTCAAACGACGCGCGCATTTTGGCTTGCGGCAACCAGCGTGGCAGTGTTCAAGGTCGTGAACCTCCGTTCCTATTGGTCGTAGAAATATTTTGAAGGTGTCGTTTGAAAGCTTTTTTTATCCTCTACAATGTTTCTTTCGTGCATTTTTGCGATATCTCTCACGGAAAACCGTCTAATTTCAAATTGAAAAAAAATGATTTTCTTCTTTATTTCGCGGGCTTTTGCCACTTTCGGGAGGCCCGGATACAGTTTAGAGTCATTGAAGGGTACTAAGAAAGATAGCCCGTTTCTCATACAGTCGTTTAAGATCGATTGGAAGCCGATAGGACTAACCGTTTGGCCGTAGCGTTAGTTCCTGCGCAAATCTGCACTTCTTCAGTGTTCCAGATGTTCCAGCGGCTGGAATTCCATGAAGCCGACACCGGAGGTTTTGGGAGTTTTAATATGTTGTTAAGCAGTTCAAATAGAGCTGAACTGCCAAGTTTCAGATTTACATTATTTTTTTCCAGCGCAAACCTGCACTTCTTCAGTGCTCCAGAAGTTCCAGCGGCTGAAATTCCATGAAGCCGGCACCGGAGGTTTTGGGAGCTTTAGTATGTTGTTAAACACTTCAAATAGAGCTGATCTGCCAAGTTCCAGATTTACATTATTTTTTCCGAGGTCAAAATCTAAAACGCCTGGGCTAATAAAATAATCTGCAAAATACGATTCGTAGTCTCTTGGTTGCCTTGTTGAGTCCTCAGGGATGCACTACTTGTCAAATGGTAGATTTTTTTCGGTCAAACAGAACTCGAGCAAGCTCTCGTCCTCTTTTTAGCCTAAACAAATCTACCATTTTGACTCGTAGTTGACAACCATTCGGACGTCAAAACCTGCGGCAATCAAGAGACTACTCGTCGTATTACTATTGATTATTGTACTCCACTGTTCAGCAGCCAACGGAAAACTAGAATTGAGAGGGGTTACTGCAGCAACAGGCATTATTTACTCATAATTTTTGACTACCTATAACTTACCTTGGTTTAGTATAGACATGGTTAGACATTCCCAGGGACCAACCCTGAGCCAAAACATTTTGAAGACTTCTAACATGTCAAAAAAGGATATCTCGCCCCATGTAATTTTGGCGTATACAGTAACTATCAAAATCTACGGAGGGACTAACCATGTCATACTCAACCAAGTAACTAACCAAGCAAAATTAATAAGCGACAATTTTTTTTATAGAAATCAACGTTTCATTAATTAGTAGGTACCTACAATTAAATATATAATTATTATATAAGTTATTTATGTTTTTGTTTCGGTTTTTGTGGAGACATCCCGATGAAGTAGGTATTGGCGTATTATGGAAGCGCTGAGGAATCACTCGGTAGTCTTTTCTTTTCGATTTTAAAATTCATGACTTTTACCTCAAGATCTTGACTTATCTCAAGATCTTGACTTTTATCTCAAGATTTTGACTTTCTCAAGACTTGACCCTAGCGCTCGTCTAGTCTGCCCGTCGGATAACTTGAAAACAGATTGATATATCGAGCTTAAACTTGGTATACAGCTGTGTTTCCCAAAATATTCGGCCACGGCGGGGATTGCTTTGGGCCATATCGGAACAAGAGGGTAGGAGTCATAGGCGAGATTGTGGGGAAAAAACAGAAAAAATTATTAATTGCAATAACTCGAGAAGTGTGAAGGTACCCTACTGAAACTTGCTATGAGCTTTTGACGTGCAAATCTGTAAAAATGTGACTGGATGTCAATTTTGGTGAATGAAATTTTGGCGATGAAAATCACAAAAATATAAACTGCCCAAGTATGTTGCACATGGAGGTCTGAGACCCGACACACACAGATCATATTTCGACAATATCTGCCAGATTGGACAGAGGAATTTAACCCTTGACCTATCTGCAACCGGAAATTCAACGCAAAAAATGTAATTACCTGAAACTGACACGCCCGCACGATTCGTTTATCATATGCTTCATCAGTGCTACTATAGGTGCGGATTAAATCTGCACCCAAAACCACCAAGCACCCCTCAATTAAAAATCGTTCACGGTGAATTAATATTTACAGGGATGCACATCGCATTCATATACATTTTCAAGACAAGACTTATTAGTACAAAGCACAATAAAAAGTAAACTGTAAATAATAATCAATGATGCAATGATTTCAATAAGTCACGCATGCGCAAAATCGATATTCTACAGGTAAAAGTCAAGATCTTGAGATAAAAGGCACGATCTTGAGATAAAAGTCAAGATCTTGAGACAAAGGCAAGATCTTGAGATAAAAGTCAAGATCTTGGATCTTGAGATAAAAGTCAAGATCTTAAGATAAAAGTCAAGAATTCAATAAATCGAAAAGAAAAGACTGATCCCTCAGCGCTTCCATAGTATATTGATAGCGAAGTTTGCTGTAAATAATTACCATATTTTCTGTGTTGTATACAATTTTCTTGCGAATTTCCTTCGTGTTCGTGCATTGAATTGCAACAGGTAATTTTTTCTCATGCATTCTAATAAAGTAATTAGCCCATATGTTATTGGACAGCAATCGAAAAAATTATCGATAACAATCAATGCATTAATAATTAAGGTACGACAACCAGCAATCAATAGAAAACTAGAACTGCAGCAATGTAGGTACTAATAGTGAATTTCGTTGCAAATAATTATCATTCTTTCTGTGTCGTATACCTATACAATTTTCTTGGGAATCTCCGCCCATTGATTGCATCAGGTAAGATAAAAGTCAATGCACTAATAATAAAAGGAGATCAATTGAAGATTTTTCAGTACTTATAAAATACTTTTCAAAAAAAACAAAAAAAAGTGAAAGAAACGATGTCCGCAGACGCGGTTTGAACCCGGGGCCACCGAGTGGTAGCCAAGTACTACACCACGCCACACTGTCATGACGAGTTGTGACTTATCTCAATTTAAACACCACGCTAAGACGACATCAAAAATATTGTGCTTCATTTATTTGCAAAAGCCAAGTTAGCTACTCCAGGGTGTCCAGGAGTGCGTACATCTTCATTTTTGATAAACCGTAATTACATAAATGCTCAATGGTAACCCACGAACGTACTGATGGGTTTTATTTTTTTGGCCCAAAAACATATCCATTTTCGCGTGCCTTTCTAATGACAAATATGAGGCGCGCTGTGGAATAAAAAAGATTAACAATGTGTAAATATTTTACACTTTTTCTGTTTTACACTTTTTTCTGTAAATTTACACTTTTTCCGTAAATTTACACTTTTTCCGTAAATTTACACTTTTTCTGTAAATTTACAGTTTTTCTGTAAATTTACACTTTTTCCGTAAAACACTTTCTGTGAATTTACACTTTTTCCGTAAATTTACACTTTCCGTTTTACACTTTTCCCGTAAATGTACTTTTCCCGTAAATTTACACTTTCCGTAAATTTACACTTTTTCCGTAAATTTACACTTCCCGTAAATTTACACTTTTGCCGTAAATTTACACTTTTTCCGTAAATTTACACTTTTTTCCGTAAATTACTAAATAAAAAAAATCAGCAAATATCACGGCAGCTCTACGCTTTCGCATTTATTAGTGTCTAAGTTTGATTTGAATTCTTGAAATTAGTGTCTTGTATTTACAGTTAAACATCTGATTAAAAACAACAAAAAGGTATCTCGTGTCTCCTGTGGACTTACCTTAACCCTTTGAAGGTCAATAGGGTTCATGATGGTACCCTGGAAGAACTCTACAGTCGTGAAATGTCTCTTGAAGAGACCTTCCAGTTCGAGGTCTGGTGGTTTCCTGCACATTTCAACAGTTAACCACTAAATAATAACAACATGATTCGGTTATGGTACTACTTTTCCCTCTTGGACAGACCAGACCAGCAATACCATGCAGCAGAAAGGCTGTGACTATCACTACTCTGCGACATCCTTGCGACCTCCCCCAAACGTTTTGCGGGAGCTCGCGGGGATTTCAGTTTTGTAACGTAAATGTGCGGCGAGGTAAAAAAGCGAGATTTAATCATAAACACAATTCCACGTATCCAACATTTTGTAAAACCCGAGGTACCTTGACGCGTTCAAGGTCAACTGCGTTCATCATCGTCCCCTGAAAAAACTCCACAGTTGTGTAGTGGCGCTTTAGAAGGCCCTCCAGTTCCAGGTCCGGCTCTTTCCTAGAAAGCAATTTGTTTCACACAGGGGTGGGTACAAGGGGTGGTTTTTTTAGTTGGGGCCTAAATTAAATTAAACAGTTTTCATAGATTGTTTGATCATCTGAAGGCGATACATTTATGCTCAAATTTCTCCTCGTGGTTCTGTACTCCGATGGTTTCAAAGTCCAAAATAAAATTTGGTAACATGAGTTAAACTAAGCATGAATTTATCGTCGGAGGACCAGTTTTATTTCGATTTATTGTAGAATTCATGATGTATTTTTAACATAGTAAATCCCTATGAAATAAACAAAAAAATGGAAGGGTTAGATATATCTATATCTAAAAAACAGATAGACCTTATCTGCCAAAACCTGAACCGTCATTTAAATACACGCAGATACACCTTTTCGCGTTGTTTTAAAAGGAAAAGACCTGACCTGAAAGAATCCTTGAGGAGAGCAGGGTGAATAGTTGAAAAAGGGTAAATTTACGGAAAAATTGTAAATTTACGGAAAAAGTGTAACAGAAAAAGTGTAAATTTACAGAAAAAGTTTAAATTTACAGAAAAAGTGTAAATTTACAGAAAAAGTGTAATTTTACAGAAAAAGTGTAATTTACAGAAAAAAGTGTAAATTTACAGGAAAAGTATTTTATAGAAAAAATTGTAAGTTTACAGAAAAAGTGTAAAACCGAAAAATTGTAAATTTACGGAAAAAGTGTAAATTTACTGAAAAAGTGTAAATTTGCAGAAAAAGTATAAATTTACAGAAAAAGTGTAATTTACAGAAAAAAGTGTAAATTTAGAGGAAAAGTATTTTATGGAAAAAATTGTAAGTTTACAGAAAAAGTGTAAATTTAGGGAAAAAATATAAATTTACAGAAAAAGTGGTAATTTACAGAAAGTGTAAATTTACAGAGAAAGTATAAATTTACAAACAAGTGTAAATTTACAGAAAAATTGTAAATAGTAAATTTACAAAAAAAGTGTAAAACAGAAAAAGTGTAAATTTACAGAAAAAGTATAATTTACAGAAAAAATTGTAAGTTTACAGAAAAAGTGTAAATTTACAGAAAACTTGTAAAAAACTCCACAGTTGTGTAGTGGCGCTTTAGAAGGTCTTCCAGTTCCAGGTCCGGCTCTTTCCTAGAAAGCAATTTGTTTCACACAAGGGCACATGGGGTTGTCTTTTTAGTTGGGGCCCAAATTAAATTAAATAGTTTTTACAGTTTGCTTGATCATCTGAAGGCGATACATTTATGCTCAAATTTATTCAAATATTTCGTCTCCTCGTCTGTGTACTCCGATGGTTCAAAGTCTGAAATTAAATTTGACTGATGCGTCAGTTGTCAACTGTCATTTCTTTGAAGCTGCAGATGTCAATCGTCATTGTGTGATATCGGGTGTCCCAAAAAAACCGGACAAAATAGTCTTTGAAATAAGTCAGCCATTTCTTAACCGATTTGGATGGACTTGGTCTTAAATTAAAGCTAAAGAATCAGGCTTTCGAACTTTGTAAGAAACGTCGACAGATGGCGCTGATGTAGTAGCCTTATTGATACTTGTCTTTAAGGCTTGTTTTAGGTGCGTGGGGATTGGTTGGGCAACAACCAATGGTCATTGCGTATTTTCATGCTTCCATAACCAGGACTAAAGTAACATTGATGCACATAATTATGGTCTAATGTACCGCCTTCAGATAATTTAAATTTTAAGATGTTTAAAGTAATTACGAAAGCGTCAGATTCGAGCAATTATTCAACTACAAAGAAAGAAGGAAAAAGTAGACAGGGGGGTAAATCTTTGCAAATTGTTAAATTATTGCAGAATAAAATGGTAATTTAGTAGAACTCGAGAGAATTTCATTTCTAAACTTTTTATAGCGGGTCCAAAATAACCAGCGTTTTCGAAATTATTATAAATTATAAATTATAAATTATAAATTATTATAAATTTATTAAAGTAGCACCAGGAACAAGCAGGCAAGCTAAATTAAGAAATTGTTTACATGGAAAAACATGGCCCTGTCGAAATTACCACTGTAAATAAATAGTGAGTGATATGTTACCGAAAGTTGTGTAAAATTTTCGATCTATTTCTCCTTAAATGATATAATAAATAAAATCAATAATTTTTTGATGTCAATCATCAACTCGGTTTGCTTGAAACCCTACCCCAGCCAACTGCGGTGAATATTCGTAAATACAAAAAAATATTGACGATAGGTTATTTACGGAAGCGTAGAAGTGCCACATTTTTCTCTTTTTTTGTTTCCAAATTACCACAAAAAATGTGTAAATATCGGAAGAAGAAACTGTAAAACACAAAAACTGTAAATTTACACAAAAACTGTAAATTTACAGAAAAACTGTCAATTTACACAAAAACTGTAAAACACAAAAACTATCAATTTACACAAAAACTGTAAATTTTCACAAAAACTGTCAATTTACACAAAAACTGTCAATTTTCACAAAAACTGTCAATTTACACAAAAACTGTCAATTTACAGAAAAACTGTCCATTTACAGAAAAACTGTAAATTTACACAAAAACAGTAAATTTACAGAAAAATGTAAATTTAACCAAAAACTGTCAATCTACATACACAAAAACTGTAAATTTTCACAAAAACTGTCAATTTACAGAAAAACTGTCCATTTACAGAAAAACTGTAAATTTACACAAAAACCGTAAATTTACAGAAAAATGTAAATTTAAACAAAAACTGTCAATTTACACAAAAACTGCAAATTTACAGAAAAACTGTCAATTTACACAAAAACTGTAAATTTACACAAAAACTGTAAACCCACTCACGTTCACTTCCCGTCCGATTAGGCGACTGGCCGTTATTTGGCGGGAATTTCAAACATTTTTGTGTAAATTTACCGTTTTTGTGTAAATTTATACTTTTTCTGGTACATTCCAGTGAACTCGGCCACTTTTTGGCAGCCAATTTTATTTTCTATCCGATTGTGATCAGCAAGACCTATATGCGTTTTGGAATGACCAAATGACATATTTTCACCCTTCATAACTTAATTGATGGTAAAACACACGGTGTATTTTTTTGAAATATCGGTTATGAAAATTTTTTTTTTCAAAAATATTCAAAATAAAGGAAAGATCTTTTTTAAGTGATTCTTATAACGGAATAGATGCTTTTTTCGATTAGTGGAAGCATTTTTTGGTAACTGTATAATACTTGAAAATGTTGTTTTTTTCAATTATTGCGATTTTTCACAAAGTACGTCGTCTTTTATTCGTTCTAAAAGTTATTCAAAATGAAGCTTATTTTATCTGAATTTAACCCCTATTGCTTTACGTTGGGCAAACATTTCATTAAGGAGCTGCAATTTTTCTTCTATTGTCATGTTATACCGATTTTTACGAAGATCGAGAAATAACAGCAATGTAGTTGTGATTTTTCATGATCTGAAGTAAAATTTGATTCAAACTATTGATTTACATGGATTGCTTTTGTAAAATTGTTGTTATTTCTCGATCTTCGTAAAAATCAGTATATCATGTCAATAGAAAAAAAATTGCAGCTCTCTTATGAAATGTTTACATGCTTATGATCTAAATTTACAGTTTTTGAGTAAATTTACAGTTTTTGTTTAAATTAATAGTTTTTGTGTAAATTAACAGTTTTTGTGTAAATTTACAGTTTTTGTGTAAAGACAGTTTTTGTGTAAATTGACAGTTTTTGCGTAAATTTACAGTTTTTGTGTAAATTTACAGTTTTTGTGTAAATTTGACAGTTTTTGTGTAAATCTGCAGTTTTTGTGTAAATTTACAGTTTTTGTGTAAATTGACAGTTTTTGCGTAAATTTACAGTTTTTGTGTAAATTGACAATTTTTGTGTAAATTTACAATTTTTCTGTAATTTACAGTTTTTGTGTAAATTTACAGTTTTTGTGAAAATTTACGGTTTTTGTGTAAATTTATAATTTTTGAGTAAATTTACAGTTTTTGTGTAAATTGACAGTTTTTGCGTAAATTTACAGTTTTTGCGAAAATTTACAGTTTTGGTGTAAATTTACAATTTTTCTGTAAATTAGTTTTTGTGTAAATTGACAGTTTTTGTTTAAATTTGCAGTTTTTGTGTAAATTGACAGTTTTTGCGTAAATTTACAGTTTTTGTGTAAATTTACAGTTTTTGTGTAAATTTACAATTTTTCTGTAAATTACAGTTTTGAATAAATTTACAGGTTTTTCCTCCGAAATTACATTCTTTGTGGTAGTTATTAGACACATTTTTAAAGCTTAACTAATAGGGGTCGGTGTTTGAAAATGGCAACGTCGCAATTTTCTCTACCGGAACTGCAGAAGAGCCCGTCGGCAAAAACTGAGGTCTTTCACCCTTTTAATAACTAATTGCACATTTTTTTATGCTATGACGAAGCAAATTTGTCGTCACCATCCCCCGAAAACCACCCCCGGCATAAGTTCTAATTATCTGCCGATAGTGGATCATTATTCTTCAACGAAACTATTGAATCAATAAAAAATTATACCCCGAGTGTTTTGGGCACTTATTTTTGAAAAAATTGGCAACAACCCCTTTACGGAGGGTTGATTACAAAAATTGTTGTGGAAAAACGACAATTAAACCGGAAAGCTCAATTTTTTAAGTACTGCGTATAGATCATGGTGTTGACGAAGTTCCCTGATTGAACCCTTAAGCAAAACATCTGACACCAAATTGTAAAATTTGTGAAAATTTTCTCAGAGATGTAACGAAATCATAATGAATGTATGTTTGGAAATTATAACCGCTTTTTTTTTTTACTTTATTTACCAGAACAAATATAATACAATACGTGAGAAAAAAAAGTGTAAAATGATGAAATATGTTGGTGGTAACCCATCTATAATATAATCGCGACGTTGCCACTTGTAAACGACCGACCCTTATAAGACGCGAGGCTTTGAGTTTAAATTCAAACATTCAAACAAAATTATGATCACCAAAAATTTTTTTTACCTGTGTAGAAACACGACTTCGACGTCTACGTCCTCCCTGTCTTCATGCAGGAAATCCTTCAAGAAATGCGAGACCGATTCGTAAGTGATGTGTCCACACACTACTATATGCCTAGTCAGAAAAAAACCATTAGTATCCATCCAAACAGTATTATTGCACCAGTGCAATCACTAGTCTACTGAAATTTCGAACGGTGCAATGTTATTTCAATTAAATTCGTTAATGAAACCCATGCACTATCGTGGCAAATATTTCGGGATACTTGCTCTACGTCGTCGACTATCCTTTCTATTACAAGGTGAGCACAGCCTGGCCACGCACAATTGTCGGGTGGCACGCATCTCACATGCCTTCATGCATCTCACTCGCTAACATTTATAGCTGGATGTGTTTAGACAGGGAGGAGTAAACACATCGACACAACAACAACGGTTTGAAGGTAAGGGAGAAGCGTGCAGGAAAAATGGTACACAGCAAATGGTACTGAGTTTTTTCTCAACATCTATAGGAAAAAACTAGTACGTATTCCTCACCTTCTGCCTCTTTCGTTCTTCAGGGTGCCGCCGTACTTTGGTCTAGTCCCGATTAAGTCAATGATCTCGGGGATACAACTCGCAAATATTGCCTATGACACATTGTTTGAACACAGAGGCGAAGCGGGGGATGACGGGGCCTTAAGGCCCCGTCATCCCCTCCGCAAGCGGTAGGGGGGGGAGAGGACTCACACGGGAGCTGGGATTTCTCTTAATTTAACGTCCAGAGGAGCCTTACAGGTGATTTTCTGATTTTTGAAATTTTCTACCTCGAAGACACAGACTGACACAGGCACAGAATTTTTCAAATTTTTTTTTTTTCGTTCGTGCGTGGCTCTAACAGGCTGTGCAGGCTTGTTTAGGGTGCTACTAATCGACTACGGGACTCTATCTTTCTGTATGCCCTCACGATTCGTTACAAAACCCAAAAGCGATTAGTGTATTAAGCATACAGAACGCTAATTCTAAGGTGATAGCTAATCGACGAAGATTTCGCTCGGACGAGCGAAATCCTCACCCTAAAATTACCGCCAAGCATAACCCAAGTGCTACAAAATCAGTAAAAATCAGCAAATGGATGGAATGGAAAGTAGCAGCCTTGGTTTAATACCTGCGTCGTAAGTCTTTGCTGTATTTTCCGCCGTACTTGGAGCGATTGGCAGCGAGCTCTGTGATCTCAGGAATCCAGCTGGCAAACACGGCCTAACAACCCACACACCCCATCAGGCTCCTCCTCGGACCCCATTTACACTACTCTACTCCTAGTTAAACACTACGCGACCGGATATTTTCTGCACAAATCGATAATTACGCGCCCCCGGGGGGTGAGGCTAAAAATAAGGCTGACTTATTTGTGCAGAAAACGATCAATTTGTTATGCGAATGGCGCGGTAATGAACTAGAAAGGATTGGGATTGACGTTTTTGTGAGAAAGTTAACACGATGCAGGGGGTTAATCTAATGTTAGTGCTCTCACTACTGCGGGACAACCTCTGCGGGGGTGTACAGATCGTCAATCGAGAGGTATGCTGAGTCTCACGTCTATATTCTGTTATCTTTGTCCAAAACTGAGGAACACTAAATTTACATTTTTCTGTAAATTTACACTTTTTTCCTAAATTTACACTTTTTCTGTAAATTTACACTTTTTCTGTAATTTGCACATTTTTCTGTAAATTTACGTTTTTCTGTAAATTTACACTTTTTCTGTAAATTTACACATTTTTCTGTAAATTTATTCTTTTTCTGTAGAACACATTTTTCTGTAAATTTACTCTTTTTCCGTAAATTTACACTTTTTCTGTTTTACACTTTTTCTGTAAATTTACACATTTTTCTGTAAATTTACGTTTTTCTGCAAATTTGCACTTTTTCTGTAAATTTACACACTTTTCTGTAAATTTACGTTTTTCTGTAAATTTACACTTATTCTGTAAAACACATTTTTCTGTAAATTTACACTTTTTTCTGTAAATTTACACTTTTTCTGTTTTTGGATTTTTTTTAAAGAGATGGGCATACGACGTGAAAGGATTGAAAATTATTTAAAATGCCCCAAACCGTACTTCTTTAACTCCATTCGCCTTTTATGGCAAATTGAACTTTTAGAAAATTTTGAATTTTAACGTTTTACGTTGTAACTTGAGAACGGATCGTCAAAAATACGATTTTTTTAAAATTTCTTGTTCTTAGACCCTTTTAAGTGACAAAGGAAGGTCTTTCCTTTATTCCTGCGCATTGACGAGTCCAGAATTAGCTTTAAGGGCTCGGGAATTGCCAAATGTTGAAGGAGGCCGCAAGTACACTTAGATGTATCGACGGGATTTGGAAAAATGATCGGAGGCCCTTCCTGCAGCGAATTTCTTCAATTTCAACGTAATTGGATTAATTAGGCCTTCATCAAGCCCTTTCAAGCTTCAAATTCACTGACCGCAAACCAAAAATTTTACATTTTACATTCGTCAAGATCTTCAGAAGTACGATTTTTTCAAATTTTTGGTTCTTAGACCCTTTTAGGTGACGGCCTTTCCTTTATTCCTGTGCATTGACGAGTCCAGAATTAGCTTTAAGGGCTCGGAAATTGCCAAATGTTGAAGGAGGTCGCAAGTACACTTTGATGTATCGATGGGATTTGGAAAAATGATCGGAGGCCCTTCTTTCAACGAATTTCTTCAATTTCAACGTAATTGGACTAATTAGACCTTCATCAAGCCCTTTCAAGCTTGAAATTCACTGACCGCAAACCAAAAATTTTACATTTTACATTCGTCAAGATCTTCAGAGGTGCGATTTTTTCAAATTTTTAGTTCTTAGACCCTTTTAGGTGACAAAGGACGACCTTTCCTTTATTCCTGCGCATTGACGAGTCCAGAATTAGCTTTAAGGGCTCGGAAATTGCCAAATGTTGAAGGAGGCCGCAAGTACACTTAAATGTATCGAAGGGATTTGGAAAAATGATCGGAGGCCCTTCTTTCAGCGAATTTCTTCAATTTCAACGTAATTGGACTAATTAGACCATCATCAAACCCTTTCAAGCTTCAAATTCACTGACCGCAAAACCAAAAATTTTACATTTTATATTCGTCAAGATATTCAGAAGTACGATTTTTTTCAAATTTTTAGTTCTTAGACCCTTTTAGGTGACAAAGGACGACTTTTCCTTTATTTCTGCGCATTGACGAGTCCAGAATTAGCTTTAAGGGCTCGGGAATTGACAAATGTTGAAGGAGGCCGCAAGAACACTTAAATATATCGATGGGATTTGAAAAAATGATCAGAAGCCCTCCTTTCAGCGAATGTCTTCAATTTCAACGTAATTGGACTAATTAGACCATCATCAAGCCCTTTCAAGCTTCAAATTCACTGACCGCAAACCAAAAATTTCACATTTTACATTCGTCAAGATCTTCAGAAGTGCGATTTTTTTCAAATTTTTAGTTCTTAGACCCTTTTAGGTGACAAAGGACGGCCTTTCCTTTATTCCTGCGCATTGACGAGTCCAGAATTAGCTTTAAGGGCTCGGGAATTGCCAAATGTTGAAGGAGGCCGCAAGTACATTTAAATGTATCGATGGGATTTGGAAAAATGATCGGAGGCCCTACTTTCAGCGAATTTCTTCAATTTCAACGTAATTGGATTAATTAGACCTTCGTCAAGTCCTTTCAAGCTTCAAATTCACTGACCGCAAAACCAAAAATTTTACATTTT
Source organism: Pycnomerus fuliginosus (assembly GCA_963924575.1). Classification (NCBI taxonomy): domain Eukaryota; kingdom Metazoa; phylum Arthropoda; class Insecta; order Coleoptera; family Zopheridae; genus Pycnomerus; species Pycnomerus fuliginosus. The sequence goes on from OZ004624.1 coordinate 3,198,502, forward strand.
ACATTCGTCAAGATCTTCAGAAGTACGATTTTTTCAAATTTTTGGTTCTTAGACCCTTTTAGGTAACAAAGGACGGCCTTTCCTTTATTCCTGCGCATTGACGAGTCCAGAATTAGCTTTAAGGGCTCGGGAATTGCCAAATGTTGAAGGAGGCCGCAAGTACACTTAAATATATCGATGCGATTTGGAAAAACGATAGGATGCCCTTCTTTCAGCGAATTTCTTCAATTTCAACGTAATTGGACTAATTAGACCTTCATCAAGCCCTTTCAAGCTTCAAATTCACTGACCGCAAAACCAAAATTTTTTCATTTTACATTCGTCAAGATCTTCTGAAGTACGATTTTTTTCAAATTTTTGGTTCTTAGACCCTTTTAGGTGATAAAGGACGGCCTTTCCTTTATTCCTGCGCATTGACGAGTCCAGAATTAGCTTTAAGGGCTCGGGAATTGCCAAATGTTGAAGGAGGCCGCAAGTACACTTAGATGTATCGACGGGATTTGGAAAAATGATCGGAGGCCCTTCTTTCAGCGAATTTCTTCAATTTCAACGTAATTGGATTAATTAGACCTTCGTCAAGTCCTTTCAAGCTTCAAATTCACTGACCGCAAAACCAAAAATTTTACATTTTACATTCGTCAAGATCTTCTGAAGTACGATTTTTTTCAAATTTTTGGTTCTTAGACCCTTTTAGGTGATAAAGGACGGCCTTTCCTTTATTCCTGCGCATTGACGAGTCCAGAATTAGCTTTAAGGGAAATGTATCGACGGGATTTGGAAAAATGATCGGAGGCCCTCCTTTCAGCGAATTTCTTCAATTTCAACGTAATTGGACTAATTAGACCATCATCAAGCCCTTTCAAGCTTCAAATTCCCTGACCGCAAACCAAAAATTTTACATTTTACATTCGTCAAGATCTTCAGAAGTACGATTTTTTTCAAATTTTTAGTTCTTGGACCCTTTCAGGTGACAAAGGACGGCCTTTCGTTTATTCCTGTGCATTGAAGAGTCCAGAATTAGCTTTAAGGGCTCGGGAATTGCCAAATGTTGAAGGAGGCCGCAAGTACACTTAAATGTATCGACGGGATTTGGAAAAATGATCGGAGGCCCTTCTTTCAGCGAATTTCTTCAATTTCAACGTAATTGGACTAATTAGACCTTCATCAAGCCATTTCAAGCTTCAAATTCACTGACCGCAAACCAAAAATTTTACATTTTACATTCGTCAAGATCTTCAGAAGTACGATTTTTTCAAATTTTTTGTTCTTAGACCCTTTTAGGTGACAAAGGACGGCCTTTCCTTTGTTCCTGTGCATTGACGAGTCCGGAATTAGCCTTAAGGGCTCGGGAATTGCCAAATGTTGAAGGAGGCCGAAAGTACACTTAAATGTATCGATGGGATTTGGAAGAATGATCGGAGGCCCTTCTTTCAGCGAATTTCTTCAATTTCAACGTAATTGGACTAATTAGACCTTCATCAAGCCATTTCAAGCTTCAAATTCACTGACCGCAAACCAAAAATTTTACATTTTACATTCGTCAAGATCTTCAGAAGTACGATTTTTTCAAATTTTTTGTTCTTAGACCCTTTTAGGTGACAAAGGACGACCTTTCCTTTATTCTTGCGTATTAACGAGTCCAGAATTAGCTTCAAGGGCTCGGGAATTGCCAAATGTTGAAAGAGGCTGCAAGTACACTTAAATGTATCGACGGGATTTGGAAAAATGATCGGAGGTCCTTCTTTCAGCGAATTTCTTCAATTTCAACGTAATTGGACTAATTAGACCTTCATCAAGCCATTTCAAGCTTCAAATTCACTGACCGCAAACCAAAAATTTTACATTTTACATTCGTCAAGATCTTCAGAAGTACGATTTTTTCAAATTTTTTGTTCTTAGACCCTTTTAGGTGACAAAGGACGGCCTTTCCTTTGTTCCTGTGCATTGACGAGTCCGGAATTAGCTTTAAGGGCTCGGGAATTGCCAAATGTTGAAGGAGGCCGCAAGTACACTTAGATGTGTCGATGGGATTTGGAAAAATGATCGGAGGCCCTTCTTTCAGCGAATTTCTTCAATTTCAACGCAATTGGACTAATTAGACCTTCATCAAGCCCTTTCAAGCTTTAATTTCACTGACCGCAAAACCAAAAATTTTACATTTTCCATTCGTCGAGATCTTCAGAAGTACGATTTTTTTCAAATTTTTAGTTCTTAGACCCTTTTAGGTGACAAAGGACGGCCTTTACTTTATTCCTGCGCATTGACGAGTCCAGAATTAGCTTTAAGGGCTCGGGAATTGCCAAATGTTGAAGGAGGCCGCAAGTACACTTAAATGTATCGATGGGATTTGGAAAAATGATCGGAGGCCCTTCTTTCAGCCAATTTCTTCAATTTCAACGTAATTGCACGAATTAGACCTTCAAAATTTTACATTTTACATTCGTCAAGATCTTCAGAAGTACGATTTTTTTCAAATTTTTAGTTCTTAGATCCTTTTAGGTGACAAAGGACGGCCTTTCCTTTATTCCTGAGCATTGACGAGTCCAGAATTAGCTTTAAGGGCTCGGGAATTGCCACATGTTGAAGGAGGCCGCAAGTACACTTAGATGTATCGATGGGATTTGGAAAAATGATCGGAGGCCCTTCTTTCAGCGAATTTTTTCAATTTCAACGTAATTGGACTAATTAGACCTTCATCAAGCCCTTTCAAGCTTCAAATTCACTGACCGCAAAACCAAAAATTTTACATTTTACATTCGTCAAGTTCTTCAGAAGTACGATTTTTTTCAAATTTTTAGTACTTAGACCCTTTTAGGTGACAAAGGACGGCCTTTCCTTTATTCCTGTGCATTGACGAGTCCAGAATTAGCTTTAAGGACTCGGGAATTGCCAAATGTTGAAGGAGGCCGCAAGTACACTTAAATGTATCGATGGGATTTGGAAAAATGATCGGAGGCCCTTCTTTCAGCGAATTTTTTCAATTTCAACGTAATTGGACTAATTAGACCTTCATCAAGCCCTTTCAAGCTTCAAATTCACTGATCGCAAACCAAAAATTTTACATTTTACATTCGTCGAGATCTTGAGAAGTACGATTTTTCAAATTTCTAGTTCTTAGACCCTTTTAGGTGACAAAGGACGGCCCTTCCTTTATTCCTGCGCATTGACGAGTCCAGAATTAGCTTCAAGGGCTCGGGAATTGCCAAATGTTGAAGGAGGCCGCAAGTACACTTAAATGTATCGACGGGATTTGGAAAAATGATCGGAGGCCCTTCTTTCAGCGAATTTCTTCAATTTCAACGTAATTGGACTAATTAGACCTTCATCAAGCCCTTTCAAGCTTCAAATTCACTGACCGCAAAACCAAAAATTTTACATTTTACATTCGTCAAGTTCCTCAGAAGTACGATTTTTTTCAAATTTTTAGTACTTAGACCCTTTTAGGTGACAAAGGACGGCATTTCCTTTATTCCTGTGCATTGACGAGTCCAGAATTAGCTTTAAGGACTCGGGAATTGCCAAATGTTGAAGGAGGCCGCAAGTACACTTAAATGTATCGATGGGATTTGGAAAAATGATCGGAGGCCCTTCTTTCAGCGAATTTTTTCAATTTCAACGTAATTGGACTAATTAGACCTTCATCAAGCCCTTTCAAGCTTCAAATTCACTGACCGCAAACCAAAAACTTTACATTTTACATTCGTCGAGATCTTGAGAAGTACGATTTTTCAAATTTTTAGTTCTTAGACCCTTTTAGGTGACAAAGGACGGCCCTTCCTTTATTCCTGCGCATTGACGAGTCCAGAATTAGCTTTAAGGGCTCGGGAATTGCCAAATGTTGAAGGAGGCCGCAAGTACACTTAAATGTATCGATGGGATTTGGAAAAATGATCGGAGGCCCTTCCTTCAACGAATTTCTTCAATTTCAACGTAATTGGACTAACTAGACCTTCATCAAGACCTGCGTGGTGTTTAAAAAGCATTTCTCTAAGGATGACTGGGCGCAAAACCAAAAATTTACCTCTAGCTTTTTTTTTTTTTAAATAAGCTATATATCTATCATTGTTTCTGTTTTTCAAAGCTTTATAGTTCTTAGAACTCAAGCTTGTATCTTTCTTAATAATAATAATAATAATAAAATATGTAGAAAGTTGATAGACTCATCACCATACCCCAAGATCGACCACATTCAGTTAGTGCAAGAACTCTGAAACTCGTGATTTTTTGTGTGCGGGGCTGGCTGTGTTTCAAAACTAAATCAACAACGGCCGGAAAATCATGCAACTCGGCTGTACAAGTCGTCAAACGCGATTTCGATCGACAAAGAAATGTCGTTTCGACTCGCAAAAAAAACCAAACGACATTTCCTCGAAACAGTTCAGTACCTCTTTCCATGCTCTCTCTTGTACTCGCCGCAGTATTTGGACCTAGTGCCTACTAGATCTATGATTTCTGGAATGCTACTAGCAAATATTGCCTGGAAACAAACATTCCTGATGCTGTAAATCAGTGTCGGTTAAAAAGTGAAAGCGGGTTAACACAAAAAGCGTAAAAAGCGAGACGCAGTGCTCGGGGGTGCATGCAAGGTGGTAGAAAATATCAAACAATGCACAGACATCGTCGTAACAATACCTAAGATCCCAAGAAAGGATGAGGGTGGTTTTGTGTGGGAGGGAGGGTGGTTTTTTAAATTCCGGTGTAACAGCCGATTTTCGATCGGATTTTACACGGGGGCAGCTGAAGCTGCGAAGGGGTGGATAAAGTTGGCCACCCCCGGTCAAAATGTCGATGTCAAAATTATATCAAAATATTGCGCCCCAACAAATTTGCGCTGCTCTGGTTTTCCGAGCAACCCCCCCAGTCAATAAACACCAAAAATTTTTGTATATCCCTATTGCGCCCCATTAAAAGGCTATGGCATTCGAATTTTTGAAAAAAATCTGCAAAAATAGAAGTTTGTATTTTTGAAGCTCCCCAAACGGACCTTTTTGTGCATATTTCAGCTTACCGATTAATCAATAATTACGGGAATTCAAAATTTTTTCTATATTAGAAGGGCTCCTGTATCGCCCGGTCCTCCGCCAGGAAGGGGCGGTCTTTTTAAGGGTTGTAACACCCCTACTTGTGGAAAGGGATTAAATTTATGTCCCTTACTCAATTAGGAGCCATCATAAGGCATTTCTGTGATGAAACTTGCTTTTCTCGATATTAAAGAAAGATTCCCCAAAGGGATCATTGCATATACACTGCTGGCACTTGTTGTCTATGTATTGGTCCCTTTCGGGAACTTGAATATTTAGGGGTTAAGTAATTTTTTTCTAACATTGGAAGTCTCCCGAATCAGCCTTGTCCACCCCATGGAAGGAAGAGTCGATTTCGGCAGTGTGACACCCAATTGTGTAAAGGGATGAAATTTAACGCCCTTATTCAATTAGGAGCGATGCAGTGATTTGAGTTATACCTGTGAGGTTTTCTGCGAAAAAACTTCAGAGATGTTGCTTTTCTCTATAATAAAGAAAGACTCCCCAAAGGGATCATTGCATATAAACTGATCGTCTATGTATTGAATTTTTCTCTACATTGGAAGACCTTGTCCAACCCATGGAAGGAAGAGTCGATTTCGGTAGTGTGACACACGCAATTGTGTAAAGGGATGAAATTTAACTCCCTTATTCAGTTAGGGGCATTGGTTGCACTTATTTGAGTTGGACCTGTGAGGTTTTCTGCGAAAAAACTTCAAAGATGTTGCTTTTCTCTATATTAAAGAAAGACTCCCCAAAGGGATCATTGCATATATACAATGTATCATAACACGTTAATGTGTAGGTATCGGTCCTTTTAGGAAACTGAATTTTCTAAAAAGAAAACAATTTCTTAACTTTAGTGCCCTTTTGTGCCGTAACAAGTTTGATCTGTCTTATGGGTTAAAACTAGAGCCCTTAGGATCGTTCGGTATCAAAAGTAAGTAAACGAATTCCAAAAGTTCTGCAAAAATTGAAGTTTTGGATTTGTGACTCCCCAAACGAACCTTTCTGTGCATATTTCAGCTTACCCATTAATCAATTATGAGAACTTTAAGGTTTTTTTCTATATTAGAAGGGCTTCTGTATCGCCTGGTCCTGGAAAGGGGAGTCTTTTAAGGGTTGAATCACTCCTACTTGTGGACAGGGATTAAATTTATGTCCCTTTACTCAATTAGGAGCCATCATGAAGCATTTCTGTGAAGAAACAGGCTTTTCTCGATATTATAGAAAGACTCCCCAAAGGGATCATTGCATGTACACGAGTGACACTTGTTGTCTATGTATTGGTCCCTTTGGGGAACACGGATTTTGAAGAAAATAACATTTTTGAGCCTTAGCTAATTTCTGCAACATTGGAAGGTCTCCCAAGTCGACCTTGTTCACTACACGGAAGAAAGAAGGAATTTGAGGAATGTGCTACCCCTAATTGTGGAAAGGGATTAAATTTAAGCCTCTTACTAAATTAGGAACCACCATGAGGCATTTGTACAGTAATTTGGTTGAGGTTTTTCTGCGAAGATACCTCAAAGATTTCGCTTTTCTCGATATTAGGGAAAGCTTCCCAAAGGGATCATTGCAAATACACCATTGTCCATGCATTGGTCCCTTTGGGAAACTCGAGTTCTTGGGCAAATTTGAAGTCACTGACAATTGAGACCTGCTAGAGACTGTAATATCCCATATTTTGGGAAAATCTATGTTGAAAAGCAAAAAAAGGTAATTTTGAAGATTCCTTTCCATATTTGGTATACGGATTGATCCGTTTGGGACCCTAAATTTTCTAAAAAAAATCAATTTCAGCCTTTTACCGTCTATTTTGTAGCTTAAACCTCCCCTTACTAGGGTAAGGATCAGAAATAGATACACGAGTCTAAGAAATTTTCGGATTGTAGCCTGCACTTCTATCTTCTGCCATTTTAGACAGACACTGCACTTGAGATATACTGATGACACAATTAAAAGGTCAAGACACACGTATTTTTAAAAAAGTTCTGTAAGGAATCGAATTTTTGAGGTTATGGGGCTCCCCAAAGGGACCTTTCTGTATATGCTTCAGTTTACGGATTGGTCCTTTTGGGGAACACAATTTATTTATCAAAATTTTCATCCCTTTAGTACTTTTCTGAGCCCTAGCAGCTTCCATTTATCCAATGTAGTATTGAAGTAGGACCATAAGGGTCTAATCTGGCCAAATTGGAAGACTTTAGATATTACATTGCAATTGAAAGCTACTAAAGTTTGCCTTGCACCTTATTTGGGGAGAAATTTGGATTTTCAATAAATTTTAAACTATTTTTGATATTACGTTGCAATTGAAGGAGTCAGGGTGAAATCAACCCTATTCTGCGAAAAATCTTTTTAAAAAAGAAATGGATAGATGTGAGACTCCCGAGACGAAGCGGTTGCATTTATTTGCCATAAGGGGTACATACCCCTTGCGCTTGAGATGCCTTCCCCAAACTGCCCATCTGTTCCCTAAAGAGACCACACCGCAATTACATGTTCCCCAAACGGACCATTCGGCAAATATACAAACGCACGTACGTACATACACACGGACACATTTTAAAAATCACTTTTTTGAGTTCCTGAGACCTCAAAACGTGAAAAATTTTAGTGATTTTAGTGATTGCAGAAACCTCCCTTTTCTTTAAGGGGTGAAGTGGGGAGGTTAATTGTTGGGTTTCCAAGACCCTAAACCGTAAATATTTGATGTTTTCAGAGATTCGATTTAACATTTTCTTCCTAAGCGCAGCGGAGTTAAACTGAATACGGCGCATTTGAGCGCATAATGAGCGCAATAAGGATACATGTCATGCGTTATTTAGTGGCTTTAAATTTGCTCAAGATGAAAGTAATAATGACATGAAACAGTTTTTTCTTAAAAAACTCGAGTTCCCCAAAGGGACCAATACATGGACAATGGTGTATTTGCAATGATCCCTTTGGGAAGCATTCCCTAACATCGAGAAAAGCGAAATCTTTGAGGTATCTTCGCAGAAAAACCTCACAAAGCCACCAAATTACTGCACAATGCCTCAAACTTTTATTTTCTCCAAAATTCGAGTTCCCCAAAGGGATCAATACATAGACGATCAGTGTATATGCAATGATCCCTTTGGGGAATCTTTCTTTAATATCGAGAAAAGCAAGTTTCATCACAGAAATACTTCATGATGGCTCTTAATTGAGTAAAGGGACTTAAATTTAATCCCTGTCCACAAGTAGGGGTGATTCAACCCTCAAAAAGACTCCCCTTTCCATGCGGAGGACCGGGCAATACAGAAGCCCTTCTAATATAGAAAAAAGACCTTAAAGTTCCCATAATTGATTAATGGGTAAGCTGAAATATGCACAGAAAGGTCCGTTTGGGGAGTCATAAATCCAAAACTTCAATTTTTGCAGAACTTTTGGAATTCGTTTACTTACTTTTGATACTGAACGATCCTAAGGGCTCTAGTTTTAAAACATAAGACAGATGAAACTTGTCAGGGCACAAAAGGGCACTAAAGTTAAGAAATTGTATTCTTTTTAGAAAATTCAGTTTCCCAAAGGGACCGATACCTACACATTAACGTGTTATGATACATTGTGTATATGCAATAATCCCTTTGGGGAGTTTTTCTTTAATGTAGCGAAAAGCAACATCTTTGAAGTTTTTTCGCAGAAAACCTCACAAATCGACTTTTCCTTCCATGGGTTGGACAAGGCCCATTCGGGAGCCTTTTAATGTAGAGAAAAATTACCCCCAAAGTTTTATGTTCTCCAAAATTCGAGTTCCCCAAAGGGATCAATACATAGACGATCAGTGTATATGCAATGATCCCTTTGGGGAGTCTTTCTTTAACATCGAGAAAAGCAAGTTTCATCACAGAAATGCCTCATGATGGCTTCTAATTGAGTAAGGGACATAAATTTAACCCCTTTCCACAAGTAGGGGTGTTACAACCCTTAAAAAACCGCCCCTTCTTTGCAGAGGCCCGGGCGATACAGGAGCCCTTCTAATATAGAAAAAATTTTGAGTTCCCGTAAGCATTGATTAATCGGTAAGCTGAAATATGCACAGAAAGGTCCGTTTGGGGAGTCATCAATACAAAACTTGTATTTTTGGAGATTTTTTTCAAAAATTCGGATGCCATAGGTGTTAATTGAGTAGGGGGCTGCTGGGCAAACCTCTCGAGATCCTTAGGGGTAGCTAGCGCAAAATAAAACAAACACGGCGCAAATAAGCGCATAAATATTTGTTTTAATAATATTTTGATATAATTTTGACATCGACATTATGAACGAGGGGGTGCAACTTCATCGACCCTCAGCGAAGCACCATTGCAACATTGCAATGACTTCAAAACAGAGATTCAGCACAGGGGGTGGTTTATTTTAACCTAGCGACACTTACCAATCCGACTAGAAGAAAAAACACGAGAAATGTTCTTCCCAGCACCGTATGGCAGTAAACATCCCCATAACCCACCGTAGACATGGTCACAATCAAAAAATAAACGCACGTCCAGTAAGGGAGGGGGTTGGGATTCTTGAATTCCAAAGGATCGCCAGAATTCTCCAACTGAAACGAAATTTCAGCAAAAAAAATACATTTTGGGCTTCAGGGGTACCAAATGGATAATTCCGGCAGCCGTAAGCCAGACGGATATAAAAATGGACACTAACTGCGCAAGTCGTATGGAACTAGATGTCTTCAGAATGTTGAGGTATTGAAGAATGTCCGGTACGGTCATCAGACGAAGGGCACGCAGAAAACGCAACCCTGAAATCTCAAGGTCACATCAGGAATTAATCAACCCCTAAAAAGTACCAATCCACGTGCGATCCAAATAAATCGAGACGAAGGACGGGGGTATCGTGAAATAGTCTACGAATGAATACATTTCCAGCATGAACCATAACTTATCGCTAGCAGCTATAAACTGTAAAAAAATTTTTGTGGTTTTTCTCGGGGGTTGAAGATACTTACTCGTATTAAAAAATAGACCATAAAAAATATGTTGAAGGCAAGGTCGATTTGTTGCGTGATATTGTTGCTCCATTCCTGGCAGCGCTCCACACCTTCACTGAAAACAATGCAATCGTCATCAGTTCTTTATTTAGCGCGGATGCTTGCGACGACACTTATAGCGCCATTCACCCCAGTTTTGTGACATAGATTTCGGTTTTTCGTGGCGTTTGAAAAAAATAGATTGGTGGATTTGATGAGCGGTTACTATCAAATACGTAATTACGTTCGGATAAATTTTTCTGTTACGTAGCATTTTCTTGCTTTCGCTTCATTAAATCATCATCAGAAGACTCACTTCTGATGATGATTTAATAGCTATTTGCGGCTAAAAATATGAAAAACCAGTTAAAATTTTACAAGATCTGATGCAGTTTTTGTGTAAATTTACAGTTTTTGTGTAAATTGACAGTTTTTGTGTAAATTTACAGTTCTTCTATAAATGTACAGGGTGATCCAACCGTTTTGTCCCACTTTTAAATTGAAATATCTCCGTTGTCTTACAAGTTAGAAGGTTGAATCAAAAAGTGGATTATAGAGTAGACCTTCAAGTTCTGTTTGGTATATAGATACAAATTTTTCAAGGTCAAACTTCGTCTCTGCGGAAAAAAGCTATACTATATTTTAAATTATCAGTGGCTCTAGGGAACTAATCTCCACTATTGTTTCCATTGAAAAGTTTAAAACGCGAATTTCACTAGAAAGTTGACATTTTTTAAAAGTTTTTTGAGAGCCCAAGTGTGACCCATCTGACTTCCTCAAATGTGAAGGAGAATCGATTTGTGCAAGTTTCGAACTTTTAGGATTCTCCCACTTTGAGAAAAGTAGCGCTGCTTGAATTTTAATACGGAAAAATGCTATAAAACGGTAAATTTTAACTAAAATCATATTTTGCATTATCAGTGGCTCTACTGAACTAATCTCCACTATTGTTTCCATTGAAAAGCTTAAAACGCGAATTTCACTAGAACGTAGCCATTTTTTTAAAGTTTTTTGAAACCCAAGTGTGACCCATCTGACTTCCTCAAATGTGAAGGAGAATCGATTTGTGCAAGTTTCGAACTTTTAGGATTCTCCCACTTTGAGAAAAGTAGCGCTGCTTGAATTTTAATAAGGAAAAATGCTATAAAGTCAATGACAAACGGTAAATTTTAACCAAAATCATATTGTGCACTATCAGTGGCTCTACTGAACTAATCTCCACTATTGTTTCCATTGAAAAGCTTAAAACGCGAATTTCACTAGAACGTAGCCGTTTTTTAAAAGTTTTTTGAAACCCAAGTGTGACCCATCTGACTTCCTCAAATGTGAAGGAGAATCGATTTGTGCAAGTTTCGAACTTTTCGGCTTCTCCCACTTCGAGAAAAGTAGCGCTGCTTGAATTTTAATACGGAAAAATGCTATAAAACGGTAAATTTTAACTAAAATCATATTTTGCATTATCAGTGGCTCTACTGAACTAATCTCCACTATTGCTTCCATTGAAAAGCTTAAAACGCGAATTTTACTAGAAAGTAGACATTTTTTAAAAGTTTTTTGAGAGCCCAAGTGTGACCCATCTTACTTCCTCAAATTTGAAGGAGAATCGATTGGTGCAAGTTTAGAACTTTTCGGCTTCACCCACTTCGAGAAAAGTGGCGCTGCTTGAATTTTAGTACGGAAAAATGCTATAAAGTCAATGACAAACGGTAAATTTTAACCAAAATCATATTGTGCATTATCAGTGGCTATACTGAACTAATCTCCACTATTGTTTCCATTGAAAAACTTAAAGCGCGAATTTCACTAGAAAGTTGACATTTTTTAAAAGTTTTATGAAACCCAAGTGTGACCCATCTTACTTCCTCAAATTTGAAGGAGAATCGATTGGTGCAAGTTTAGAACTTTTCGGCTTCACCCACTTCGAGAAAAGTGGCGCTGCTTGAATTTTAATACGGAAAAATGCTATAAAGTCAATGACAAACGGTAAATTTTAACCAAAATCATATTGTGCATTATCAGTGGCTCTACTGAACTAATCTCCACTATTGTTTCCATTGAAAAACTTAAAACGCGAATTTCACTAGAAAGTTGACATTTTTTAAAAGTTTTTTGAGAGACCAAGTGTGACCCATCTTACTTCCTCAAATTTGAAGGAGAATCGATTGGTGCAAGTTTCGAACTTTTCGGCTTCACCCACTTCGAGAAAAGTGGCGCTGCTTGAATTTTAATACGGAGTAATGCTATAAAGTCAATGACAAACGGTAAATTTTAACCAAAATCATATTGTGCATATAGAAACAAATTTTTCAAGGTCAAACTTCGTCTCTGCGGAAAAAGTTAAATTTTTTTAAATGGAACACTTGGTATATTTTGCATTTTTTGGTTAGATCTGATCATTCTAAACAAGTTTTGTATAGCATACTATAGCTTTACTTCTAACCGTTTGGCGGGAATTTTGAAATTTGTAGTGCGAACGTTGGCACTTTGAAGGACTGTACCGGGCTAACCACTTAAGATTTCAAAATGACATTTACCACATAAATTATCTAAAATACAGATTATCACTTCAAAAGTTAACCCAAAAGGAGGGATTTAGAATTTTTTATGAAAACCGAGTTTGAAAGTTAACCATTAGACCCTTTAAAATTGCAGTAAAAGTAAGTTAAGTAATTTGAAAGTTAACCGAATAATATCATTTGCTGTATTACTTGAGTTCAATAGCTTGTAAAGGGTTAACTCCAAGAAGTTAATATTGTCATTTAAGTAATTATTTTTCTGTTACCTAATGCATAGCATTTTCTTGCTTTCACTTCATAAATGAGGCTTCTGATATTTAGGTTTTATTTAATAGCTATTTGCGGCTAAAAATATGAAAAACTTCAGTTAAAAATTTTACAAAATCTGATAAACGAACATAAAGCTACGACCCTTAATAAAATTTTCATATAGCTCGGCTATACAAAATGTTTTGTCTGCCTGCAACGTATTTTAAACGTGGAAATTTTATAGTGTACGTTAGTAAAAAAGTAGTATAGTAAATTAACTGGGCTTATCTTTAGGCCACCCCTAAAACATCCACGGAAAAACTTAATGAAAATTCGTTCGGCAGTTTTTTAGAAATCTGGCTCACATACGTACGTACACACGGAAGGACATTTTTAAAAACATTTTTTTCGTGATCCTGGGACTTCGAAACGTAAAAATCTGGTGTTCTGGTGTTCTCAGAATTTTTCACTGATTTCAATAACCTAATTTTTATATTGGTTGTGAGGGGGTTAAAAATAGTTATTGGTACAACTAGTGACGCCTGATGAAAGTTTAACTTTTTGTGATTATCTTAAAGTTTGATGCATAAAAATGCAAATTTATGCAAACAGCTTTTTCATTTTGGATGTAGACGGTAGTAACATACTTTTTCACAGAATTTGTAATTGTAGCAATTAACTGTAACCGTTTAACCAGCTATTATAACAATTATAAACAAAAAATTAATGATTGACTAATTTGAAAAGGGGCTTTTCGCCCCCAAAATTACACTTTTCGAAGAATTATAGCAGACAGAATTATGATAAACGTGCAGTGTGCAGTGCGTAAAACATCCCCAAGTCGATCGACCTACCCGCAAACTGCACAAATGTAAACCGACCGCTCTCCGCTTAGTGGGAGTATGGAGTCCTCGTCGCCATTGCCATTGTCAAAGAGTTAAAAATGTTTTTCACCCCTAAAATGCAAACTGACCGCTCTTCGCTTAGTGGGACTGGGAGATGCGCAAATACATGACGCTTTTCAAAAAAATGGCATTAAGGTTTTCGATCCGGCAATACAACAGCTATCGAATTCTATAATAATAATATGTTCTTTTGCAAAGAAAAATGCAAAAAAGGGTCTTTTTGCTGATAGAATTACGTTTTTCGAAAAAATGGCACTAACGTTTGCGACCAGGTACAATTTGTTGTTTCAAGGTTGAAGGGGTTGAGTTTTAGAGGTGCAATTTTTTTCTCTTCTTGTCGTAGGTGATCTAATAAGGGTCTAAGGACTAAATATATGCTGAAAACTTTTTCTAGGCCATTGATTAAAAGTTATCGAATTGCTTGAATTTCAAGCAACACGTGAAATCTCGAGTTTCAACCCCTAATTTGTTTCATCTTGCAGAAAAAAACCATCCCTTATCAAATAATGTCAAAATATATGTGGTTTCAGACCTCCATGTGCAAAATATTTGAGAAGTTTTCGTATATTTGTGATTTTCAACCCCTAAATTTCATCGTCAAAATTGACACCTCCTCACCTTCAACAGACTTGTACGTCAAAAGCGCATATCAAGTTTCAGTAAAATATCTCCACTGGTTCTCGAGCTATTACAATTAATAGTTTTTCGGTCCCGAAAAAACCTCGCATTCGCGCGCTTTTACTGCGAACGCTGCCTAAACGCTTGAAGATGGATTAAAATCGTATAAGGGAGAAATGTCGGCAACGAATAGACCTACAAAAAAGTCCGCGACAGCACATAAATATCTGTTACGGATAGCCGACAATAAGCCACTGAAGCTATTTTCGTCAAAAATTAAAACACAAAAACGATCTCGGTGGGCTCGTAGATAGCTATATGCCGTCGCGGTCTTTTTTGTAGATCTTTTCATTGCCGACAATTCCTCCTTACAAACTTTTGCTCTAGCTTCAAGCGTTGAGGCAGCGTTCGCGATCAAACGTCGAAAATTGTAATTTCTTTCAGTGTTTCACCCCTAACTCCCACCCCCCTGGCCCGATATGGCCCAAAAACAATTATGTAATTTAATATTTTTCTCAAAAAAGGTAATAGGTGCATCCTACGGTGTTACACAAGGGAAGTTTTTTAAGTAATTTTGGTCGACAACCATATTCCAATGAGGAACGTAAAATGTGGCGCATAAAAAAAAATTGTGAAAAAAGTCAGAGCCCCCCCTATTTCGAACGCCCCTGGTAATAGCCCAAAAACGGTTTCTGATTTATTCAATAAAAACCGAAGTTTTGGACTGTAGCCCCTTTAGGGGCGATTTCCGGACACATGGTCATAGGAACTTTCGAGGGGTTGACAACTTGGAAATTTTGGTGCACAAGCATGAGAAATTTGTACAATTTTTTTCAGGAATTTTGGAAATTTTTGAAATTTTTTTGGAAATTTTGGATATTTTTACAGGATTTTGCACATTTTCTGGAAATTTTTTAGAAATTATGGAAATTTTGGTGTACAGATTTTTATCCAGTTGTCAACCCCTCGGGATGCCCTGTAGGTTGCGGGAGACAAAATGGTGGATCTAGAGAATATTTTGAATAAAACAACTTGACTTACCCCGAGGGGTTGACAACTTGGAAATTTGGTGTACAAGCATAAGAAATTTGTACAATTTTTTTCAGGAATTTTGGAAATTTTGGATATTTTTACGATTTTGCACATTTTCTGGAAATTTTTTAGAGATTATGGAAATGGTGTACAGATTTATGCCCAGTTGTCAACCCCTCGGGAACTTTTCTTCATATTTTTTGTGGGAATTTTCACGGAATTATTGGAATTTTCGTGAATTATTGGAATTATTGCTTGAATTTTTGGAATTTTTGGAATAATTGCTGGAATTTTTTGGAATTATTGGATAATAGTTTGTTTACTGGAAGATCCACCAGAGGGCCTACCATTTTGAGCATGTCTCAGATTGCTAGCGCCTGCGCAGTTCATTAAAAAGTGACAACCAGTGACAACTGACGGCGTACCTGAGACATGTGAGGTTATGTTCTGTGACTACTGCGAAAAAGTATTCGAATACTAAATACCAACTTCTTGTACTTCAACTAGGTACTTCGAATACTAAATAACTCAAACAAAAGTATCTTAAATACCGAATACCAAATACTCCTTTGAAAAAATATTCGAATACTTTGACAGAATACTCTAACGGAAAAGTGGAATAAAATAGGTAAAAGCAATGTTGATGAAAAAAATTTTATTTTCAAAAACTAATTTGAATAATTTTGGTATGTACTATGTAAATTTTTCAAAAATTGACATCTCGAAAACGGTAACATACGAAATTTTATTAAATTAGAAAATAGTATATTAAAAAACACGTTTCATAAGGCCAATTCTTATCGCACGAGGACGTTTGGACAACGAGGGCGAAATGCCCGAGTTTTACAAAATCCGAGTGCGATAAGAGCCTTATGAAACACGTTTTTTATACAATTTTTTCTATTTCGGATATCCAACTTGTTAGAAAAAAATTGGTTTTCCATTTTCAAAGACAGAGGTCAATGTTCGCTTGACAGTTGGCGATTGTTGGACACAATCGTTGTCTAGGTTACGATGTAAACAAAAGCCGTGCTCTAATAGAGCACATTAGAGAACGCGTTTGGGTGTTATAAAGTGTTCATTAGGAAACCGAAATAGAAAAAAGTTGTATTTTTCAGTATAGACGAGGGAAATGCAACATATTTCCGCACTAGTGCGAAATTTGAATTGCACTGCGAAAAATTTATTCAATTGCGCACTAGTGGGAAAAGTAATTATTAACCAAAAGATAATTTCGTTATTTTTTTTCAATAACCTAAACTAAACCTTTCATTCAGGTTATGAAAAAACACCAAATTTTTTTTTTATGTTTCGCCAATAATTATAGTTTTTAAAGGTCGGCTTCGCCTCGTTCTGCTAGTAAATGATGTATTCTTCCCACTTGTTACAAAAATAAATAACAGATTTTTTTGAAATCCCTTTCCTGGATTTATTTTCGAAAAAGGTAAGTAAGTACGTACGTACGTGCGCTTGTAAATGCTCTACAGCCCAAACTACTGGAGCGATTTGGCTGAAATTTGGTAGATGGGCATCCATCTCATAGCCTAACTTAAATATGAAAAGCTTTTAGAGCCAATCGTGCACCCAAAACCACCAAGTCCAGACTAAACATCTTCAGGGATACACATCGCATTGATGTACATCTTCCGGTGGCCTTTCTAATTAACAGGAGACGCTTTGGGTTTTCGATCTCTCATAGATACGAAATGGGGTTAGATTTCATCTCTAGCACACCGATTTATTTTAGGGATTGCCAACGTGGATGTCTAGGAAAATCGAAGGGGTGGGTTCGCGAAACAACAACAAAAGAATCTGTGGAACTTTTAACAAATTAATTTTTTTTGCGATATTTATTGGCTAAACATTACCGACGGTTAGTTTTACTGGTTAAAAAAACAACCCTTTCAGACTCATCTGGCAACAATGGAGAAACTCTCCAAGCATAGGTATACCGATGTATTTTTTTAGTGCCGTAGCAGAATGCGGAGGTACTCTTGTCTTAGCTTATTCGCTCGCTCGCTCGCTCGCTCCTCAGTCTGTCCGTCGGATATCTTGAGAACGGATTGAGATATCGAGCTGAAACTTGGTAGGCAGCTTCGCCTCCCGAAAAGTAAGGCGGGGATTGCTTTTGGGCCATATCGGCCCAAGGGGGTGGGAGCTAGGGGTGAAAAACCAAAGAACTATGAATTGCAATAACTCGAGAACTAGTGGAGGTATCTTGCTGAAAATTAGTATGCACGTTCGACCTTCAAGTCTGTTGAAAGTGAGGGGGTGCCAATTTCGGGGGATGAAATTTAGGGGATGAAAACCACAAAAAATATGATAACTCCGCAAGGGTTGCACGCAGCTGTCGGAAACTCAACGTACACACATATATCGGTGAAATCTTGCGGGGGATGCGTTTTTTCGTAAAATCGAACAAATGGGGTGGAAATTAGGGGTAGCAACTCGAAATTCCGCTTAATAAGTGTTGGTCGAAATTGGCGTCATTCGATAGCTTTCCATTAATGATTCAAAAAAAGGCAGCAGAGAAGCGGCTGGAACCTCCCCAACGCGTGGGTCTTTGATTTCCGTGACCTGTGTTTAAGATTTTGAAGTTAATATGCCTAAATGGCACTTCCCGTTAACCAATTGCTCCCAAAAGCCTTTCAGATCTTCAACTGACCTCCATGTACCAAATTTCAGACAAATCCTTCCAGTAGTTTGGGCTATAACGTGGTTTCAGTGTTATTTCAAAATTTCGATTTTTCTACCCAAAGGGTAATAAATGCGAATAAATTTTATCTCATTTAAAACCAGAATTCGAAGACCCTTCTAATGGTGGCAATAAATCTTTCAAAAATTTGTTTTGGATGGGTAAATGAGAGAATACTTTAAATTTGGAAATTGGTGTGCCAAAACGGCACTTTCCGTGGGTCGATTGAATCCAACATTTGTTCAGCTCTTCGACGTGTAATACAATCCCCATGTGCAAAATTTTAGCCAAATCGGTTCAGGGGCTTGGGCTGTACCGCGATTTTAAAGTCCGATAAAAATCTCGATATTTTTAGTTTTTGGTCAAAAGGGCACTGACAGTGGATACATCTTTGGAAGCAGAATCTGAAGGCCTTTCTTATTGTGACGTGAAAAATGGGGGTTTACATTTAAAATTTAAAAGTTGATGTGCCAAAACGGCATTTCTGGTTGCACGATTGGCTCCAAAAGCTTTTCAGATCTAAGTTGGGTTATCACATGCACACGTACCAAATTTCAGCCAAATCGGTCGAGTAGTTTGGGCTGTGGCGTGTTTACGAACGAACGAACGAACGAACGAACGAACGAACGTACGTACGAACGAACGTACGTACATACATACAGACACATTTTAAAAACCACTTTTTTGGGTTCCTGAGTCCTCAAAACGTACAGATCCGGTCTTATCTCGAATTCGAAAATTTTAGTGATTGCAGTAACCTCCCTTTTTTTTTAAATGGTGAATTGGAGTGGGGAGGTTAAAAAGGTGTGATTCATATTTTGAGAAAAACCACCCTTAAAGGCGCTACAACCCCTAACATGCAGAAACACAAAAATACGAGAACTCAAAAACTACTCAACGTATCAAGGCAGAATTTGGTTTGTGAATTTCCAGTGACATTATAGATGGATGGACAAATTTTCAATAATATCTAACAAAGGGGATGAAATTTAAGGGTTGAAACTTGAAATTTCTTCAAGTAAATGGTAGCCTAAAATTACGGGGTTCGATAGATTTCGGTCAACTATTGAAAAAAGGTCTTATGAGTTTTCAATCTAAAACCAACCCCTGGGCCATTAACCACCCCTAACTCTTTGCAAGCGGATAATTATATTTTACTGTTGCATCACTAAATTGTCACTTGCAACTGACAATTATCACTTGCAACCGACAATTGTCGGTTGAGAAAGGGTTGAAAGAGGGATGAAAAAGGGTTGAGAGAGGGTTGAGAGAAAGTTGAGTTAGGGTTAAATAACAGTTAATTGTCAACGTAAAAATTGTGTTAAATCACAGGGTGTCAATTAACAAACTTAAATGGTAAGAAAAACTGTTAACTAACCCTGAAATTTTATGTTAATTAACCAATTTAAATGGAATTTAATTATTAATTAACCAATATAAACAATAAAAAAACTATTAATTAACCCTGGAGTTTTATGTTAATTAACCATTGACATTTTGGTGACAAATCATTACAAATTAAATTCCCTACAGTGAATCACCTAATATCTCTCTATGTGGAGGCAATAAGACACAACAATTCTCATTGGTCATTAATTGTCAGTAATAGGTTTGTGCAAGTAATTAATATTTTAGCCCTGCTACAAATTCTGATTGAATCAGATTTAAAAAAATATTATTGAAACTGATAGAAAATAAGATAGAAATCTTATCTGATTCTCTATCAGTTTCAATATTTAAATGTGAAACAGGATATCCTGATTCGTTCCAATTAGATTACCTACTAACATAGAAAATACTTATTAAAACCCATAGATTTCTTATATGCAATTTATTATTGGAATGTCCTGCCTGGCGGGTGGCGTGCGGTGCTATGCACGATCCGGTACGATCCCATTGGACCACTCTGTTGCTATGCAGGCGCGATTGGTGGAACTAAATCACATGATTTTCTCATATCAGATAGAATCATACCGGATCAGATAGGATCCTATATTTCATGTGAAATTTCAGATAGAAATTCAACAACGCGAAATTTTTGAATTTTCGAATTAATTTCAGGCTAAATTAACAAAATTATCTGACAAAAATGATGGCGGTCATCACACAGCAAAATGCAAAACTGAATTTCCATATTAAATCCCATAAAATTTAATTAGCTATTCAAACTTATTCAGACCCAATCAGATCAGATAGATTCATCAGTTTTAAAAGAAATTTCGGATAGAAATCCAAAAGATGGATTTAATGAAAATGTAAAATTTTCAATTTTGACACTTAATTATTGTTTTAAGCAACCCTTGCAATATGTATAATCAGAAAAACAAATAATTTAGCAAAAATATAGCAGCATTGAAAAATCCATATAAGATTCTTATAAAACCCCATTGGATGCAGCATCCCTAAACTGATAGATTCTAAAAGAAACTGATTGAACCTCATAATTATAACAGTTTTAGTGCCGTAGCAGAATGCGGAGGTACTCTTGTCTTTGATTATTCGCTCGCTCGCTCTCACGCTTGATCGCTTGTCGACTCTGTCCGTCGCATAACTTGAGAACGTATTGAGATATCGAGCTAAAATTTGGTATGCAGCTTTGTCTCCCGAAAAGAAAGGCGGGGATTGCTTTTGGGCCATATCCGATCAAGGGGGTAGGAGTTAGGGGTGAAAACCCAAAAAACTATTAATTGCAATAACTCGAGAACTACTGGAGGTATCTTACTGAAACTTGATATGCATGTTCGACCTTCAAGTCTGTTAAAAGTGAAGGGGTGCCAATTTTGGGGGATGAAATTTAGGGGATGAAAATCACAAAAAATATGATAACTTCGCAAGGGTTGCACGCAGCTGTCGGAAACTCAACGTACACACATATATCGGTGAAGTCTTGCGGGGGATGCGTTTTTCGCAAAATCGAACAAATGGGGTGGAAATTAGGGGTTGCAACTCGAAATTCCGCTTAATGAGTGTTGGTCGAAATTGGCGTCATTCGATAGCTTTCCATTAATGATTCAAAAAAGGTGTAATTCATATTTTGAGAAAAACCACCCTTATAGGCGCTACAATCCCTAACATGCAGAAACACAAAAATGCGAAAACTCAAAAACTACTCAACGTATCAAGGCAGAATTTGATGTGTGAATTTCCAGTGACATTATAGGTGGATGGACAAACTTTCACTAAAATCTAACAAGGGGGATGAAATTTAAGGGTCGAAACTTGGAATTTCTTCAAGTAAATGGTAGCATAAAATTACGGGGTTCGATAGATTTGGGTCAACTATTGAAAAAAGGTCTCATGAGTTTTCAACCTAAAGTCAACCCCTAGGCTATTAACCACCCCTAACTCTTTGCAAGCGGATAGATATATTTTATTTATTTTTTCTGAAACCTTATTGATTTATTTATGAACAACTGAAGTCAGTAAATACGCAAGGAATTATGTCAGACCGGAAAAATAAACTCACCCCTGTAAATCATAAAGGGGTGAAATCATGAGGGGTTGAAAACATGAATCTACAAATCACCGGAATTTTTCAACGAATTGAGTTAGGGTGGTGAAATTGAAAACACAACTTCCTTTAGGGCATGAGGGGGTGGTGAAATAGGGGGTTGATGTTTAGGGGTGAAACGTCCATAAAACCCTACAATTTGACACAGAGAATCAATATCTTCTGCGAAACTGTGACATCTTACACACTGCATCTTCGAGAAGGGAAGAGTGAATTTTATAAGAAATTTATCGAAGGGGATGAAAGTTAGGGGTGGAAACTCGAATTTTCAATGAATAATGTAGGGGAGACTAGGGAGACATGATACGCTGGGAGGTATGATACATTTTCATATTTCCCGCATTTTTTGAGAGAGACCTCCGAAAGCTGGTGCTGCTACTTCATCTATGGTCCCCAATACCTTTCATGTTTTCTGTGATCCCTGTCACTTTGAATGGTACATGTGGAAGGTAAACTGTGTTTCCGAAGGAAAAGTTGTTAATTTTCGGGAGGTAAGTGTAAGCTTTTGGACAAAAATATAATAATGTCATCACAGTTCTGTTAATTGCATCAAAAACTTTGGAGTTTTGCGCGCATTTCAGTATATATTACAAATCGAAATGTTAGGTTATGGTTTTTGACAATTCGAGATACGTCAAATCGTTTACGTACGGGAGGTTTGATACAAGTAAGTCGGGGAGACTTGATACAGTATCAAGCCTCCCAAAGTTTAAAAATTCTTTCAAAACGGCGGATTAAAATTTTCAGAATGCCTTTTTTTTGGAAAAAGAAAACTGCTAGAGTGCCGCCTTCGCCAGAACGCATGGAGAAGGCAGTGAAAGAGGTCATATCAGGTTCCAAGCTACGAACCACTGCCTCAAAATACGCCATAGACAAAATGACACTAAAGAGATACGTTTTGAAGTACAGAAAACAAGGAAATAATACTGTGTTTTGCCCAAATTTCAATACTTCTCAAATTTTTAACAAAGAAGAGGAAGAATGTGTCGCAAAATATCTTCTTGATGCTGCGAAGATGAATTATGGTTTGACATCGTCGGAAACACGCAAATTAGCTTATTCGTTTGGTGTTGCAAATAATAAAAAAATACCCAAAAATTGGGAGAAGAATAAGGCGGCATCGTATGAATGGCTGCGAGGGTTTATGAACAGAAATAAAAATCTGTCTTTGCGAACACCTGAGCCGACGAGCCTTGGACGTGCGACAGCCTTTAATAGACACACGGTAGGAGAATTTTAAGAACTTCTTCAAGAAGTATTAACTAGATACGAGTTTGCACCCGATACAATTTACAACTGCGATGAGACTGGTGTACAAACGGTTCACAAGCCAACCAAGATATTATCTCAGAAAGGGCAGAAACAAGTTAATAAGGCTACTTCAGGGGAGCGCGGTCAAACCGTCACTGTATGCTGCGCAATTAATGCAACAGGAAACTCAGTTCCTCCATTTTTCGTCTTTCCTAGAGTGCGAGAGAACGACTACATGACTAGTGGAGCTCCTCCTGGTTCCAAAGCTGTGGCACATCCCAGTGGCTGGATGACGGCGGAAAATTTTGAAAAATATCTACAGCATTTCGTGAGATTTGTCAAATGCACCAAAGAAAATAGAGTTTTGTTGATCTTGGACAATCATAGCAGCCACATATCACCCAATGGACTCAACTTTTGTAAAGAAAACGGAGTCGTTCTGCTCACTATTCCGCTACACACTAGTCACAGATTGCAGCCATTGGATGTGTCCGTCTATGGACCATTCAAGACATATTATAATCAGGCGTGTGATAATTTTATGGTGAACCATCCAGGTCAGACTATTAGATTACAAGACATGGCTGAACTAGTTGGTACGGCCCACAGCAGGGCTTTTAACGCGCATTTATTTACCGATGCAGACTTTCTAAGTTCAAGTGTCACAGATAGGCCCATAGATGCAGAGCAAAATAATAATAAGTCACTGCCAGAACCCTTAGATGTGGAAATAAACGTCGCAGAATTACCACTCGAAGATTTGGAGGCCGAAAATATTAACTATGATGACCCACAACCAGGACCATCATCCGCCAGAGAAACAACACCTCCGGAACAGCGTTTCCCAAATGCTGCCGATGAGTCACAACCGGGTCCGTCATTTGAACAAAGAACTCCAGTAAAACAGTATTTATTAAAGACTCCGGAAGACATTAGACCATTTCCCAAAGCTCCGCCAAGAAAGAAGCAAACATGTGGAAGAAAAGTAGTGAAAACGAAAATACTTACTGACACCCCTAATATGACTGAAATTAAAGAAGACTTCATAAAGAGAGAACTAAAGAAGCCGAGTACGACTCGCGTCAATAATAATAATAATACATTTATTGAGATGTAATAAGCAGCACAATATAAATAAATTGCATTCTGCATAATAAAATAAAATAAAACAACAATGCTAGTAGGTATTACAACACTCAAAAGGATAGGAACAGGTTATATCCTGATTTAATCCTACCCAGGCAAACTGGAAAAAGCTATTACGCACAACATGTTGTGACGACAAGAAAAAAAGCAAAAACTAAAACATCTGAATGTCAATGGACAATTGCTCTCCCTTTAAGAGTGAATCTTTCAACTTGTGATAAGTGAACGCTCAGAAATATCGACATCATAACTTAAAGCGAAAAAATTGAGTAAGCAAGCAGCCAAATAAGAAAACGAACCTCGGTAACTGGATGAGATATAAGTAGGGACGCTAACCATGAGCTCAGTGAACCTTAAAGGACGATCATAAACAGCAGAACGAGATGTAATTTTGCGACTTAAATAGGATGGAGAATTTTTGGATTTAATTTTAAGCACAAAAGAAGCAAAATGAAGTAAACGACGCTCATTCAATCTTAACATACCAAGATCGCGAATGTAAGGAGTAATGTGATGAGTGTAAGGGACAAAAACAGTAAATCTTACACACTGATTTTGGATTACTTGTAAGCGGTTCTTCAGTTGAAGAGTAAGACAAGGAGCGTAGGCAATATCCGCGTAATTTAAATGGGAAAGAACAAGCACCTCTACAAGTAGTTTTTTGGTGTCTCGGTCTAAGTCTTTATGGAAAGGTGAAATTTGTCTTAAGGCTAAAAACGCTTTTCGACATACGGAATCCACTTGCTCAACGAACTTGAGAGATGAATCATATAGGAGACCCAGATTTTTCACTACGTTGCAGTTTTGTATGACAGTACCATTCAAATTTATTCTGAAGTCGTCTCCAATCTGAGCAAGTTTTTTCGCAGTACCAAACATAATAGTGTTACTTTTTGCCGCATTTAGAAGCAGAGAATTTTTAGTAGTCCAATTAAAAATTTCATTTAGGTCAGCCTCAATAATCGAAAGAGATTCTGGTAACTTTTCAGGTGGAAACGTAAGAATGACTTGAACATCATCCGCATAAATATACAAGGAGCAGTGATTAGTGACCATCGCTATATCCGCAGAGTACACAGAAAAGAGAGTTGGCCCTAAAACAGAGCCCTGCGGAACTCCAGTTTTAAGGCACAAAGGGGTCGACAACTGACCGTCAAATGAAGTATACTGAATCCTGTCATTAAGATAGCTGGTAAACCAACTCAACGTGCAGTCTTTAACTCCGTAATACTTTAACTTACTCAGTAACAATCTGATGTTCAAACTATCGAAGGCCTTTGACATATCGAGTAGAGTAAGCGAAGTCACGTTTCCATCATTGAACCCTTGCAAGATATCATCTGTGAGTGAGCATAAAACTGAAGAGGTACTGTAGTTCTTCCTGTAAGCAGACTGAGTGCTAGGTAGTATAGAAGATTCAGAAAGATAATCATTGAATTGGAGAGCAAGAACTTTTTCAGCTATTTTAAGACAATTTGAAAGTAGGCTAATAGGCCGGTAGTCACTCAGATTCGAAGGGATGTTTTTCTTAGGAATAGGCTTCACCAAACAAGACTTCCACTGAGGAGGAACCCGACCAACCTCAAAGGAGAAATTGATTATGTGAGTCAATGGATTTACAATAAATTGCGACGCAATTTGAAGCATTCTGCCCGACAGTTGGTCAAATCCCACGCAGTGGGGCTTCAGCTGGTGGATTAACTTGTCAATAATTTCCGGCGATACAGGACTAAAAACAAAACTATTATTATCGTCTTGAACACCCGTCTCAAAGGTCTCCAAATAATCACTGTCAACCGATAATGATGGAATGGAATCTACAAAATAATCATTGAAACTATTAGGACTATACTCCGCAGACATCGAGGTATCGACTTTTTTATCTTTGACAATGCCCCACGATTTTAGTTTGTGCCAAAATGCTGCACTGTTCTTTTTAACATGCCTAAGGTTAAACTTGTAATAAGCTTGTCTTTCACGAACAAGAGCTTCATTGTAATAATTTCGCAGTTGACAAAAATACTCTCAATGAGCATCACTTTGCGTCCGCTTAAAGCGACTCCAAGCTTTCTGTTTCAAATTCTTAAGAGTTCTCAGGGTATCAGTGAACCATGGTTTAGTGCGATTATTAATGCAAATTTTCCTATAAGGTCAAAAGAAATTTCTCAGCAGATAAGAAGAAAACCACTAAAGCAGTTAAGAAGCAAAAAGCAAAGAAGAAATCAGAATTTTGTGATGATGAATCTGAATCAGCTTCGGACGTTGTTTTAGATCCTTCTTCTGACGAAATTACTGATATAGAGGATCAAATAGAACATGACTTAGTGGAAGAAAGTTTCTGCAAGGGTGTTATAAATGTGGACGATTACGCAATTGTTCCATTTAGAACGGGCAGATCAGTTAAACACTACGTTGGAAAAGTCCTTGAAACAGAAGAAGGAGAGTGTCGCATAAATTTCATGAGACGAAAGAGACCCGGGTATCACTTTGTTTACCCAGACGTTGCTGATACTTCGTACGTCGCAATCGAAGAGGCCATCAAGTTGCCACCACCTTGCTCTGTTGGTGGTACTGCCCGAGCCGAAAGAAAATTATCATTTCCCATAAACTTCAACAATTTTGAAAAAACTAGCATAAAAAACAAAGATAACATTATAATTATTATTTTCATATACCTAAAACAAATTAAAAGGTTATTAGTATTCGAAATTAGTTTACGTATCAAGCCTCCCAGGCAATGTATCAAGGCTCCCACAGTAAGGGAGGACTGATACACTTTGCACCTTTTTGAAAAAAAATTTTTTGTACTAATAAGAGCATTGTTCTTTACTTAATTGTATATTATTACAACGGCAATACAATAGGCTCTCAGTGCATGGTACTTTTATACATGTCAGTGAAACACAAGGACTTCAGGAATTTTTTGAGTCTTAAGTGTATCAACCCTCCTAGGTCTCCCCTATAGTTGAAAATAATACCATTCGATAGCTTTCTATTGATGGTACAAAAAAGGTCTTATTCATCATTCGCGAAAAATGACCCTTAAAGGCGGTGCAACCCCTTAACCTGCCGAAACACAAAAATGCGAGAACTCAAAAACTGCTCAACGTATCAGGGCTAAATTTGATGTGGTAATTTACAGCGCCACTGTAGGCGGATGGGCAAATTTTCATTAATATCTAACATGGGGATGAAATTTAAGGGTTGAAACTGGAAATTTTATCATGTAAGTGGTGGAATACAATTATGGGGTTCGATAGACTTCGGTCAACCATTGAAGAAAGTTTTATGAGTCTTCAACCTAAAACCAACCCCTACGCTACTAACAACCCCTAAGCCCTAGCAAGCGGAGTAAATACATTTTATTTATTTTTTTCTGCTTTCTTCTGATTTGTTAATAATTCAAAGTCATTTTCATTAATTTTTAACCCATCCACAATTTTTCAACCCCTTTCATGATATGTGAACCCTCAAAGAGCAAAATTTACCCAGACCGCTTTTTTTTCGTGTGATTTTCGCTAGTTCTACTTAACTACAGTACATTTTCGTCCCTTTTAACTTTTCATCCCCCTTTACAATTTTTCAACCCCCTAAGTGTTTATTTTGCAAAAGTCACGTAATTTAGTTTTCCTTCGGTAATAAATTGAACTCATTTGGATTATGTTTATCTTTTTCACTTTTCCAACCCCCTTCGCAACATTTCAACCCCCAAAAGCTGAATTTGCATAATTGGTTTACTTTCGTGTTATTTTCTGTAATTCTGCTTAATTACGATTAATTCTCATCCACTTTGACGTTTCATCCCCCTTTACAATTTTTCAACCCCCTAGGTGTTAATTTTGCCAAATTCGGATATTTTCGTTTTTCTTCGGTAATAAATTGAACCAATTTGGATGATGATTAAATTTTTCACTTTTTTCATCCCCCTTCGCAATGTTTCAACTCTACAAATGCTAAATTTACATAATTGGGTTATTTTGGTGTTATTTTCCGTAATTTTATTTAGCCACGGTTAATTCTCACACCTTTTGACTTTTCATCCACCTTTACGATTTTTCAACCCCCTAAGTGCTAATTTTGCAAAATTCGCATCATTTCGTTTTTCGTCAGTTATAAAATTGAACGCATTTGGGATTCAATCTTTCGGTTTCCTTCGCAATAGGTAGGTATTTGCGTATTTCAACCCCCACAAAAGTTTTAATTGCATAATTTGGTTATTTTCGTGTTTTATTTCGTAATTCTACTTAATCACACTTAATTTTCATTCCTCTTGACTTTTCATCCCCTTTCACGATTGTTCAACCCCGAGTGTTAATTTTTCAAAATTCGCCAAATTTTGTTTTAATTCCGGTAATTCTTTTCATTTACTCATTCCTGTTCATTTTCTATTTTTAAATTTTGTAACAACAATTTTTTAACATTTCGCCTTTTTGACACATCTGTGCGTTTGCGGAGGCACTACTACTAGGTGCAGATTGATAAAATCTGCACCCGATTCCACCAGTAAGACCAGCCGCCCCTACATATACATTAACTTGATAAACATCTACCGAGATATACATCACATTGATATACATCTTCCGTTGGCTTTTAGTAGTGGTATAGCATTTTCAAGCCTTATATAATTTTTTGTTTATAAATAAATATTTTATTTCATTTCAGACTGTTTCCCAAAGTGGCTCATAAATAACAAAAATTGACGTGTTAATAATTATCCGGTTAATTTATCCGATTTATAAATAACATGTTAATTCACAACATTAAGATAAGGGTGAAAAGTAGGTTGAGAGAAATTTAAGAGAGGGTTGAGAGAGGGTTAAGAGAATGTTGAGAGGGGGTTAAAACAAGGGTTGAAGGAGGGTTGAGGGTGGATTGATAGAGGGTTGAGAGAGGGTTGAAAGTAGGTTAAGAGACGGTTGAAAGAGGGTTGAGAGATGGTTGAGGGAGGGTTGAGAGAAAGTCGAGAGAGGGTTGAGAGGGGATTAAAACAGGGTTGTCACTTATAAGTGACAATTGTCAGTTACAAGCGACAATTGTCAGTTACAAGTGACAATTGACAGTCTCAAATGACAATTGTCACTTACAACCGACAATTGTCACTTGCAAGTGACAATTTGCTATTGCAACAAAGTTTCTTTTCCTGAAAATTTTAAAAACTTTAAAAACTATCAAGTTTTCGATATGTGGGAATCCAAGTTAGATTAATTACATTTTTTTATTTTATTTTATTTTCTTGAATGAATTTAAATCAAGCCAATTCAAGGCTTGGAGTGGGGAAAAGTAACATACCGCGGGATTATCACATTACTTAAGAACACACACACAAAAAATACTTACTTTGAGGCATCAATGAAGTAAATAATAAGCGATGCTATGCTTAGGATGAACACCAAAACCACCTGCAACAAAAAATCTCGATTAAAAGGTGAAGGCAATTAGTTTTATGCGTAAGAATTAGGTCAGAACAAAACCATTTATTAAGTAAATAGAAACCTACTGCGACGAGTTCCAGAGTAAACTAAAATCGAACTTGTGATTCTATTAAAATATCTCTTCGTCCATAATCGATGCGTGTATACTGTATACTTTAAAGAAAGTAAATAAACTATAAGTACTAGATAGATTAATGTAACTATTATTATGTGCGGGGTTTATTTAGAAATCAATTTTTTTTGTTTTTTTTTTCTTTTCCAAATAATCCTGCCATTGTGGTTTTGGACGAAATGTGGGTTTATTGTATATACACACGCCCGATAGGATCGGTTTAATACGTTTATATCGAGCTATTCCGACATGCGAGGCAGTCACGCATGTTTCACGGTAATTTAAGGGTTGAGCGACGAAGACATTTACCCCCAAATTCATCAATCAATTTTAGTGCCGGAGCAAAATGCTTATTTTAGTGAATTCGCTCGCTCAATCGGCCAACCGTCCGTCTACACTGTCCATCGCATAACTTGAGAACGATAGCAGATATAGAGCTGAAATTTTGTACACAGGTGTATACCCTGAAAATCTCGGCGGGGGTTGGTTTTGGGCCATATCGGACGAGGGGGGTGGGAGTTAGGGGTGAAAAACTGAAGGAAATTGCAATTGTCAACGTTTGCGCAAACGCTGCCTCAACGCTTGAAGATAGATCAAAAGTTTGTATGGAGGAATTGTCGGTGATGAAAAGATCTACAAAAAAGTCCGCGACGGCATATAGCTAACTACGAGGGGTAGCCCACCGAGATCGTTTTTGTGTTTTAATTTTTGACGAAAATAGCTTCAGTGGCTTATTGTCGGCTATACGTAACAGATATTTATATGCTGTCGCGGACTTTTTTGTAGATCTTTTCATTGCCGACGTTTCTCCCTTCATCTTCAAGCGTTTAGGCAGCATTCGCAGTAAAAGCGTGAGAATGCGAGGTTTTTTCGGGACCGAAAAATTATTAATTGTAATAACTCGAGAACCAGTGGAGACATTTTACTGAAACTTGATATGCGTTTTTGACGTACAAGTCTGTTGAAGGTGAGGGGGTGTCAATTTTGGGGGATGAAATTTAGGGGTTGAAAATCACAAAAATACGGAAACTTGTCAAATATTTTGCACATGAGGTCTGAAACCACATATTTTGACATTATTTGATAAGGGATGGTTTTAGTGCCGAAGCATATGCGCAGGCACTGTAGTTTTAGTGAATTCGCTCGCTCCGCTCGCTCGCTCTGCCGGCCGTCCGTCTACTCTGTCCATCGCATAACTTGAGAACGAAAGCAGACATCGAGCTGAAATTTTGTACACATGTGTATACCCCGAAAATCTTAGCGGGGACTGTTTTTGGGCCATATCGGACCAGGTGGGTGGGAGTTAGAGGTGAAAAACAAAAAAATTACAATTTTCGACGTTTGATCGCGAACGCTGCCTCAACGGTTGAAGTTAGAGCAAAATTTTGTAAGAAGGAATTGTCGGCAACCCGTGCGGTTGGGTGCCCATCGGGCGCGTCCCCGGGTGGTGGATAGGGGAATGGCCAGTCCGCTGGTTAGTTACGGCCATACCTGCAGACCTGGGGCTTAAAACCCTCACGTGTCTGTACCAAAGCCGCTACCGCGAACCAACCCCTCTGAGACACCGGGCGCCCTCTCAGAGTAATAGCCTTACCCTCATGCGCCGGGCTCCATGAGGGCGGACCGAACTCCCGGGGTTAACTGGGAATTTCAACCAGATTTAGGAGGGTACCGGAGGCCTCAATGCAGCAAATGGGGTCGGAAGACACCCATAGCTGCTCTGAGACTTAGGGACCTAGCAGCCTGAACAGAGGGACTGGAAGACTGATACTTCTGTTGTCTGTACGGAGGGACAAAAAAAAAAAATAAAAAATTACCTCACGGTTGCGATAGGGATAGGCTGATAACTGGACCTATCAGATTTTTGTGACTAGGGACTAATTGTGACTGATGGGACTGAAAAAGACACCGCAGTTGCGCAGGTACCGTGACACTGGCAGACCCTCAGGGAATGAGGGCGGACCGAATTCCCGGGGTTAACTGGGAATTTCAGACCAGATTTAAGAGGATACTGGAGGCCTCAATGCGGCAAATGGGGTCGAAGGACACCCATAGCTGCTCTGAGACTTCGGGACCTAGCAGTCTGAACAGAGGGACTGGAAGACTGATACTTCTGTTGTCTGTACGGAGGGAAAAAAAATAAAAAATACCTCGTGGTTGCGATAGGGACAGGTTGACAACTGGACCTATCAGACTTTTGTGGCTAGGGACTAATTGTGACTGATGGGACTGAAAAAGACACCGCAGTTGCACAGGTACCGTGACACTGGCAGACCCTCAGGGACTGTGGCACCAACAACCAGTTGTGGCTGATGGGGCTGTCCACCAGGAACCATCGGCCACACGGGGGGAAGATGTCTGCAGTCTGTACGGAAGGGTAGTTATAATAGTGCTGCGCAGGACGCTAGGGACTAGTTGTGACTGATGGGACTGAAAAAGATACCACAGCTGCACAGGTACCGTGACACTGGCAGACCCTCAGGGACTGTGGCACCAACAACCAGTTGTGGCTGATGGGGCTGTCCACCAAGAACCGTCGGCCACACTGGGGGAAGATGTCTGCAGTTTGTAACATAGAGGGACATAAATTGATACCTCAACTGAACCCTTTAAGGGTACACTTTAAGCTGCCTTCGACACCAAGAAACCAGTTGTATCCGGCAGGGCTGAAAAAGACGTGCCGGTTATAGTGGGTTCGCGGGACGAAGCTTCAACAAACTCCCTAAAGAGCAGAAGTACCCGCTGTGGTATAGCAAAGCTTTTCTAGCACCCGATTAACACTATTCAGTTTCTACAGCAGAAGTACTGGGTCTTTGCAGAACCGGGGTTCCTGTAGGAAATGGATAACTATCACAGTGCGGGCATAATGGACCACAAGGTCTGAATGCAGCGGACCCGTCAGGGAAACGCACCGCAGAACGAAATACGAATTGTCGGCAATGAAAAGATCTACAAAAAAGTCCGCGACGGCATATAGCTATCTACGAGGGGTAGCCCACCGAGATCGTTTTTGTGTTTTAATTATTGACGAAAACAGCTTCAGTGGCTTATTGTCGGCTATCCGTAACAGATATTTATATGCTGTCGCGGACTTTTTTGTAGGTCTATTCGTTGCCGACGTTTCTTCCTTATACGATTTTAATCCATCTTCAAGCGTTTAGGCAGCGTTCGCAGTAAAAGCGCGAGATGCGAGGTTTTTTTCGGGAGCGAAAAATTATTAATTGTAATAACTCGAGAACCAGTGGAGATATTTTACTGAAACTTGATATGCGTTTTTGACGTACAAGTCTGTTGAAGGTGAGGGGGTGTCAATTTTGGGGGATGAAATTTTATAAAGACCTCGTAAAAATATATTTTTTTGTTATTGTCAAGACGTTTGCTATACCGGGTGATTTTTTTTTTTTAATAATAATACCTTTATTTTCCTGTAACTTTTTTATTTCAACAGAAAAATCCGTATTTTATTTATTTTTTTATTTAATCACACCACCCTTGTACCACACCGTGGTGTAGGGTGTTCCCCCAAAAAATTAACTTAAATTACAAAAATTTTATAATAGTAGGTACATACATCAACTTATTATGTTTTACGTAAAAACGTTTTCCAAAGTTTTCTATCTTCCGCCGTATTCTTTGCTAGAAAAATATGTATAAAACCATATACAGGGTGGTCCAACGAAAAGTTTCCACCCCTAATATCTCGTGAACGGAACGAAATGTAAAAATTTGCTCGGACAGGTCGATTTTTGTTTCGAGGGGGGCACTTTAATCCGCGGTTGATAAAATTTCACAACGCAACCCCTAACCCCCACTAACCCCAACTTCAAAATCTCAAATGGTAACCCCCCACTTGTGATGCATCATTTTAAAGCAAATTTAATTGCCAACCCAACCATGTAAACATTTCTGGGATTTGATCAACTCCAGCGCCCTCTACGGTCAAATTTTAAATTACATTAGGGCCCTCCGTGATACATTATTTGAAAGGGTCTGAAATTCTCTGTAAAACAATGCAAGAATTTTTGAAATCCATTCACTCGTTCAAAAGTTACATTGAAGAACATGAGCTGGTTTTGGGCCTAGAAATCCTTCAAGTTTACGCCTGTAACTTTTGAACGAGTGGATGGATTTCAAAAATTGTTGCATCGGTTTAGAAATAATGTAAAACCCTTTCAATTGATGTACTACGAATGGCCCTAATGTAATTTAAAATTTTACCATAGAGGGCGCTGGAGTTAAATAAAGCTCAAAAATTCTTACAACGTTGGATTGACAATGAAATTAGCTTTGAAATAATGCATCACAAGTGGGGGGTTGCCATTTGAATTTTTGAAGAGGGGGTTAGTAGGGGTCAGGGGGTGTGAGGAAAAATTTCACCAAGGGCGAATTTAGGTGTCCCCCTCAAAATAAAAATCCACCTGTTCGAGCAAATTTTTATATTTCGCTCCGTTCACGAGATATTCGGGGTGGAAACTTTTCGTTGGACCACCCTGTATTTGTAAATTGTATGATAAAACTCTATTAAATTAAAGAAAGTAAAGAAATTTTATACCTGATAGATTATAGAAATTCCGAAAAAAAAAAATTTGATAAAACAATTTGGCAGTTTTGTTGTTAGGAATAAACGAAATTATCACTGGAAAAACTTGAATAATTTTCGGTTGACTATAATGTGGCTGATTGTATAAACCTTTTAATCCGGGCTTAAAAGTAATCCAGGATAGGTCGCTAGGCAACAGTCACTTTTAAGCATTATGATTGGGCTAAATCATAAAGGGGTGAAATCGTAGGGGTTGAAAACATGAATCTACAAATCATCGGAATCTTTCAACGAATTGGGTTAGGGTGGTGAAATTGAAAACACAACTTCCTTTAGGGCATGTGGGGGTGGTGAAATAGGGAGTTGGAGTTTAGGGGTTGAAACGTCCATAAAGCCCTGCAACTTGACACAGAGAAGCAATATCTTCTGCGAAACTGTGACATCTTACACACTGCATCTTCGAGAAGGGAAGAGTGAATTTTAGGAGAAATTTATCGAAGGGGATGAAAGTTAGGGGTGGAAACTCGAATTTTCACTGAATAAGGTAGGGTTGAAATTAATGCCATTCGATAGCTTTTATGATAAAGTTTTTATTTGCTTTGTTTTTCTTTTGATCCCTTTGTCTTTAATGAATATATTTTGGTTGGTTTCTTGTTTTTGAATGCTTTTTTCTTTTTTCTTTGTTCTTTCTTTTTGTGGTGGTTCTAGTTTTGTTAGGTTGGCCTTGGTTTTGATCTTCTATCTTATTTAATGGTTTTATTAAGGTTTTGGATTTGTGGTTTGATGATTCTTTCTAGGAGGATTATCTATAAGAGGAATAATTGGAATTCCTGTTTTCTTTTTCTTGTTGTTTTCTTAATGGTTTCTTTGTTTCTTGCTTTTAGTTCTTTGAATTTGTTTGTTTTTTATTTGTTTTATGATTCCTACTTTGTTGTCTTTTATTTTATACTTTGTTTGCTTCTTTACATATAGTTGTAGGTACCTTTTATTGTAATTTGGATTTGTATACTTTGGATTGTTTCTTTTTGGTTAAGGGTTGGTTATTCTAGTTATTTTATATTCTTTTGTATAGCCGGATAGACGCATTTTCACTAAGATTTAATAAGGGGGATGAAATTTAAGGGTTGAAACTGGAAATTTTTTCAAATAAATGGTGGTATAAAATTACGGGGTTCGATAGTTTTCGGTTAACCATTGAAAAAACACACTAACGTGATAAACATCTACAGGGATACACATCGCATTGATATACATCTTCCGTTGGCTTTTTCTGTAAATTTACACTTTTTCTGTAAATGACAAAATAAAAAAAAATCAGCAAATATCATACATTTCCCCCCAAATTCATCAATCAATTTTAAGGGTTGTTTTTTTT
The DNA here is from genome assembly GCA_963924575.1 of Pycnomerus fuliginosus. NCBI lineage: Eukaryota > Metazoa > Arthropoda > Insecta > Coleoptera > Zopheridae > Pycnomerus > Pycnomerus fuliginosus. Next base: position 3,233,904 of record OZ004624.1, read on the forward strand.
ACCTCTTCTCGAGAGGACTTCACCTACATTCGAGCATCGATTAAATTTATTTCGTGGAGCCTGGAACCTGATTGTCCTTTTAAACAACCCCTATCGATCGCAATAATTTTTGGTAGGAATTTCAATTTCGCGACCTAGTTTCCCTTTTGGTCGATAAATCGTTGCCCTAGCTCTGTACACTCTACTTATGCAAGGATTAAGACAATATGAAGCCTGAAAGCAACGTGGACAAAAGCTGACCAGAAAAATATTCGCGATCCAACCGACTGCGCCACATATAAAAACGATTATAATGTACAGTCTTGAGCCGCAAATATTTACCTTGTCTGGAGATTAATTTTCGTTATTTAAGGGTAGGTAATCGATTGGATTTTTACAACAGCTTTAATATTTACAGCCGCGATATTAATATCGTGGAAGCGGCTGTTTATCTAAAAATTACTGTCGTTTTAATGGGGTTGTTAATAATTATGTTCGGCGATGAGATAGATGAAGGTTAAAACCCTCGTTAAACCGCACATAAAGACGCTTTAAGGGGTAGTTAATGAAATCGATCGAAAAACATGAAATTTTTACTTTTCAGGGTCCTGGGAATGCAAAAAAGTGATTTTTGAAAAATGTCTGTGGGTCTGTAAAATAGCTGTTTTTTACGTTTTTGTCGTCATCTAATACAACAAATATATAATACGTGAGAAATAAAAATGTAAAACGATAAAATATGTTTGTTCATTTTCTACTGCAAACAATGTAAAGGACTATTTCAGGTTGCTCATCCCCTATTCACAGTTTTTTAATATAGTATTTTTCAACAATTCGCCTTTTTGACACATCTATGCGTCTGCAGAGGTACTACCACTAGGTGCAGATTGATAAATTCCAATAGTAAATTCAGGCCTAATAAACATCTACAGGGATACACATCGCATTAATGTACATCTTCCGCTGCTTTTTATGTTAATCATTAATTTTTCGTGTATAATAATAATTGTTATGTTAATTTTTTTGACTTGACTGACCTCAAAAATGATTATTCTTACGGAAACTATGATAAATGCGTGTCATAAAAAGTTCATTAGTTAAAATTTCATCCCCTTAGTGAGGGCAGAGGGTTAAAAGTGGAGGCTTTAATAAATGCAGCTCCGCATTTTATCGAGTTAATATTCCTTCATTGCGAGTAATTGTCATGTAAATGGAGGAAAATCGGGTCGAAAATTTCCTTCAGCTTCCGGTTAATTACAGGAGTGAGGCGCCACAAACAACCCTTTGTAGTGTTGCGGCGTGTCTGCAGAATCTTGATTAGATACCTACGGAAGGGTAGAAGTGCCACATTTTTTTCTTTTTTTATTTCCAAATTACCACAAAAATGTGTAAATTTCGGAAGAAAAAACCGTAAAACACAAAAACTGTAAATTTATACAAAAACTGTCAATTTACCCAAAAACTGTCAATTTACACAAAAACTGTCAATTTATAGAAAAACTGTCGATTTACCCAAAAACTGTCAATTTACAGAAAAACTGTCAATTCACCCAAAAACTGTCAATTTACAGAAAAACTGTCAATTTACAGAAAAACTGTCAATTTACAAAAAAACTGTAAACTTACACAAAAACTGTCAATTTACCCAAAAACTGTCAATTTACAGAAAAACTGTCAATTTACACAAAAACTGTCAATTTACACAAAAACTGTCAATTTACACAAAAACTGTCAATTTACCCAAAAACTGTCAATTTACAGAAAAACTGTCAATTTACCCAAAAACTGTCAATTTACAGAAAAACTGCCAATTTACAAAAAGACTGTAAACTTACACAAAAACTGTGAATTTACCCAAAAACTGTCAATTTACAGAAAAACTGTCAATTTACCCAAAAACTGTCAATTTACAGAAAAACTGTCAATTTACCCAAAAACTGTCAATTTACAAAAAAACTGTAAACTTACACAAAAACTGTCAATTTACGCAAGAACTGTCAATTTACAGAAAAACTGTCAATTTACACAAAAACTGTAAATTTACACAAAAACTGTCAATTTACAGAAAAACTGTCAATTTACCCAAAAACTGTCAATTTACAGAAAAACTGTAAATTCACACAAAAACTGTAAATTATCCCAAAAACTGTCAATTTACAGAAAAACTGTCAATTTACCCAAAAACTGTCAATTTACAGAAAAACTGTCAATTTATCCAAAAACTGTCAATTTACAAAAAAACTGTCAATTTACCCAAAAACCGTCAATTTACAGAAAAACTAAATTCACACAAAAACTGTAAATTAACCCAAAAACTGTCAATTTACAGAAAAACTGTCAATTTACCCAAAAACTATCAATTTACAGAAAAACTTGAAATTTACACAAAAACTGTAAATTACAGAAAAACTGTCAATTTACCCAAAAACTGTCAATTTACAGAAAAACTGTCAATTTACCCAAAAGCTGTCAATTTACAGAAAAACTGTCAATTTACCCAAAAACTGTCAATTTACAGAAAAACTGTCAATTTACCCAAAAACTGTCAATTTACAGAAAAACTGTCAATTTACCCAAAAACTGTAAATTCACACAAAAACTGTAAATTAACCCAAAAACTGTCAATTTACAGAGAAACTGTCAATTAACCCAAAAACTGTCAATTTACAGAAAAACTGTAGTTTTACACAAAAACTGTAAAACAGAAAAACTCAATTTACCCAAAAACTGTAAATTTTCAGAAAAACTGTTAATTTACAGAAAAACTGTCAATTTACCCAAAAACTGTAAATTCGCACAAAAACTGTAAATTAACCCAAAAACTGTCAATTTACAGAAAAACTGTCAATTTACCGAAAAACTGTCAATTTACCGAAAAACTGTCAATTTACAGAAAAACTGTCAATTTACAGAAAAACTGTCAATTTACCCAAAAACTGTCAATTTACAGAAAGACTCAATTTACAGAAAAACTATTTATTAACAGTTTTGTCTTCCAAAATTTACACATTTTTTGTGGCAATTTGGAAATAAAAAAAGAGAAAAATGTGGCACTTCTACGCTTCCATAGATGCCCGCTCGCGAAAAACTAAATTAATTTGAACCTGAACAAATATTGTCAACAATTTCCGGCAAATCGATTGGAAAAAATAATAGTTTTCCGCCAAAGAGCACTCCAGTTAGATTATTTGCCCGTGGAAAACACGAGGGTTGGTCTTTTACCCAATTAACAAGTCATCACCGATTATCCCGAGAAAACATTCTTCGAGCTTCACTGCTGTCAATTTTGCTAAAAGCTCTAAACGAAGTTATATTATCCTCGGCATTTTTCTACGAAAGCGTACAGCGCCATAATATTTGCTGACTTTTTTTATTTTGTAATTTACAGAAAAAGTGTTAATGTACAGAAAAAAGGGTAAATTTACAGAAAAAGTATACATTTATGTTTTCGTTCTGAGCACCGAGTTGTACAGGGTAGTCCAAGCGACTCTTACGGCCAAATTTTAAGATGAATAGAATAAAAAATCCATGGTAAATGCTTGTATAATTTAGCAATAAACAAAAAGTACATAAATTGAGCAGTAAATTTTTAAATTTAAATTTTCATTAAAGATGTTTTTTCAGAATGCAAGATTTTTCTGTAAATAAAAGATTGTAAAATTTTGGAAGATTGTAAAATTTTGAAAAATTGTAAAATTTCGAAAAATCGTAAAATTTTGAAAAATGTGAAATTTTGAAAAATTGTAAAATTTTGAAAAATCGTAAAATTTTGAAAAATTGTAAAATTCTAAAACACTGTAAACTTACAATTTTTCTGTGAATTGCAAATTCACAGAAAAATTTTTTGTAAATTAATATTTTTACTCTAAATTTACAATTTTTTCTGTAAATTTATACTTTTTCTGTAAATGTACATTTTTTCAGTAAATTTACACTTTTTCTGTAAATTTACATATTTTTTTGTAAATTTACACTTTTTCTGTTTTACAATTTTTTCTGTAAATTTATACTTTTTCTGTAAATGTATACTTTTTCTGTAAATTTACACTTTTTCTGTAAATTTACACTTTTTCTGTAAATTTACACTTTTTCTGTAAACTTGCACTTTTTTCTGTAAATTTACACTTTTCTGTAAATTTACGCTTTTTCTGTTTTACACTTTTTCTGTAAATGTATACTTTTTCTGTAAATTTACACTCTTTCTGTAAACATACACTTTTTTTGTAAATTTACACTTTTTCTGTAAACTTGCACTTTTTTCTGAAAATTTGCATTTTCTGTAAACTGACACTTTTTCTGTAAATTTACACTTTTTCTGTAAATTAGACTTTTTCTGAGGACCCTATCGGTTTTCATGAACTGCTCTTATTGGCGCGACAGGCTCTTGAATCTTTGACCACATACTAGTCAAGCCTTGAGACGCTCTCAGTATCAATTTTAAAAATCTGCAATGTTGCCAACTGTTTCTCATAAATTGGTCGGACGCGCACCGTTGGGGCATATAGATCACATTGAAACCACCTGCACATCTTCATATTACCAGAGCCTGACCTACTACTGCTTGATACATACAACTTTGCTTTATATCTTGGCAGAACTTTCAGAAGATAGTGTTCGCTTCTGGCAGCCGCAAAAATTATTTTTAAAAATGTGCTCCAAGAACGTCACTAATAAACATGACCCACTTTAAATCTTACAACCACATACTAAATGGACCCTAAGAAAGCCTTGATATCAATTTCAAGGCCATACCGATATGACAACCATGTTTAAATAATCAATATTGGTGCCCACAAGTTGCCGATTACCGAATTTCCGGTAATAGGCATGACCCACCTTAGATCTTGCAACCACATACTAAATTGACCCTAAGAAAGCCTTGATATCAATTTCAAGGCCATACCGATATGACAACCATGTTTAAAAATGTTTGAGCGTCTTTCGATCGATTTACAGTGCGACCCAAAAGCTGTTATTTTTCTTTGACCCAAACGTTTTTTCATTTTCCAGGCAACTGTTTTGTATTTTGTGTTAATTTCTTTTATAGCTGAAGATGGAGTAACACTCCGAAACGCGTCCTAAACAGTAAGTAAAATTTTGTGGAACGAGACTGTGAAACTACCTTGTGTAATCAAACATCAGTTCCTCTTTGAAAAATGGACCAAGCTTTCAACCAACTTAAAAAATTAATATTAGTGCCCACAAGTTTCCGATTACCGAACTTCCGGTAATAGGCATGACCCACCTTAGATCTTGCAACCACATACTAAATGGACCCTAAGAAAGCTTTGATATCGATTTCAAGGCCGTAGCGATATGACAACCATGTTTAAAAAATTAATATTAGTGCCCACAAGTTTCCGATTACCGAACTTCCGGTAATAGGCATGACCCACCTTAGATCTTGCAACCACATACTAAATGGACCCTAAGAAAGCTTTGATATCGATTTCAAGGCCGTAGCGATATGACAACCATGTTTAAAAAATTAATATTGGTGCCCACAAGTTGCCGATTACCGAACTTCCGGTAATAGGCATGACCCACCTCAGATCTTGCAACCACATACTAAATGGACCCTAAGAAAGCCTTGATATCAATTTCAAGGCCGTAGCGATATGACAACCATGTTTAAAAAATTAATATTGGTGCCCACAAGTTGCCGACTACCGAACTTCCGGTAATAGGCATGACCCACCTCAGATCTTGCAACCACATACTAAATGGACCCTAAGAAAGCCTTGATATCAATTTCAAGGCCGTAGCGATATGACAACCATGTTTAAAAAATTAATATTGGTGCCCACAAGTTGCCGACTACCGAACTTCCGGTAATAGGCATGACCCACCTCAGATCTTGCAACCACATACTAAATGGACCCTAAGAAAGCCTTGATATCGATTTCAAGGCCGTAGCGATATGACAACCATGTTTAAAAAATTAATATTGGTGCCCACAAGTTGCCGACTACCGAACTTCCGGTAATAGGCATGACCCACCTCAGATCTTGCAACCACATACTAAATGGACCCTAAGAAAGCCTTGATATCGATTTCAAGGCCGTAGCGATATGACAACCATGTTTAAAAAATTAATATTGGTGCCCACAAGTTGCCGACTACCGAACTTCCGGTAATAGGCATGACCCACCTTAGATCTTGCAACCACATACTAAATGTACCCTAAGAAAGCCTTGATATCGATTTCAAGGCCGTAGCGATATGCCAACCATGTTTAAAAAATTAATATTGGTGCCCACAAGTTGCCGATTACCGAACTTCCGGTAATAGGCATGATCCACCTCAGATCTTGCAACCACATACTAAATGGATCCTAAGAAAGCCTTGATATCAATTTCAAGGCCGTAGCGATGTGACAACCATGTTTAAAAAATTAATATTGGTGCCCACAAGTTTCCGATTACCGAACTTCCGGTAATAGGCATGACCCACCTTAGATCTTGCAACCACATACTAAATGTACCCTAAGAAAGCCTTGATATCGATTTCAAGGCCGTAGCGATATGCCAACCATGTTTAAAAAATTAATATTGGTGCCCACAAGTTGCCGATTACCGAACTTCCGGTAATAGGCATGACCCACCTCAGATCTTGCAACCACATACTAAATGGACCCTAAGAAAGCCTTGATATCAATTTCAAGGCCGTAGCGATGTGACAACCATGTTTAAAAAATTAATATTGGTGCCCACAAGTTTCCGATTACCGAACTTCCGGTAATAGGCATGACCCACCTTAGATCTTGCAACCACATACTAAATGGACCCTAAGAAAGCCTTGATATCGATTTCAAGGCCGTAGCGATATGACAACCATGTTTAAAAAATTAATATTGGTGCCCACAAGTTGCCGACTATCGAACTTCCGGTAATAGGCATGACCCACCTCAGATCTTGCAACCACATACTAAATGGACCCTAAGAAAGCCTTGATATCAATTTCAAGGCCGTAGCGATGTGACAACCATGTTTAAAAAATTAATATTGGTGCCCACAAGTTGCCGACTACCGAACTTCCGGTAATAGGCATGACCCACCTCAGATCTTGCAACCACATACTAAATGGACCCTAAGAAAGCCTTGATATCGATTTCAAGGCAGTAGCGATATGACAACCATGTATAAAAAATTAATATTGGTGCCCATTTCGGAACAGTCGAATTATACTGCTCATCCCAAGACCTATCAAGTACATTTTATTATACTTTTGGTTCAATTTAAGACTTTTTATAGTTTCTATGTTGCTTGTTTCGGCAAATTGTTTACCCTTCATGACAGATATTGCGAGGCTATGGAAACATTAACGTTTCTATACATTTTCTATAACAACAGACAAAAAAAAATAGCAAATTGAAAAATGGGGAATTATCGTTGTGTTCTCTGCCGAAAAATAATCCCAAGCAACGTAAAGAAGCGGAGGGTTGGAGAACCAAAACTCTTCGCTCCGTTTAAATCGTTTGTGGGCTGTACTTGGAGAACCTATGACAGGAGTTCTTATATTTGTCAAAAGTGCCAGTCAAAGGTAAGCAATATACATTATGCCACTTAAATCTTTGATCTAATGTTCTGTGTTCCGCTTTTAGGTGAGAAATGCAATTCGTGTAAAGGGTGGTGATGGGCGCTGGAAGTTTTCTTCATGTATGGAACGGCATACCATCTCAGCAGAAGAACATATGGCATCGCAGGTGAGCTAACTATGTTACTTATTGCAATTAATCGTAATGTTTTAGTCTAGTGTTGCAATTTCTGCTGCGGGTGACGACACATCGCCTCATCTGTCTCCTTGCGTACTTGGTTCTCCCATGTCAAATATATCAATGTCATATAGATCCCTGTCTCCTTTTTCTTCCCCTGGCTTCGTTCACCTCCTTCAGCGTCAATTGGTTCTCCGAACCCTACTAGATCTCCTTCACCTCTGATCCACGACGGTACTATTGACGAAGAAATGGAGGTTGAAGAACTTATAGAGGACGAATGCGAGGTGGCTCAGGATCACAGAGCGTCTAAGCTACTACTAACGGACATCAAGGCAATACCGAGCACTGAACGGTGTTGCTTCATTTGCAGATCAGGACAAGGAAGAAAAGTTATTCCTCACGCTGCCATTAAGCAAGTTTGGGATCATATTAGAATCTGCGTGCCGCTAAAAAACAGATGCTGCCAAGAACATATTGTGCACGGCAACTTCACAGCTGTGTCATTACAGCAAATTGGACAGCTTAACAATATCAAGAACGGAACGGATATGGAAGTGCAGGAATTGCTTGCATGGTTTTATGTCGTCTGTGGTGGCAATGAACCCGTTAAATACAAAAGTAAGAAACTCCGCATTGACTTTTCGGACCCACTAGAGATGCCAGATAAGGATAGAACTGAATCGTTTCCCTAAGATTTGCATTCATGATTTACTGATTATATTTACTGTACAGAATATACATGTTAAGTTAAGTTGAATGCAAATAAATGGATATTATTATTATTATTATTACATCACCATGTTGGGATTTTCAAGGAACGAATTCGAGCATTTGCATACCTTCGTTGAGAAACACATGCACAGCTCTAAAAATCGCCACACCAAAAATGCCCTGGCTATGTTGCTGATGTTGCTTCGCATGAACGTTTCCCAAGCGTTTCTTGCCACTCTGTTCGGAATAAAGCATCAGAGCATTGTAAGCGAAGCCATCGACTCTGTCCTCAAGTCGCTAATGGACAACTTTGTGCCAAAATATCTGGGCATGCGCCATCTGGACAATAATCAGTTGCTGCTCTGCTTAATGCTTCAAGAGCAAAGTTCGTGGTTCTTGCCGTATTTTCCAACAAGGGCGGACAATATGCATAAATCAATGCGACACCTCCTTTGAATAGCCGTCCGATCTTCGGAAAATAACTCCCTTTAATTACATCGGCGAAAAATTTAAACTTCATCTTCAGTCTACGATTAACTGTCTCTATGAGCCATCGACAAAGAGTAACTTTACGAGATTCGTTAGCATCCTTTGTGGTAAACTGTAACTGATCCCTCTGCAAGAGGCACGGCATGTGATGTTGGATCCCCATGTCATCTAAGAGATGTATTGAATCGCGAAACCCACGGTCAATTACAAAATACATCGTTTTGCCTTGAAGGAAATCTTTCAGATCGCCGTCTTCATTCAATAAAGCATTGAGAATCCCGGCGTCATTATTGGCTCCGTCAGCCAGAAAGGGTCCCGGTGCATCTATTATATAGCCTGATGGAAGCGCTATCATGAATTTGACCAAGTTGCAAGATTTCTGGGTCGAATCCGTCTTCGTTGAAGCTCGTGGTCTGAGGATTTTTCTACATACAAATACGTCCCATCCATTATGAAGAAAGTGTGATCTTCAGGAGCTTCGAACACTGTATTAAAGATCTCTCTGGAGTGTTCACGTAGCTGATTATTGTCCAGATGGCGCATGCCCAGATGTTTTGGCACAAACTTGTCCATTAGCGGCTTGAGGACAGAGTCGATGGCTTCGCCTACATTGCTCTGATGCTTTACTCCGAACAGTGTGACAAGAAGCGCTTGGGAAACGTTAATGCAAGCAACACCAGCAACATAGCCAGAACATTTTTGGTGTGTCGCTTTTTAGAGCTGTGCATGTGTTTCTCAACGAAGGTAGGCAAATGCTCGAATTCGTTCCTTGAAAATCCCAACATGGTAATGTAATCCTCATCTGGTATCTCTAGTGGGTCCGAAAAGTCAATGCGGAGTTTCTTACTTTTGTATTTGACGGGTTTCTTGCCACCACAGACGACATAAAACCATGCAAGAAATTCCTGCTCTTCCATATCCGTTCCGTTCTTGATATTGTTAAGCTGTCCAATTTGCTGTAATGACACAGCTGTGAAGTTGCCGTGCACAATATGTTCTTGGCAGCATCTGTTTTTTAGCGGCACGCAGATTCTAATATGATCTCAAACTTGCTTAATGGCAGCGTGAGGAATAACTTTTCTTCCTTGTCCTGATCTGCAAATGAAGCAACACCGTTCAGTGCTCGGTATTGCCTTGATGTCCGTTAGTAATAGCTTAGACGCTCTGTGATCCTGAGCCACCTCGCATTCGTCCTCTATAAGTTCTTCAACATCCGTTTCTTCGTCAACAGTACAGACGTGGATCAGAGGTGACGGAGATCTAGTAGGGTTTGAAGAACCAATTGACGCTGAAGGAGGTGAACGAAGCTTGGGGGAAGAAAAAGGAAACAGGGATTTATATGACATTGGATACATGTGACATTGGAGAACCATGTAGACAAGGAGACAGATTAGGTGATGTGTCGTCGCCCGCAGCAGAAATTGCAACACTAGACTAAAACATTACGATTAATTGCAATAAGTAACATAGTTAGCTCACCTGCGATGCCATATGTTCTTCTGCTGAGATAGTATGCCGTTCCATACATGAAGAAAACTTTCAGCGCCCATCACCACCCTTTACACGAATTGCATTTCTCACCTAAAAGCAGAACACAGAACATTAGATCAAAGATTTAAGTGGCATAATGTATTATGCTTACCTTTGACTGACAAATATAAGAATTCTTGTCATAGAGGTTCTGCAGGTACAGCCCACAAACGATTTAAACGCAGCGAAGAGTTTTGGTTCTCCAACCCTTCGCTTCTTTACGTTGCTTGGGATTATTTTTCGGCAGAGAACACAACGATAATTCCCCATTTTTCAATTTGCAATTTGCTTATGGACTTTAATATTGTAGACAAGTGGCCGTAAATTATTCTCTGGAAATATGACACTGTTGCACAAAAATCGCCAAATATTGCAGACTTTCAAATTCAAAATCTGACAGACTTTGTGCAACGTTGCCATATCTGGGTAAGTATAATCATTTACGACCGCCCCATACTATTGTTGTGTGGTGCTCATTAATAAAGTAAGTACTAAAATAGATTAGCTACTTGTACAGAATATTAGCGCCATTACATTTGTTAAAAGTATAGTTTGTAAATCCATTTATGGAATCCCTTTCTTGTAATGTCGCTTGTAATAAATTCAGTTGAATGTTGAAATAGGAAGCTTATTTAAAGTAGTAAAGTGACATATTATCCTAGAAATGAAGGATCGAAGGAAGACGGTATCTCCTTGTGTTCTAAATAATGTAGATTAGGTTTTGACAAATTGCATTTCGGAGCAACACTGGACACATAATAAAAAATAAACTGTTACAATCGTATTTAGATGTCCCCCAGAAAAGTTTGGAGAAGTAATCTTCACAGGAAACTCTCAGAAACAACAAGGTTGAGAATATTCTGCGTCAAAGTTATCACAGTTCTTGTTACCGTTGTTTGCTGTAGTTACCGAAAAGCACGAATAAGGTTTATCTGCCGATCACCGTCCGAATAGGGTTTATTGTTCATACCTACCATTTATTCCAAAATAAATCTGACAAAGGGAGGCTTTGCAAAACAAGTTTCATTATAATTACCTACAGATAGGCTCTAACTGTCAATAGTATCTTACACTTCATTTTAAAAGCCACCTTTTATTTTGTATAATATGGTACAAAAATTCCACAGATTCAGTTATGATATCACACAGAATGGTGAAACCTACCTACACCTACGTACCTACTTTTACGAGATATCTGCTCGTGTTGGGGTACCTTCTCATACAAGGAGTGTTATACGAACCTTAGCAACTATAATTATTTGTTCAGTGTTGACATCCATTGCAATAGTAAACCTTTTCTTAACTATAATAATTATGTTCGGAAACACAGCGTTTCTCTTTAGCAAAAAGTGTACTGATTCTGTCTTGGTTGAGTATAGACATGGTTATGCACTCCGCACATTTTGGTAGTAGCTATATACGTCAATATGACGTCACACTGTGCAAAATTACATGGGGCTAGATATACTTTCTTGGCAGTCCAGTAGTCTTAAACATGATTTTGCACAGGGTTGATTCTGGGAATGCCCAACCATGTCTATACTGAACCAAGGATTCGATTAAATGCTTTAATCAATTTTTTAAGATTTACTAAATCATAGTAACTATACACCTTTTAACATTTCTAATGGCCATTTGCACCGTAGCTACGCGTAGCCTTAAGGGATTCCTTAAAGGTCACTCAAAGATAAGTGACGTTTAGTTAAACAGATACCTTTGTTGAGACATTGGTTTCCAAGGGCTTTAAATGATGGTTGTGGTGGTCAGAAAATAAAAGGCTATTTTGCACTCCCGGGAATGAAGTGGCCCTTTTAGCCACTCTTTTACCCTCAAAAGAGTACCTAAAAGTGAAGTGGGACATTCACTTTCATGGGACTGAAGTGCCCTTGCTAGGTATTTTATAAAGAATCCATTGTTTCTTGCATTGTATTGATTAAACTACGTCAAAGTGACATTCTTAACATTTTTCGACTATTTTCGGTTCAAACTGAATGGGAGTGCTAAGATAATACAGGACTGAAGTGACACTTTATCCCTTTCTTGATATTTGGTATATAATATACCATTGTTTTTGCGATTTTATTTTATGCCCAAATGTGTTGACAACTGTGCTTTCTTCTACGCTTCTATTAAAACAGTTAATCTTAACAACATAGTGAAGAATTTCATTGCGAATTTCCTGGTAGGTACGTATTTCCAGTACCTCAATGTAATCGAATGCTCCAAACACTTTTGAAGGCACACAACACATAGGTGCTTAAAAAAAATGCCAGTGGGACATTTGGTTGGTTTTCTTCTTAGAATCCATAAGCGTGTAACAGGGATTGCTCAAAAGAAGGACTAACCAAACATGCCAGTGGCAACTTTTTTGGACACAAGTGAAGAACAGTTTGAGATTCGATTTTCACACTTAGATCGGCGAGGTAAACATTGTTTGACTACCGACGCACGTGCTACAAGAAGTTTACAAACCTTCTGGAGTTGTCGCTAATCCAAATCGGGAATTTTTAGACACTCCGTAGAGCTAGTTTTAAATCGTAAACCTACAAGTTTACCAATCGTGCTCCCGAAAAGCACCACCTTCCAGAAGAAGGTCAGAGCATACCTACTGGAGTTGTTGGTAATCCAAACAGGGCTTATGCAGAAACTCCACAGAATCGATTTTGACACATAGATCCGTGAGTTAAACGCTGTTTGACTAGCGAACCACGTGCTACAAGAAGTTTACAAACCTTCTGGAGTTGTCGCTAATCCAAATCGGGAATATTTAGACACCCCTTAGAACTAGTTTTAAATCGTAAACCTACAAGTTTACCAATCGTGCTCCCGAAAAGCACCACCTTCCAGAAGAAGGTCAGAGCATACCTACTGGAGTTGTTGGTAATCCAAACAGGGTTTATGCAGAAACTCCACAGAATCGATTTTGATACATAGATCCGTGAGTTAAACGCTGTTTGACTAGCGAAGCACGTGCTACAAGAAGTTTACAAACCTTCTGGAGTTGTCGCTAATCCAAATCGGGAATTTTTAGACACTCCGTAGAGCTAGTCTTAAATCGTAAACCTACAAGTTTACCAATCGTGCTCCCGAAAAGCACCACCTTCCAGAAGAAGGTCAGAGCATACCTACTGGAGTTGTTGGTAATCCGAACAGGGTTTATGCAGAAACTCCACAGATCCGGTTTTGACACTTAGATCCGCGAGTTAAACGTTGTTTGACTACCGACCCACGTGCTACAAGAAGTTTACAAACCTTCTGGAGTTGTCGCTAATCCAAATTCTGGAGTTGATGGTAATTCGTAAAGGGTTTATGCAGTACCTCCACAGAATCGATTTTGACACTTAGATCTGCGGGTTAAACGCTGTTTGACTAGCGAAGCACGTGCTACAAGAAGTTTACAAACCTTCTGGAGTTGTCGCTAATCCAAATCGGGAATATTTAGACACCCCTTAGAACTAGTTTTAAATCGTAAACCTACAAGTTTACCAATCGTGCTCCCGAAAAGCACCACCTTCCAGAAGAAGGTCAGAGCATACCTTCTGGAGTTGTTGGTAATTCGTACAGGGTTTATGCAGAACCTCCACAGAATCGATTTTGACACTTAGATCTGCGGGTTAAACGCTGTTTGACTAGCGAAGCACGTGCTACAAGAAGTTTACAAACCTTCTGGAGTTGTCGCTAATCCAAATCGGGAATTTTTAGACACTCCGTAGAGCTAGTTTTAAATCGTAAACCTACAAGTTTACCAATCGTGCTCCCGAAAAGCACCACCTTCCAGAAGAAGGTCAGAGCATACCTACTGGAGTTGTTGGTAATCCGAACAGGGTTTATGCAGAAACTCCACAGATCCGGTTTTGACACTTAGATCCGCGAGTTAAACGTTGTTTGACTACCGACCCACGTGCTACAAGAAGTTTACAAACCTTCTGGAGTTGTCGCTAATCCAAATTCTGGAGTTGCTGGTAATTCGTACAGGGTTTATGCAGTACCTCTACAGAATCGATTTTGACACTTAGATCTGCGGGTTAAACGCTGTTTGACTAGCGAAGCACGTGCTACAAGAAGTTTACAAACCTTCTGGAGTTGTCGCTAATCCAAATCGGGAATATTTAGACACCCCTTAGAACTAGTTTTAAATCGTAAACCTACAAGTTTACCAATCGTGCTCCCGAAAAGCACCACCTTCCAGAAGAAGGTCAGAGCATACCTACTGGAGTTGTTGGTAATCCGAACAGGGTTTATGCAGAAACTCCACAGATCCGGTTTTGACACTTAGATCCGCGAGTTAAACGTTGTTTGACTACCGACCCACGTGCTACAAGAAGTTTACAAACCTTCTGGAGTTGTCGCTAATCCAAATTCTGGAGTTGATGGTAATTCGTACAGGGTTTATGCAGTACCTCCACAGAATCGATTTTGACACTTAGATCTGCGGGTTAAACGCTGTTTGACTAGCGAAGCACGTGCTACAAGAAGTTTACAAACCTTCTGGAGTTGTCGCTAATCCAAATCGGGAATATTTAGACACCCCTTAGAACTAGTTTTAAATCGTAAACCTACAAGTTTACCAATCGTGCTCCCGAAAAGCACCACCTTCCAGAAGAAGGTCAGAGCATACCTACTGGAGTTGTTGGTAATCCGAACAGGGTTTATGCAGAAACTCCACAGATCCGGTTTTGACACTTAGATCCGCGAGTTAAACGTTGTTTGACTACCGACCCACGTGCTACAAGAAGTTTACAAACCTTCTGGAGTTGTCGCTAATCCAAATTCTGGAGTTGATGGTAATTCGTACAGGGTTTATGCAGTACCTCCACAGAATCGATTTTGACACTTAGATCTGCGGGTTAAACGCTGTTTGACTAGCGAAGCACGTGCTACAAGAAGTTTACAAACCTTCTGGAGTTGTCGCTAATCCAAATCGGGAATTTTTAGACACTCCGTAGAGCTAGTTTTAAATCGTAAACCTACAAGTTTACCAATCGTGCTCCCGAAAAGCACCACCTTCCAGAAGAAGGTCAGAGCATACCTACTGGAGTTGTTGGTAATCCGAACAGGGTTTATGCAGAAACTCCACAGATCCGGTTTTGACACTTAGATCCGCGAGTTAAACGTTGTTTGACTACCGACCCACGTGCTACAAGAAGTTTACAAACCTTCTGGAGTTGTCGCTAATCCAAATTCTGGAGTTGATGGTAATTCGTACAGGGTTTATGCAGTACCTCCACAGAATCGATTTTGACACTTAGATCTGCGGGTTAAACGCTGTTTGACTAGCGAAGCACGTGCTACAAGAAGTTTACAAACCTTCTGGAGTTGTCGCTAATCCAAATCGGGAATTTTTAGACACTCCGTAGAGCTAGTTTTAAATCGTAAACCTACAAGTTTACCAATCGTGCTCCCGAAAAGCACCACCTTCCAGAAGAAGGTCAGAGCATACCTACTGGAGTTGTTGGTAATCCGAACAGGGTTTATGCAGAAACTCCACAGATCCGGTTTTGACACTTAGATCCGCGAGTTAAACGTTGTTTGACTACCGACCCACGTGCTACAAGAAGTTTACAAACCTTCTGGAGTTGTCGCTAATCCAAATTCTGGAGTTGATGGTAATTCGTACAGGGTTTATGCAGTACCTCCACAGAATCGATTTTGACACTTAGATCTGCGGGTTAAACGCTGTTTGACTAGCGAAGCACGTGCTACAAGAAGTTTACAAACCTTCTGGAGTTGTCGCTAATCCAAATCGGGAATTTTTAGACACTCCGTAGAGCTAGTTTTAAATCGTAAACCTACAAGTTTACCAATCGTGCTCCCGAAAAGCACCACCTTCCAGAAGAAGGTCAGAGCATACCTACTGGAGTTGTTGGTAATCCGAACAGGGTTTATGCAGAAACTCCACAGATCCGGTTTTGACACTTAGATCCGCGAGTTAAACGTTGTTTGACTACCGACCCACGTGCTACAAGAAGTTTACAAACCTTCTGGAGTTGTCGCTAATCCAAATTCTGGAGTTGATGGTAATTCGTACAGGGTTTATGCAGTACCTCCACAGAATCGATTTTGACACTTAGATCTGCGGGTTAAACGCTGTTTGACTAGCGAAGCACGTGCTACAAGAAGTTTACAAACCTTCTGGAGTTGTCGCTAATCCAAATCGGGAATTTTTAGACACTCCGTAGAGCTAGTTTTAAATCGTAAACCTACAAGTTTACCAATCGTGCTCCCGAAAAGCACCACCTTCCAGAAGAAGGTCAGAGCATACCTACTGGAGTTGTTGGTAATCCGAACAGGGTTTATGCAGAAACTCCACAGATCCGGTTTTGACACTTAGATCCGCGAGTTAAACGTTGTTTGACTACCGACCCACGTGCTACAAGAAGTTTACAAACCTTCTGGAGTTGTCGCTAATCCAAATTCTGGAGTTGCTGGTAATTCGTACAGGGTTTATGCAGTACCTCTACAGAATCGATTTTGACACTTAGATCTGCGGGTTAAACGCTGTTTGACTAGCGAAGCACGTGCTACAAGAAGTTTACAAACCTTCTGGAGTTGTCGCTAATCCAAATCGGGAATATTTAGACACCCCTTAGAACTAGTTTTAAATCGTAAACCTACAAGTTTACCAATCGTGCTCCCGAAAAGCACCACCTTCCAGAAGAAGGTCAGAGCATACCTACTGGAGTTGTTGGTAATCCGAACAGGGTTTATGCAGAAACTCCACAGATCCGGTTTTGACACTTAGATCCGCGAGTTAAACGTTGTTTGACTACCGACCCACGTGCTACAAGAAGTTTACAAACCTTCTGGAGTTGTCGCTAATCCAAATTCTGGAGTTGCTGGTAATTCGTACAGGGTTTATGCAGTACCTCTACAGAATCGATTTTGACACTTAGATCTGCGGGTTAAACGCTGTTTGACTAGCGAAGCACGTGCTACAAGAAGTTTACAAACCTTCTGGAGTTGTCGCTAATCCAAATCGGGAATA
Organism: Pycnomerus fuliginosus; assembly: GCA_963924575.1. Classification (NCBI taxonomy): domain Eukaryota; kingdom Metazoa; phylum Arthropoda; class Insecta; order Coleoptera; family Zopheridae; genus Pycnomerus; species Pycnomerus fuliginosus. The sequence goes on from OZ004624.1 coordinate 3,251,315, forward strand.
TTTAGACACCCCTTAGAACTAGTTTTAAATCGTAAACCTACAAGTTTACCAATCGTGCTCCCGAAAAGCACCACCTTCCAGAAGAAGGTCAGAGCATACCTTCTGGAGTTGTTGGTAATCCGTACAGGGTTTATGCAGAACCTCCACAGAATCGATTTTGACACTTAGATCTGCGGGTTAAACGCTGTTTGATTAGCGAAGCACCTGGCTAAAAGACACCTTACACAGGCAGGTTTGAACCTTCTGGAGATGTCATCTAGACGATTGAAAGATTTCTGTATGCTCAATGACTCTTTTTCCTGTGTCTATATTTTTTTCAAACACCTCATTTTGGAAAATGATAATTATGGCCAAAGAATGGTCATTGGGAGTGAAAATTCGGAATTCTTATGAAGGTCAATAAAACTGTTACATTCCAGTGTGTTCTTCGAGGTTGTTGAGGTACCAAATAAATGAACCGTTTTAAAGTTACGCCGTGGCCGAAAAACGACCCAAACCCGATAGTGTCCAATTTACACTTTTTCTGTAAACTTACACTTTTTTCTGTAAATTTACACTTTTTCTGTAAATTACAAAATAAAAAAAAATTCAGCAAATATCATGGCAGCTTTCGTATTTTTCCTTTTATGATTCCAAGCTTGGCACAGTTTCAATTCGACGGCGTAAAAAATAAACAATTCATCGGTAAAATTCGAGAGAAGAAAAAAAGAGGAAATCGAAAATAGTAATAGAAACGACACGTTTGATTGTCGATTAATAGAAGCCGAACAGGTGAGAATACGTTTAGGAGGGATGATTAATGATGTTTTGGAAGTAAATGTAATAAAATTAGAAATTAGTTTTTGGAAGCGGAGCGCTTAAATATCAAAATAGAGAGAAGTGCTAAAATACCATTTATTGTTTTATTAATACACATTCTGAGTAGGTATATTTCGTGCATAAAATATGTACCTATAATTGGTGTAAAATTTTATAGTTTCGACCGTATTTATGGAAAATTCATTCATTTTATGTAAATCCATTTTAATTGATTTAATTGAACCGACGCTAACAGACGCTAATTGGGGGTTGAAAACCACAAAAAATATGATAACTACGCAAGGGTTGCACGCATAATTTTCATAGTTTTCGGACCGCAATTTAATAAAATATCAGGAAAACTAAGTTTGTTTTATTTTCATGGCATATTAAGTTGCAGAACGGACGATAAACTGGAATGAAATAATACATCTCAATTTTTAAGGGTAGAAGATTAACCTCTGCCAGAAATTAGTTATAAATTTTTAAACACAATGAGTGATGTGTGGAAATCTCGTTGAAATACGGAAAATAACTCATGTGGCCCTCCAGCGCTTTCGTATATCTATAAATTTACACTTACTATCTGTAAATTTACACTTACTATCTGTAAATTTACACTTAAAATAATAACTCATGTGGCACTCCGAAAGCGCTGGAGGGCCACATGAGTTATTGTCTCTGCCCTCAAACCTCAATAACTGAGAGGAAAACTGTTGCACCCCTATCCTTACGTCTTGCAGAAAAAAGTTGCAATTTATGGTAAAAAAAATCTAACAATTGCAAGAAATAATCATACAATTGTAAGAAAAAAAGTTGCATTTCGACTGGAAAAAATATTTGTTGTGGCCCTTCTACGCCTTCGTACAATTCCCGCCCTCAAATTGCTGACAGCATCACTTTCGGCAAACAACCCCCACCCCTTTATTGCGCCATAAATCAAGCCATAAAATATATGTAGAAAAATGCAGCAAACAAAACGATGAAATGCAAATGACTAGCGCAAAGTTTGGGGCTTTCAGGAAGAGGAATGCTGCCAGTGGCAGGATTCAAGTGGAGATCAATACACCCTCCTGACCCAGTAACATGCAACTTTGAACGTTTCCCCTCTCTTATCTTTCACTGGGCTTATCGCTGATGCCTTTTAGTGCCGAAATATATGCTCGTTCGCTCGACCGTCCGCTCTCTCGCTCGGTGCGGCCCGTCTACTCTGTCCATCGCATAACTTGAGAACGAAAGCAGATATCGAGCTGAAATTTTGTACACATACGTATACCCTGAAAATCTCGGCGGGGGCTGTTTTTGGGCCATATTGGACCAGGGGGGTTGAAATTAGGGGTGAAAAACTAAGAAATTACAATTTTCGACGTTTGATCGCGAACGCTGCCTCAACGCTTGAAGCTAGAGCAAAAGTTTGTAAGGAGGAATTGTCGGCAATGAAAAGATCTACAAAAAAGTCCGCGACGGCATTTAGCTATCTACGAGGGGTAGCCCACCGAGATCGTTTTTGTGTTTTAATTGTTGACGAAAACAGCTTCAGTGGTTTATTGTCGGCTATCCGTAACAGATATTTATATGCTGTCGCGGACTTTTTTGTAGGTCTATTCGCTGCCAACATTTCTCTCTTATACGATTTTAATCCATTTTCAAGCGTTTAGGCAGCGCTCGCAGTAAAAGCTCGAGAATGCGAGGTTTTTTCGGGACCGAAAAAGTATTAATTGTAATAACTCGCGAACCAGTGGAGATATTTTACTGAAACTTGATGTGCGTTTTTGACGTGCAAGCCTGTTGAAGGTGAGGGGGTGTAAATTTTGGGGGATGAAATATAAGGGTTGAAAATCACAAAAATACGAAAACCTCAAATATTTTGCACATGGAGGTCTGGAACCACATATATTTTGACATTATTTGATAAGGGATGGTTTTAGTGCCGAAGCATATGCGCAGGCACTGTAATTTTAGTGAATTCGCTCGCTCCGCTCGCTCGCTCTGCAGGCCGTCCCTCTGTCTATCCATCGCATAACTTGAAAACGAAAGCAGATATCGAGCTGAAATTTCGTACACATGTGTATAGCCCGAAAATCTCGGCGGGGATTGTTTTTGGGCCATATCGGACCAGGGGGGTGAGAGTTAGGGGTGAAAAACAGAGAAATTACAATTTTCGACGTTTGATCGCGAACGCTGCCTTAACGCCTGAAGCTGGAGCAAAAGTTTGTAAGGAGGAATTGTCGACAATGAAAAGACCTACAAAAAAGTCCGCGACGGCATATAGCTATCTACGAGGGGTAGCCCACCGAGATCGTTTTTGTGTTTTAATTTTTGACGAAAATAGCTTCAGTGGCTTATTGTCGGCCATCCGTAACAGATATTTATATGCTGACGCGGACTTTTTTGTAGGTCTATTCGTTGCCGACATTTCTCTCTTATACGATTTTAATCCATCTTCAAGCGTTTAGGCAGCGTTCGCAGTGAAAGCTCGAGAATGCGAGGTTTTTTCGGGACCGAAAAACTATTAATTGTAATAACTCGCGAACCAGTGGAGATATTTTACTGAAATTTGATGTGCGTTTTTGACGTGCAAGTCTGTTGAAGGTGAGGGGGTGTCAATTTTGGGGGATGAAATTTAGGGGTTGAAAATCACAAAAATACGAAAACTTCTCAAATATTTTGCAGATGGAGGTCTGAAACCACATATATTTTGACATTATTTGATAAGGGATGGTTTTAGTGCCGAAGCATATGCACAGGCACTGTAGTTTTAGTGAATTTGCTCGCTCCGCTCGCTCGTTCTGCCGGCCGTCCGTCTACTCTGTCTATCGCATAACTTGAGAACGAAAGCAGATATCGAGCTGAAATTTTGTACACATGTGTATACCCAGAAAATCTCGGCGGGGACTGTATTTGGGCCATATCGGACCAGGGGGGTGGGAGTTAGGGGTGAAGAACAGAGAAATTAAAATTTTCGACGTTTGATCGCGAACGCTGCCTCAACGCTTGAAGCTAGAGCAAAAGTTTGTGGGGAGGAATTGTCGGCAATGAAAAGATCTACAAAAAAGTAAGCGACGGCATATAGCTATCTACGAGGGGTAGCCCACCGAGATCGTTTTTGTGTTTTAATTTTTGACGAAAATAGTTTCAGTGGCTTATTGTCGGCTATCCGTAACAGATATTTATATGCTGTCGCGGACTTTTTTGTAGGTCTATTCGTTGCCGACGTTTCTCCCTTATACGATTTTAATCCATCTTCAAGCGTTTAGGCAGCGTTCGCAGTAAAAGCGCGAGAATGCGAGGTTTTTTCAGGACCGAAAAACTAATAATTGTAATAACTCGAGAACCAGTGGAGATATTTTACTGAAACTTGATGTGCATTTTTGACGTGCAAGTCTGTTGAAGGTGAAATCACAAAAATACGAAAACTTCTATTCACGGTGAATACACATCGCATTGATGTACATCTTCCGTTCGCTTTTGATGTACAACGTTATGAAATGATGATTACTCAGATTTGACCAGTGATAAGAAAATCCACCCCTTTTTTTTGTCCAAAGACGAACGACGCCCTTACTTTTTGCACTGATGACATTCGTTCAGAACATTCAAAGCGATTAAAATTATTAGATCACGGATGATGCGAAAATAATTCTGAATCATCTTCGGTTCGTATTCGAAAAATGCGCCTGCAAATAATTCATGAGTAAGCACGCGAAAAATGGATGAAAACGGAATGGGACAAAGCCAATTTCGGATAAGCGACAGATTTGAATTATTTAGGGGGGTTAATCTCTTTTCGTCATAAACAAACCGATTTTGCCTTTTTTGCTGATGACGGAAGAGCATACAGGAGCTATTTGTAAAAATTCATTTTGTGTTTTCCCTTAAATTTCTATCTAAAAGAAAGCAAGAAAATCTTTACAATATACAGGGTCATTCAGGAAGAGCGTCCGTTAGACGTGGGGGATGAAATGTCAAAGTGGATGATAATTAATCGTAATTAAGCAGAATTACAGAAAATAACACGAAAGTAAGCCAATTATGCAAATTTAGCTTTTGGGGGTTGAAATGTTGCGAAGGGGGTTGGAAAAGTGAAAAAGATAAACATAATCCAAATGAGTTCAATTTATTACCGAAGGAAAACTAAATTACGTGAATTTTGCAAAATAAACACTTAGGGGGTTGAAAAATTGCAAAGGGGGATGAAAAGTTAAAAGGGATGAGAATTAATCGTAATTAAGTAGAATTACAGAAAATAACACGAAAATAAGCGAATTATAGAAATTTGACTTTTGGGGGTCGAAAAAGTGAAAAAGGCAAGAACATGCCATATGAGTAAAAAAAATGAGTAAAAAAAATTAATATCTTCGCCAAAAATGGAGATAGAGTGTTGAAATTTTGACCGCAACAAAAGAAGCCTCTGAGGCATTAGACTGTAGCTTAAAAACCAGAAAATTCTTCTAGGGAGGGTCTACAGCCAGTGGCGTTCGTCAGCTTACAAAAAACAAGTGAAACTCATTTTTTTCAAATGGAATGTCTAGTTTTTTATTATCCCAGTGGATAGCCAATTGAATTCCCTATCAATCCATGCCCAGTTTTACCATACCTATCTTCATTGGTTTTGGAGTTATTAATTATTTAATTTGGCTCTGAAAATTAATTTAACATGTGCAGCTAATGAGAGAAAAAAAACAATGTCACTGCAATTTGCAAGACTTTTAATTAAATTCTTATTATCTTTCGCTGTTGTTTTGTCAAATTGCACCCTGATTAGCGCTTATCACGAATAGGAAAAGCATTATCAAGTGCGGTCACGATACCTAATTAATTCCAATTAAAAACCAGGAAGGGGAGTTTTTGCCGAGAAACGTAATAATTTTTTTTTGCCGGAGACGTAATTGAATCGACTGTTCGTCGCAGTGTTATTATTTTGAGACGGGTAAAATTATAAATACGCATTTTTCGGCTAATTTTAAACGGGATTCTATTTCGGGGGCAACTGGAGATGTCACAGGAGGCAAGAACCGTGTCACGATAAATCCCCTCCAAGGCGAGCAATTAGTTAAATAATATTAATACAGTGAACTGATTTTTTATTTTTATCTTTTGCGCTCGCGGAGCAGTTGCTAAAATCGATCGAAAAGCAAACGTCGAATCTGTCTGTTTCAGGGTGCGAAAGCGTAGAGTTGCCATGATATTTGCTGACTTTATTTATTTTGTGATTTACAGAAAAAGTGTAAATTTACAGAAAAAAGTGTAAGTTTACAGGAAAAGTGTAAATTTACAGAAAAAGTGTAAATTTTCAGAAAAAGTGTAAATTTACAGAAAAAGTGTAAATTTACTGGAAAAGTGTAAATTTACAGGAAAAGTGTAAATTTATAGAAAAAGTGTAAATTTACAGAAAAAATGTTTTACAGAAAAAAGTTTGTTTACAGAAAAAGTATAAATAATTTACACTTTTTCTTAAATTTACACTTTTTCAGTATATTTACACTTTTTTCTGTAAATTTACACTTTTTCTGCAGATTTACACTTTTTCTGTAAATTTACACTTTTCCTGTAAATTTACACTTTTTCTGTAATTTTACACTTTTTCTGTAAACAAACTTTTTTCTGTAACTTTACAAATTTTCCGAAAAAAGTGTATTTACAGAAAAAAGTGTAAATTTAAGAAAAAGTGTAAATTTACAGAAAAAGTGTAAATTTACAGGAAAATGTAAATTTACAGAAAAACTAAATTTTCCGAAAAAAGTTTGTTTACAGAAAAAGTGTAAAATTACAGAAAAAGTTTAAATTTACAGAAAAAAGTGTAAATTTAAGAAAAAGTGTAAATTTGCAGGAAAACGTAAATTTACAGAAAGTTTACAGAAAAAGTGTAGATTTACAGAAAGTTTACAGAAAAAGTGTAAATTTACAGAAAAATGTTAAGTTTACAGGAAAAGCGTAAATTTACAGAAAAAGTGTAAGTTTACAAAAAAGTGTAAATTTACAGTAAAACTTGTTTTAGAGAAAAAAAGTGAAAAAAAGTGGAAAAAAGTGTAAATATACACTTTTCCTGTAAATTTACACTTTTTCTGTAATTTTACACTTTTTCTGTAAACAAACTTTTTTCTGAAAATTTAGTTTTTCTGTAACTACAGTTTTTCTGTAATTTTACACTTTTTCTGTAAACAAACTTTTAAATTTACACTTTTTTTGTAAACTTAACTTTTTTCTGTAAATTTACACTTTTTCTGTAAATTTACATTTTTTTTCTGTATAACAAGTTTTACTGTAAATTTACACTTTTTTTGTAAACTTACACTTTTTCTGTAAATTTACACTTTTTTCTGTAAAACAAGTTTTACTAAGTAAATTTACACTTTTTTTGTAAATTTACACTTTTTGCGTAAATGTACACTTTCTGTAAATTCACACTTCTCCTGTAAATTTACACTTTTTTTGTAAATTTACTTTTCTCTATTTTACACTTTTTCTGTAAATTACAAAATAAGAAAAGTTAGCACATATTATGGCAGCTCTACGCTTTCGTATAAGGGTCCTGTTATATCAATTTAAATTTAAACGCAGACGTTAGTCTGTGGCTAAACGACCGGTAACATCTGGCAATATCTAGCCGGTAAATTCCAGGACGTACTTATTTTTTTATTTTTTTACCGAAATAACGTTCTTTTGTTATGGTACCCCAGCAGCACCAAATATGGGGCCAACGTAGAGCCTACATTGGGCCAATATATTAATCGTGGCCCAATATTTCAGACTTTTAGCCAATATTGGCTGTGCATTGGTGGAAAAATGTTTGCCAATATATATAATCCATGTTTGACCAATGTAGGACCCATAGTATCTTTGCATGTTGAAATCATAAACATGCCCCCAATATGGGTAGAATGTGGTAGAATATTATTTCATAAATAGTAATTAATGCACTAATTTAATTACTCAGAAAATAAGTAGGTACCATAATACATGCACATGAAAATTACCAAATGTAATACCTACATATTATATATTTATTAAAAGTTTGTTTGATAATAAAGATGAATTACGGATATGGAGATCGGGAGGTTAGAAGCAGGATGCAGTTTATTAATAAAATTCGTTCGGTACCTATGTGCAATAAATATTTGATTTCATTAATCAAACAGCACATACCTAAATTATAAAATATTTGTTAGGGCCTGCATTGGCCATTCTTGGACGATGCACGCAGACTGGCCAGTGGCCACAGCTGTGTGCGCAGTCGCAGAAGGTGTAGGTGTACGTGACCTCCTGGTCAGACACTCCAGTCCAGTCCAGACAGGAAAAAATTGCGCTAACCTAAAAGCCGGGGTGTGCATTAACATTAAGTGCATTTGTCTGGTTTTAGTGTTTGTGGTGTTGAATCTTTTGTGGGGTAAGTAACTATTAAATAACGATGTTTTAAGCCAGGCAGCATGTAATTTTGTTGGGTTAGAGTTGTGCCAGTTATCAACTATTTAAAGGCTATTTTGCCATTCAGTGCTTTAAATATTGTGAAGCTGCTTTATTAGGATATCTAATTACTGTATGTACATAAAAGTACATGCCATTTACGTACTTTTTGATTACTCTTTTATATACAGGGTGATTTTGAACGGGTTCGTTGGAAACTGTCGACTTCCTAACAGATGACGTGATGAGGATCTTCGAATTTGGTATGCGACCATAATCGATCATGACGAATCGAAGTCAAATATTTTCAAGATGGCGGCAGAAAAGATGAATACATTGGTAACGATGAGATATTGTTTTGCAAAATTCTTCAATAATGTGTTTTCAGGTGAATCATCTTTACCTTTGTGGAGGTGACAATGTCCACAAGGCTGTCTTTTACCAAATGAGAAAAATCTTGCAGAAAAGTGTGTCATCATTGTATTCCGGGCAAGGTAAAAAAAGTGGGAAGTTGCCATTCAAAAATTTGCGATGCCGGGGGGCCATACTACGTAAGTTAATTTTTTGCAAATCTACTTGACCGTTGGTGATTTTTCGTTCTAGGTGCCGTTAGAAAGAGGTGCCCGGAGGCTACAGAGGTCCAGGTGCAACGATCAATTTCCCTGTACTTACCTGGCATGATCTAAAGACCGTGAAGGAGGAATGGAGGAGCGATAAAAATCAAATATTTGTAATGTTTTTTTATACAAATTAATAATAGTAATTAGTAATATATTTCTATTGATTTCCTACATTGCTCCTATGAAAGAAACCAATCTGGGGCGAATATTTAAAAGAAATATTGGCTAATGATTATTAAGCAATGTTTTCCCTATAAAACAAATGCATGTTGGGCCAATATTCCTTTAAATATAGGGCCGATAAAAAAAAATCTGACGTTTACATGTTGCCCCAATATTTGAGAAATATGTTGGGCCAATAAAAGTGTGCTGCTGGGGTACTTTCAGGATTTCGCAAAATTCGACACAATTTAATTAAATCTCCATAAACCGTTTTTACAACAGAAAAAGTGTAAATTTACAGAAAAAGTATAAATTTATACTTTTTCCTGTTTTACACTTTTTATGTAAATTTACACTTTTTCTGTAAATTTACACTTTTTCTATAAATTTACACTCTTTCTGTAAATTTACACTTCTTCCTGTAAATTTACACTTTTTTTGTAAATTTACACCTTTTTCTATTTTACACTTTTTTCTGTAAATTTACACTTTTTCTGTAAATTACAAAATAAAAAAAGTTAGCACATATGGCAGTCCTACGCTTTCGTATAAGGGTCCTGTTATATCAATTTAAATTTAAACTAGTTAGTATGTGGCTAAACGACCGGTAACATCTGGCAATATCTAGCCGGTAAATTCCAGGACGTACTTATTTTTTTATTTTTTTACCGAAATGACGTTCTTTTGTTATGGTACTTTCACGATTTCGCAAAATTCGACTCAATTTAATTAAATCTCCATAAACCGTTTTTACGACAACAGAAAAAGTGTAAATTTAAGAAAAAGTGTTTTACAGAAAAAAGTGCAAGTTTACAGAAAAAGTGTAAATTTACAGAAAAAGTGTAACTTTACAAAAAAGTGTAAATATACTGAAAAAGTGTAAATTTACAGAAAAAGTATAAATTTATACTTTTTCCTGTTTTACACTTTTTCTGTAAATTTACACTTTTTCTATAAATTTACACTCTTTCTGTAAATTTACACTGTTTCTGTTTTATACTTTTTCCTGTAAATTTACACTTTTTTTGTAAATTCACACCTTTTTCTGTAAATTTACACTTTTTCTGTAAATTCACACTTTTCCTGTAAATTTACATTTTTTCTGTTTTACACTTTTTCTGTAAATTTACACTTTTTTCTATTTTACACTTTTTTCTGTAAATTTACACTTTTTCTGTAAATTCACACTTTTCCTGTAAATTTACATTTTTTTTGTTTTACACTTTTTCTGTAAATTTACACTTTTTTCTATTTTACACTTTTTCTGTAAATTACAAAATAAAAAAAGTTAGAACATATGGCAGCTCTACGCTTTCGTATAAGGGTCCTGTTATATCAAATTAAATTTCAACGCAGACGTTAGTCTGTGGCTAAACGACCGGTAACATCTGGCAATATCTAGCCGGTAAATTCCAGGACGTACTTATTTTTTTATTTTTTTACCGAAATGACGTTCTTTTGTTATGGTACTTTCACGATTTCGCAAAATTCGACTCAATTTAATTAAATCTCCATAAGCCGTTTTTACGACAACAGAAAAAGTGTAAATTTAAGAAATAGTGTTTTACAGAAAAAAGTGTAAGTTTACAGAAAAAGTGTAACTTTACAAAAAAGTGTAAATATACTGAAAAAGTGTAAATTTACAGAAAAAGTATAAATTTATACTTTTTCCTGTTTTACACTTTTTATGTAAATTTACACTTTTTCTGTAAATTTACACTTTTTTTTGTAAATTTACACCTTTTTCTGTAAAACACTTTTTTCCGTAAATTTACACTTTCTGTAAACTTAACAGTTTTTTCTGTAAATTTACACTTTCTCTGTAAATTTACACTTTTTCTGCAAATTTACACTTTTTCTGTAAATTTACACTTTCTGTAAATTCACACTTTTCCTGTAAATTTACATTTTTTCTGTAAATTTACACTTTTATCTATTTACACTTTTTTCTGTAAATTACAAAATAAAAAAATGCAGCAGAGAAGCGGCTGGAACCTCCCCATCGCGTGGATCTTTATATTCTGGGTAGATAGTAGTCAGTTCAACAGAAAATTTGTTATGTTTTGTTCGACAATGTACCAAACAGTCAAAGGACAGTAAATGCGAATGAATTTTATCTTATTTAGAACAAGTATTTGAAGACCTTCCTGATGCTGACCATAAATTTGAAAAAAAAATGTTTAGGGTGGTAAAATTAGAGTATATTTAAAATAGAAAATTGATGTGCCAAAACGGCACTTTCCGTGGGTCGATTGCCTCCAAACATTTTTTAGCCCTTGGATGTATAATACAGTCTCCATGTACAAAATTTCAGCAAAATCGGTCCAGAGGTTTCGGCTGTATCGTGTTTTTAAAGTACGTTAACAATCCCGAATATTTCAATTTTTGTCAAAAAGGCACTAAGAGTGCATGCATTTTTAGAAGCAGAATTTGAAGGCCTTTCTTATGGTGAAGTGAAAAATGGGGGTTTGCATTTAAAATTTAAAAGTTGATGTGCCAAAAGGGCATTTCCGGCGGCACGATTGGCTCCAAAAGCTTTTCAGATCTAAGTTAGGTTGTTAGATGCCCACATACCAAATTTCAGCCAAATCGGTCTAGTAGTTTTGGCTGTGGCGTGTTTACAAACGTACGTACGAACGTACGTACGAACGTATGTACGTACGAACATACACACAGACACATTTTAAAAACCACTTTTTTGGGTTCCTGAGACCTCAAAACGCATAGATCCGGTCTCATCTCGAATTCGAAAATTTTAGTGATTGCAGTAACCTCCCATTTTTTTAAAATTGTGTTGGGTTTGGGGAGGTTAAAAAGTTAGCACATATGGCAGCCCTACGCTTTCGTATAAGGGTCCTGTTATATCAATTTAGATTTAAACTAGTTAGTCTGTGGCTAAACGACCGGTAACATCTGGCAATATCTAGCCGGTAAATTCCAAGACGTACTTATTTTTTTATTTTTTTATCGAAATGACGTTCTTTTGTTATGGTACTTTCACGATTTCGCAAAATTCGACTCAATTTAATTAAATCTCCATAAACCGTTTTTACGACAACTCATTTCCAATGACTACCGGTCATAAAGTCGACGAGTTATTATGGCATAAAACATATCGTGAAATTACTGGAGGAGCTCGATTTTCAAACTTGTAGGGAAAATTATTTATTTCGTTTTGTCTCGGAAGTTTCAAAGGGATGGAAAAGATTAGAATCTAAATTTGGATAAATGGGGGTTGTTAGTTGCTTGATCGGCGGAAGGCTAACACGCGATTTCCCTGTTATTTCTTCGAGATTAATGATTTTACCCCCAGGCCTTAGGGTTTCGATTTAGATACTTACAGCTGATGGAAAAAATCACTTATTTTCAGTAAAATTTCATTTCCGCAATTATTTAAGTAAGTAATTTATTGTTTATTGAATAAATATTTGAAATAATAAATTGGGGGTGCTAGCGAAAAACAACCCTCAACTTCGGACATCGTTTGCAAGAATTAGGTGAGGTGAGGCAAAATGATGAAAAGGGCTTTTTAGTGCAGAATTTCACGAGAAATATTCTTGATTAGAGTAATTTTTTGCCCGTTTGGTAGTTTAACGGAAAAATGCTAAAAACTAGCGCCATGTCCACGTTTGGGGGTGGTTTTCGCCAAAAAAGGGATGAAGCACACTTGGGGGGTATTAAGTTTGCAACCCTTAATTTCAGGGCCCATCAGCAGCCCGTAGCCAAAATTTCATAAATACAGGGTGTCCCAATTGTCTGTATTCGGTCGATATCTCCATTGCTGTTAGAGATAGCGAAAAATTGTTAAATACAAAGTTGCAGAGGGTCAAACAAGGCACACTTTAAAAATACAATCCTGTATATAGGCTGTCCCACTAAGGAGTAAGAACACAAACATAGGTTTTTTTAAATGGAACACCTTGTATTTTCATTTTTTATTGGATTCTATGATGAATTCCAAGTAAAATTCATTAATCATGTTTTTATCTGAAGCGAATGGTTTAGAAGATATTGGCAATTTTGCGGGAAAAATTACATTTGCAGTACTTATTTTGGAAAATCACCCCACAACCAATTTTCAACCTTTGGTTTTGGAAATTTAGCATGTCATTCAGGAAGGTTTGGGCTATACCTAAAGCTCTTGAAAACGGTCTTAGCTTCTCAAGTTCGTCTCCAGTAACATTATGAACCTTTAAAAATGTAGAGGCTAATATTTCGAAATTTTTAAATGGCACCACTATCAAATGTTAAAGCCATAGGTTGTAAAATTAAATTTGCTTTCGTTTAATATAAAATGTTCCTATATCCAAGTTTAGTATTTTTCGATTTATTCAGTAAAACGCAATTTTCATCTTTTTCTTCCTGATGTTTTTAGACGGTTGGCCCTGACTACATTTCATTATAGGTGTAAAACGTGTTATCAGTCGAACTACAATTTCTATAGATTTAATATTTAAAGTTGCGTTTGATAATTTGCCCAATTGCCTTTGGGCTACAAACAGGATCTGCAATAAATTCTGTGTCTGTAAAAACAAAGCGTAATTATTATAACAATCACCAGAAACGCCCACTTATTTATTTCAACAGCTAACGTGTTTTGAGCACAAACTGCTCATCATCAAAGCCAAATCATTGGCATTATAATCACTTAATTTTAACAGAGTACCTATCTGTTGTTTTTTAAATGACCCAAAAAATTAAGTCGGTAAGTAAGTAATTAAAAAAGTACCTACCTATTCTAAAAGTGCAATTTTTATCTATTTATTTCACTTTGGTAAGTACCTAAGGGCTGAAAATGCTGCAACTTTTTTGAGTAGGTACAGTCTTGCGTTCCATAAATGAACATTAAAAAAACACTTGATCACAATTTATGGTTAATTAACGCAGAATTCCGGCTGACAGAATTTGTGACACCTATTGTGACATGTGTCCCAGCAGGTTTTCAAAAACATTATTGTAAGCTAAAAATGGAAATTCCTAAAAATCATAATTTACTGAATAAAACGAAAAATTCGAGACTTGGATATAGGGACATTTTATATCAAACGAAAGCAAATTTAATGTTACAGCTTATGGCTATAACATTTGATAGTGGTGCCATTTAAAAATTTCGAAATTTAAGCCTCTACATTATTGAAGGTTCATAATGTTACCGGAGACGAACTTAAGAAGCTAAGACCGTTTTCAAGCGCTTGAAAGATAGCCCAAATCTACCGTAATGCGGGAAGGGACATTGGAGCGCGGCCACTAGAGCGCGGCCGTTAGAGCGCGGCCGTTAGAGCGCAGGGACACTAGAGCGCAGGGACATTAGAGCGCAGGGACACTAGAGCGCAGGGACATTAGAGCGCGGTGGTGTGTTTTTGCCTATTTAGGTAGATGATGTTGCGAAAATTAAATATCTGCTTTTCTCGGTAGATACTTTTATAATTTTATAATAATTATTACTATAAAGTTTATGACACTTCGATTCTCAAAAAAAAAAGGTTTTTGCTATGCATTTGGGTGAGAAGCAGTTTTTTGCCGGTTAGCGCTCTTTACTCCCATTGTTTAATTAATTTTTATTTTCTTGGCGTCCTTGTATCGTAAAAATTGCAGTCTAATTTTTTTTGAAAAACAAAGCATATGACGTAGGTAGGCACCATTAGGCGATTAGTTTTTCTGGGCTGCTACATGCAGTGCTCTCAAAAATTCAGATAATTTATGTCGATATCGAAATCATGTATCCTGCTTGAACAAAAATATCCTTCCAAGTAAGGAAATTATCCAAATTTGTTTGTCTCTGCTCCCCCTTCCCCATTAAAGGAATACTTTGAACGTGTGCTTTAAACTAATCCGATTTGCAAGCCACGGAGGGACGTTTTAAGCAGGAAGTCATCAATAAAATTTAATTGCTTTTACCTATAAGTACCTATTACTCATGTTACCCAAATATTTTTTTTTGTAATACCAGGTTTCTATGGTGCATTTGATTACTTTCTTATGTTTGCATAAAATAGTTCGCTCTATATTTGACAACGTATTTTATATTTCGTAAATAAAAATTTGTGGAAAAAATCAGACATCGTATTTAATATAATTATGGTTCGAGATATGGTTGTAGTATTTAAAAAAATCTTGGGGACAACAAGTGTTTTATTGTGTAAAAATCCGTCTATTATATTTTCGAAAGCATGTCAGTTCGACCACAGCTTTAGAAAACCCTGCGAATCTTTAAAATTGGGGATTACCATGGCCGGTCAGTTCGACCACTGTACTAATGGGCTTCCAGGTAAGCGACACGGGGTGTCGATAAAATGATTAGTAAATGTATACCTGATTCCTAGGGGGGTAGGTATAATATAAATATATTTTGGAATACCGTTTCTTAACTCTCTGGACGCAATCGATTTTTTCAACGCAGAATAACTGTTGGATTTAATGCCAAGTGACAGCATCAAAGTTCGTGAATTCCGAAACTATTTAGACACTAATTATTTTTCGGAATAAGGTTTATTTCCGCCTTCACTTTGGTGTAGGTAGTAGTAGTGTTGACTTTTTGTTTCGTACTACAAACTGTTGTGAATCTTTTCATGGTAAATTACACTGTTAAATGCGTTAGTTTTAGGAATTTGCCATTTTAATGTAGGTATAGGAATAATTTATTTCATTTTAATTTTTTTGTATTAAATCGTGCTTGAATTGAAAAAGAAAAGTTTTTGTTATTATACCAGAATCAAAAATAAACCCTCATTAGTTAAATTCGCAATTTGCCCATTAACCACGGCTAATCCTTCTAACCCAAGGACGTGGTCGAACTGAAGGGTCATTTTGTTGGCTACCTGCTCCCGACTTCGATATTTTCAAGAAGACATTTTAAAATGCACAGTTTAATCTTTACCTGCCCGGGAAAATCCCAAGCTACCTTTGTGTGATGTAAATGACGGTACAAATCCGATGCATCCGTATCCTGCTTACAGATCGTCAAGAGTCATAAAATTTTCCAAGAACTGAATGTCGTTAGGGGTGGAAAATGGAAACGAGAATCCAATGCAAAATGAGTCATTGTCAAATTTTGACAACAAATAACGTCACGAAGTAGAGAGAGACCTACAAGAGACGAAATGTACATTCCAGTAGTTGTTACCCAAAAAAAAATAGCTAACGCGTTAGAATTAAAAAAAATTGGTACTTAAAAATTAACGCGTTACTTCCTAACATTGATACTTTGGCGATGGCGCCCTTGCTTAAGGGAGTTGTGGAGGTACAGTACTTTACTACGCGAAAATTATCAAACTGTTTGCCACAAAACTGTTCTCCAAACAGAAAATCAACTTCCTTTTTCTAGTGGGTAGTACATTTAATGCAATTTTTCCATTTTTTGCATATAATAATTAAACGACCTTTATTTCCATTTAAGAAAACTTAGATTTTTTTTTATCATAATTTTTTGTTAAGATATTTACTATTTATTTTTTAACCTCCCCACTCCACTTCACCATTTAAAAAAAAGGGAGGTTAGGTACTATGCAATCACTAAAATTTTCGAATTCGAGATAAGACCGAATCTATTCGTTTTGAGGTCTCAGGAACCCAAAAAAGTGGTTTTTAAAATGTGTCTGTATGTATGTACTACTAGGACCGATTTGGCTGAAATTTGGTACGTGTGCATGTGATAACCCAACTTAGATCTGAAAAGCTTTTGGAGCCAATCGTGCAACCAGAAAAGCCATTTTAAATTTTAAATGTAAACCCCCATTTTTCACGTCACCATAAGAAAGGCCTTCAGATTCTGCTTTCAAAAATGTCTTCACTGTCAGTGTCCTTTTGATCAAAAACTAAAAATATCGAGATTCTTATCGGACTTTAAAATCGCCGTACAGCCCAAGCAATTTTACTTATTTTTTTCAATTATTTATACTCAGTTGGTATTTGTTTACCAATAACGAATATGCGGCAAAAAAGGAAAATACGCAGCAAACCCGTCAAATATGTTCTTAATTTAATTTAATTTAATTCACCGACTCCTAAATATGTTCTTTTTTCACAAACGACACTTAACACTACGTTTTAATTAGCTCATTTTTTGAACTATCATTTTTCGGCATTTTGAGAAAGTTTTAAAAATTTTACGAAAGAAAAACACTTATTATTTAGTCTTTTGTCCAATTGACAACGAAACATACCATCAGCGGAAACAATAATTGCTATCCCCTATCCCCAGAAAATTATATGACGTAAAGGGTAAAATCCAAAGATGCAAACTTCTTGGAAGAACTTAATTGCGGGTACCTGTTCTCGATGGCCGGGCTTTAAGCAGGAAACATAAAAACAGACTAAAACCCAAAGATGCAAAATTCTTGGTAGACCGTAATTATTGGATGTCCAAGTGCTCTCGATGAATATGGGCTTTAAATCGGGAAAATGAAAAAAGCCGTGATTGAAAGTTTGAAATGACAATGTTCGGAATTATGTACTTGGCTTCATCAAAATACAATAAACTAAATTACTTCAGCTAGGTGTGTATGAATCATGATAACGGCACATCCCTTATTAGCTGTTTACTTATTGTATTTCATGAACGAGAAGGAAGACCACCCGTTAGCATCTCCCGGTTTTAACGAAATTCAGAAAGACACATTTCTTAAAACGAGCGTCGTCGTGTCAGGTATTTTAATTTATTCTTAATGAGGATTGAAGAACATTATTTTCAATATATTTAAGCCGGATGGAACGGCAAATAGTTCGACAGGATGTCATCTCGTCATTAAATTGTAAAAACCCACTGACAATTGTTTACTTTGAAATTCACCCAAGTTCCAAGTTCTTGGAAGGATATTGGTCTAAGCAGGATCCATGATTTTGGTTGAAATTCATTAACAAGTGCAGCAAGAAAATAAAAATTGTTTAATGAATAAAGTAAAATGAACAACCGGCAAACAACTGCTTTTGAAATTTCAAAGTCTCAAATATAGATTTAGTTGGTCCTCTCAACCAAACACAGAGGTATCAAAAATTAATTTTTTTTTAAGAATCGGAGTGGTATAAACTTTACAGTAATAATATAATTATAAAAGTATCTACCGAGGAAAGCAGTTATTTAATTTTCGCAACATTATCTACCTAAATAGGCGAAAACACACCACCGCGCTCTAATGTCCCTGCGCTATAATGTCCCTGCGCTCTAGTGTCCCTGCGCTCTAATGTCCCTGCGCTCTAGTGTCCCTGCGCTCTAACGGCCGCGCTCTAGTGGCCGCGCTCTAATGTCCTAGACCGACCTTAATGACATGCTAAATTTACAAAACCAAAGATTGAAAATTGGTTGTGGGGTGATTTTTTAAAACAAGTACTGCAAAAGTAATTTTTCCCACAAAATTACCAATATCTTCTAAACCATTCGCTTCAGATGAAAACATGATTAATGAATGTTACTTGGAATTCATCATAGAATCCAATAAAAAATTAAAATACAGGGTGTTCCATTTAAAAAAACCTATGTCTGTGTTCTTACTCCTTAGTGGGACAGCCTGTATACAGGATTGTATTTTTAAAATGTGCCTTTTTTGACCCTCTGCAACTTTGTATTTAACAATTTTTCGCTATCTCTAACAGCAATGGAGTTATCGACCGAATACAGACAATTGGGACACCCTGTATATAAATAAGTTCTACTAAAAAATCTATTTTGACTGTTTTCTACAACTTCGGACGTCGTTTGTGAGAATTGGGTGGGGATAAGCAAAATAATCAAAAGCACTTTTTAATACAGAATTTCATAAGAAACGTTTTTGATTAGAGTAAATTTTTTGTCAGATGGATAGTTTCGCCGAAAAATGCTAAAAACTAGCCCCATGTCACGTTTGGGGGTGGTTTTTTTCAATCTGTCTAATTGTTACACGCTACAGCCCAAATTAATGGACCGATTTGAATGAAATTTGGCATGCAGGTATTTGAAGAGCTAGTAAAGCGCTGAAAAGCTTTTGGTGCAAATCGTGCGACCCGAAGTGTCATTTTGGAACCTCCACATCTAGTAACTAATAATGGGTCTGTATGGGGCACCTCAAAAATAAGGTAAAATAAGGCTAGAAATTGACATTTTGTATGGGGCAAAATACCTGAAATTTACTTTATTAAATAGACGAGCTTTATTTGCTCTAAAAAAGAGAACCATTAATAATTAGATAAATAGTTTGAAAGAATTTACTCAATTTGAGGTCTACAGTAAGAACGTTTCAAAACCAATCAAAATTAGTAGTTGCCAGAGAAAGGGGGGAGAGCGAGGGGGAGAGGCAGAGAAACAAGGATGAAAAAGCAAGCGAAAAAATTAAACTGATTCAAGCCCATTTGGATAATTCCCTAATTAATTCACGCCGGTAATCAGGCCGGATGAGTTCAGATATATTGAATCGCAACAGCGATTGAATTCGATAATGATAATATGCCCTTTTGCTAAGAAACGGCAATTTTAAAAAAAATTGGCAATTCGAAAAAAATAGCAATATTCCAAAAAAATTGCAATTTTCAAAAAAAATGGCAATTTTCGAAAAAAACAGCATTTTCCAAAAAAATGGAAATTTTCTAAAAAAATGGAAAAAAATGATAATTTTCGGAAAAAATGGCAATTTTCAAAAAACAGCACTTTCCAAAAAAAACAGCAGTTTTCCAAAAAAATGGAAATTTTCTAAAAAATGGCAATTTTCCAAAAAAATGATAATTTTCGGAAAAAATGGCAATTTTCCAAAAAAATGGTAATTTTCGAAAAAAATGGCAATTTTCGAAAAAAATTGCAATTTTACAAAAAAATGGTAATTTAACAAAAAAATGGCAATTTCTGAAAAAAATGGCAATTTCCGAAATAAAATGGCAATTTTCGAAAAAAATAGCAATATTCCAAAAAAATTGCAATTTTAAAAAAAAATGGCAATTTTCGAAACAAATGACAATTTTCGAGAAAAATAGAAATTTTTCAAAAAAATGGCACTAGGGATTTTCATCCAGCAATGCAACAGCTATCGAACCGGATAGTAAGACCATGCTCTTTTGGTAAAATAAATTCAAAAAAGGGCCGGCCTTTTGCCATTAAAATGATATTTCGAAAAAAATAGCAATATTCCAAAAAAATGGCAATTTTAAAAAAAAATGGCAATTTTCGAAAAAAAATGGCAATTTTCGAAAAAAACAGGGTTTTCCAAAAAAACAGCAGTTTTCCAAAAAAACAGCAGTTTTCCAAAAAAACAGCAGTTTTTTGATATTTCTAAAAAACGATATTTTTCGGAAAAAATGGCAATTTTCGAAAAAAAAAGGCAATTTTCGAAAAAAATGGCAATTTTCGAAAAAATATGGCAATTTTTAAAAAAAATTGCAATTCGAAAAAATGCAATATTCCAAAAAAATGGCAATTTTCCAAAAAAACAGCAGTTTTCCAAAAAAATGGAAATTCTCTAAAAAAATGGAAATTTTCTAAAAAAATGGCAATTTTCCAAAAAAATTATAATTTTCGGAAAAAATGGCAATTTCCGAGAAAATGGCAATTTCCGAAAAAAAATGGCAATTTTCGAAAAAAATAGCAATATTCCAAAAAAATTGCAATTTTCAAAAAAAATGGCAATTTTCGAAACAAATGACAATTTTCGAGAAAAATAGAAATTTTTCAAAAAAATGGCACTAGGGATTTTCATCCAGCAATGCAACAGCTATCGAACCGGATAGTAAGACCATGCTCTTTTGGTAAAATAAATTCAAAAAAGGGCCGGCCTTTTTGCCATTAAAATGATATTTCGAAAAAAATAGCAATATTCCAAAAAAATGGCAATTTTCAAAAAAAATGGGAATTTTCGAAAAAATGGCAATTTTCGAAAAAAACAGCAGTTTTCCAAAAAAATGGAAATTTTCTAAAAAATGGCAATTTTCCAAAAAAATGGAAATTTTCTAAAAAAATGGCAATTTTCCAAAAAAAGAATTTTCGGAAAAAATGGCAATTTTGGAAAAAAATGGCAATTTTCGAAAAAAAAGGCAACTTCTAAAAAAAATTGCAATATTCCAAAAAAATGGCAATTTTCGAAAAAAACAGCATTTTCTAAAAAAACAGCAGTTCCAAAAATATGGAAATTTTCTAAAAAAATTATAATTGTCGGAAAAAATGGCAATTTTCCAAAAAAATGGCACTAGGGTTTTTCATCCAGCAATGCAACCGCTATCGAACCGGATATCCAACCGGACCATGCTCTTTTGGTAAAATAAATTCAAAAAAGGGCCGGCCTTTTGCCATTAAAATGATATTTCGAAAAAAATAGCAATATTCCAAAAAAATTGCAATTTTAAAAAAAAATGGCAATGTTCGAAAAAAACAGGATTTTCCAAAAAAACAGCAGTTTTCCAAAAAAACAGCAGTTTTTTGATATTTCTAAAAAACGATATTTTTCGGAAAAAATGGCAATTTTCGAAAAAAAAAGGCAATTTTCGAAAAAAATGGCAATTTTCGAAAAAATATGGCAATTTTTAAAAAAAATTGCAATTCGAAAAAATGCAATATTCCAAAAAAATGGCAATTTTCGAAAAAAAACCGCATTTTCCAAAAAAACAGCAGTCAGGGGGTAGTTTCTGAATGTTGGATGGGGTGGAACCTGGATTTGCACTTTTGAGGTCCATTCGGGGGATGGTGCACTAATTTTAATAACGGGTTCTCTAAAATGAGGCTGTTCAGCAAAATTCTATGTGTCAGGGGGTAGTTTTCGGGAGTTGGAGAAAGATGCAACCTGGATATTTGCTCTTCTAAACTCCATTCGGGAAAGTTGTCTTAATTTGAATAACCGGCTGTCTAAAATGTTTAGCAAAATTGGAGGTGTCAGGGGGTAGTTTCCCGAATGTTGGAGGGAGGTGGTTCTTGGATTTGCACTTTTAAGCTCCATTCGTGGGATGTTGCACTAATTCTAATAACGGGTTGTCTAAAATGAGGCAGTTCAGCAAAATTCTACGTGTGTGGGGGTAGTTTCCGGGAGTTGGAGGAAGGTGTAACCTGGATAATCCTCTACTAAGGTTCATTCGGGGGATACTGCCCTAATTTTAATAACCGGCTGTCTAAAATGGGACTGCCCAGTTAAATTCGAGATGTCAGGGGGTAGTTTCCGAATGTTGGAGGGGGTGGAACCTGGATTTGCACTTTTAAGATCCATTCGGGGGATGATGCACTAATTTTAATAACGGGCTGTCTAAAAAGAGGCTGTTCAGCCAAATTCTATGTGTCAGGGTGTAGTTTCCGGGAGTTGGAGCAAGGTGTAACATGGATAATGCTCTTTTAAGGTTCATTCGGGGGATGTTGTCCTAATTTTAATAACCGACTGTCTAGAATGGGACCTTCCAGTAAAATTCGAGATGTCAGGTGGCAGGATTTGCTCCATTCGGGGGTGTTAGCTTAATTTTAATAACCGGCTGTCTAAAAGGGGCTGTTCAGCAAAATTCTTTGTCAGGGGGTAGTTTCCGGGAGTTGGAGGAAGGTGTAACCTTGATAATGCTCTTTTACTCTTTTACTTGTATTCACTTTTTCTATTTCTGTTCAATTATGTATTATTTTCTCATCTTTTGTCTCTTAGTTTGTCCTATAATTGGAATGTATAATTCTGTTGGGCAAATAAACTTATTATTATCATTATTATTATTATTATTTAAGGTTCATTCGGGGGATGTTCCCCTAATTTTAATAACCGGCTGTCTAAAATGGGACCTTCCAGTAAAATTCGAGATGTCAGGGGGTAGTTTCCGAATGTTAGAGGGGGTGAAACCTGGATTTGCACCCTTAAGTTCCATTCTGGGGATGATAAACTAATTTTAATAACGGGCTGTCTAAAATGAGACTAAATTCTAGGTGTCAGTGGGTAGTTTACGGGAGTTTGGAGAAAGGTGCAACCTGGACTTGGTCTTCTAAGCTCCATTGCCCTCGGCTGTCTAAAATGAATCTGTTCAGCAAAATCCGAGGTGTCAGGGGGTAGGTTCCGAATGTTGGAGGGAAATGTAACCTGGATATGCTCTTCTAAGGTCCACTCGGGGGATGTTGCCCTAATTTTAATAGCCGGCTGTCTAAAATAGGGCTATTCAGCGAAATTCTGCAAAATTTGAAGAGTCAGGTGTTAGTTTCAAAGAGTTGAAAGGAACTTATGGATTTGCTCTTGTAAGGTACTTTCGGAAGATGTTGCCTTAATGTTAATAACCGACTGTTTAAAATGGGTCTGTTCAGCAAAATTCGAGGTGTCAGGCGGTAGTTTTCGAATGTTGAAGGGAGGTGCAACCAGGATTTGCTCTTCTAAGCCTCATTCGGGGATGTTGTTGTCCTAATTTTAATAACCGCCTGTCTAAAATGGGACTATTCAGCAAAATTCGTGATGACCAAGGGGTAGTTTCCGAATGTTCGAGGGAGGTGGAACCTGGATTTGCACTTTTAAGGTGCATTCGGGGGATATTGCCCTAATTTTAATAACCGTCTGTCTGTTCAGCAAAATTTAGCAAAATTCGAACAGTCAGGGGTTAGTTTCTGGGGGCTGAAGGGTGGAAGAACCCGCATTTAATTGTATCTTTCTAACTTTTTATACGTCTGTGGGACGTGATATAAAATGAAGTCGACATAAAACTATGTCGACACAAAAATAAGTCAACATACAATTATGTCTACCTTGACGAGTTAGAAAAAAGAAAAGTCATGGCCCTTCTGCGTTTCCGTACTATCCAGAAGTTGTTTCGCGCCAAAAAACAACTTCTGGATGTCTCTTTGAAAAACGAACAGTTTTGACCACAATTTGTTGACCAACGTGTTGCTAGAGTAGTCTTGCAGGCAATAAAGCATTTGCAGGCTGATAGTTCTCCTCAAATTTAAATTAGAAGCAAATAACCCTATTTTGGCGTAAACATTCTGAATTTCCTTCTTAATAATGGTCTGTAGGCCCGCTATCGGCATTACGAAGCCCTAGGCATTTTTGACAGAGAGGCTCCACCTGTTGGTAGGTATCATAATTAACTCATATACACGTAAATTTTTAGGAAGCCCGAATCGGGCCTCATAAAACTACGGTGGGCCTCCTATTATCCATCGGATATACCATTTCGGGCTTGATAATGCCGGTTAGTGCGGCCGAACGTACGTACGCACGTACGTACGAACATACACACAGACACATTTTAAAAACCACTTTTTTGGGTTCCTGAGACCTCAAAACGTGGAGATCTGGTGCTATCTTAAATTCGAAAATTTTAGTGATTGCAGTAACCTCCCATTTTTTTTAAATTGTGATGGGGTTGGGGAGGTTAAAAAGTCAGCAAATATCATGGCAGCTCTACGCTTTCGTAATATAGTTCAGTCATGGTCGATGAAAGAGGGTCTACCTGGAAGTAATTCAAGGAGATTTGAATTTCGGTGAGGGGCAGTAAGTAACCCTCCCATTTTGCGACCTCGAAATCCCTGTGGAAATTTCGAAAATTTTCAAAAATATTCAAAACTTTCAGACAAGGCATGGTTTTTTCAAGATATCTGCATTCTGGCTCACTTTAGGAAAAAAAGAGCCGTATAGAAAAATAGAGAGGACTAAATTTACTACAATCTATGCCTACAACATTTTTCTGTGCATTTTATAATTACGTCATAGCAACGCGGTAAAATATAAAAAATTTCACAGCTCAGTTAAAAATAGATAGTTTTCGGATTTAAGGGACTCCTAGCTGCTTGTCATTGATTATTATGAATTCAAATTCTGTAAATAATCATATTTATAAATTATGTCCAGACAATACCTTGCAATATAGTACCCCGCTCGTTTTCTTTACGAGTGTTTTTTCCTTAGTAGGCTTTAATAAATTTTTTTGGCGATAACTTTTTCCCGATCCCGTCAAAAAAAACGAGCCGGTTACTCTACCGCAAGGTGGTCTGGAAATGAGTATTAGAAAGTATTATAGGATTTGAATCCATAATAATTAGCTAGGAATTCATTTAAACCGAAAATCGAGGGGGTTGCCGCGGTCCGATTCGAGGGACAAAAAAATTCCTGCAATACAAAAATGCCCCAAAAGTGCCTTTTATTTTCAAAAAATTCCCCTCAATTGCCACAAAATGCCAAAATTCTACGAAAAATTCCTCGAAGTGCCTCGAAATGCCTTGAAATTTTATGTTAGCTTTGAAATTTTTCTATATTTGACGCGTTGCCGTGGCTTAATTACCGACTTTACAGAAAAATGTTATAGACATAAATGGTAGTAAATTTAGTCCTCGTTATTTTTGCATATAACTATTTTTTCCTAGGGTGAGCCAGAATGGAGATATATTGAAAGAAACGTTACTTATTCGAAATTTTTGAGTATTTTCAAAATTTTTCGAAATTTCTACTACCCCTAGGCCTACACAATCGGCCAAAAATCGAATCTCCTTGAATTTTTTCCAGGTAAAAGTATCCGACGACTGGACTAATATGGCACATAGTTAAGACAATAAAAATGAAATTTTATTACTATCGAGCCGGATCTTCGTGAATCCCAGATATAAATAATAAATCTCGTTAGATTTTCTGCAATCTGATATTAGTCTTATCTCATTATCAACATTACTCAACAAATATATTCCTTTTTTCGGTGGTAGTTTTCCGTAGAAAATTTAGGCACATAATAGAGTTTGTGGGTGTAACGATTCGTTCGTGGACAGACGCGACGTTATTGATGTAACTGGGGATGTTAAATAATGAATCAGGAAGGAAACGTTATTTTGCCGTGTACTATTCTGAAATATATGAAATTTCCAAGTATTTTTTCGTTTAGAAAAGTTAAACTTTTCTACATAGCAACACTTTTCCGCATAGCAAACATTTTCAATGACATTATTTGTTAATTTTTATTGTGTTGTTTTCCGTTGCCACGTAAATGAAGTTTCGGAAAGTATTTGACCCTGCACAAATAATTTTCGATTTTAAATGTTAACGCCATTTCAGAATAGTACACGAAAAAAAATAACGGGTTGATGAGTATTTGCAATCGCAACTAGATGTTTGTTTGTCAACATGATGTTTTGTACCTATTGTTATAGTGTTTTATTTTATTGCTATTTATATCTAGATATGTATGCGTATTGATCCCTTTGGGGAAGCTAATTTAGGGGGTTCTTTTATCGACTGGAATCAAAGAATTGACCGCGATTGTCGATTTACCCCGACTTTTACTGCCCTAGGGCAATCCGTTTCGAAACTGTGCTCATTAATCATGTAATGGTCAGTTTGGGGAGGTGACCTGGTTCTGAATATTGCTAATCTGTCTATGCGGCCCTATTCCCCGTTCAATTCTAAAACTTTTTCGGCTCTTAAAATTTTTCGAAAAAACTAACCATTCAATTGAAAAAACCGAAAAAAACCAATGATGAGTCTACCTCATAAAAGAGTGAAATTACCATCAATGTTTTTTCTTCAGTTGTGAGCAATGGTTCTGGGCGCAGATGTAGGACAACACCTTCAATGCAAAAAACAGTTGAAATGTGATGCGTGTCAACGTACACTTTGATTTTTATTGAAATTGTAGGTTTATCACGATGATCATGCTCTCGGTTTTTTCAATTTTCCTCGTGAGCGGTTAGTTTTTTCGAAAAATTTTAAGAGCCAAAAAAGTTTTGGAATTGAACGAGGAATACGGCCGCGTAAGCAAATTAGCAATATTTTCAAACATAATAAAGTTCAGGGGCAAATAACATCGGGGCCACCCTGTATAACAGGGATCTGCTTTTTGGATGTCTTAAGTACCATCAGTAGTTGCATCTTGGTCTGTGACAATGCTGTGCAAAAATTCAAAATCCTACGAAACACCTTTCGAAAGATATTCTTAAAAAACTTTTAAAAATGAAGATTTTTGGCGGCTTATAACATCAAGAGGAATCACAATTAACCAATAATTTTTGCACCAAGCTTCATCATTTGAACAGTAGATTCTGTGGTGTAAAGGATGTGGAGTCTTTCAGACTCACCCTGCATACAACCAAGCTTGGAAACAAGAAGTAATACCAAAAGACTGGGAAAAAGGAATGATCGTACCTGTATACAAGAAAGGAGATAGTAAGGATTGCAATAACTACAGAGGAATTACGCTATTAAGTACAGCATTGAAGATCTACGAAAGAATCCTTGAGAGAAAACTAAGAACAATAGTAGAAACACAACTTACGAAATCACAAAGTGGATTTAGAAAAGGATACAGCGCACAAGACCACATATTTACAGTAAAAGAAATAATAAAACGAACCATACAATCAAAGAGCAAAGCATACATGGCCTTTATAGATTTAGAAAAAGCATATGATAGAACACCTACAGACAGAGTATGGAAAAGCTTAAGAGAACGAAAAGTTAACCCGAAATTAATCAAGGCAATAAAACGCACATATACTAACAATTCCAACTATGTAATCAGCAAAAATATTGAATCTGAAATATTTGAGGTCACAGAGGGGCTCAGACAAGGAGGAGTCCTCAGTCCGGTGTTATTCACAATAATTATGGATGATATTCAGAAGGAATGCAAACCCAACAGAAAAGAATTTGCGACATAACTTAGCAGCATGGAATAAAGTATTAGATCGCCACGGATTAAAACTAAATAAGAACAAGACAAAAGTAATGGCAGTGACACCCAGGGAGGAAAATATACATATTCAATTGGAAGGATCGTCAATAGAACAAGTGTCTAACTTTAAATATTTGGGAGTAATAATCAGCGATCAAGGCGAACAGGATATAGACCTAAATGAAAGGATAGAGAAGGCAAACCGAACATTTTATGCTCTGAGCAAACAGTTTATAGGCAACAAAGAAATTACAACGAAAACAAAAATAAGCGTATTCAACACTGTGTACAGACCCATACTTACCTACGGATGTGAATCCTGGATACTAACAACACGAATGAAGAGTAAAATCCAAGCAATGGAAATGAAATATCTGAGGAAAGTAAAAGGTATAACAAGAAGAGATAGAGTTAGAAACCAGCAGGTGAGAGAGGAACTAAACACCATGTCCGTGCTAGATTTCATTGAACAAAGACAGCTAAGCTGGTGGGGGCATTTACAAAGATTGACAGAAAATAGACTAGTAAAGAAGGTATGGGAGTCAAAAAAGCAGAGCAAAAGAAGTAGAGGACGACCTTCTGAAACTTGGGACAGTATGATGAACAAAATTTTGAAGAAGAAAGGAAAAACATGGAACGAAGCAAAAGTTATGGCCAAGAACAAGAAATTATGGCGTAGATTTGTGTACGAAACAAGCAAATTGTAAATAAGTGTAAACAACCCTACACCGAAAGGTAGAAGGGAATTAGATAAAAAAAAATAGATTTTCTGCAACCTGAGGGTTGATATTAATCTTATCTCATTATCAACATTACTCGACAAATATATGTTCTTTTTCGGTAGTAGTTTTCTGTAGAAAATTTAGGCACATAATAAAGTTTGTGGGTGTAACGATTCGTTCGTGGACAGACGCGACGTTATTGATGTAACTGGGGATGTTAAATAATGTATCAAATATTATTTTGCTTGGCGACTTTAATATCCCCAACTACAATACTGGGGTCATTGACAACATTGTAACTCAATTGAAATCATTTACTCTCCTATTGAACATAGAACAATTTAATTTTGTTGCTAATCAGGGTGGAAGATTGTTGGATCTTGTTTTTTCAAATGTTAGTTGCTCTGTTGCTCGGGAGACTTGCCCGCTAGTTGAGGAGGATCCACATCACCCTGCGTTGTTCATTGAAGTGTCTTTAACTCACTTAAGTCGGGGCAATTTTCCGTCCAATACTTTGAGTGGTAAGTGTTATAACTTTCGTAAAGCCGATTTTATTTCTTTGTATAATCAATTAGCGACCATGGACTGGTCCTACCTAAAAAGTTGTGAATCAGCTGACTCAATGGTGGATCAATTTAATTTAAAGTTATATGAACTCTTTGATATGTATGTCCCAGTTTTTCGATCTAAACGTTGTTCTTACCCGCCATGGTTTACAAAATCAATTATTTCTAATCTAAGACTTAAGTCTCGAGCTTTCCATAGATATAAATCATCTAGACTTGATATTCATTTGGTCGAATTTAAGAGACTTAGATCTTTGATTAAAACACAAATATCTAATGAGTACTCTCCGTTTTTAGTTAACATTCAAAATGAGTTACCTTCTAACCCTAAAAATTTTTGGTCTTATGTCAATACAAAGAAAGGTAGTTCGAGGATCCCCTGCAGTATGTTATTTAATAACCAGTCTGTGGATACTCCAACGGATATCGTGAATTCTTTTGCTGATTATTTTAAATCAACATTTATTAACTGGATTGGAGCGTCGGTTCCAGTGAAGGGGGCGATATGAGTGTTAACATACCTAACATCAATATCTCTAACATAACTGAGGATGACATTCTGAAGGCAATTAACTCTCTAAAACTGACCATGACCTCGGGGCCAGATCAAATTCCGTCTTTTTTAGTAAAAGACTGCAAGCTAGTTTTTCAGGAACCCCTCTTTATAATATTTAACGCTTTGCTGGAAACTCAGTGTTTTCCATCTGTATGGAAAAGGTCTAGAGTTTGTCCTGTGCTAAAATCTGGTAATAAGGCTGATATTACCAACTATCGTCCGATCTCTCTTTGTTCCATTTTTGCTAAAGTTTTTGAAATTATTATTTACTCCTACATTTATTCAGATGTTAGAAATTTAATTTCTCCCTATCAGCACGGATTTTTTGATCGTCGTTCAACTGTTACCAACTTAGCTTGCTTTTCTCAGTTTGTTGGCGAGAAGCTTGATGAACAATTGCAGGTTGATTCAATCTTTACAGATTTTACTAAAGCCTTTGATCAGATTGATCATGGGATAATAATTTCTAAACTTAAATCTTTTGGTTTAAGTAATAAGATGATAACTTTTCTCACATCTAATCTTTCGAATCGGGAGCAATTTGTTTATTACAATGGCTTTTCATCTCATACTTATCTCGCTACTTCTGGTGTCCCACAAGGGTCGGTTTTGGGCCCTTTACTTTTCCTTTTAGTAATTAATGACTTACCGTCTGTTGTTGACTGTGAGATTCTTATGTATGCTGATGATGCAAAAATATTTCGAACTGTTGGTAACGTTGATGATGCTAAGCATCTGCAGAATAGTCTGGAAAATCTCAATTCATGGTGTGTGCGAAATAAATTAAAACTGAATTTAGCCAAATGTAAGGTTGTATCTTTCAACCGTAAAAAAAACCCGATACATTTTAATTATGCCCTAAATAATATTTCTATCTTACGTTATGACCATGTTAAAGACCTTGGAGTTATTTTTGATAAAGAATTTAGATTTCACTTACACTTTGATTACAGTATAAGTAGAGCCTCATCATCTTTAGGGTTTATTATTCGCAACAGTAAAAGTTTTACAAATATAAGCTGCTTGAAGACCTTATATAATTGTTATGTTTTGTCAGTATTAGAATATGCTTCATTAATTTGGTTTCCTATATATCAATGCCACATCCAATCCATTGAGTCAATTCAAAGAAGATTTCTTAAATATTTATTTTTTAAAAGGCATAAGACTTATCCACCTCAGGGGTATGATCAAGATCTCTTACTTTCTGAATTTGCATTATTGTCGCTAGATGACAGAAGGAAAATTGCTTCGCTTATTTTTTTATTTAAAATAATTAATTTTTTTATTGATTCCTCTGCTTTGCTTAGCAGGCTTAATTTTTTGGTTCCTCGACTTGGGTCAAGATCTCCTGTTACTTTTCGAGCCTCAATACCACGTACCAACATTCTGTTACGCTGTCCGATTTCACTGATGTGTTCAAGATACAATGTAATTTGCCATAGTGATGTTGATATCTTCAGGCTGAGTTTATATAGTTTTAAGAAATCAATTTTCAGCCTTTTCTCGGCTAAACTGAACTCGGTTTGATTTACCTACTTCTTTGTTCGCTTCTGTTTATCTTACTCTTTAGTTTGTATATTTATATTATGTATATCAATTCTTTGTACTGTAAATGGTCTCTACTGTTGGGCAAATAAACTATATTATTATTATTATTATTATTAATGAATTAGGAAGGAAACGTTATTTTGCCGTGTACTATTCTGAAATATATGAAATTTCCAAGTATTTTTTCATTTGGAAAAGTTAAACTTTTCTGCAGCAAACATTTTCAATGACATTATTTGTTAATTTTTATTTTGTTGTTTTCCGTTACCATGTAAATGAAGTTTCAGAAAGTATTTGACCCTGCATTAAACCCTCCCTCGCATGGAAAAGTAACAATTTTCGTCGCTTATTGTTATAAAAACAACAATTTCACAATTAGCCCAGTCAAATTAGACAAATCGAGTGAAAAAATCCCGGAGTTTTGAAATTTGGCATGGTTGTTCGTTAGTATCTAAAAGTACTGGTGGCTGGGGGGTGAGCGCGAGGGGGGGGAGCTGATTGAATGTGCGTTTTCTGCGTTTATCGTATATATCTCCGTAACTACCAATCCTAGCGAAAATTATCCTATACATAAAATTAAAGCAGACTAAATTTCCTATCAAAACGGTCCTATTCTTTTTTGTCGTAGGATTCATACTTTAAATGTTATAAGCTTGACAAGTTCTCATGGAGTTTAAGGTTTTGACCCGCACAAAAATAAAGTAGTGCTGAAAATTGGCACTTATGCTCTACTGGCAGTCCTGAATGACGTGTCAAAAGTTCCGGAGCCTGCGGTGCCGGCGTCCTATTTTTCTGGTACCGGAAGCCCTTAAGTGATAGTCCTACATTATTTTCCGCATAACATGATTATTTATGAACCAATTTGATCGGAATTGGTCTCAAAATGACCACAACGACCTAATCAATACTGATACTACTGATACACTTCTGAAATTTTGAGATGAAAATCCTTTTTTTTTCTTGGAGAAATTGTGCTCCAGAATCGGCTTCGTGTTGCTTTTTGCGATTATTTCTCCAACGGCTTATCGGACAACAAAAATGTATGAAATCTTTTCGTTGCAAATTTTATTCTGAACATTTCAGTTCCTACACATTTTTGTCGTTACATAAACCATTGAGGAGATAATCGGAAAAAATCAGCGCGAATCCTTTTTCGGAGAAATCGTACTTCAGTACCGACTTAGCGCTGTTTTTTTCCGATTATCTCCTCATTGGTTTATCTAACGACAAAAATGTGTAGGAACTGAAATGTTCAGAATAAAATTTGCAACGAAAAGATTTCATTCATTTTTGTTATCCGATAAGCCGTTGGAGAAATAATCGCAAAAAAGCCTGCGGTGCCGGCGTCCTATTTTTCATACCTACATTATTTTCCGCATAACATGATTATTTATGAACCGATTTGATCGAGATTGGTCTCAAAATGACCACAACGACCTAATCAATACTGATACTGCTGATAGACTTTTGAAATTTTGAGATGAAACATCCTTTTTTTTTCTTGGGGAAATCGTGCTCTAGAATCGGCTTCGTGTTGCTTTTTTGAGATTATTTCTCCAACGGCTTATCTAACGACAAAAATGTGTAGAAGCTGAAATGTTCAAGATAAAATTTGCAACGAGAAGATCCTATACATTTTTGTCGTCCGATAAGCCGTTGGAGAAATAATCTCAAAAAAGCAACACGAAGCCGATTCTAGAGCACGATTTCCCCAAGAAAAAAAAAGGATGTTTCATCTCAAAATTTCAGGAGTCTATCAGTAGTACTAGTATTGATTAGGTCGTTGTGATCATTTTGAGACCAATCTCGATCAAATCGGTTCATAAATAATCATGTTATGCGGAAAATAATGTATGACTATTCCTTAAGGCCTTCCGGTACCAAAAAAATAGGACGCCGGCACCGCAGGCTCCGGAACTTTTGACACGTCATTCAGGACTGCCAGTAGAGCATAAGTGCCAATTTTCAGCACTACTTTATTTTCGTGCGGGTCAAAACCTTAAACTCCTTGACTGGAGCCATCCCAAGTAAATATGAGAACTTGTCAAGCTTATAACATTTAAAGTATGAATCCTACGACAAAAACGAATAGGACCATTTTGATAGGAAATTAAGTCTGCTTTATTTTGTATATAGAATAATTTTCGCTAGGATTGGTAGTTACGGAGATATATACGAAAAACGCAGAAAACGCCCATTCAATCAGCTCCCCCCCCTCGCACTCACCCCCCACCCTCGGGTACTTTTAGTATGATGTTCTGTAGATACTAGTGAACAACCATGCCAAATGTCTAATTTGACTGGGCTATTACACACAAATAGGGGTTTGTCTTCTTGAATAGTTAATGCAAAATATATTACAGATTCAGAAAGCCTACTACGGGGGGAAAGTGTAAGAGTCTGTAAGAGAAAACCTTGGGTGGGAGGGGCGTGAATTCCATTGTAGTACTGAAGAGGGTGATTGACTGAAGAGGGTGGGGGTTGCAACTCCCTCAACTCCCGTAGCTGTGCCTAGCAGTCGCAATAAAATTTATTGACACACCAATCACAATCAAGACAAAATGCCCGAAATATATCACAAAATAATGGCATTTTAAGAGAAGTTAACACTCTCGGGACGGCTTAACACTCCATGTGAGGCAAATAGGGATGGTTTGCCCTTCTAAATTCATTTGAACACCTCTGGACAGTGTTTGTGCCAAATGGCGAATTTCTAAAATAATATGTTATGTTAATCATTTTTGCCTTAACCCTCTGGTATAAAAGGAATGTGAGGCCTGCAGCCTCTTCCCTAACACCTGTACCTATGCCGAGGCACAACAAAAGCTCATTTGTAGCGCAGTCGCGGACAAAATACCAAAAATATTATAAGAAAACAGAATTTTTAAAAATGGTAACTTCTGCAGGGTGGCTTCACGGAAATTTTGCTGGGCTACGCTTCTAAATCTACTTTTACACGTCTGAGGAGTATATGTGTCAAGTGGCAAAACTCTACAATAAAATGCAAGGTCCATCGGCTTAACCCCCGGACTAATATGAAATTTCCAAGTATTTTTTCATTTAGAAAAGTTAAACTTTTCTGCAGCAAACATTTTTATTAAATAATGAATTAGGAAGGAAACGCTGTTTTTCCGTGTACTATTCTGAAATATATGAAATTTCCAAGTATTTTTTCGTTTAGAAAAGTTAAACTTTTCTACGTAGCAGCAAACATTTTCAATGACATTATCTGTTAATTTTTATTTTGTTGTTGTCCGTTACCACGTAAATGAAGTTTCAGAAAGTTTTCGACCCTGCACTCGCATGGAAAAGTAACAACTTTCCTCACTTGTTGTAAAAATTAACAATTTCACAATAATGGTGCCATTACCAGGATCCTGTAACTGTTCCGTTAAATAATGAATTAGAAAGGAAACGTTATTTTTCCGTGTACTA
This sequence comes from Pycnomerus fuliginosus, assembly GCA_963924575.1. Taxonomy (NCBI): domain Eukaryota; kingdom Metazoa; phylum Arthropoda; class Insecta; order Coleoptera; family Zopheridae; genus Pycnomerus; species Pycnomerus fuliginosus. The sequence goes on from OZ004624.1 coordinate 3,285,678, forward strand.
TTCTGAAAAGTTAAACTTTTCTACATAGCAACACTTTTCTGAATAATTCGTTTCAATGACATTATTTGTTAATTTTTAGTTTGTTGTCTTCCGTTACCATGTAAATGAAGTTTCAGAAAGTATTTCACCCTAACTTTCCTCACTTGTTATAAAAATTAACAATTTTACAATAATGGTCCCCTTACCAGGATCCTTCCGGTGGTCGTCTGCCCGGAAATAAGTTCTCCCGCCCAGTCCTTGGCCTCCGTCATAAACGTCCCTTCGAACTCCTGCTTCCCCTGCCTCGTGGCCTTTTGCTCCTTCTGCTTGGGATCATTCGGCCCATACTGTACCTCTTTGCGACAACAAAGAAACGCAAACAACCGCCACACCAGAACGACGAGCAACCCCGCCAAAAAAGTGAAGATGCTGGACAGAAGGAAACACCAATATTTCCGCACGTCGAGGCACGGATCGTGGATGAGGGTGTCGTTGATGGGCGGCTCGGTCGCCGCCTCTTCGCTCGTCATCGCGCGCGAGGAGGCATCCACTCGCGCCCGCTTTGCCTCACCGGGGTAGTCGCATGCGAATGCGCTGCGATGTGCGGATGGAGCGGTGGCCCGAACGTGACTGACGCGGCGGAGGGTTCTGCCCCCGCTGCTGAAGTTGCGGGGATCAATACGGGGACGCCCAGGCGTGCGCTGAAAACGGCGCGTGGAGATGCGATGCGCGGACGCGAGTTGTGACGAGGGGTTAAGAAGACCACTGAGTGGAGATTCTGTATCGAGAGAGGATTATCTTTATCTACTATCGCGATGATCTTAGAAAGTAAAAAATTAACAAACTATTTCAAATCAATTACATTCTTTTTAGATAATGAAATAATCTCGCAATAATTTTGTCATACTATAAATTTTATAAGCGTTAATTGTATTGTATTGTGTTAAAACACGATAATTTCACACATCACACTTTCTTGGGCTTCCAGGACTATGAGGGGCCAAAGCGGACAAAACGTAAATGGCAAATATATGGAAAAAAAAGTCCTTTTTATAATGTTTGTCACACTGAATATAATGTTTAATTGAAAATATAAGTTTTTGGCATTGACAAATGTTAATATGAAATGAGTTTTCGCGTTAATTACCAACAATTTATACAATTTGTGAAAAAAAATATAAGTAACTTTATATCGCAGACAGAGTTTATATTATTTTCACCCTAGCAAGTGTTCAACACTCCAATAGAGGGCTGCCTCGTCGACTCTCGTCCAAACTGGCTAAATACGCTTTTGATCAAGAGATGGCAGCTCTATGATAGTCATAACCAGGCAACACACCAAACTTCACAATGTTTGGTGTGTTGCCTAGTTATGACAAAATTTAAATTAAAAGCCAACGGAAGATGTGCATTGCGGCTGCAGATTCTATCAATCTGCACCTAGTAGTCGTGCCTCCGCAAACGCACAGATGTGTCAAAAAGGCGAAATGTTAAAAATTGTTGTTACATAACGAGTTACAGAGTTAAAAAGTAGAAAATGAACAGAAGAAACAAAAAATTTGAGGGTTGAAAATTAAGAAGAATGACAATATAAACCAAATGAGTAAGTGAAAAGAATTGCCGGAATTAAAACAAAATTTGGTGAAAAAATTGCGAAAGGGGATGAAAAATCAAGAGGAATGAAAATTAAGTGTGATTAAGTAGAATAACAAAATATAACACTTATTGCGAAGAAAACTAGAAAATTGTAAAAGGTAAACTGAATTCAATTTTATTTATTAATTATTACCGACGAAAAACGAGATTATGCGAATTGTGCAAAATTAGCACTTAGGGGGGTTGTAAATTGGAAAGCTACATGAAGAACCAAAAGGTATGAGGATTAACCGTGGTTGAAATCGTAAAGGGGGATTAAAAGTCAAAGGGGATAAAAATTAATCGTAATTAAACAGAATTACAGAAAATAACACGAAAATAAGCCAATTACGCAAATTTGGCTTTTGGGGGTTGAAATATTGCGAAGGGGGTCGAAAAACTGAAAAAGGCAAGAACAATCCATATTTATTACCAAAAAAATGCAAAACTGCGCAGAATTAACGCTCGGGGAGTTGAAAAATTGTGAAAGGGGATGAAAAGTCAAAAGGGGTGAAAATGAACTGCAGTTAAGTAGAACTAGAGAAAATCCCAGGAAAAAGAAGCGGTCTGGGTAAATTTTGCTTTTTGAGGGTTCACATATCGTTAAAGGGGTTGAAAAATTGTGGATTGTTTTAGTACCGAAGCATATGCACAGGGACTGTAGTTTTAGTGAATTCGCTAGCTCGCTCGCTCGTTCGCTCGACCGGCCGTCCGTCTACTCTGTCCATCGCATAACTTGAGAACGAAAGCAGACATCGAGCTGAAATTTTGTACACATTTGTATACCCCAAAAATCTCGGCGGGGATTGTTTTTGAGCCATATCGGGTCAGGGGGGTGGGAGTTAGGGATGAGAAATTGAAAGAAATTACAATTTTCGACGTTTGATCGCAAGCGCTGCCTCAACGCTTGAAGCTAAAAAGTTTGTAAGGAGGAATTGTCGGCAATGAAAAGATCTACAAAAAAGTCCTCGACGGCATATAGCTATCTACGATGGGTAGCCCACTGAGATCGTTTTTGTGTTTTAATTTTTGACGAAAATAGCTTCAGTGGTTTATTGTCGGCTATCCGTAACAGATATTTATATGCTGTCGCGGACTTTTTTGTAGGTCTCTTCATTGCCGACATTTCTCCCCTATACGATTTTAATCCATCTTCAAGCGTTTAGACAGCGTTCGCAGTAAAAGCGCGAGAATGCGAGGTTTTTTTCGGAACCGAAAAACTATTAATTGCAATAACTCGAGAACCAGTGGAGATATTTTACTGAAACTTGATATGCGTTTTTGACGTACAAGTCTGTTGAAGGTGAGGGGGTGTCAATTTTGGGGGATGAAATTTAGGGGTTGAAAATCACAAAAATACGAAAGCTTCTCAAATATTTTGCACATGGAGGACTGAAACCAGACACACATATATTTCGACATTATCTGATAAAGGATGGTATTTTTCAGCAAAATGAAACAGAAGGGGTGCAAATTAGGGGTTGAAACTCGAAATTTCACACAGAAAACGACACGTGAACCACCGCTACGAAGACGGTGGCGATGAGGACGCGAGTGTCGTGACGATGGATTAACAAGACCACTGAGTGGAGATTCTGCATCGAGAGAGGATTATTTTTAGGTATCTATTAATCTGTAACAATGATCTTAAAAAGTAATAAACTATTTCAAAGTAGGTAATGATAAATCAATGACATTCTTTTGAGATAATGAAATAATTTCGCAATAATTTTGTCATAATATAAATTTTTGTAATAAATTGTGTTAAAACACAATAGTTTCACACATCAGAGACATTTCTCAAAAACCACTTTCTTGGGTTTCCAGGATCGTCTGATATGAGGCGCCGTGTGTTCCGAAAATTGGGTCAGAAAAAATATATAAAAAATTGAAAAAATAAACTACATATGGGGGATTCCACGTCAAATCAGCCACATCCTGACCATAGAAATCGATTCCATTGAAATTTGGACATGAGGTAGATACCTATTTTCTACGATTAATGGCTATCTTGTTTTTGTTTAATTTGGACACATACGGATTTTAGGCCATTTTGAACATCGTCCAAAATTCGCGATACTCATTACTCATCTAATTCTTAGCTATAATTTTTTAACCTCACCGAATAAACTTTAATGTGCACACCGATTCTGATTTAATGCTCTTTCAGACCATGCCATCCACAATCGGCCCAAGGTACAGTTTCTGGCCAGAATCCGTCGTATAGATTTAAATCCTCGTTCGTAATTGGATCAAATTTTTAAAGTGGAATTTTCACTAACAAGAGGGATAAAATTTAAAGGTTGAAACTGGAAATTTCTTCAAATAAATGGTGGTATAAAATTACAGGGTTCGATAGTTTTCAGTTAACCATTGAAGAAATGTTTTATGAGTCTTCAACCTAAAACCAACCCCTAAGGCTACTAACAACCCCTAACCCATAGCAAGCGAAGTACATAAATTTTATTTATTTTCTCGGGCTTTTTTGTAATTCTTTCGATATAACTTGAAGTCATTTTTGTTGTTGCATCAATAAATCTTATTATTGTTATTATTCTATTTTGTCTAATATAGGTTTTTATTGGTTTCATCGGTTTTAACCCGGAATGATAACGAAATATATTAAGATTAATCATGAATTCCGCATTTAAAATTATACGAGAAATCACTACTGGGCAACATCTCTAGTGAACCGATTAAAACCCATAAATTCAGATATAATATTTGCTTCAAAGTCCGTCTCTTATTGTGAAGTCCGGATAAGATACCCGAGAGTTAAGTTGGACCAATGACAGGAGAATATAAACTCACGTGACATTATATAGCAACGCCAAAGTTTTGAGAAACAAACGCTCCCAAACCAGAGCAGCCATGATGTCTCGTGATGATGCAGATATGATAAATAAACAACAAATGGGAAAATTAAATTTTCATAATCCCGTGCGAAAAATATTATTTTTCCCACTAATTTCAGTTAGGAAATGCATCATATTTCCGCACTAGTGCGAAAAGTGATGGGGAATATGAAAAATCTTGTATGTAACACGTGGGAAAATGCATCATTTCCTTACTTGCCTTACCTACTTTTCCCACTTGGTACATAAATAGCTATTTTAGGCACTAAAGAAGTTAGGAGAAATGAAGCTGATAAAGAATCTGGAATTCACAATATATTATGGTTCATATACGGTTTAATTAGGAATTCCGGTTTCAGCTACCCCACCCACTAGTTTTTTTATAGGTTTTAATGTGGAATTTTTATCAGGATCTGTACTGTGTAGACAGTCGTAGCAGGCGTCGAAATGAAAACCTGTAGATCGACCGTATATAACGGAGAATCTGTATAGCGGAAAGTATCCAGAATGACGTAGAACGGAAAGTATCCATAACGACGTAGGACGGAAAGTTTTCGGAACGACTTAGAACGGAAAGTATTCAGAAGGACTTAGAACAGAAAGTATTCAGAAGCTTAGAACGGAAAACATCCAGAACGACGTAGAACGGAAAGTATTCAGAAGGACTTAGAACGAAAAGTATTCAGAAGGACGTAGAGCGGAAAGCATCCAGAACAACGAAGGATGGAAAGTTTTCGGAACGACTTAGAGTGGAAAGTATTCGGAAGGATTTAGAACGGAAAGTATTCAGAAGGACTTAGAACATAAAACATCCAGAACGATGTAGGACGGAAAATATTCAGAAGGCCTTAGAACGGAAAGTATTCAGAAGGACTTAGAACGGAAAGTATTCAGATGGACTTGGATTTAGAACGGAAAGTATTCAGAAGGACTTAGAACGGAAAACATCCAGAACGACGTAGGACGGAAAGTATTCAGAACGATAATAATAATAGGACGGAACGATAATAACAGAGTCTGCCTGTCTATCCCACGGGATCTCATTTTTCCTTTAAATTACTCTTTGACATGAAACAGCGAACCGATCCCATCTCAAACCTTTAGGGACTATTGAGATAAACATGACACGTCACGTCAATGAGAGATGGGGGATGAATAATTAGTAAATTAGTTTTCTGCAAAAAATTTACTCGAATATTCCGACAACAACATAATATTTTATCGCACGAGACCTACCCTTCCTGGTAATTTACTTTTTTCCGAAATGCCACCGATCCCATCTCTAACCTTTAGGGACTTTGGCTCCAAACACGACACGTCACCGCTTTGACATTCTAGATGACAGATCACGCCCTTTAATTAGTTTTCTATTTAAAATCTACAAAAAACCGAATTTTTGCAAAAACCAACAAAATGTGAGTTAAAACCGACTAAATTTTTCGATTTTCATCCCTTATTCCGCAGATTTTCTACATTTAAATTCAACATTTTGGCGATGCTAATTCACCACCCCCAAAACAAAGGAAAAATCAATATTCGTTAAATGTGCAATTAATTACGAATATTTCTATGTTAAAACAGCGAAAATGAGTCCATTGAGGTAAAATATGTCAAGGAAAATTCCTGTAATTTACTTTTCCGACATGACACCGATCCCATCTCTAACTTTTAGGGACTTTGGCTCCAAACACAACACGTCACCGCTTTGACATTGAAAATGACAGATCACGCCCTTTAATTAGTTTTCTATTTAAAATCTACAAAAAACCGAATTTTTGCAAAAACCAACAAAATGTGAGTTAAAACCGACTAAATTTTTCGATTTTCATCCCTTATTCCGCAGATTTTCTACATTTAAATTCAACATTTTCGCGATGCTAATTCACCACCCCCAAAACAAAGGAAAAATCAATATTCGTTAAATGCGCACTTAATTACGAATATTTTTGCGTTAAAACAGCGAAAATGAGTCCATTGAGGTAAAATATGTCAAGGAAAAGTCATGTAATTTACTTTTCCGACATGACACCGGTCCCATCTCTAACCTTTAGGGACTTTGGCTCCAAACACGACACGTCACCGCTTTGACATTCAAAATGACAGATCACGTCCTTTAATTAGTTTTCTATTTAAAATCTACAAAAAACCGAATTTTTGCAAAAACCAACAAAATGTGAATTTTCATCCCTTATTCCACAGATTTTCTACATTTAAATGTAACATTTTCGCGATGATAATTCACCACCCCCAAAACAAAGGAAAAATCAATATTCGTTAAATGCGCAATTAATTACGAATATTTCTATGTTAAAACAGCGAAAATGAGTCTATTGAGGTAAGATATGTCAAGGAAAAGTCCTGTAATTTACTTTTCCGGCATGACACCGATCCCATCTCTAACCTTTAGGGACTTTGGCTGCAAAAACACGACACGTCACCACTTTGACATTCGAAATAACAGATCACGCCCTTTAGTTAGTTTTCTATTTAAAATCAACAAAAAACCGAATTTTTGCAAAAACCAAGAAAATGATGTGAGTTAAACCTGAGTAAATTTTTAAATTTTCATCCCTTATTCCACAGATTTTCTTCATTTAAATTTAACATTTTCGCGATGCTAATGTTCACCACCCCCAAAACAAAGGAAAAATCAATTTTCGTTAAATGCGCACTTAATTACGAATATTTCTGTGTCAAAACAGCGAAAATGAGTCCATTGAGGTAAAATATGTCAAGGAAAAGTCGTGTAATTTACTTTTCCGACATGACACCGATCCCATCTCTAACCTTTAGGGACTTTGCCTCCAAACACGACACGTCACCGCCTTGACATTCAAAATGACAGATCACGCCCTTTAATTAGTTTTCTATTTAAAATCTACAAAAAACCGAATTTTTGCTAAAACCAAGAAAATGTGAGTTAAAACTGACTAAATTCTTCAATTTTCATCCCTTATTCCACAGATTTTCTTCACTAAATTTAACATTTTCGCGATGCTAATTCACCACCCCCAAAACAAAGGAGGAAAAATCAATATTCGTTAAATGCGCACTTAATTACGAATATTTCTGTGTTAAAACAGCGAAAATGTGTCCAGTGGGGTAAAATATGTCAAGGAAAAGTCGGAATATTCGTAAATTGCCGGAAAATTTTGATTTTCTCAATCATTCAGATTTTGAGGTTAAGTCTGCACAATCAAGCGAAGACTCACTGGAAAATTTGTTAAGTGACTTAAGAGACTTAAGTACAGGCTCAAGTACGTTAAGTTGGGGTGGAGACTGTCAAAACGAGGCTTCGAAACAAATCCAGACGGAACTTGAATTAATGGATCAGGTGTTAAGGGGTGAAGCCCCAATACCCCCTCATTACGACTCTGAAGAATACCAGGAGTGGATTGATTTTTTTCCGAATTTATGGTAAGAACATTATTTTGTATTCTTTAGGGGTTGATAATTGTGTAAAAATCTGTACACCAAAATTTCCATAATTTCCAGAAAATGTGCAAAATCATGTAAAAATATCCAAACTTTCCAAAAAAATTTCAAAAATTTCCAAGATTCCTCAATATTCTTTTTTTTACAGTATTCTAAGGAAAATTTGTGATAATGGTTGGCTGTGGAAACAAAAGAATGGCAATCTGTCAAAAGAACGTCATTTGTCCGATGTAGGTTGGTACAGGACATGTCATCTGTCATTTTACCCTTGTCACTTTGACTTATTGTTTCCATGGCCTCCCGCAATCACATATTTTCTTAATAGCTCTGAGATTATCGTGCCATCATGGGTGGCTTTGATGGTTTGTTTTGACACTTTAAGTGTCAAATTCTTTTGTTTTTAAAGCTATTTTTGGCGATTTTCAGCAGTCTTCTTACAATCACGATTTAATGTAGATACAAATTTGCTTTGTGGTTAACCCCTCTATTACAACAAAAGGACTTTGTGATTTTGTTGTACAGTTCCTTGAAATGTCGATTTTGGTTTTTTTTATTTAATTTTAATTTTTTTTTATTTTCTAGCCAGTTTTTGACGGTTTTCTGGCACCTCCCAACAGTTTTTAACAATTTTGATGATTTTTTAGCGATTTTGGCGAATTTTTTGATGCTTTTAGCAATTTTTGATGTTTTTTTCAGTTTTATTTTCTTTGAAATTACTCAATTTGTCAATTTTTTAATTAGAGAGGTTTTACCGAGCAATTTTGGTGTTGAATTTTTTAAATTTTGGATATTTTCGGTCAACTTTGACGAATTTTGGAGTCTCATGTCTACTTTGGCTAATTTTAGCAATTTTTATCGATTTTAGCGTTTTTCTAACGATTTTGATGCACAGAGTTTTAGTAATTTTTTGTTAGTGTTGTCAATTTTTAGAAATTTTGGAAAATTTTTAACCAAATTTTAAGTATATTTTTTTGCAATTTTGGGGACTTCAACAAATTTGACAAATTATTGCCTTTTGCTTCAACCTTGCTCAACGGCAATTTTGATGTAGCTAGAGTTTTGTGTAATTTTGGCCATTTTTGACCAATTTTTGGCAATTTTTGCGATTTGTTGTCAATTTTTAGTGAATTTTTTGTTTTTGTTTTCAGTTTTTGTGTAATTTTGGCCATTTTTGACCAATTTTTGCTATTTGTTGTCAATTTTTAGTGTTATCACAACATAACCTCACATTCTTGTATTGTAAACCATATTTTGTGACATTTTTATTTTTAGCGTTCTCGGCCATCGTGACCCACCCCATCGAAGCACAACCCCCGTAAACAATACCGAAGATTCCGTCCCTGAACTAGCAAAAAAAATAATAAAAAAATCAAACTCTGACCAAATAATATACAACGAAATTTTAAACGTTAAGAAGGAGCCTTTGATTCGCCGGCAGCAATCCTCAAGGTCATTGATATCCTCACATTTTTCATCATCAAAATGGTTGAAAGATGACGAGGGGGATTATAATCCCCTGCCCTTTTTGGTAGGGAATTTCCACGTGCGAAACCACGTGGATCGTCATCATGTGCCGCTCAAGGGAATACTGAAGAATACTAAAGTATTGTTGCCTCCGATTGAAAAGAATTGTTTTCGGTCGGTGTCTGCGACACCGCGGAGGGGTGGTAAAACTTTTTCGGCGCAGTCGGTTGGTCGACTGCAGAAGGAAGCGCCAAATTTTTTGGGGGTGAATGGGGTGGCACAGAGGAAGGGGAGGGGGAAAGTCGACCGACTATTAAAGTGATTTTGTGTTATTTATTTTTTGTTAAAACATAAATATATAATTAATTTTGTTGTGTTGTTTTAATCAAGCGATGTAGGTTCAACAGATTTAGATGTAAATCTGGCAACCATGGCTTATCAGTCGATGTTACAGAAATCTGTAACGAGAATTCGCATTTTTCCTTATTTTTCGGTTTAATTCTCATCGATTTAATTGAAAGCAATGTCAATTTATAGTCATTTTTCTGCAAACACTGTTAAAAACAGTTGTTTTAACGTTTATTGACAAATTGTGTTCCCCAAACGGACCCAATCCGTAAACTGAAACATGTGGAAAGGTCCCTTTGAGGAGCCGCATAACCTCAAAAATTTTATTCCTTACAGAACTCTGCTTGGTTGGTTTCGCTACTGAAATATGCAAAGGGGGATAACTACCCCTAAATGTGGGGGTAGAGGTTTGAAATTTCAGCAACAGGTAAAGGATATCCCTGTTACATAACTAGCATACTTAATTTGTAACATGTTACATCAGTATCTACGGAAATGTTACATATATTGCATCTGTCTAAGGATTTGTGCCTTCAGTAAGTAACGAATGTAACAAACGTTAATTAGTTACATACATGTTATGTAACAGTTTCATTATACGTTAATTGTTCGTTACATAGCAATGAAATAACATTACAATGACTATTATTACTAAAAAAAAATTACTAAATTCCAGTTAAAGTCACTAACTTATATGGCGCCAAATTTAAAGGTCCTGTAAGCGTGACGTCATGACGCCATGTATGGCCGTATGCGCAGTCATTTTTTGACCGCTGACAGAATTTACTTGAATGTCTACTGTCAGTTATGTCATTTATCATCATTGTAGGTTAAAATAGCACGTGGTAAACGTGAAAGGTTCCAGATTCTGTTGACATTATTGACAAATGACGCATAAATGCACTAGAAATGACACTAGATCAACGCATGCGTATCATACGGGGCCAAGCGCAATAAACCCCCACCAGTGCCTTAAAGGACCTATAACAGTGTTACCGTGTCATTTCGTTACATTTATGTTTCTATATTATCAGAAATTTGTACATGAAAATGCTGTGTAACATATTCATAACTCTTATAAAACATTTTGTTTGCTGGGAGGGAACTACCCCTAAATGTGGGGGTAGAGGGTTGAAGTTTTCATAAATTACAGAGGGGTTAACCGCTTAGCGATCTTGGTGTACATTTCTCCGGAATTTTGTGAATGTTCTGTCTACTTTGGCGATTTTTAGCAATTTTGGCAATTTTTTAAATCGAATTTTTTGCAGATTTCTTAACGAAGTTAGTCGCAAGTTTTCTAGAATTTCGTCATTTTTCTATTTTTAGCGATTTTCTTAATCAAATTTGAAATACTTCGTCATTTTTGTCAGTTTTTAGCATTGTGATGGTTAATCGCTCTGTATTTTCAGCATATTTTTAGCAATTTTGCATCTTTAGCGATTTTGGTGCACAGTTCTCTTGAATTTTGGGAGTTTTATTGCAATTTTAGACATTTTTAGAGTTTCTAGCAAATTTTCACGGTTTCTTTCATCGAATTTTAGCGAGTTTTACCATTTTGGCGATTTTTTAAATCAAATTTGGAATTTCTCCGTTAATTTTGTCGATTTTCATTTTTGTGGCGCTTTTTGTTAACTTTTGTCAATTTTCGCGGCTTAGTGTACACAAACTAGCGTAGTGGTTAATCTCTCGTCACTGAAATACCATAATTTTAAGAACTTGTTACCATAATCCTCAAATTTAGATCTGGCAACCCTGCGTCGCTTCTTTTAGTCCAGTCGGTATTACAGAGATCTATATCCAGAATTGAAACTTCCTAATTTTTTGGTTTAATTATCAACAATCCAACGAATTCGCAAACGAACATTTGCACCAGAGGAAAAAACACTTTGATAAAAGGTAAATTCAACCCCCAAACAATGTTTTACACCCTTAATTTTTTTTAGGTTATGTTTGCCTGTCTTCACTGAAAATGTCTTCAACCCCTATCGAAACCTCTACTGGATTATTCTAAGTACCTTGTTTATCAATGGAGGTTTATGTTCATACAGCGAATTTTTCCTTAAATATCGAATAAATTTTCACTTTTTTAAAACACAGTGGCGACATCTAGTAGGAGCTGTTGCAATATGTACTACTGTCACTTCTTTTAGTCCAGTCGGTATTACAGAGATCTATATCCAGAATTGAAACTTCCTAATTTTTTGGTGTAATTATCAACAATCCAATCAATTCGCAAATGAACATTTGCACCAGAAGAAAAAACACTTTGATTAAAGGTAAATTCAACCCCCAAACAATGTTTTACCCCCTCAATTTTTTTTAGGTTATGTTTGCCTGTCTTCACTCAAAATGTCTTCAACCCCTATCGAAACCTCAATAATCAACAAGCTCCAGCAACTAAAACCCTCACATTTACAAGTAATCAACGAATCTTTCATGCACAATGTGCCCAAGGGCTCAGAAACCCACTTTAAAGTAGTCATAATCTCGGAGACTTTTGCAGAACAACCCCTAATCAAAAGACATCGAATAGTGAACGAAATTTTGAAAGAAGAGCTTCAAATAGGGGTGCACGCCCTGTCAATCGTGGCTAAAACCCCCGAGCAATGGATAAGGGATGAAAAAATTGAACCCAGCCCAAACTGTAGAGGTGGGTTTGGTAAATGATTGTTTTATTAATTAATTAATGTAAATTACACGATAAAAAAATAAAGACTACAACTACTGTCACAAGACGAAGCTGTCCAATCGTAGCTTTCCCTCGTTCTCGGTGAGATAAATGACATCGGCTAGGGTCTGTTCGCAGATTGCTTCCTCGGCTTTCTGATGCATCTGAAAAAATATAATTTTGAATGATAACAAATAAAATAAAACGTTTTGGTTGTATCGTCGTAGGTGGCTTTGATGCTTTGACGTTTTGCTGGTACAGCTGTCAATCGTTTTGCTTTAAAGCCGCCTACGATGAACAATTATTTGTAATAACCCCAAGGCGGCTTTGGAAAACAGATTTGACACTAATGACATTAGGGACTATAAATTTAGTCAACGGACTATTCCATGGCCAACTCTTTTTTACCTACACTTGATTCAACGTCAGTTATGGGCATGCGCGAGCCATTTAGACAGCAGAGGTGCGTTCAGAAACGTAGCTCTTGGTAACCGTTGAGTAAATTAGAAAAGGATAGAAGATATCCTCTCTAAAGTTAAAACGAAGACAGAAAAGGCTCAAGATGATTTTCTGAACGGGGTCCAGTAGGCCATGGAAAAAAACGCATGCGCACTGGTTTGACACTGGAGAAACGTCATCTGTCAAATTTTGCCTGCAGTCGGAACCCGTTCTACAGGATGAGTCTAAAGTACACCACATCCTTTGGTGCAAAATTTTTTAGGTTAATTGTGATTCCTCTTGAAGTTTAGACATTATCCAGAAATCGGATCCCTGTTATACAGGGGTGGTCCTAATGTTATTTGTCCTTGAAGTTTTTTATGATTTTAAATGTTGGTAATTTGTCTAAGCGGTATTATTCGTCGATCAATTCTAAAGCTTTTTTGGCTCTTAAATTTTTTTGAAAAAACTCACCATTTACCAGCAAAATTGAAAAAACCGCAAAACGACAATCGCAGATTTTTCTTTAAATGGGCAATTTTCAGACTTTTCGTGATAACTCGGGAGATAGGTACTAATGGCGAGCATCGAAAAATTACCCACCCTGTATATGCTCAATTCCCGAAAGCTATATTTGAAAATGAAGATCAAGTTTTGGTTCTTGAAAAAGAGGCTGTAAGGATCATAAAAGGGGTACCTACATTCTGAAATTAATATGGAAGGCCCTAGGGAAAAAATATTGAAGAAAAGGGAAAAAAGAAGGTAAAAATTATGAGAAAAAAAGAGAAAAAGGAGGAATAAGAAATATGTGATTGCTGATACTGAATCTGAAAGTGGCGATTCTTATTCTGCGCATGACAGTGACGAAGTCGACTGGTATAGCAGAAGCCGAGGGGTAGATCGCGACTTAAATTTTGTACACTACTGTTCCGTATCAGCAAGTATTACCCAGTATTACCTCGGTATTACCCAGTATTACCCTGTATTACCAAGTATTACCCAGTATTACCAAGTATTATCCAGTATTACCCAGTGTTATCCAGTATTACCCAGTATTACCAAGTATTATCCAGTATTACCTCGGTATTACCCAGTATTACCCTATATTACCAAGTATTACCCAGTATTATCCAGTATTACCTCGGTATTACCTCGGTATTACCCAGTATTACCAAGTGTTATCCAGTATTACCCAGTGTTATCCAGTATTACCCAGTGTTACCAAGTATTATCCAGTATTACCCAGTATTACCTCGGTATTACCCAGTATTACCAAGTATTATCCTGCATTACTCAGTATTACCAATTATTACCCAGTATTACCAAGTATTATCCAGTATTACCCAGTATTACCTCGGTATTACCCAGTATTACCAGGTATTACCCAGTATTACCAAGTATTATCCAGTATTACCCAGTATTACCTCGGTATTACCCAGTATTACCCTGTATTACCCTGTATTACCCTGTATTACCAAGTATTACCCTGTATTACCAAGTATTACCTTGTATTACCAAGTATTACCCTGCATTACTCAGTATTACCAAGTATTACCCAGTATTACCATGTATTATCCAGTATTACCTCGGGATTACCTAGTATTACCTCGGTATTACCCAGTATTACCTCGGTATTACCCAGTATTACCTCGGTATTACCCAGTATTATCCAGTATTACCTCGGTATTACCCAGTATTATCCAGAATTACCCAGTATTACCTCGGTATTACCCACTATTACCCATGGCCTGTACACCAAATTACCTGCGCGGTTGGCCCCTCGGCAGAAGCTCGCCGGAAGGGCAGGATGAAAATCCGACAAATAGATTTGATATTAATGACTTTGTAATTTTTAAGTATTCGAATGGATTTTATCCATAAAACTTACTGAACTACAATCCCAGACCTATGATAAGACAATATTTAAGTGTGTTGAGGGTAAGAAACTGAAAGTTGGTGCGTGGAAGTACTCGAAGAATTTGGTCGAAGTACTCGAAGTACTTGGTCGAAGTACTCGAAGTACTCGAAGTATTTGCTCAAAGTACTCGAAGTATTTGATCAAAGTACTCGAAGTACTTGTCGAAGTGCTCGAAGTATTTGAAAATACTCGAAGTACTTGTCGAAGTATTTGATCAAAGTACTCGAAGTACTTGTCGAAGTACTCTAAGTATTTGATCAAAGTACTCGAAGTACTTGTCGAAGTACTCTAAGTATTTGATCAAAGTACTCGAAGTACTCGAAGTATCTGATCAAAGTACTCGAAGTACTTGTCGAAGTACTCGAAGTACTTGTCGAAGTACTCGAAGTACTTGTCAAAGTACTCGAAGTACTTGAAGTCCATATCAAAGTACTTCGAATAAACTCGAAGTAGGTGTACACATTTTAGTGAGTGAACCGCCCCTCAAGCAATTCTGTCTTAGATACCAAAAAGAGTTAATGTAGGGGTGGGTAAACCTATAATTAATAGGTAAAGCATAGGTTTTATAAAGTACTATTTAACGTGACATTAATGTACTTGTCGAAGTACTCGAAGTATTTGTCGAAGTACTGAAAGTACTTGTCGAAGTACTCGTGGAAGTACTCGAAGTACTTGGTCGAAGTATTCGAAGTACTTGTCGAAGTACTCGAAGTACTTGTCAAAGTACTCGAAGTATTTGATCAAAGTACTCGAAGTACTCGAAGTATTTGATCAAAATACTCGAAGTCCATATCAAAGTACTTCGAATAAACTCGAAGTAGGTCACATTTTAGTGAGTGAACTGCCCCTCGAGCAATTCTGTCTTAGGTACCAAAAAGGGTTAATGTAGGTGTGAGTAAACCTATAATTAATAGGTAAAGCATAGGTATAAAGTACTATTTAACGTGACGTTAATGTACTTGTCGAAGTACGCGAAGTACTTGTGGAAGTACTCGAAGTACTTGTCGAAGTATTTGTGGACGTACTCGAAGTACTTGTCGAAGTATTTGTGGAAGTACTCGAAGTACTTGTCGAAGTACTCGAAGTATTTGATCAAAGTACTCGAAGTACTCGAAGTCCATATCAAAGTACTTCGAATAAACTCGAAGTAGGTGTACACATTTTAGTGAGTGAACCGCCCCTCGAGCAATTCTGTCTTAGGTACCAAAAAGGGTTAATGTAGGTGTGGGTAAACCTATAATTAATTACCCCGGTCATCTCAGCTCTGTTTTAGGTTCACCAATTCCCTTCTTCACGCTCTTTATTTATCGATTTATCGAATTCTTTCTTACAGGTTATGTTCTTCTTTGACAGGTGACATGTCACGTCTAAAGCTCCCTTAGCGGTTTTTTAGCGCTTGCCGAGATCGACGGTCGGATTGAGACCTGTGTCGCGCTCCTTTCTTTGCTATGGCATAGACAGAGACGGGTACAGTTGCGCTGAACCTGAACGTCTCCGTCTGGTCGGCGCGCAGAAGCTGCTTTTGACTTTAGTGTGACTTTAACCTTTTCCCACCACCCACCAAATTTCCCCAAACTCTCGCGCCTTTCTTCATAGTTTGAGCGTCTTTCGATCGATTTACAGTGCGACCCAAAAGCTGTTATTTTTCTTTGACCCAAACGTTTTTTCATTTTCCAGGCAACTGTTTTGTATTTTGTGTTAATTTCTTTTATAGCTGAAGATGGAGTAACACTCCGAAACGCGTCCTAAACAGTAAGTAAAAATTTTGTGGAACGAGACTGTGAAACTACCTTGTGTAATCAAACATCAGTTCCTCTTTGAAAAATGGACCAAGCTTTCAACCAACTATAATTAATAGGTAAAGCATAGGTATAAAGTACTATTTAACGTGACGCTAATGTACTTGTCGAAGTACTCGAAGTACTTGTCGAAATACTCGAAGTATTTGGTCGAAGTACTCGAAGTACCTGTCGAAGTACTCGAAATACTTGTGGAAGTTGGTCGAAGTACTCGAAGTACTCGTCGAAGTACTCGAAGTACTTGTCGAAGTATTTGTGGAAGTACTCGAAGTACTCGGCCGAAGTACTCGAATACTCGTATTACTATTAAAAATTTGTATTGACTTTTTGATTTACCCTTTGAATGGGTATAAAACATTTTCGGACATAATGTCGGACATAAATTTTTGACCGTTTGCATTAGCAGCAACAGTCAGTGTCCGACAGAAATGTCACGACATAAATTCCAGGTGTAAACGTACCTTTAGTCCTGTGCCGCCGGCCCCATCGAGTGCTCTCCGTCTCGGATCTCTCTCTCGCACGCGCGAACGTTACGCGGCCCAACACTGATCTAAAGTCCCGTCGCTTATTAACGAACGCTGGGGCTGTGTGTCTCAGGCTTTTTTCTGTTGCTTTGTAAACGGGATTTCACATCTGTCAAAACACACTGTCCGTGTCGACATACAGTGGTTGAAGGGGATGTTTGTTGTTAATTATTGTCCGTGACAGGAATTTTGACAGAACTGAAATCCCGTTTACCAAGCAACAGAAAAAAAGCCTGAGACACACAGCCCCCGCGTTCGTTAATATGCGACGGGACTTTATAAACAGTGACTTTTCTTCACGACCTTGAAATATCGTAAGGTTACTTGATTTCTCTCTTTGGAGAGGTACGGCGTCAACGGAAAGTGTGACTTCCTTTTCTAACACACACGATGTGAGAGAGAAAGAGCTACGTTTGTTATTATATTATTATTATGCAATCCCTTAAAATATCGTCTATAGAGCAATCCACAAAGTTTTCAATTTTATTCAAATCAGTTGATAATTGTTGAAAATAACACCTTTCGTGACTTTTGTATTTATTTAAAAAGGTTACAGGGGGTGAATATCCCAAAAAATTCCGTCCCGAAATAACGGAAACATTTTGTGTCATTCATTACAAAAACTTAAATTTTTTCAAATCATCAAACTTACCCCTTTAACGCAGTAATCGACCGGGGGTGGGTGCTTGAAATTCGGGCCAAAGTTAACGGAAACCGTGGCAGATTTATGAATCGACACCGTGGGATAATATGAACCGTGAAAAACGTTCTCGAAAGCCACCCCCTGGCATTCGCCGTTTTTGAAAAACAGAACTTTGCTGCCGGGAAGGGTGGCGAGAGATTTCAGGCGTTCTGCGACGTTGTCCTTGTCTTCGTAATAGAGGTGGCTCTTGAATTTCACGAGGGGCTGCAAAAAATTACCTTTTATTAAGGGATGAGAGGCATGAAACTACTTTTTTTTTGCATATTTACAATGAAAGTCGTCTTTTTTTAACGAAAAAATCGTAATGAAAGTATCACTTTTTTTTAACGATCTTAACATAAAGTAAGGTCGAATCTAGAACAGTCAAGAATAATGTTGAAATCTGGCAACGTCGCGCTCGTTTTCTGTCACGATAGCTGTCAGAGTAAATAGTTTAGTGTTGTTATGAAATTTTAACGGCATCCATGGCTTGTAAGTAAAACAACTGATACTCAACAATAATTGTAACGATTACAATAACTCGACCGATTTGGATGAACACGAACTTAAATTAAAGCTAACGAATCAAGCCTTCGAACTGTATAATAATAATAATAATATTTAATCATGTTAACAACTGTATATGGTCTTAATTAACAACTAATCGCTATATAAGACTCATACAGCCTTGAACTTTGCAAAAATAAATGATAAAAATGATTGACTAGTTCCAAAAAAAATGACCCAAAAAATGACCTCGGTAAATAAGAAAAAGACAATGGCTGGTATGAATAAACGGTAACCGAGCATTTGCTACTAGCTCTATCCCTATCTTATGCAAGAAACACTTGTATTTCTATCCTTTGTTACCGCGAGTTTAAGCATCTTGTAACTCTTTATTCATTCCGCTCAATGGCTGGAATGAATAAAGCGTTGCAAGATGCTCATACTTGCATTAACAAAGGATGCAAATATAAGATTTTCGTGCGCGAGAAAAGGATAGAACGATGAGCAAAAGCTTTGTTACCGTTTATTCATGCCGGCTATTAAATGAAAGAAGACTAACATAAATGGCCGGTACGAATAAATGGTAACAAAGCTTTTGCTTATAGTTCTATCTTTGTCTCGCGCACGAAGAGCTTATATTTGCATCCTTTGTTAATGGGAGTGTGAGCATCTTGCAACACTTGGATGGTATGAATAAAGTGTTACAGGATGCTCATACTTGCATTAATAAAGGACACAAATACAACTTTCTAGTGCACGAGAGAAGGATAGAACTATAAGCAAACGCTTTGTTACCGCTTATTCATACCAAGTCATTTTTTTGTGTTTCGGGGTTGAAGGGGGTGAGTTTTAGGGGCGCAGTTTATTTGTTCGATTCAACTCTTTCAGTTGTAGGCACTCCAGGGGTTAAATTTCCTCCAAGTCTACTTTTCGTGGTTGGGGGTTGAAGGGGGCGAGTTTCAGGGGTGCAAAATTTCGAGTTTCAACCCCTAATTTGCACCCCTTTCTGTTTCATCTTGCAGAAAAAAACCATCTCATCAAATAATGTCAAAATATATATATTTGTGTTCAATTAGTTTCCTTGGGTAATAGGTGGTCCAAGGGCTACATTTCCTCTAAGTGAATTCTTTGTTTCAAGGTTGAAGGGGTTGACTTTTAGAGGTGTAATTTTTTTCTCTTCCTGTCGTAGGTGATCTAAGGGTCTAAGGACTAAATATATGCTCAAAACTTTTTCTGGGCCATTGATTAAAAGTTATCTAATTGCTTGAATTTCAAGCAATACTTACGTGAAATTTCGAATTTGAACCCCTAATTTGCACCCCTGTCTGTTATCTTGCAGAAAAAAAACCATCCCTTATCAAATAATGCCAAAATATATGTGGTTTCAGACCTCCATGTGCAAAATATTTGAGAAGTTTTCGTATTTTTGTGATTTTCAACCCCTAAATTTCATCCTCCAAAATTGACACCCCTCACCTTCAACAGACTTGTACGACAAAAACGCATATCAAGTTTCAGTAAAATATCTCCACTGGTTCTCGAGTTATTACAATTAATAATTTTTCAGTCCTGAAAAAACCTCGCATTCTCGCGCTTTTACTGCGAACGCTGCCTAAACGCTTGAAGATGAACTAAAATCGTATAAGGGAGAAATGTCGGCAATGAAAAAATCTACAAAAAAGTCCGCGACAGCATATAAATATCTGTTACGGATAGCCGACAATAAGCCACTGAAGCTATTTTCGTCAAAAATTAAAACACAAAAACGATCTCGGTGGACTACCCCTCGTAGATAGCAATATGCCGTCGCGGACTTTTTTGTAGATCTTTTCATAGCCGACAAGTTTATTAATGATTATCGGTTTTAAAAACTTTTCAAGTGTTCTTAATCTTTTTAGTGCCGGAGCAAAAAATGCGAGGCACTCTTGGTTTAGCATATTCGCTCGCTCGCTCCTCCAGCCTGTCAGTCGGATAACCTGAGAACGAAAGCAGATATCGAGCTGAAATTTTATACACGGGTGTATACCCGGAAAATCTCGGCGGGGATTGGGCCATATCGGGCCACAGGGGTGGGAGTTAGGAGTGAAAAACCGAAAATCTATTAATTGCAATAACTCGAGAACTAGTGGACGTATCTTTCTGAAACTTGGTATGCACGTTCGACCCTTAAGTCTGTTGAAGCTGAAGGGGTGCTAATTTTGGGGGATGAAATTTAGGGGATGAAAACCACAAAAAAGATGATAACTCCGCAAGGGTTGCACGCATCAGTCGGAAACTCAACGTACACACATATATCGGTGAAATCTTGCAGGGGATGCGTTTTTCGCAAAATCGAACAAATGGGGTGGATATTAGGGGTTGCAACTCGAAATTCCACTTAATAAGTTTTGGTCGAAATTGGCGTCATTCGATAGCTTTCCATTAATGATTCAAAGAAGGTGTCATTCATATTTTGAGAAAAACCACCCTTATAGGCGCTACAACCCCTAACATGCAGAAACATAAAAATACGAGAACTCAAAAACTACTCAACGTATCAAGTCAGAATTTGGTGTATGAATTTCCAGTGACATTGTAGGCGGATGGACAAATTTTAAATATGATCTAACAAGGGGGATGAAATTTAAGGGTTGAAACTTGAAATTTCTTCAAGTAAATGGTAGCCTAAAATTACGGGGTTCGATAGATTTCGTCAACTATTGAAAAAAGGTTTTATGAGTTTTCAACCTAAAACCAACCCCTAGGCCATTAACCACCCCTAACTTTTGCAAGCGGATAAATATATTTTATTTATTTTTTCTGAAAACTTATTGATTTATTAATATGAACACCGGAAAAATAAACTCACCCCTGTAAATCATGAAGGGGTGAAACCATGATGGGTTGAAAACATGAATGTATAAATCACCTTAATTTTGCAACGAATTGGGTTAGGGTGGTGAAATTGAAAACACAACTTCCTTTAGGGCATGTGGGGGTGGTGAAATAGGGGGTTGGAGTTTAGGGGTTGAAACGTCCATAAAGCCCTGTAATTCGACACAGAGAAGCAATATCTTCTGCAAAACTGTGACATCGTACACACTGCATCTTCGAGAAGGAAAGAGTGAATTTTAGGAGAAATTTATAGAAGGGGATGAAAGTTAGGGGTGGAAACTCGAATTTTTACTGAATAATGTAGGGTTGAAATTAATACCATTCGATAGCTTTCTATTGATGGTACAAAAAAGACCTTATTCATCATTCGCGAAAAACGACCCTTAAAGGCGGTACAACCCCTTAACTTGCCGAAACACAAAAATGCGAGAACTCAAAACCTGCTCAACGTATCAGGGCTGAATTTGATGTGGTAATTTACAGCGCGGATGGGCAGTTTACCTTTTACAATTTTTCAGTTTCCTTCGCAATAGGTAGGTATAAGCGCGTATTTTAACCCCCACAAAAGTTTTAATTGCATAATTTGGTTATTTTCATGTTTTATTTCGTAATTCTACTAAGTCACACTTAATTTTCATTCCTCTCGACTTTTCATCCCCTTTCACAATTTTTCAGCCCCGAGTGTTAATTTTTCAAAATTCGCCAAATTTTGTTTTAATTCCGGTAGTTCTTTTCATTTACTCATTCCTGTTCATTTTCGATGTTTAAATTTTGTAACAATTTTTTAACATTTCGCCATTTTGCCACATCTGTGCGTTTGCGGAGGCACTACTACTAGGTGCAGATTGATAAAATCTGCACCCGATTCGACCAGCCGCCCCTACATACACATTAACATGATAAACATCTACAGGGATACACATCGCACTGATGTACATCTTCTGTTGGCTTTTTAATAATCCTCTATCGACGTTTTCACTGTCCGCCATTTTGGAGCCCGTTCACATTTTAGGGTTATTCTACAATTAAATCACGAAGAAATGTTGAAAATACCATGGAGAGCTTTTGCAATAATTTCATTTCACGCAAAATATGGCCGCCATCTTGGGCCCTCGGCTACGCCTCAACTAAATAAATTACAGTTCCATCAAATAACTACTCGCTTTCGGATCCGCCTCAGATTTTACAGTTTGCTGTAAAATTAAATCCATGCGCAGAAAAGCTGAGTTCAGGTCTCACATGTTTTACTTACCGGCTATGGATGCTGTTATGATTATTTATTTGTTTTTTGCAAATCGAAAATTTAATTCTGATCTGGTGTAGGATGAAATAGTTATTTACGTAATTATAGTTATGAAAAGTCCTATATTGTTTGCCAAAACGAGCGATAGCGAGTTTTGCAACGTTACGTATCCCGTACAACATTTTACCTAATTGCGTAAAAATCCAATTTTTCAAAACGCAATTAGGTAAAAATTTTAATCGTTTAAACTTTTTTTCTCACTTATTATATTATATTTGTTCTGGTAAATTAAGTAAAAAAAAAAGTGCGATTCTCACCCTGTCCTTGTACGTGTTGGGCATCAATTTAGTTTTGTTGTTTTGGAGGAGGATTTTTTGGAATTATTGGAATATTCTTGGCATTATTGAAATTTTCATGGAATTATTGAAATTTTTTGGAATTATTGGAATTTTCATGGAATTATTGGAATTTTTTGGGATTATTGAAATTTTTTTGGAATTATTGGAATACAGCAAAAAAAAAATTTTCTTGGCATTATTGGAATGTTCATGGAATTATTGGAATTTTTTAGGATTATTGGAAATTTTTTGGAATAAAATAAAAAAAAATAAAAAAGTACGATTCTCACCCTGTCCTTGTACGTGTTGGGCCACATCAATTTCGTTTTGTTGTTTTGGGGGATGATTTTTTGGAATTATTGGAATATTCTTGGCATTATTGAAATTATCATGGAATTATTGGAATTTTTTGGAATTATTGAAATTTTTTGGAATTATTGGAATAAAGTAAAAAAAAAAAATTTTCTTGGCATTATTGGAATTTTCATGGAATTATTGGAATTTTTTGGGATTATTGGAAATTTTTTGGAATTATTGGAATAAAATAAAAAAAATAAAAAAAAATAAAAAAGTACGATTCTCACCCTGTCCTTGTACGTGTTGGGCCACATCAATTTCGTTTTGTTGTTTTGGGGGAGGATTTTTTGGAATTATTGGAATATTCTTGGCATTATTGAAATTTTCATGGAATTATTGGAATTTTTTGGAATTATTGGAATAAAGTAAAAAAAAAAAATTTTCTTAGCATTATTGGAATTTTCATGGAATTATTGGAATTTTTTGGGATTATTGAAAACTTTTTGAAATTATTGGAATAAAGTGAAAAAAAAAATTTTCTTGGCATTATTGGAATTTTCATGGAATTATTGGAATTTTTTGGGATTATTGAAATTTTTTTGGAATTATTTGAATAAAGTAAAAAAAAAAAAATTCTTGGCATTATTGGAATTTTCATGGAATTATTGGAATTTTTTGGAATTATTAGAAATTTTTTATAATTATTGGAAAAAAGTAAAAAAAAACAAAAAATTCTCACCCTTTCCTTGTACGATGTACGTGTTGGGGCATCAATTTAGTTTTGTTGTTTTGGGGAAGGATTTTTTGGAATTATTGGAATATTCTTGGCATTATTGGAATTTTTTGGAATTATTGGAATTTTTTTGGAATTTTTTGGAATTATTGGAATTTTTTGGGATTATTTTAAGCTTTTTTATAATTATTGGAATAAAGTAAAAAAAAAAAATTCTCACCCTGTCCTTGTACGTGTTGGGCACCAATTTCGTTTTATTATTTTGGGGGAGAATTATCAAAAATCCGAGGGTGTCCCCCTCGCCGTAACCGTGGCTGTAACGTTTCCCCGCCGATTCGTGAAATCTAGTGCCCTTTCTCGACCTCCACGAATATCCGAACTTATCGTAACCGAGGGGGGCCTGAAGATTGGCGT
Source organism: Pycnomerus fuliginosus (assembly GCA_963924575.1). Classification (NCBI taxonomy): domain Eukaryota; kingdom Metazoa; phylum Arthropoda; class Insecta; order Coleoptera; family Zopheridae; genus Pycnomerus; species Pycnomerus fuliginosus. The sequence goes on from OZ004624.1 coordinate 3,309,829, forward strand.
AATCCTGTCCCCACCCCATTCGAGTGGCTGCCCCCTCGGGCATTTCTTCAATTGTCGCCTCCCAATACCACGCCCCCTTTGTTACGGCGTGGGTGGCCCTTACCGTGGCGTAGCCCTTATCGCCGGTGGCGGCGAGCCTGTCTTCGGATATTTTCAGTTGGGGGGCCCTGTCGTGGAGGGCTAGGAGGACGGTGCCGGGGATGAGGGTGCGATAAAGCCACCCTGGGATGGGTTTTCCGGCCCAATCCGAGCTTTCGTCGAATTCCTGGAATTTTTTGGAATTATTGGAAATTTTTCGGAATTATTGGAATTTTTTGAAATTATTGGAAATTTTTTGGACTTATTGGAATTTTTTGGAATTATTGGAATATTTTTGAAATTATTGAAATTTTTTGAAATTATTGGAATTATTGGAATTTTTTGGAATTATTGGAATTTTTTGGAATTATTGGAATTTTTTTGAAATTATTGAAATTTTTTGAAATTATTGGAATTATTGGAATTTTCTTGGCATTATTGGAATTTTTTGGAATTATTGGAATTTTTTGGAATTATTGGAATTTTCATGGAATTATTGAATTTTTTTGGAATTATTGGAATTTTTTGGAATTATTGGAATATTCTTGGCATTATTGGAATTTTTTGGAACTATTGGAATTTTCATGGAATTATTGAACTTTTTTGGAATTATTGGAATTTTTTGGAATTATTGGAATTTTTTTGAAATTATTGCAATTTTTTGGAATTATTGAAATTTTTTGGAATTATTGGAATTTTCTTGTCATTATTGGAATTTTTTGGAATTATTGGAATTTTCTTGGCATTATTGGAATTTTTTGGAATTATTGGAATTTTTTTGAATTATTGGAAATTTTTTTGAATTATTGGGATTTTCTTGGCATTATTGGGATTATTTGAATTTTTTGGAATTATTGGAATTTTTTGGTATTATTAGAAATTTTTTGGAATTATTGGAATTTTCTTGGCATTATTGAAATTTTTTGAAATTATTGGAATTTTTTGGAATTATTGGAATTTTTTTGAAATTATTGCAATTTTTTGGAATTATTGAAATTTTTTGGAATTATTGGAATTTTCTTGTCATTATTGGAATTTTTTGGAATTATTGGAATTTTCTTGGCATTATTGGAATTTTTTGGAATTATTGGAATTTTTTTGAATTATTGGAAATTTTTTTGAATTATTGGGATTTTCTTGGCATTATTGGGATTATTTGAATTTTTTGGAATTATTGGAATTTTTTGGTATTATTAGAAATTTTTTGGAATTATTGGAATTTTCTTGGCATTATTGAAATTTTTTGAAATTATTGGAAATTTTTTGGAATTATTGGAATTTCCATGGAATTATTGGAATTTTCTTGGCATTTTGGAATTTATGGCATAAACCTTTTTAATTCTTTATGTAATAATCCTGAATTTGACATATTTCATCACAAAGATAATCCATCTATTAAAAAGAAATTATTCTCGTATTTTGAACTAGAATCTTAAGGGTTTCTTTTTTATGCCATTATGTTATTTGATATTATTTGATCGGATTTCTAATGCGATTCATTCAGCGCAGTCATCTAACTACCTTGTTACATTTTCTTTTCTTTTCTTACATTTCGGTTTTGTAAATTGTAATTTGTAAATTTTAAATTGTAAATCGTAATTTGTAAATTGTAATTTGTAAATTGTAATTTGTAAATTGTAATTTGTAAATTGTAATTTGTAAATTGTAATTTGTAAATTGTAATTTGTAAATTGTAATTTGTAAATTGTAATTTGTAAATTGTAATTTGTAAATTGTAATTTGTAAATTGTAATTTGTAAATTGTAATTTGTAAATTGTAATTTGTAAATTGTAATTTGTAAATTGTAATTTGTAAATTGTAATTTGTAAATTGTAATTTGTAAATTGTAATTTGTAAATTGTAATTTGTAAATTGTAATTTGTAAATTGTAATTTGTAAATTGTAATTTGTAAATTGTAATTTGTAAATTGTAATTTGTAAATTGTAATTTGTAAATTGTAATTTGTAAATTGTAATTTGTAAATTGTAATTTGTAAATTGTAATTTGTAAATTGTAATTTGTAAATTGTAATTTGTAAATTGTAATTTGTAAATTGTAATTTGTAATTTGTAAATTGTAATTTGTAAATTGTAATTTGTAAATTGTAATTTGTAAATTGTAATTTGTAAATTGTAATTTGTAAATTGTAATTTGTAAATTGTAATTTGTAAATTGTAATTTGTAAATTGTAATTTGTAAATTGTAATTTGTAAATTGTAATTTGTAAATTGTAATTTGTAAATTGTAATTTGTAAATTGTAATTTGTAAATTGTAATTTGTAAATTGTAATTTGTAAATTGTAATTTGTAAATTGTAATTTGTAAATTGTAATTTGTAAATTGTAATTTGTAAATTGTAATTTGTAAATTGTAATTTGTAAATTGTAATTTGTAAATTGTAATTTGTAAATTGTAATTTGTAAATTGTAATTTGTAAATTGTAATTTGTAAATTGTAATTTGTAAATTGTAATTTGTAAATTGTAATTTGTAAATTGTAATTTGTAAATTGTAATTTGTAAATTGTAATTTGTAAATTGTAATTTGTAAATTGTAATTTGTAAATTGTAATTTGTAAATTGTAATTTGTAAATTGTAAATTGTAATTTGTAAATTGTAAATTGTAATTTGTAAATTGTAATTTGTAAATTGTAATTTGTAAATTGTAATTTGTAAATTGTAATTTGTAAATTGTAATTTGTAAATTGTAATTTGTAAATTGTAATTTGTAAATTGTAATTTGTAAATTGTAATTTGTAAATTGTAATTTGTAAATTGTAATTTGTAAATTGTAATTTGTAATTTGTAAATTGTAATTTGTAAATTGTAATTTGTAAATTGTAAATTGTAATTTGTAATTTGTAAATTGTAATTTGTAAATTGTAATTTGTAAATTGTAATTTGTAAATTGTAATTTGTAAATTGTAAATTGTAATTTGTAAATTGTAATTTGTAAATTGTAATTTGTAAATTTAACCGTTTGAAACATTTGTATTTTTGTAAATTGTCCACTATAGGCCATAGGCCTGCTAGAAATAAATCTGTTTATTATTATTATTACTATTGGAATTTTCATGGAATTATCGGAATTTTTTTGGAATTATTAGAATTTTCTTGTCATATTGGAATTTTTTGGAATTATTGGAATTTTTGTGCGATTTTGTGCGCCATCTCGTGATCTGTGCACCTAAACTCATTTACGTCACGACACGTGTGAAATAGCCATAAAGTTAAAGTTTTAAACTGGAGAAAAGTTGCGCTTTTTTAAGTTAATTAAGAATCTGTAAAGAATTCCCCGATATCTCGATTCGTTCCAGAGTTATCGCGAAAAAACTGAAAATGGCGATTTTAAATAAAAATTTATATCTTTCTAACGATTGGTGGTATTCAAATGAAACTTGGAACTTTTAAATTTTTGACAGCTGTCAATTCAGTGGTATTGACAGAAATTTTCTACGCCGCAGTGGTCGCGAGTTACTGGTTTTGGAGGAAAAATTGTCTATATTAATTGGGCAAATACGTGTAAAATAGGCACGTTCGGCCTCTGTATCGCCTATACCATACAATTTACGAATTTCGTTTTTTTTAAGCGTACTTACAACCCCTTGAGGAGCCTATATGTTCGCGCGGGTGCAGTTTTTATAAGAAAATAGGTGACTTTCACATCCCCATCCCAAGTTGGCGATGACAGCTGTCATTTAGCTTCACAGGATAAACAAACACAACTCCTCAAGGGATTAATGCAATTTTGTGCCTATTTAGAAGGGTTTTTCTAAGATTGTAGCCGGATTTTAAGGGTTGAAAGTGCTCAGGATCATTCTTTGGCTCTTTCCAATAAGATTTATGGTAAGTGAATGTTATTTTTACCAGCAATAAATTGGCAAACATTTAGCACGTTGCGATACAGTCGACCAAAAGTTGAGTGATAAATAAGTTTTTTCAGGGAATATTTCAGTGACTACCAGGTATATAAGCGACAGAGAATAAAAGTGAAAGAAATTATAGCAGAGGCAAAAAAACTAACAAAATACCATTGAAACTATCAAAAGAGGAAAATCGGCAAAACACGACAAGATCAAAGAAGAAATATGGAATATCTCAAGAAATAGAAAGGTCAGCCATAGATTAACAAGGGGAATAAAGATCTTATACAACAGAAATTATGTCAGGAAAGATAATAGACAATCTGAAACGTTCAAAATAAACGATGGATTAAGGCAGGGGTGAGTGTTGAGCCCACTACTGTTCATTACAATAGTGGATGATATTATTAAAGCCATAGAACAACAAAAACAAAGTCCACATGGGCTAATAGCAACAAATTGGGGAAAACTGCCAAAGTCACCCGATTTTACGGTACTCGTTTTTTTTTTTGGATACCATAATTTCACTCCCAATACCATAATTTGAAAAGCGCGCTACCATAATATAATTGTGAAATTTCGATCTGGCAACCCTGTAGAATGGAGTATAGTTTATTTTGTGGGTTTCATTGCAATTTTAAACATTTTTTAAGTTTCTAGCGATTTCTAGCGAATTTGGTAATTGTTTAACGAATTAGCCGCAAATTTTAACCTAAAGTAATTTTTCTACTTTTAGCGATTTTCAGCATATTTTTAGCAATTTTGCGTTCTCTGAAATTTTGAGATTTCAATTGCAATTCTAAAGAACTTTTAAATCTTTTTTTTTATCTGCAAAGTAAGTTCTCTAAAACTTCATAGTTTTTCCGTTTTAGCGCTTTTTTTTTCGAATTTAGAATTTTTCCGACAGTTTCTGGCAATTTTTAGCAGCCTTTGGACGATTTTTGGCGTTTTTTATCGAATTTGTGATTTTTTTGGTGATTTTTTGCTCAATTTTCTGTCATTTTGATTAATGTTGGCGATTTCTCTTAAATCGAATTTGGATTTCTTCCGTCAATTTTTAACAATTTTTGTAAACCAGCGATTTTCAACATCTTTGTAGCAATTTTCGTTAGGCAACTTAACTTTTTGGCATTTTTTGACGAAGTTAGGCGCAAAGTTTTTGGGTAAGGTTTCCAAAATTTTGTAATTTTTCTACTTTTAGCGACTTTCTTGATAGAATTTGGGATTTTGTCGTTATTTTTAGCAATTTTTCGCTGTGGTTAACTAGCTCACTAACTCACAGCGATTTTGCTAAACAGTTCTCTGGAACTTTTGGGAGTTTCATCGCTATTTTACAGATTTTTGGAGCTTCTAGCAATTTTTTCTGTTTTTTTTTATATAATATAATTTATCAATTTCTTGCCGATTTTTTAACGAAGTTGGCCGCAGATTTTAGCGTAAAGTAAAAAAGATCGATTTTGGTAAACAGTTCTCTAAAATTTATGTAGTTTTATTGCAATTTTAAACAATTTTTACGTTTTTTTTTTGAAACCGAATTTGGCAATTTTTTGACGAAATTAGCGGTAGATTTTAGCCTAAAGTAAAAAAGATCGATTTTGGTAAACAGTTCTCTAAAATTTATGTAGTTTTATTGCAATTTTAAAGATTTTTGGAGTTTCAAACAATTTTAGCGTTTTTTTTTCTTAAATCGAATTTGGCAATTTTTTGACGAATTTAGCCGTAGATTTTAGCGTAAAGTAAAAAAGATCGATTTTGGTAAATAATTTTATGGAATTTTGGGAGCCTTATTGCAATTTTAGAAAAGATTTTTAGAGCTTCTAACAATTTTTGCGTTTTTTATCAAATTTGGCGATTTTTAACGAACTTAGCCCCAAAGTTCTCTAAAATTTCGTAATTTCCTATTTTTAGCGATTTCCATGGTCGTATTTGGGACTTTTCCGTCATTTTTTGCAATTTTTAACAGCTTTCGGACGATTTTTAACAATTTTGCGTTGTTATTAACGAAATTAGCCGCAAATTTTGTCGTAAAGTTCTGCAAAATTTCGTAATTTTTCTTCTTAAGCTATTTTCTTATTTGGAATTTAGAATTTTTGCGACAGTTTTGGCAATTTTTAACAGTTTTCGGACGATTTTTGGCAACTCTTAGCGATTTTCAGCATATTTTTAGCAATTTTACGTTCTCTGAAATTTTGAGATTTTAATCGCAATTCTAAAAAACTTTTAAATCTTTTTTTTTATCTGCAAAATAAGTTCTCTAAAACTTCGTAATTTTTCCAGTTTTACAGCTTTTTTTTCGAATTTAGAATTTTTTGGACAGTTTCTGGCAATTTTTAGCAGCTTTTGGACGATTTTTGGCGTTTTTTATCGAATTTGGCACTTTTTTGGTAAACACACTATTAATTCCAATATTTCCAAAAAATTCCAGCAATGATTCCATGAAAATTCCCATAATCCCATATTTTTGTACAATTAATTCCAAGTGCATAACCCCTCGGCTTTTCCCTAACATAATAACATAACCTCACATTCCTCTCATGACAACAAACGACAGCTGTCGGACAGAAATTTCTCATTTGTTTACAAGTACGGTTATCTAGTGCACATTGGACGGCCATTTGTAAACATAACATTCAAATGTTTTACCTGTCGATACGGAGCATGGGGATCCGGCTCAGCCAACAAATACCGGTACCCATCCTTATTAAACGGGTGATCCAACGGGTACCCATGGGCCGGTAACTTTGGTGCACCCAAATCCACACTTCGCCCCTTTTTCCCTGCACCCCCAACATCCCCCGGCAATTTTCTTTTGGCACTCCTGGATTTCACCCCTCCCGCCACTGGAACTGACATTACAAAATTACAAAAATAATTAAACAACTTATTTTTATTACAAAAATAATTAAATAACTTATTTTTATCTAATCTTATCACTTACAAGGTCTGTGGGTAATCACTTTAATTCTAGCCATTTTTGTTTGTTGACATTTTGAAACAAATGAATGTGTGTCACTTGATTTGTTTATACTTTGAAACAAATGAATAAGAAATGTCACAAATGACAGTCACTTGATTTCACTCACCATGCTGGATGCCCATGTCCGTGACCTTGAGAGTGCCCCCTTTGATCATCGCCTCGTAATTGGGTCGAATCTGCATCAAATCGGAATTGACCAACCCGTACATCTGCCCGTCGGTTAGACTCTCCTCGAAAATAAAATAAATGTGGATGTCCTTGATCAAAGCTTTGTGTACAGTCGCGTGCCACGATTGTGTCACCCGTCGTGACGTCGTGGTCAAAGCCTCCCAATGGTACTCTATGTAAGGCACAATTTCCCTCTCCTTACTAAACATAACCCTATTCGAGCCGTCTTTTAAACTCGATTGTTGTAAATTCGCGATTGCCGTGATGCACATTTGGGTTATTTCTTTAAAAAAATCGTTAATTAATTAATAATTAAGTAATTACTTACGAGCTTGACTTTTTTTGAACGTCTCCAATCCAGTTGGCGAGCAATTTTTGCAAAGAAAAACGTAATTCGAGAGAAATGGTACCAGTTTGCCCAACTGGTACCCGATGCACGATTCGTGGAACCATCTCGAGCAATTCGCACAAAGCAACTCGACAATATTCAAATTCCTCTCTTTCCCGCTAAAAAAACAGTTGAATAATCATCGTCACTTGATTTTTTTACCAGTAACAGGAGCCAGGTTGATCGGTTTTGTTTTTATCGCCGTCGTTTGTTTTTGAGGTGGTTGCTATGTTTGTGGCGTCTTCTTGGGAAGCTGGCGTTGGAGGCGTTGTATCGCCGTTTTTATTGGACCTGGAAATGAGGGTTAAATCGTGGAAGGGTTGATTTTGTAATTATTACTGAATATCGGAGTCTTCGGTCATTTCGGGGGTGGTTTCCATGGGGTGGAAAGACGATTGGGGTGAATGACGTTTGAGGTTAGGGTAAACGTCATTGATTAACGTCAAACTCAAAAACAGGGTTGCCACGTTGCTAGATCTAAATTTAATTGCATTTTGAGCGTTTTATTGCAATGTCAAATGTCAAGATTGTTCGAAATCTATCAATCGTTATGATAATTTTTTCAAAAAAAAAGGATGGACAGACCTATTGTAGGAACTGGACCTGTAGACGCGGATGCAACTGGCAGTACAAGGCGTTGTCTGGAGTGTTGCAGACATCTGAATGTTTGCGTGGGGATGTTTATTAATGAGAAGTGTATCCCTGCTGACATTTGTCATCGTATATGCCATTCTTTAATTTCTAATCCTCATACCCTTTGATTTTTCAACCCCCAGCAGAATGCGGTACTCTTGTCTTTGGTTATTCGCTCGCTCGCTCGTCTAGTCTGTCTGTCGGATAACTTGAGAAAGGATTGAGGTGTGCACTTGTGTTTCCCTAAATACTCGGCGGTGATTGCCTTTGGGCCATATCGGACCGAGGGGGTTGGGGTTAGGAGTGAAAAACCGAAAAATTATTAATTGCAATAACTCGAAAACTATTGGAGGTATCTTGCTGAAACTTGGTATGCACGTTCAACCCTCAAGTCTGTTGAAGGTGAAGGGATGTTAATTTCGGGGGATGAAAACCACAAAAAATGCACAAAAAAACGTAATTCGACAAAAATAGGAATACATTTAATTGCATTTTGAGCGTTTTATTACAAAAACATGTATCTGATGTCAAAATTATTCGAAATCTATAAATTGTTGCGATAATTTTTCCAAAAAAAAAAGGATGGACAGACATATAGGTGCTTTAAGGCACTGGTGGGGGTTTATTGCGCTTGGCCCCGTATGATGCGCGTGCGTTGATCTTGTGTCATTTCTAGTGCATTTATACGTCATCTGTCACTACTGTCAACAGAATCTGGGACCTTTCACGTTTACCACGTGCTATTTTAACCTACAATGATGATAAATGACACATAACTGACAGTAGACATTCATGTAAATTCTGTCAGCGGTCAAAAAATGACTGCGCATACTGCCATACATGGCGTCATGACGTCACGCTTACACCTATTGTAGGAACTGGAACTGTAGACGCGGATGCAACTTGCAGTACAAGGCGTTGTATGGAGTGTTGCAGACATCTGAGTGTTTGGGGCAAGATGTTTATTAATGAGATGTGCATCCCTTTTGATATTTGTCATCGTATATGCCATTCTTTAATTTTTAATCCCCATACCCCCAGCAGAATGCGGCACTCTTGTCTTTGATTATTCGCTCGCTCGCTCGTCTAGTCTGTCCGTCGGATAACTTGAGAAAGGATTGAGATAAGGAGCTGAAACTTGGTGTGCAGTTGTGTTTCCCTAAATACTCGGCGGGGGTTGCTTTTGGGCCATATCGGACCAAGGGGGTGGGAGTTAGGGGTGAAAAACCGAAAAATTTTGAAATGCAATAACTCGAGCACTAGTGGAAGTATCTTGCTGAAACTTGGTATGCACGTTCAACCCTCAAGTCTGTTGAAAGTGAAGGGGTGCTAATTTCGGGGGATGAAACTTAGGGGATGAAAACCACAAAAAATGCACAAAAAAACGTAATTCGACAAAAATAGGAATAAATTTAATTGCATTTTGAGCGTTTTATTACAAAAACATGTATCTGATGTCAAAATTGTTGGAAACCTATAAATCGTTACAATAATTTTTTCAAAAAAAGGATCGATAGGCCTATTATAGGAACTGGAACTGTGGACGGAGATGCAACTTGCAGTACAAGGCGTTGTATGGAGTGTTGCAGACATCTGAGTGTTTGGGGTTGGATGTTTATTAATGAGATGTGCATCCCTGTCGATATTTGTCATCGTATAGGTCGTTTAAGGCACTGGTGGGGGTTTATTGCGCTTGGCCCCGTATGATACGCATGCGTTGATCTTGTGTCATTTCTAGTGCATTTATACGTCATCTGTCAGTACTGTCAACAGAATCTGGGACCTTTCACGTTTACCACGTGCTATTTTAACCTACAATGATGATAAATGACACATAACTGACAGTAGACATTCAAGTAAATTCTGTCGGCGGTCAAAAAATGACTGCGCATACGGCCATACATGGCGTCATTACGTCACGCTTACAGGACCTATATACCATTCTTCAGTTTATAATCCTCAAACCCCCGGCAGAATGCGGTACTCTTGTCTTTGATTATTCGCTCGCTCGCTCGTCTAGTCTGTCTGTCGGATAACTTGAGAAAGGATTGAGATAACGAGCTGAAACTTGGTGTGCAGTTGTGTTTCCCTAAATACTCGGCGGTGATTACTTTTGGGCTATATCGGACCAAGGGGGTGGGATCTAGGGGTGAAAAACCGAAAAATTATTAATTGCAATAACTCGAGAACTATTGGAGGAATCTTGCTGAAACTTGGTATGCACGTTCAACCCCCAAGTCTGTTGAAGTTGTAGGGGTGTTAATTTCGGGGGATGAAATTTAGGGGATGAAAACCTTGTGGCGTCTTCTTGGGAAGTTGGCGTTGAAGGCGTTGTATCGCCGTTTTTATTGGACCTGGAAATGAGGGTTAAATCGTGTAAGGGTTGATTTTGTAATTATTACTGAATATCGGTGTCCTCGGTCATTTCGGGGGTTGTTTCCATCGAGTGGGAAAACGATTGGGGTGAATGACGTTTGAGGTTAGGGTAAACGTCATTGATTAACGTCAAACTCAAAAACAGGGTTGCCACGTTGCTAGATCTAAATTTAATTGCATTTTGAGCGTTTTATTGCAATGTCAAATGTCAAGATTGTTCGAAATCTATCAATCGTTATGATAATTTTTTCAAAAAAAGGATCGATAGTCCTATTATAGGAACTGCAACTGTAGACGGGTATGCAACTTGCAGTACAAGGCGTTGTATGTAGTGTTGCCGACATCTGAGTGTTTGGGGGAGGATGTTTATTAATGAGAAGTGTATCCCTGTTGATATTTGTCATCGTATATGCCATTCTTTGTGTATATGACTTAAATTTTCTCGTAAACAGTATTTTTAGCCACAAACTGTGACGGTTTTTAGGCAGATATTTTAATTTTTACATGCTCCCGCATGTTAGGGGTTGTAGCGCCATTAAGGGTGTTTTTTCGCAAAATATGAATAACATCTTTTTTGAATCATTAACAGTAAGCTACCGAATAACGCCAATTTCGACCAATACTTATTTATTAAGCACCAATTTTAATTTTTTTAACATAGTTGTCAGATCGGTATGGCCTTGAAATTGATATCAAGGCTTTTTCAGGCTCCATCTAGTATGTGGTTTTTTCTAAATAAGCACGTAAAATTCTAAATACTTAAGCACGCAAGTTATCATTCCAGAAAAAAAAACATTGCAAAAATTAACTTGCAGAATGTCTTTTAAAATGAGACCTCAGGCATGGCTGGTAAGAACTAAGAGAAATTCACTTAAAATAACTGCAAAAATCAACCCCCAACACCCCAACCCCCAACCTGCAAATAGGCAAAAACCCTGTCGTTAGCAATTAATACAGTTTGACCGTTTGTTTGCCTGACCCGAGTTGTCTTAAGTAGGAAAGGGATGCAGGTAAATGGGGTAGGTAAATTCATGAAATCAGTTTCTCAAAGAACCGCCGCAAATTTTTGAAGGTGGTTCTAACAGAAATTTTGCGAAATAAGCATAAATATGCGATTTTTCTCCAAATAAGCGAAAATGACTAAATTTGACGTTCTTTGGAGCTCATTTTTAAAAACAATTTTTGCGGCTGCCAAAAGCGAACAATATATCTTCTAAAATTTCATCCAAGATATAAAATAATAAGTTGTATCAAGACAGTAGTAGGTCAGACTCTGGTAATATGAAGATTTGCAGATTGTTTCAATGTGATTTATATGCCCCAAATGTGCGCGTCCGACCAATTTCTGAAAAACAGTTGGCAACACTGCAATTTTTAAAAATTGATACTGATGAGAACATCTTAAGGCTTTGAGTAGCATGTGGTCAAAAATGTAAGTGTCTGTCACGCCAATAAGAGCAGTTCATGAAAACCGATAGGGTGCTTTAGCCTTTTAAGCACACCCCCTTCAACCCCTTCGGATAATAATTGAAGGGAAAAAATTGATACTTAGATACAACCAGAGGATACTAATTTTACACAAAAAAAATCATCACCTACTGATACACCCTCACTTCGGCACTACCACTAGGTGCAGATTACATCTGCACCCAAAACCACCAAGTCCAACTCGATATATGAATCATTCCCGGTGAATAAACATCTACTGGGATGCACATCGCATTGATACACATCTTCCGTTGGGTTTTTTAAGTAGTGAAGTGGAGTGGGGAGGTTAATAAACAAATAGTATATTATTGACCAAGGTAAAAAAAAAAGATAAGAACTATTTTAGCCCAAGCGGCAAAATTGTAACCCCGAGGGCTAAAATAGTCTTCTCTACCGTGGTGTATATAGTACTTTTTTCACTTACTAGCAAAAAAACCGAATTTTCAGTTCAAAGATAGGTCAATAATGGTACGTTTTAAGGCTAGTAGTGAAAAAAATATCTATTTTCATAATCCCGTGCGAAATATGCTATTTTTCCCACTAATTTCAGTTAGGAAAGGCATCATATTTCCGCACTGGTGCGAAAAGTGAATTATAATGCAAAAAGTGAAGTAATTTCCGCACTAGTACATCAGCAAATCTTTTTCAGTGCTACTAGTGGACCTATTTCTTGAGTGACGTCACGCGACAACCATTTGGAGGCTCAAAATATATTTCTCTCTCTCCCACCCATTAAAGAAAGGAATATCGGTCTCTGTCGATCGCCTCCAATTGCGCGCGAATCATATTGTCATCCTTTTCTAACTCATTCAGATTTGAGCATAATGTGTTCTCTTTTCTCTCTCAAGAAATACCTGGATTATAGTTTTTGAATGTCTCGATCGGGATTATGAAAAATCCTGTATGTAGCGCGTGGGAAAATGCATCATTTCCTTACTTGCGTGCTTACACTTGTTACATAAATAGCTATTAATATGTAACAAGTGGGTAAAGTACATCATTTCCTTATGCGTGTGATGCTTATTGCAGTACGAGGCGATATAGTTATGGAAAAAAAGTGCTATTTAACCAAAGAGTTGTTATTAACCCTCGAGCGTTTATTTTCTTTTATATTTTTTTTATTTGTTTTACAATAATTAAACACCTGGATCCGGAACAATTCTACTACTGGTAATAGACTGATAGAGACTTGCTGAAGCCCTCGGAATTCTTGGTCTATCAGGGTTGGAAAAATCAACAGCGTACAACCCCATCCCAGTCCTACAATAGTATATTATTGACCAAGGTAGATAAGAACTATTTTAGCCCAAGCGGCAAGATTGTAACCCGGAGGTGCCAAGCACCGAGGGTTACAAGACGCGAGGGGGTAAAATAGTCTTCTCTACCGTGGTGAATATAGTACTTTTTTCACTTACTAGCAAAAAAAACGAATTCTCAGTTCAAACATTAAGTCAATAATGGTGCGTTTTAAAGATAGTAGTAAAAAAATAATTTTATGTATTTTTGTGTCCCAAAAAAAACAGGATAAAATATTTTTGGGAATAAGTCTGCCATTTCTTAACCGATTTGGATGAGCGTGGTCTTAAATAAAAGCCAAAGAATCAGGCTTTCGACTATATGAGAAACTACGACAGATGGCGCTGCCGTAGTAGTCCTATTGATACTTATTTTAAAGGTTTATTTTAGCTGCGTGGGGATTGGTCAGTCAACGACCAATCAGTTTGATACTTGAATAGCTTTGAAGATCTTTCTGTTTTGTTCAAAAATCCTTTTTCATAAGTCGATTTGGCGCAAGCATTAATTTTCTGTGATTTTTTTAAAAAATGTGTTTTTGAGTGTTTTCACGCAAAGAACAGTAATGCAAATAAATCTTTAATAATTCACCAAAAAGCATACATTTTGTAAAAGTTTTTTGCGACCGCAAGTGTGACCTATCTTATTTCCTCAAATTTGAAGGAGAATCGATTGGGGCAAATTTCAAACTTCTAGGACTTACACACTTCGAGAAAAGTAGGTTTTCTTTCATTTAAAGTTCCAAAATAGAATAAAACTAATAAAAATTACATTTTGTTTTATTAAAGACTCTAGTGAAACCAATTGCCAGTAATTTTAATGATAAAAACTTTAAAACGCGAAATTAACTAAAAAGCATACATTTTGTAAAAGTTTTTTGTGATCGCAAGTGTGACCCATCTTATTTCCTCAAATTTGAAGAAGAATCGATTGGTGTAAATTTCAAACTTCTAGGATTCACACACTTCGAGAAACGTAGGTTTTTTTTCATTTTAAATTCCAAAATAGAATAAAACTAATAAAAATTACGTTTTGTTTCATTAAAGACTCCAGTGAAACCAATTGCCAGTAATTTTAATGATAAAAACTTTAAAACGCGAAATTAACTAAAAAGCATACATTTTGTAAAAGTTTTTTGCGACCGCAAGTGTGACATATCTTATTTCCTCAAATTCGAAGGAGAATCGATTGGGGCAAATTTCAAGCTTCTAGGACTTACACACTTCGAGAAACGTAGTTTTTTTTTCATTTTAAATTCCAAAATAGAATAAAACTAATAAAAATTACATTTTGTTTCATTAAAGAGTCTAGTGAAACCAATTGCCAGTAATTTTAATGATAGAAACTTTAAAACGCGAAATTCACTAAAAAGCATACATTTTGTAAAAGTTTTTTGTGATCGCAAGTGTGACCCATCTTATTTCCTCAAATTTGAAGGAGAATCGATTGGTGTAAATTTCAAACTTCTAGGACTCACACACTTCGAGAAACGTAGGTTTTTTTTCATTTTAAATTCCAAAATAGAATAAAACTAATAAAAATTACGTTTTGTTTCATTAAAGACTCCAGTGAAACCAATTGCCAGTAATTTTAATGATAAAAACTTTAAAACGCGAAATTAACTAAAAAGCATACATTTTGTAAAAGTTTTTTGTGATCGCAAGTGTGACCCATCTTATTTCCTCAAATTTGAAGGAGAATCGATTGGTGTAAATTTCAAACTTCTAGGACTCACACACTTCGAGAAACGTAGGTTTTTTTTCATTTTAAATTCCAAAATAGAATAAAACTAATAAAAATTACGTTTTGTTTCATTAAAGACTCCAGTGAAACCAATTGCCAGTAATTTTAATGATAAAAACTTTAAAACGCGAAATTAACTAAAAAGCATACATTTTGTAAAAGTTTTTTGCGACCGCAAGTGTGACATATCTTATTTCCTCAAATTCGAAGGAGAATCGATTGGGGCAAATTTCAAGCTTCTAGGACTTACACACTTCGAGAAACGTAGTTTTTTTTTCATTTTAAACTCCAAAATAGAATAAAACTAATAAAAATTACATTTTGTTTCATTAAAGAGTCTAGTGAAACCAATTGCCAGTAATTTTAATGATAGAAACTTTAAAACGCGAAATTCACTAAAAAGCATACATTTTGTAAAAGTTTTTTGCGACCGCAAGTGTAACCCATCTTATTTCCTCAAATTTGAAGGAGAATCGATTGGGGCAAATTTCAAATTTCTAGGACTTACACACTTCGAGAAAAGTAGGTTTTCTTTCATTTAAAGTTCCAAAATGGAATAAAACTAATAAAAATTACATTTTGAATTATTAAAGACTCTAGTGAAACCAATTGCTAGTAATTTTAATGATAAAAACTTTAAAACGTGAAATTCACTAAAAAGCATACATTTTGTAAAAGTTTTTTGCGACCGCAAGTGTGACCCATCTTATTTCCTCAAATTTGAAGGAAAATCTATTGGGGCAAATTTCAAAGTTCTAGGACTTACACACTTCGAGAAAAGTAGGTTTTCTTTCATTTAAAGTTCCAAAATAGAATAAAACTAATCAAAATTACATTTTGTTTCATTAAAGACTCTAGTGAAACCAATTGCCAGTAATTTTGATGATAAAAACTCTAAAGCGCGAAATTCACTAAAAAGCATACATTTTGTAAAAGTTTTTTGCGACCGCAAGTGTGACCCATCTTATTTCCTCAAACTTGAAGGAGAATCGATTGGTGCCAATTTCAAACTTTTAGGACTTACACACTTCGAGAAAAGTAGGTTTTTTTTCATTTAAAGTTCCAAAATAGAATAAAACTAATAAAAATTACACTTTGTTTTATTAAAGACTCTGGTGAAACCAATGGCCAGTAATTTTAATGATAAAAACTTTAAAACGCGAAATTCACTAAAAAACATACATTTTGTAAAAGTTTTTTGCGACCACAAGTGTGACCTATCTTATTTCCTCAAATTTGAAGGAGAATCGATTGGGGCAAATTTCAAACTTTTAGGACTGACACACTTCGAGAAAAGTAGGTTTTCTTTCATTTAAAGTTCCAAAATAGAATGGAACTAATAAAAATTACATTCTGTTTCATTAAAGACTCTAGTGAAACCAATTGCCAGTAATTTTAATAATAGAAACTTTAAAGCGCGAAATTCACTAAAAAGCATACTTTTTGTAAAAGTTTTTTGCGACCGCAAATGTGACCTATCTTATTTCCTCAAATTTGAAGGAGAATCGATTGGTGCCAATTTCAAACTTCTAGGACTTACACACTTCGAGAAAAGTAGGTTTTCTTTCATTTAAAGTTCCAAAATAGAATAAAACTAATAAAAATTACATTTTTTTCATTAAAGACTCTAGTGAAACCAATTGTCAGTAATTTTAATGATAAAAACTTTAAAACGCGAAATTAACTAAAAAGCATACATTTAGTAAATTTTTTTGCGACCGCAAGTGTAACCCATCTTATTTCCTCAAATTTGAAGGAGAATCGATTGGGGCAAATTTCAAACTTCTAGGACTTACACACTTCGAGAAAAGTAGGTTTTCTTTCATTTAAAGTTCCAAAATAGAATAAAACTAATAAAAATTACATTTTGTTTTATTAAAGACTCTAGTGAAACCAATTGCCAGTAATTTTAATGATAAAAACTTTAAAACACGAAATTCACTAAAAATCATACATTTTGTAAAAGTTTTTTGCGACTGCAACTGTGACCTATCTTATTTCCTCAAATTTGAAGGAGAATCGATTGGGGCAAATTTCAAATTTCTAGGACTTACACACTTCGAGAAAAGTAGGTTTTCTTTCATTTAAAGTTCCAAAATGGAATAAAACTAATAAAAATTACATTTTGATTTATTAAAGACTCTAGTGAAACCAATTGCCAGTAATTTTGATGATAAAAACTTTAAAACGCGAAATTCACTAAAAAACATACATTTTGTAAAAGTTTTTTGCGACCGCAAGTGTGACCCATCTTATTTCCTCAAATTCGAAGGAGAATCGATTGGGGCAAATTTCAAACTTCTGGGACTTACACACTTCGAGAAAAGTAGGTTTTCTTTCATTTAAAATTCCAAAATAGAATGGAACTAATAAAAATTACATTTTGTTTCATTAAAGACTCTAGTGAAACCAATTGCCAGTAATTTTAATAATAAAAACTTTAAAGCGCGAAATTCACTAAAAAGCATACTTTTTGTAAAAGTTTTTTGCGACCGCAAATGTGACCTATCTTATTTCCTCAAATTTGAAGGAGAATCGATTGGTGCCAATTTCAAACTTCTAGGACTAACACACTTCGAGAAAAGTAGGTTTTCTTTCATTTAAAGTTCCAAAATAGAATAAAACTAATAAAAATTACATTTTGTTTCATTAAAGAGTCTAGTGAAGCCAATTGCCAGTAATTTTAATGATAGAAACTTTAAAACGCGAAATTCACTAAAAAGCATACATTTTGTAAAAGTTTTTTGCGACCGCAAGTGTGACCCATCTTATTTCCTCAAATTTGAAGGAAAATCGATTGGGGCAAATTTCAAAGTTCTAGGACTTACACACTTCGAGAAAAGTAGGTTTTCTTTCAGTTAAAGTTCCAAAATAGAATAAAACTAATCAAAATTACATTTTGTTTCATTAAAGACTCTAGTGAAACCAATTGCCAGTAATTTTAATGATAAAAACTTTAAAACGCGAAATTCACTAAAAATCATACATTTTGTAAAAGTTTTTTGCGACCGCAAGTGTGACCCATCTTATTTCCTCAAATTTGAAGGAGAATCGATTGGGGCAAATTTCAAACTTCTAGGACTTACACACTTCGAGAAAAGTAGGTTTTCTTTCATTTAAAGTTCCAAAATTGAATAAAATTAATAAAAATTACATTTTGTTTCATTAAAGACTCTAGTGATTCTTTAGCTTTAATTTAAGACCAAGTCTATCCAAATCGGTTAAGAAATTTCTGACTTATTTCAAAGACTATTTCGTCCGCTCTTTTTGGAACACCCGATACTTACGTATATCCAGCCCTCCATTCCATCAAATCCATTAAACTCCATTGCGTGTACCCCTCTAAATTAACCCCATCTTCGGTTCTAGCTAAAATAGAAGCTTGCAAATATTCTTTGATGTAAAGAATCCTTCTGTCGTCTTGCATCGGTCCGTTATCTGGTAATCCAGTTTCTGTTATTATAATTGGAGGGTTGTTGTATTGGTTTTTGACCCAATTTAAAACATCGCGCAACCCCCAAGGGGTGAAACCCCAATCTGGACTTTGTTCTTGCCCAGCGTGTTTGTCTTTATTATATTCTGGGGGTGAATCAGGACCGTAGTTTTCGTGGTATGCCCTCCACGTGCTATAATGGTTCATTCCGTAAAAATCAGCGCTGCCTCGAAGAATCTGTATTTCTTCGTCTGTAAATGGGGGTTGGTAAAATTAGCCCCCACCCTTACCCAATTAGCCCTTGGTAGTTAAGCAGATCGTACGCGCTTACAGAAAAAGCTCGAGAAAAAGTGTAAATTTACAGAAAAAAGTGTAAGTTTACAGAAAAAGTGTAACAGATGAAAAAAGTTGGTGTACTCTTTTGAAATTTTTTTCATAAGTTATTAAGGCTCATTTTACAACTTACGTCAATTTTCAAATTTTGACGAATTGTCAAAAAAGTCCATTTTGATTACATTTTGGAAAAGCTAATTTTTTGTGTGTCAGTTGGTGTTAAAATACAAAATGGCTGCCACAAGAGAATAAAAAGTTGACTATCGTCACTCAAAATCTAGAAGTCCTAATAAATTTCTGACGATGTCATTCAATTGACAGCTGTCAATAATATAAAAGCTCCAAGTGAAATTTAAATAGTGCAAAATTTCTCTAATTTAACCGACTTCGTACCTCTTCCCGTTTAGAAAATGCCAGTGGTGAGCAGTGAAAAAGAAACCACCCTGTATATATATATATTCTTGAAGGAAATTGAAAGCTCTAAAACTTTCTTCCTGACGACTTTTCCGCAAAACCAAAGACTGAGGAATTAGAAGCAAAAGTTTGTTTTGACAATTGCCGTTTTTTGAGCGCGGATATCTCGAAAACGGTGCATTTTTTATTAATAATGTGTAATAGCAGAGTTGTAGAAAACTTTACAGGCTTTCATTTTTATACAAGGATTTTTTCGCTACGACGCACCATTTTCGAGTTATAATCGAAAAACCAAAGAAAGGGACTTTCTACCCCCTCCCCCCCTGAAGCGAACGGGGTAGGGGCGGCGACTTTTAGTATGTTTACCTCCTAACTACCCCCAACACATTCCCCAAGAGAAAAATTCTCCCCCTTCCATGTTCTCTGCAACCCCTTCGTTGCCTGCTACAGCGTATGTCTCTTTCTATTAATCAGGATCTCTTTGTCTATTCGTGTGTTCGCGACAAAATGTTGCCGTTTGAGGGTATTTTACCAGAAATGCGGGTATTTCATCTACGATTGAGGGTAAAATATTACTGTGGGTAAAATCGGGTATTTTGATGTAATATTTAGGTAATTACTTCACATTTTAATAAAATATGCACCTGGCGCCTGGAGTATGTTCGTTTGCGGTTGACATGAGATATAAAACTCGACAGATGGATGACAGTTGACAGCAAACTTGACAGTTGACAGTGACGTTCTGCTAAAAATTTCATTTTCTTGCAATTTTTCCTGTGATTGTGAGGTTTAAATTACCCGGGTATTATTGCGGGGTGACAAATCGGGTAAAAGCGGGTATTTTGTGGTCTACAGGCTGGGATTGGCTAATTTTCAGTGCGGCAACACTGCCTGGCCATCTATTTTTCCTTTCATTCACAATGTATTCATGTGAATACAAGCCATAACTCAAAATTGGTGCAATACAAAAAACTTTGGATACTGTCACTAAAAAATCATAACTTTATGCTGCCAAATTTCAGAATTTTCGGCCGAACTGAAAAAAGTCGTGAGCGAAAGGGTTTTAAATTAAATTCACCCGATACCGACAGAGATGAAACCAATAACACTGCATGAAAAGCTGAAAAATGTAAACATCATCCAAATGAGTTCAATTTATTGCCGAACAAAAACGAAATTACCCGAATTTGGCAAAATTAACACCTATGGGGTTGAAAAATTGTAAAGGGGGATGAAACGTCAAAGTGGATGAGAATTAATCATAATTAAACAGAATTACAAAAAATAACGCGAAAGTAAGCCAAGTATGTAAGTTTAGTTTTGGGGGGTTGAAATGTTGCGAAGGGGGTTGAAAAAGTGAACAAGATAAACATATAATCCAAATGAGGAAAACTAAATTACGCAAGTTTTGCACAATAAACACTGAGGGGGTTGAAAAATTTTGCCAAATTAGCACTTAGGGGGTTGAAAAATCGTACAGGGGGATGAAAAGTTAAAGGGGATGAGAATGAATCGTAATAAAGCGGAATTACAGAAAATTACAACAACAAATCAATTTCTGTATACAAATTTTGACATATTTCAAATACGGTGACTCACAAAATGAAGGCTTTCCATTAAAAATAACAAAGATGGCGTCACTTCCGGTAACAAGTACAAGTACAAGTGGATCCCCAAAAGTTTCTATTGAACGGTCTTCGTGAATCACCCTGTATACCTATACAAATTTTAAAAGGTAAACTGAACCCAAATTACTGTAATTTAGAAAGAAAAACTAAATTACCCCAATTTTGCGCAATTAACATTTAGGGGGTTGAAAAATCGTAAAGGGGGATGAAAAGTCGAAGGGGATGAGAATTAATCGTAATTAAGTAGAATAGAATAGAAAATAACACGAAAATAAGCCACTTATTTGACTTCTGGGGGTTGAAATATTGCGAAGGGGTCGATAATGTGAAAAAAGCAAACAATCCATGAGTAGAATAAATTACCGAAAAAAGGCAAAATTGAGCGAATTTTACAAGATTAACGGTGGAGGGGTTGAAAAATTGTTAAGGGGGATGAAAAGTCAAGAGGGGTGAAAATGAACTGTAGTTACTATCCAAAACTACACGAAAATGACGCGGCCTGTGTAAATTTTGCTTTTTGAGGGTTCACATATCATGAAAGGGGTTGAAAAATTGGGGTTGTGTGCCTATAAGGGTGGTTTTTCGCAAAATATGAATGACCCTTTTTTTGAATCATTAATGGAAAGCTATCAAATAACGCTATTTTCGACCAACAGTTATTAAGCGGAATTTTGAGTTACAACTCCTAATTTGCACCCCATCTGCCCGATTTTAGTGCCGAAGCATATGCGCGGGCACTGTAGTTTTAGTATATTTTCTCGCTCCGCTCGCTCGCTCTGCCGGCCGACCGTCTATACTATCCACCGCATAACTCGAGAACGAAAGCAGGTATCCAGCTGAAATTTTGTACACATGTGTATACACCGAAAATCTCTGCGTGGATTATTTTTGGGCCATATCGGATCAGGGGGGTGGGAGTTAGGGGCGGAAAACTGAAGAAAATTACAACTTTCGAAGTTTGATCGCGAACGCTGCCTCAACGCTTGAAGCTAGAGCAAAAGTTTGTAAGGAAGAATTGTCGGCAATGAAAAAGTGTACAAAAAAGTCCTGACGGCATATAGCTATCTACGAGGGGTAGCCCACTGAGATCGTTTTTGTGTTTTAATTTTTGACGAAAATAGCTTCAGTGGCTTATTGTCGGCCATCCGTAACAGATATTTATATACCGTCGCGGACTTTTTTGTAGACCTTTTCATTGCCGACATTTCTCCCTCATACGATTTTAATCCATCTTCAAGCGTTTAGGCAGCGTTAGCAGTAAAAGCGCGAGAATGCGAGGTTTTTTTCGGGACCGAAAAACTATTAATTGTAATAACTCGAGAACCAGTGGAGATATTTTACTGAAACTTGATATGCGCTTTTGACGTACAAGTCTGTCGAAGGTGAGGGGGTGTCAATTTTGGGGGATGAAATTTAGAGGTTGAAAATCACAAAAATACGAAAACTTCTCAAATATTTTGCACATGGAGGTCTGAAACCACATATATTTTGACATTATTTGATGAGATGGTTTTTTTCTGCAAGATGAAACAGAAAGGGGTGCAAATTAGGGGTTGAAACTCGAAATTTTGCACCCCTGAAACTCGCCCCCTTCAACCCCCAACCACAAAAACTTGACGTGGAGGAAATGTAACCCTTGCACCGCCTACAACCAGAGTTGAATTGAACAAAAAACTACGCCCCTAAAACTCACCCCCTTCAACCCCGAAACACAAAAAATGACTTGGACGGAATTTAATCCTTTTGCCACTCATTATCGCAGGAGACTATTTTGAACGCAAAAAATTGTACCCCCAAAACCCAGTCTTCAACCCTCGAACACAGATAATTGACTTGGATGAAATTGAGCCCTTGGACTTTCTACAACAGAAACAGACTAACTAAACGCAACAAGTTGCAACCCCGAAAACCACCCCCTTCAACCCCCAAATACGAAAAATTGACAAACGTAAATAATTGACTCGGTGGAAATTTAACCCTTAGACTACTTGTTACTGGAAGATACTAATTGAGCGCAAATGAATTTAAGATTTGGACAAAGTAAGCGCCCGCGAAACCCACCCCCTTCAACCCCTGAGGATAATAATTGGCTTTTAACGTATAAATTATGACAAATTTAAAGAAGGGGTGCGGCGAATTTTAAAAAAACTTAGTAGGGGATGGTCATGGTATATTTTCCACCCCCCAGTGATTTTTCCTTAAAATTTCTCAAGGGAAAACGCTCGTTGGACGGTTTTTAGGGCGCGTTGCAGCTAAACTAAGGGCTAATTGATTAAGCGGGGGTTAATTTTACCCACCTGTAAAGGGTGGTAATCTCGATTCATGAAACTGCTCTTCTTCGCTGTTTTGGGCAATAACCGTCTTCATAACTTCTGGATAATCACCCTCTTGTGAGAAAATCGGATGTGCCCACCATCCAATCTAAAACATTAAATTACAAAGGGGTTGTTTAAGCTATACTCTCACCCCCCATTGATACGCTCTATCAGCAGCAGCCACATCAAGATCATCATCAGGATTTTTTGGTACAATAGCCGAAGAATCAATCGTAATTCCCACCCTACCCCTTTGCTGATCCTTAAATTCCCCTTCGTAAACCCTATAAGCCCTTCCATGAGCCACCAGAAGATTTTTGCCGCAAATATAGCACCCAATTCCTCTACTTTGCAACCCTGTTGGAGCTCCAGCGTCATTTTCGTAAACCGTAATGCAGACATTGTTTGGTTCGTTCATGGTGATCCAATTTTTAACCCTGTCGCCAAAATTTTGGAAAGCGATTCTGGAGAAATTGGCGAAATAATTCGCAACGTCTGGATTCATCCAACCACCCCCATCCTGAAGGGGTTGGGGTAGATCCCAGTGGTAAAGGGTGACAATTGGTGTAATATTGTTCTCGACCAAAGCATTAATCAAATCGTTGTAATAATCGATTCCAGCTTCGTTGATTTGATCGCTTAAGCCAGAGGGTAGAATTCTTGACCAAGAAATGGAAAATCTGTAGTGATCCACCCCTAAGTCCACTAAATTTTGGATGTCTTCTTGCCATTTGTGGTAGGAGTCACAAGCCACATCTCCGTTGCTTCCGTCAGCTACTAATTCTGGGCGAGTGTGCGTTAGTCGGTCCCATATATTTTCACCCTTTCCTGCAGAATATTATTTGTAGATAATTTTCTGCATAATAAAACACTTACCATCAGAATTCCAACCCCCTTCAGCTTGGTAAGCGGCAGAAGCAACCCCTATGCTGAATCCGTTGGGGACTGGTAAATCATCCCCTTTGACCAATTGGCAAATTGCCAGAATCAGAAAACCTTTCCAAGTCATGATTCTTCTAAAATAGCTAAAATCTGGCTTTTATAGATGAGTCAAGTAAGTAAACATTATCTTATCTGAAGCAGGAACGTTCAAAATTTAGAAAGGTTAATAATTTGTTGTTTTCTTCAATGACGATAAATTTTGTCGAGTGTTTTGATTATAATTTTCTTTAAATAACACACTCAAGATAATTACAGTTGACAGTTCTGGAAAAAGAAACCTAGAAACACGCGTTTTGACGTCATCAACCCTTAAATTCCAACCTCCTATTTCTCCACCCCCACATGCCCTAAAGGAAGTTCTGTTTTCAATTTCACCACCCTAGTCCAATTCGTTGAAAAATTGCGGCGATTTGTAGATCCATGTTTTCAACCCTCCATGATTTCACCCCTTTATGATCTACAGGGGCGAGTTTATTTTTCCGGTGTTACGCAACTCCTTGCGTATTTACTTACTGACTTCAGTTGTTCATAAATAAATCAATAAGGTTTCAGAAAAAATAAATAAAATATATTTATCCCGTTGCAAAGAGATAGGGGTGGTTAATGGCCTAGGGGTTGGTTTTAGATTGAAAACTCATAAGACCTTTTTTCAATAGTTGACCGAAATCTATCGAAACCCGTAATTTTATGTTACCATTTACTTGAAGAAATTTCAAGTTTCAGCCCTTAAA
The DNA here is from genome assembly GCA_963924575.1 of Pycnomerus fuliginosus. NCBI lineage: Eukaryota > Metazoa > Arthropoda > Insecta > Coleoptera > Zopheridae > Pycnomerus > Pycnomerus fuliginosus. The sequence goes on from OZ004624.1 coordinate 3,334,633, forward strand.
TTTCACCCCCCTTGTTAGATTTTAGTGAAAGTTTGTCCATCCACCTACAATGTCACTGAAAATTGACACACCAAATTATGCCTTGATACGTTGAGTAGTTTTTGAGTTCTCGTATTTTTGTGTTTCTGCATGTTAGGGGTTGTAGCGCCTATAAGGGTGGTTTTTCTCAAAATATGAATGACACCTTTTTTGTATCATTAATGGAAAGCTATCGAATGACGCCAATTTCGACCAATACTTATTAAGCGGAATTTCGAGTTGCAACCCCTAATTTCCACCCCATCTGTTCGATTTTGCGAAAAACGCATCCCCCGTAGGATTTCACCGATATATGTGTGTACGTTGAGTTTCCGACAGATGCGTGCAACCCTTGCGGAGTTATCATATTTTTTGTGGTTTTCATCCCCTAAATTTCATCCCCCGAAATTAGCACCCCCTCGCTTTCAACAGACTTGAAGGTCAAACGTGCATACCAAGTTTCAGAAGGATACCTCCACTAGTTCTCGAGTTATTGTAATTCATAGTTTTTCGGTCTTTCACCCCTAGCTCCCACCCCCTTGGGCCGATATGGCCCAAAAGCAATCCCCGCCTTACGTTTCGAGAGACAAAGCCGTATACCAAGTTTCAGCCCGATATCTCAATCCACTCTCAAGTTATCGCTCGGATAGAGTGAGGAGCGATACGACGAGCGAGCGAGCGAGCGAATAAGCTAAAACAAAAATTGGGCTTTTTTGGCTGATTGCGAATTTCGAATCTGTGAAGAATTCTTCAATATATTTATTCGTTCCTTATTTCTCCTGATAAAATGAAAAATGGCGTTTTTTGAAAAAAAACTAGTCTTCCTTCTTATGATCAGTGGCGGCTGGTCAGAGGAGGCTAAGGAGGCTGAGCCTCCTCAAAACATTTTTCGCGGGACTACCGCTCCCCTCACCCTCCACTATCGCAGTGTGTTTCCCCCCGAAATCCTCCCGTTAGCCTCCGCATTTAAAAAAACCCGCCCTTACAATATAGTAAGAGAACAGTGATAAGGGAGAAATGACCAGATTTCATTGTTACTTTTTGCGGCTGAGAATATTATTATTATTATTACTTGTCAGTTTGCAGTTGTCATCAACACTAAGACGAAAATTTTTTGATTTATCGTTTATTAATAATTGTATTTTTATTAAATGGGCAAGCAAAACGAAGTGCGACTAAATGACCAACGTCGATCACCGAGAAGAAGGGTTACGTGGTTGTTATAAATACCTGTTTTGGGGTGTTTATATGCCTGTGTCTTTGAAGAAGAAAAACGTGCGGTTTACATAATTGCAGCATTTTGACCGCAAATAAAGTGCATTGACTTCGAAAATTTTAATAATTATAAACAGTGATGAGTGTTTATAGTTGGGGTTGCTTTACTTAAACAATAAAACGAAATTGACTAGATTTAGTCTTTGTGAAACAATAATTTTCGTAAGGGAGCACAAAATCAAAATTCACTCAAAAAAAAATGCAGCAGAGAAGCGGCTGGAACCTCCCCATCGCGTGGATCTTTGTATTCTGTGTAGATAGTAATCAATTCAACAGAATTTTTTTATGCTTATCGTATGTGACTAATTTCGCAGTTTTCTGACAAATACCGACATCACCCATCACAATTGACAATATGTTCCTTTTAAGGTTAATAGTTTGCCACCCTTTTGACAATAACTGATACTTGATGTCATCCACTGTCAGCCCGCTCCCTTTTAATGAAAAAAATTATTTTCTCTATTTTCCACTGAAATGGCAAAAACTGTGAATACATTTTTAGAACCGGAATTTGATCGTCTTTCTAATAGCGACATAAAAAAGGAGGCCTTGTATTTAAAATTCAAAGCTGATAAGCTTAAATGGCACTTCCCGTGGACCAATTGCTTCCAAAAGCCTTTCAAGTCTTCAACGGGTCACGCAGTCTCCATGTACTGAATCTCAGCCAAATCGAGTCACTAATTTGGGCTATAATGTATTTTTAGTGTTATTACAAAATTTCGATTTTTTGACCCAAAGAGCACTAAATGCGAACGAATTTTGTCTTATTTAAAACCAGAATTTGAAGACCTGTCTGATGGTGACAATCAATCTTTCAAAAACTTGTTTTGGATGGTTAAATGAGTGAATAATTTTACAGTTGGAAATTGGTGTGCCAAAACGGCACTTTCCGTGAGCCGATTGAATCCAAAATTCGTTCAGCTCTTCGACGTGCAATACAATCCCCATGTGCAAAATTTCAGCCAAATCGGTTCAGGGGCTTGGGCTGCATCGTGATTTTAAAGTCCGACAAAAATCAATTTTTTTTTAATTTTTGGTCAAAAGGGCACTAAGAATGAATTCATTTTTAGAAGCAGAATTTGAAGGTTTTTCCTATCGTGACGTGAAAAATAGGGGTTTGTATTTAAAATTTAAAAGTTGATGTGCCAAAATGGCATTTCTGGTTGCACGATTGGCTCCAAAAGCTTTTTAGATCTAAGTTGGGTTATGAGATGCCTACGTACCAAATTTCAGCCAATTCGGTCGAGCAGTTTGGGCTGTGGCGTGTTTACGAACGTACGTACGAACGTACGTACGAACGTACGAACGAACAAACGTACGTACGTACATACATACAGACACATTTTAAAAACCACTTTTTTGGGTTCCTGAGACCTCAAAACGTATAGATCCGGTCTTATCTCGAATTCGAAAATTTTAGTGATTGCAGTAACCTCCCTTTTTTTTTAAATGGTGAAGTGGAGTGGGGAGGTTAAAATGAACACGGAACGGCTAATAAAGGGATCCACCATAAAACCATAACAATATAGGGACTATATAAACTAAAATAAACAAAAATAGACTTTGTAAGCAGTTATTTTACAAACAACTGTCAATTTTAGGTAATTTTTCTGACATTTAACGTAATTTTCGTACAAACTTAAAAGAGAAAGAGATATGTTATTTCCTGTTATACATATCTCCATACCGTTTGCCGTACCTATCCAAAGAGAGAAATCCAGTGACTTTAATGATTTTAATAAAAGGACATCTATGAATACTTACTCGAAACAACTTAATTTTATGAAATTAAATGAAAATAACGAACGTCAGTGTATAAGGGTTGCCAATTTTGATAATTAATGCAGTACATCTTTTGGACGCTCTCATCTGGGGGGCTGATCACTCAAAAAAATTGTGTACAATTAATTCCAATAATTCCAGTTTAATTCCATTAATTCCATTCTAATTTCATTAATTCCGATTTAGCTCCATTAATTCCATTAATTCCGTCAATTCCAGATCAATTCCAGATATTAATTCCATCAATTCCCGATTAATTCCATCAATTCCATATTAATTTAATTACTAATTCCATTAGCTAAGTTAATTCTTCTCCAATACAGGGTGGTTCCTATTTCACTGCTCACCATTGGCATCCCCTAAACGTAAGAGGTAGGAGGTCGGTTAAATCAGAAAAAAGTTGCACTATTTCTTGTCGATTAAGAATCTGAGAAGAATTTCCCGACATCTTGATTCGTTCTTGAGTTATCCCGAAAAAACTGGGGAAAAACTGAAAAATGCGACTTTCAATAAAAGCTCATATCTTTCTTACGATTGATGTTATTTATATTTATATTTTTGACAGATTTTTCGGGATAATTCAGGAACGAATATTAGTTCTTTCTTGTAATACTAGATATAAAAATACGGAGGAGTTTAAATTCATCATTATTTGCAATTTTGCAAAGTGTCAAAGTGACGCACAACAGACGTTAGTAGAAAATTTTCGATTTTTTCGTTTGAAAATAAAATATTGTATTTTATTCGGAGTTTAAACTTCCATTCTCCATCATATAATGATGTCTTACTTAAACTCCTAGTAAAATAAATATCTATTATAGGCCGCTAAAACATGGTGTCATAGAAATGACTGCTATACCTTGTCAACAGTCATGTAAGAAAGTAATTGTTAAATGACGTTGGAAAATAAACACTTTTTATATAATAATATGACGGTGGATTGCAATTTATATAATAAGAGGAAGTAGGGTTGTATATTATTTATCAGTGGGGAGGTTCCAGCCGCTTCCGGAGCAGCCCGTTTTTTCATGTTGACACATTATTATTAACAAAATTAATTCCAATCGATTCTCCGTCAATGCCATATTAATTCCAAATAATTCCAACTAATTCCGACTAATTCCAACTATTTCCAACTAATTCCAGCTAATTCCAACTAATTCCTTTAATTCCATCAATTGCAGACGACAGACAGACGACAGACAGACGACAGACAGACGACAGACAGACGACAGACAGAAGACAGACAGACGACAGACAGACGACAGACAGACGACAGACAGACGACAGACAGACGACAGACAGACGACAGACAGACGACAGACAGACGACAGACAGACGACAGACAGACGACAGACAGACGACAGACAGACGACAGACAGACGACAGACAGACGACAGACAGACGACAGACAGACGACAGACAGACGACAGACAGACGACAGACAGACGACAGACAGACGACAGAAAGACGACAGACAGACGACAGACAGACGACAGACAGAAGACAGACAGACGACAGACAGACGACAGACAGACGACAGACAGACGACAGACAGACGACAGACAGACGACAGACAGACGACAGACAGACGACAGACAGACGACAGACAGACGACAGACAGACGACAGACAGACGACAGAAAGACGACAGACAGACGACAGACAGACCACCGAAGATGTTTTTTTTCAATCTTCATCTTTCAAGCTTTTTTCGAATATAATTGAAAAAAACCACCGAAGACGGTTTTTTCTCAATCTTCATCTTTCAAGCTTTTTTCAATCTTCATCTTTCAAGCTTTTTTCGTATAAAATGAAAAAAACACCGAAGATGATTTTTTTCAATCTTCATCTTTCAAGCTTTTTTCGAATAAAATTGAAAAAAACCACCGAAGATGGTCTTTTTTCAATCTTCATCTTTCAAGCTTTTTTCGAATAAAATGTTTTTTGTTCAATCTTCATCTTTCAAGCTTTTAACCTCCCCACTCCACTTCACCATTTAAAAAAAAGGGAGGTTACTGCAATCACTAAAATTTTCGAATTCGAGATAAGACCGGATTTATACGTTTTGAGGTCTCAGGAGCCCAAAAAAGTGGTTTTTAAAATGTGCCTGTATGTATGTACGTACGTACGTTCGTAAACACGCCACAGCCCAAACTACTCGACAGATTTAGCTGAAATTTGGTACGTGTGCGTGTGATAACCCAACTTAGATCTGAAAAGCTTTTGGAGCCAATCGTGCAACTAGAAATGCCATTTTGGCACATCAACTTTTAAATTTTAAATGCAAACCCCCATTTTTCACCTCACGATAGAAAAGGCCTTCAAATTCTGCTTCTAAAAATGTATTCATTCTTAGTGCCCTTTTGATCAAAAATTTAAAAAAAAATGATTTTTATCCGACTTTAAAATCGCGGTACAGCCCAAGCCCCTGAACCGATTTGGCTGAAATTTTGTACACGGGGATTGTATTGCACGTCGAAGAGCTGAACAAATTTTGGATTCAATCGGCCCACGGAAACTGCCGTTTTGACACACCAATTTGTAACTTTAAAATTATTCACTCATTTAACCATCCAAAACAAGTTTTTGAAAGATTTATTGTCACCATCAAAAAGGTCTTTAAATTCTGGTTTTAAGTAAGACAAAATTCGTTCGCATTTAGTGCTCTTTGGGTCAAAAAATCGAAATTTCATAATAACACTAAAAATACATTATTATTACATTATTAATTAGCGAATCGATTTAGCTGAAATTTGGTACATGGAGATTGGGTGACCCGTTGAAGACCTGAAAGGCTTTTGGAAGCAATTGGTCCACAGGAAGTGCCATTTAGGCATATCAACTTTAAATTTTAAATACAAAGGTCTCCTTTTTTATGTCGCCATTAGAAAGACGATCAAATTCTCGTTCTAAAAATGTATTTACAGTTTCTGCCATTTCAATGGAAAATAGAGAAAAAATTCTTTCTCATTAAAAGGGAGCGAGCTGACAGTGGATGACATAAAGTGGCAGTTGTTGTCAAAAAGGTGGCAAAAGATTAACCTTAAAAGGAACATATTGTCAAATGTGATGGGTGATGTCCGAGGTGGTGTCGGTATTTGTCAGAAAATTGCAAAATTAGTCACAGACGATAAGGGTAAACAATTTCTGTTGAATTGACCACTATCTACACAGAATACAAAGATCCACGCGATGGGGAGGTTCCAGCCGCTTCTCTGCTGCATTTTTTTTTCGAATAAAATTGAAAAGAAACCACCGAAGATGTTTTTTTTTCAATCTTCATCTTTCAATCTTTTTTCGAATAAAATGCTTTTTTTCAATCGTCATCTTTCAAGTTTTTTCGAATAAAATTGAAAAAACCACCGAAGATGGTTTTTTTTCAATCATCTTTCAAGCTTTTTTTGTATAAAATGTAAAAAATCACCAATGTTTTTTTTTCAATCTTCATCTTTCAAGCGCTTTTTTCGAATAAAATTGAAAAAAAACCACCGAAGATGGTTTTTCTTCAATCTTCATCTTTCAATCTTTTTTCGAATAAAATGTTTTTTTCAATAAAATTGAAAACAACCCCCGAAGATGGAATAATGGGAAATAACTGACAAATTGCAAAATATCATCATCGTGATTTTACGCTCCACTGAAAAATTGGAACGATAAATCCCCGCGACAAATCTGGGATCAAAGGTCTTCCATCAATCCATTGTCCATCAAAAAGATAATGCCCCACACTCAATAAACAAATCGAATACAATCTCCGCAATAAAACAGACGTGTAAACCTCCACCAGGGTCACTCTTATCGCTCGATTCCAGAGCGGGTTTGTGTTTCAACAGCAAAACATGTTGAAAATTATTGTAATCGCGCTGATTTTTCCTTTAGTGACCGGAAAATTACACTTTCCAGCCGGGTTCAAATTAGGGGTGGCTACGGCTTCGTATCAAGTTGAAGGGGGATGGAATTCTAGCGGTAACATTTTTATCAAATTACTATTATTATTATTACATTAGAAGATTAGAAAATTTTTTTACTTATTTCTCTCTCGGTTGTCTTCTGCTTTCTCTTCCCCCCCTCTTTTTTCTCTCGCTCTCGTGACTTCCTTCATCCATTCTATTCCCTCTCCCCATTCGTTCAGAATACTCTTTCTCTCTCTTTCCTTTACACTCTTTCAACAGGTGTTCTACTGTCTCTCTCTCTCTCTCCTCTCCACATACTCTGCACTTTCTCTCTTCCTCCATTCCACCTTCTCTCCTTTTTTTCCGCTCTTGATTTATGTATTTCCATGCTTCTTTTTTGTTTCTTTGTTTCTTCCTTCATTTGTCTCTTCCTTTCCTTGCATTTGTTCTTGTATTTTCTTTTGGCCTTTATGTATTCTTCCCTTGTCGTTTTTCCTTTTTTCCATTTCCTTGATTCTATCCTCGTCTCTCTTTTTGCCCTCTTACATTCTTTATCAAACCATCCCCTTTAGTGTTATTTCCTCTCTTGTTACTACCCCTCCTATAATTCTCTCCAGCTCTGTAATTTTTTCTTCTACTCCCTTTGCTTCGAATTCTGCTTTAACCAGGTTTTGCCTTTATTCTTTGATTGTCTCTTCATCCCACCTTTCTTTCTTTATTACCCTCCTTGTTCCTCTCCCTTTGTTTCTTTTTCCTTCCTCCTCTCTTCTTATTGCCCCCTCTAACGGCATGTGGTCTGATTCTACCATTTCCCCTATTTTCAACCTCTCTACTTCTTCCCATGCTTCTTCATTCGCTATTACGTAATCTATTACAGATTCCCCATTCGCTCCTACATATGTAAACTACCCCTTTTCATCCCCTTTTTTAATTAAATTTAATACCTCCTTTCTTCTACATGTTCTTCTAGGATTTTTCCTTGTTTATTCTTTGCTTTGCCTTTTGTTTCTCTTCTTGCGGTTCCTCTGTTTTCTGTCCATGTTCTTGCTCCCCTTTCGCCCAGTCTTGCGTTGAAATCCTCCCCTATATGCGTTCTCCTTTCCCTTCTTCTATCCTCTCTTCTATTTTCTTTTTCATTGCTTTCATGTCCCTGCTGTACACTATCATTATTCTCCACTTCTTATTGTCTATTATCACTTTTTTATCCATTATACCTTCTTCCTCCCTTCTTTTTTCTTCTTTTATTTCCTTGATTCCTTCCTCCTTCCTTCCTCATCCTTATTTCTTGTCCCTGCTATGTTCCAGAATAGGAATTTACATTCTTTTTCCTCCATTTCTCTTCCTGAGCCCTTTTCTTTTGCTGTTTCTGCTACCTATATTATTCGCGTTTTCATTGTCTATTTCTTCGCTAACTTTTTCCATAGTTTTTGTTTTGCTTTTTATCTCATTTATTTATCCTCGTCCTTTCTTTGTCGTCATTTTCATTAACCTTGCTTAGCGCGCTTTCCATGGATCCATAACCATTTCCTCGCCATCTTCTTCTTCTTTTTTCCTTTTACATCCCTTTTTTGTTTTCCCCTATCTGTCTATTACTATTATTATTCCAATTATAGGAAAAGGTGACATATCTTATTTCCTATAATTTTAAGGAGAATCGATTGGGGTAAATTTCAAACTTCTAGGACTTACACACTTCGAGAAAAGTAGGTTTTTTTTATTTAAAGTTCCAAAATAGAATAAAACTAATAAAAATTACATTTTGTTTCATTAAAGACTCTAGTGACACCAATTGCCAGTAATTTTAATGATACAAACTTTAAAACGCGAAATTTACTAAAAACCATACATTTTGTAAAAGTCTTTTGCGACCGCAAGTGTGACCCATCTTATTTCCTCAAATTTGAAGGAGAATCGATTTGGGCAAATTTCAAACTTTTAAGACTTACACACTTCGAGAAAAGCAGGTTTTCTTTCATTTAAAGTTCCAAAATTGAATGAAACTAATAAAAGTTACATTTTGTTTTATTAAAGACTAATGAAACCAATTGCCAGTAATTTTAATGATAAAAACTATAAAACGCGAAATTCGCTAAAAAGCATACATTCGGCCTTATTCTATAAATGTTGATAGTTGTCAACATTGAAATCAATTAAGAGAACTGGATTGGCCAATATGACTAGTGTTTACGTTGTTGTCTGGGATACATCAATCTTTTATTGAAATTTGTCAACATTTTAAGCAAGTGGTTTTGGAACTTGCTTGAATCTCAATTGACTTGTGAAAAATATTGATATAAAAATTGTTATCTCCAAGGGAACAAAGCAAACAATGGTCATTTTGGCCAATCCAGTTCTCTAAATTTATTTCAATGTTGACAAATATCAACAATTACAGAATTAGGCCGATTTTGTAAAAGTTTTTTGCGACCGCAAGTGTGACCTATCTCATTTCCTCAAATTTGAAGGAGAATCGATTGGTGCCAATTTCAGACTTCTAGGACTTACACCCTTCGAGAAAAGTACGTTTTCTTTCATTTAAAGTTCCAAAATAGGATAAAACTAATAAAAATTACATTTTGATTTATTAAAGACTCTAGTGAAACCAATTGCCAGTAATTTTAATGATAAAAACTTTAAAGCGCGAAATTCACTAAAGAACATACATTTTCTAAAAGTTTTTTGCGACCGCAAGTGTGACCCATCTTATTTCCCCAAATTTGAAGGAAAATCGATTGGGGCAAATTTCAAACTTCTAGGATTTACACACTTCGAGAAAAGTAGGTTTTCTTTCATTTAAAGTTCCAAAATAGAATAAAACTAATAAAAATTACATTTTGTTTTATTAAAGACTCTAGTGAAACCAATTGCCAGTAATTTTAATGATAAAAACTTTAAAGCGCGAAATTCACTAAAGAACATACATTTTGTAAAAGTTTTTTGCGACCGCAAGTGTGACCCATCTTATTTCCTCAAATTTGAAGGAGAATCGATTGGTGCCAATTTCAAACTTCTAGGACTTACACACTTCGAGAAAAGTAGGTTTTCTTTCATTTAAAGTTCCAAAATAGAATAAAACTAATAAAAATTACATTTTGTTTCATTAAAGACTCTAGTGAAACCAATTGCCAGTAATTTTAATGATAAAAACTTTAAAACGCGAAATTCACTAAAAAGCATACATTTTGTAAAAGTTCTTTGCGACCGCAAGTGTGACCCATCTTATTTCCTCAAATTTGAAGGAGAATCGATTGGTGCCAATTTCAAACTTCTAGGACTTACACACTTCGAGAAAAGTAGGTTTTCTTTCATTTAAAGTTCCAAAATAGGATAAAACTAATAAAAATTACATTTTGTTTTATTAAAGACTCTAGTGAAACTAATTGCCAGTAATTTTAATGATAAAAACTTTAAAACGCGAAATTCACTAAAAAGCATACATTTTGTAAAAGTTTTTTGCGACCTCAAATGTGACCCATCTTATTTCCTCAAATTTAAAGGAGAATCGATTAGTGCCAATTTCAAACTTCTAGGACTTACACACTTCGAGAAAAGTAGGTTTTCTTTCATTTAAAGTTCCAAGCAATGATTCGATTGAATGATTCTGTTTAAAGGTTGGCTGGTTTGAGTTTGTGGTTTCATTCGGGGTGCACGACACTGATGAGATCCAAGAGATCGAAACAGCTGTCTGTCGTTCCCTGTTTGAGACCATGAGCTCAAACCAGCCGCTTTCGTTTTGGTTGTGGCAGTGAAGAATTTTTAATTTTTCATTGTCACAATCGAATCATTGCATTCACGCCACCTGTTGCTAAACAGGAGTAGTGTCGAAGCCCGGGGCGAGCTGACTTTGTCAGCCGCTAGTTTTCTTTAGATGTCTTTGACATCATGGAAGCTAGTAGTCCCCACCTCTCACAGAGGTCGTGGTTTTCGACACAACACTCTTAGTTCGTCGCATTTTCTGTTTAAAGGTTGGCTGGTTTGAGTTTGTGGTTTCATTCGGGGTGCACGACACTGATGAGATCCAAGAGATCGAAACAGCTGTCTGTCGTTCCCTGTTTGAGACCATGAGCTCAAACCAGCCGCTTTCGTTTTGGTTGTGGCAGTGAAGAATTTTTAATTTTTCATTGTCACAATCGAATCATTGCATTCACGCCACCTGTTGCTAAACAGGAGTAGTGTCGAAGCCCGGGGCGAGCTGACTTTGTCAGCCGCTAGTTTTCTTTAGATGTCTTTGACATCATGGAAGCTAGTAGTCCCCACCTCTCACAGAGGTCGTGGTTTTCGACACAACACTCCTAAAGTTCCAAGATAGAATAAAACTAATAAAAATTACATTTTGTTTTATTAAAGACTCTAGTGAAACCAATTGCCAGTAATTTTAATGATAAAAACTTTAAAACGCGAAATTCACTAAAAAGCATACATTTTGTAAAAGTTTTTTGCGACCGCAAGTGTGACATATCTTGTTGCCTCAAATTCGAAGGAGAATCGATTGGGGCAAATTTCAAACTTCTAGGACTTACACACTTCGAGAAAAGTAGATTTTCTTTCATTTAAAGTTCCAAAATAGAATAAAACTAATAAAAATTACATTTTGTTTCATTAAGGACTCTAGTGAAACCATTTGCCAGCAATTTTAATGATAAAAACTTTAAAACGCGAAATTCACTAAAAAGCATACATTTTGTAAAAGTTTTTGCGACCGCAAGTGTGACCCATCTTATTTCCCCAAATTTGAAGGAAAATCGATTGGGGCAAATTTCAAACTTCTAGGACTTACACACTTCGAGAAAAGTAGGTTTTCTTTCATTTAAAGTTCCAAGATAAATAAAACTAATAAAAATTACATTTTGTTTTATTAACGACTCTAGTGAAACCAATTGCCAGTAATTTTAATGATAAAAACTTTATAAAACGCCAAATTCACTAAAAAGCATACATTTTGTAAAAGTTTTTTGCGACCGCAAGTGTGACCCATCTTATTTCCTCAAATTTGAAGGAGGATCGATTGGGGCAAATTTCAAACTTCTAGGACTTACACACTTCGAGAATAGTAGGTTTCCTTTCATTTAAAGTTCCAAAATAGAATAAAACTACTAAAAAATACATTTTGCTTTATTAAAGACTCTAGTGAAACCAATTGCCAGTAATTTTAATGATAAAAACTTTAAAACGCGAAATTCATTAAAAAGCATACATTTTGTCGTAATTTTCATTATATTCCTTATCGCGCTTTCCATGGATCCACAACCATTTCCTCGCCATCTTCTTCTTGTTTTTTCCTTTTCGTCCCTTTTTTCTTTTTCCCTATCTCTCTATTACTATTATTATTCCAATTATAGGAAAGGGTGAGAATATCTGGGACCACTTAACCCACCACCACCCAGAATTAATCACCGATCACACCACCGGTGATATAGCTTGTGACTCGTACCATCAATGGCAGGAAGACATTAAAATACTCAAAGATTTAGGGGTTGATCATTATAGATTCTCACTTTCATGGTCAAGAATCCTACCAGAAGGTTTTGCAAATCGCATTAACCCCGACGGTATAAATTATTACAATAACTTGATCAACGCTTTGGTCAAAAACGGAATCATCCCCTTGGTCACCATCTATCACTGGGATCTACCCCAACCCCTGCAAGACATCGGGGGTTGGACAAATCCAGTCTTGGCTGAATATTTCCAGGATTTTTCCAGAATAGTTTTCGAAAATTTCGGCGATCGAGTTAAATACTGGATCACCATCAACGAACCTTCCAGTATTTGCGTTGGGACTTACGAGGATGATAATGGATCGCCTCACGTTCGTAGCCCAGGGGTGGGGTTGTATTTGTGTGGAAAAACGCTACTTTTAGCCCACGCCCGAGCTTATAAGCTTTACCAGAATTATTTCAAGAAAACTCAAAGGGGTAAAATTGGGATTACAATTGATTCTTTATGGGCAGAGCCGAAAACCAACAGCAGTGAAGATACTTCAGCTGCTGAAAGGGCTATGCAGATGCAATTAGGGTGGTGGGCACATCCGATTTTCTCCAAAGGGGGTAACTACCCCCAGGTGATGATAAATCGAATTTCTGATAATAGCAAAAAAGAGGGGTTTCTAGAATCACGGTTACAACCCCTAAGCAAGGAAGAAATAACTTCGATTCGGGGTAGTTTCGACTTTTTTGGGCTCAACCACTATCACACTTGGTTGATATCGAACCATGAATATCCCGTGGACGATCCTGCGTCATACAAGAAAGATGTGGGAACTGTAGGGGTGCAGGACCCAAACTGGAAACCTCTTCCATCAATCGTGCCTTGGGGGATGAAAAAATTGTTGAATTGGGTTAAAAACGAGTATAACAACCCTTTGGTGATTATTACAGAAAACGGGTTTGGAGATCAAGGAGGGTTGCAAGATCACTATCGAGTGTTATTCTTAAAAGTAAGATCTTATTTATTATTAGCGATTTTAAGGGGTTGATTCAGGAATTTATGAAAGCTGTGATTGAAGCTGTGACTGAAGATGGTTGCAATGTCAATGGATACACAGTTTGGAGTGTGATGGATAATATGGAGTGGAGAAGTGGATATACGTAAGTAGTTTCGATGGAAATTGAGTATAAAAAATGGATTTTTTAGGGTCAAATTTGGGATTTATAACGTTGATTTTGATGATCGAAACAGGACGAGAACGTCGAAAGCTTCGGCGTCTTTTTATAAGGAGGTTATCAGGACAAGATCTATTCCAGAGAAATGAAATTTATATTTTATTTTATATTATTATTTTGTTTATATTATTATAGAACCCCTTTCGTATTAAACATTATAAAACTCAATGAAAATCAAGACAATGGAAACTTTTAACTTCAGATGTACGAGGTTTTTTAAATTTTGGAGCAGTTGTAGCAATAAATTTATTTTCTGTTCCCGAGTATGTTACTTTTAAGGGTAGGTATGTAAGTCAAAATTTTTCACTCGCTATTTCAATTTATTTATCTAATATCAGTATCACATAGGAATGCTGTAATTGAGGCTACCGAGGGGTAATTTCAGTGATTTCAACTAATTTCAGTCCGATTTCAATGACTTCAGATAGATTTCAGTTTGATTTCAGTCGATTTGAAGTGATTTCAGTCAATTTGAAGTGATTTCAGTCTGATTTCAAGTGATTTCAATCCGATTTGAAGTGATTTCAGTCTGATTTGAAGTGATTTCAGTCTGATTTCAAGTGATTTTAGTCTGATTTCAAGTGATTTTAATCTGATGTCAAAAGTACGTAGTATGTATTGTCTTGATAGAAATGAATGATTTCAAGTGATTTCAGTCTGACTTCAAGTGATTTCAGTCTGATTTCAAGTGATTTCAGTCTGATTTCAAGTGATTTCAGTCTGATTTCAAGTGATTTCAAGTGATTTCAGTCCGATTTGAAGTGATTTCAGTTTGATTTCAAGTGATTTCAGTCTGATTTCAAGTGATTTTAGTCTGATTTCAAGTACGTAGTATGTACTGTCTTGATAGAAATGAATGATTTCAAGTGATTTCACTCCGATTTGAAGTGCTTTCAGTCTGATTTCAAGTAATTTCAGTCTGATTTCAAGTTATTTCAGTCTGATTTCAAGTGATTTCAGTCCGATTTGAAGTGATTTCAGTTTAATTTCAAGTGATTTCAGTCTGATTTCAAGTGATTTCAGTCTGATTTCAAGTGATTTTAGTCTGATTTCAAGTACGTAGTATGTACTGTCTTGATAGAAATGAATGATTTCAGTCCGATTTGAAGTGATTTCAGTCTGATTTCAAGTGATTTCAGTCTGATTTCAAGTGATTTTAATCTGATGTCAAAAGTACTTAGTATGTATTGTCTTGATAGAAATGAATGATTTCAAGTGATTTCAGTCTGATTTCAAGTGATTTCAAGTTATTTCAGTCTGATTTCAGTCCGATTTGAAGTGATTTCAGTTTGATTTCAAGTGATTTCAGTCTGATTTCAAGTGATTTTAGCCTGATTTCAAGTACGTAGTATGTACTGTCTTGATAGAAATGAATGATTTCAAGTGATTTTATTCCGATTTGAAGTGATTTCAGTCTGATTTCAAGTGATTTCAGTTTGATTTCAAGTGATTTCAGTATGATTTCAAGTGATTTTAGTCTGATTTCAAATATCTAACTAGTAATCTATCTATCTAACTATATGTAGGTATCGGGTGTCCCAAAGAAAACCGGGCAAAATACATTTAAGAATAAGTCAGCCATTTCTCAACCGATTTGGATGAACCTCGTCTTAAATTAAAGCTAAAGTACCAAGCTTTCGAATATTGCAAGAAACTGTGACAGATGGCGCTGCCGTAGTGACCCTACCGATACTTATTTTTAAAGCTTTTTTAGGTGCTTGGGGATTTGTCAGACAAGAACCAATCGTTATGCGACTGAAACGGCCTTGAAGATCGTTCTTTTTCCCGCTGAACCAAACGAAAATTATCCATTTTTGCCGACGGATATCTCGGAAACTAAAACAGTTAGGGACAAATTTATCAGGGCAAATTAAGGAAAATTGCAATTGCTGATACTTTTTCTATATTATTATTGTATTATTTCGCCCCAAACCTTCGCCATCTCCTACCTGTTCTCAGATAATGACGATGATCACACGCAGACCTCATTAACGTATGTTACGTTGATTCTCATATTTTTAGCGAACCCCAAAAATAATTCTGCTCATCTATAATAAATCTCGTAAATCTCCGAGACAAAGGGATGAACTTTTCGCTTTTTGAATATTTTTTTTTATTAAAACCGTCTCCTTTTAAGGGTTGCACCCACCCCCCGGAGAAGGGTAAACCGAGAGTACTCCACCACGTCGAATGCTTCCACTATTAGTTCTGCGTCGACTGGCGTTGTAGGCACGTCGTATTCGTCTGCGTTGGCGCGATAACGTGCTCTTTTTTAATTTCGCTTTTTTGTGTCCTTTGAGGAGTGTGCTCACGTGTAAGTAATTATAACGTATTTCGTAAATATAGTAAATATACCCCCGCTAGAAAGGAGGCTGTGGTATTTATAGTGGCGTTGCGAAACTATATAAAAGTTTTAATGAGCCTGAAAAGTTTCTTAGAAATTACAATGCTTAGAAAAAGATTAATTACGGATAATTAAGTAAAAAGTGGGATTTTACGAAGATGAGATTACAATTTGGTTGTGCTGTTAGTTTTTTCCGAAATTATCGCCCGAATGATAACCTATATTAATATTTTGATTGAGGTTTCTTTATGTTTGGTTCCAAATGATAGTCGATTATCTGATGCTTTTCTTGTTTTTATTAAGTTGAACTTGAAAATTAACTGTGAAATATTATTTGCACGACGAAAGGGGTCTTAAGGGTGGGTTTTCAATTTTCATGTATTGACATAAAAAGCCAACGGAAGATGTACATCAATGCGATGTGTATGTGTATGCAAATGTAATCTGCACCTAGTAGTAGTGCCGAAGCATATGCTCATGTCATGATAAAGAATTCGTGAGGGTGTATCAATTGATAATTTCTTTGCGCTCAATTAGTATCTTCCGGTTGTAAGTACATATAGATCAAGCCTCAAATTTCCACCAAGTCAATTTTTTGTGTTGGGGGTTGAAGGGAGTGTAATTTTTTCCATTCAATTATTATCCTCAGGAGTTGAAGGGGGTGGGTTTCGGGGGCGCTTACTTGATACCTATCCTCCAATAACAGTGGTCCAAATCTTAAATTCATTTGCGCTCAATTAGTATCTTCCAGTAACAAGTAGTCTAAGGATTAAATTTCCACCGAGTCAATTATTTATGTTTGTCAATTTTTCGTATTTGGGGGTTGAAGGGGGTGGTTTTCGGGGTTGCAACTTTTTGCGTTCAGTTAGTCTGTTTCTGTTGCAGATAGTCCGAGGGCTCAATTTCATCCAAGTCAATTATTTGTGCTCGAGGGTTGAAGACTGTAGGTCTTGGGGGTACAATTTTTTGCGTTCAAAATAGTCTCCTGCGATAATGATTGGTAAAAGGATTAAATTCCGTCCAAGTCATTTTTTGTGTTTCGGGGTTGAAGGGGGTGAGTTTTAGGGGCGTAGTTTTTTTGTTCAATTCAACTCTTTCGGTTGTAGGCGGTGCAATGGTTAAATTTCCTCCAAGTCAAGTTTTTGTGGTTGGGGGTTGAAGGGGGCGAGTTTCAGGGGTGCAATTTTTCGTGTTCAATTAGTTTCCTCCGGTAATAGGTCCAAGGGTTACATTTCCTCTAAGTGAATTTTTTGTTTCAAAGTTGAAGGGGTTGAATTTTAGAGGTGGAATTTTTTTCTCTTCCTGTCGTAGGTGATCTAAAGGTCTAAGGACTTAATACAGGGTGTCCCAATTGTCTGTATTCGGTCGATATCTCCATCACTATCAGAGATAGCGAAAAATTGTTAAGTTCGAAGTTGCAGAAGATCAAACACTGCATATATTAAAAATACAATAGTATGTACAGGGTGTTCCACTAAGGAGTGACGACACTAACACGTTTTTTCAAATGTCAATTTTTAACATACACTAATCATTTTTTCACCTGAAGTTAATCGTTTAGAAGATATTGGCAATTTTGTGGGAAAAATTACTTTTGCAGTACGTGCTTTAAAAAATCGTCCGTCAAACAGTTTTAAACCTTTAGTTTTGGAAAATTGGCATGTCATTAAGGGAGGTTTGGTCTATCTTTCAAGCTCTTGAAAACGATACTAGCTTGTTAAGTTCGTCTCCAGCAACATTATGAACTTTCGAGTATTTAGACGTTAAAATTTCAATATTTTTAAATGGCATCACTATGAAATGTTATAGTCATCGGCTGTAGAATTGAATTTGCTTTCATCTGATGTAACATATCCCTATGTCTATGTTTCGTATTTTTCGTTTTATTAGAGGTTTTATACACTAATAGATAATTTTCAATAATATCTTCGTAATGTTTTAGAGGGTGGCTCTGGGTACATGTCATCATGTACATGTTATCAGTTTTTGAATAAAACATCAGAATTTCAAATTTAGAAAAAAGTGCTATTATTATTAGAAGGTCTCAAAATGCTGCCCTTTTTTTTTGACTGCATTCTTGCATAAGATTTATAAATGATTCGACTTTCAGCGGATCTCTTTTTTTTTGGGTAGATATGGGTCATAGGGTGGGATGATAATGGTACGTTTTTATGACATTCCACCAAAACGAAAACCATGTCATCATTTTTTTGCTTGATGGGTTTATTATTACTTACTTCAATTACATGCAAAAACAACCCCTAATTTGCGCCGCTTTCTGTTTCATCTTGCAGAAAAAACCATCCCTTATCAAATAATGTCAAAATATATGTGGTTTCAGACCTCCATGTGCAAAATATTTGCGTTTTCGTATTTTTGTGATTTTCAACCCCTAAATTTCATCCCCCAAAATTGACACCCCCTCACCCTCAACCGACTTGTATGCTAAAAACGCATATAAAGTTTCAGTAAAATATCTCCGCTGGTTCTCGAGTTATTACAATTAATAGTTTTTCGGTCCCGAAAAAACCTCGCATTCTCGCGCTTTTACTGCGAACGCTGCCTAAACACTTGAAGATGGATTAAAATCGTATAAGGGGAAATGTCGGCAACGAATAGACCTACAAAAAAGTCCGCGACGGCATATAAATGTCTGTAACGGATAGCCGACAATAAGCCACTGAAGCTATTTTCGTCAAAAATTAAAACACAAAAACGACCTCGGTGGGCTACCCCTCGTAGATAGCTATATGCCGTCACGGGCTTTTTTGTAGATCTTTTCATTGCCGACAATTCCTCCTTACAAACTTTTGCTCTAGCTTCAAGCGTTGAGGCAGCGTTCGCGATCAAACGTCGAAAATTGTAATTTTTTTCAGTTTTTCACCCCTAACTCCCACCCCCCCTGGTCCGATATGGCCCAAAAACAATCCCCGCCGAGATTTTCGGGGTATACACTTGTGAACAAAATTTCAGCTCGATATCTGCTTTCGTTCTCAAGCGGACGATCGAGCGAGCGAGCGAATTCACTAAAACTACAGTGCCTGCGCATATGCTTCGGCACTAAAATTTACGGTACCTACCCAAACTAAGTTAGCTCTTAATTCCCAAAAATTTGACAAAACTATCACAAATAGTTCTAAGTGCCCATTTTTTGAGTTTGGGGGCTGAAAGGGGTGTTTTGAGGTTGAAATTCTTTTCGGTTGTCTCGATTTATTTGCGAGTAAGTGTACCTATACTTTTTTCGAAAATTTTTGCACTCGTTAAGCTTTTCAATACTATAAATAAATTTTCAACTTCCTCCGTAAAATACGGTTATCAGAACAGTTGGCAAATTTTTTCTTGAAAAGTAATATAATAATCTTTGATCTTTCTATAGTTTTTGCACTAAAATATACCGTTGGTATTTTTATCAAGCTATTTATTATCTACAGGTGCGTACGATATTTATAGAAATATTAAGTATTTCAAATTTTGCCTGAGCTTATTTCTTGTTTTACCCGCGATTGAAATATGGAAACGCATGTAATTGTAGTTTAAATAGCTTATTCTTGGATATTTGGGGGTCTTTCAGGAGAAATAATAGACACCCCTTTTTATTAACCCCCAGAATTCATGAGCCATAAATTTCTTGTAATTACTTGAAAATTAATATTTTCCATACTTTTGGTGGGCCCTTATCCCAATATGGGTACCGTCAAGTGGGATGAAACGGGACAGTTTCGAGGCATTTGGCCTTGCAACTTCTTTAAAAAAATTACTAAGAATGTTCTAATCGAGGTTCTAGTTTTTTGTTGTCTATAGAATGAGAGCGTTGAATTGTCTGCAAATATTATCAATTTTTGGAAAAAAAATATTTTATGTATGTCCCGATTCGCCTCGCATTTGGGGTCAATCCCGGGACATGAATTAATTTTGCATGAAAATCTCCAATAACCCCCTCTATGGGGTGAATCGTAACAAAAATAGTTTATTCTCCTTATTAAATTAATTAAAGTTGCCTTCTAACTGATAAAAAAATAATTTTGATACCATTGTTCCAGCAAAAAAAAATTGTATAAATTATTGCCGGCAATTTTTTTAACCTCCCCAACTCCAACAAAATTTTAAAAAAAATGGGAGGTTACTGCAATCACTAAAATTTTCGAATTCGAGATAGCACCAGATCTTCACGTTTTGAGGTCTCAGGAACCCAAAAAAGCGGTTTTCAAAATGTGTCTGTGTGTGTGTACGTACGTATGTACGTACGTACGTACGTACGTTTGTAAACACGCCACAGCCAAAACTACTAGACCGATTTGTCTGAAATTTGGTGCGTAGGCATCTCATAACCCAGCTTAGATCTGAAAAGCTTTTGGAGCCAATCGTGCAACTAGAAATGCCATTTTGGCACATCAACTTTTAAATTTTAAATGCAAACCCCCATTTTTCACGTCACGATAGGAAAGGCCTTCAAATTCTGCTTCTAAAAATGCATTCATTCTTAGTGCCCTTTTGACCAAAAATTTAAAAAAAAATGATTTTTAGCGGACTTTTAAATCGCGGTACAGCCCAAGCCCCTGAACCGATTTGGCTGAAATTTTGCACATTGGCATTGTATTGCACGTCGAAGAGCTGAACAAATTTTGGATTCAATCGGCCCACGGAAAGTGCCGTTTTGGCACACCAATTTCCAACTTTAAAATTATTCACTCATTTAACCATCCAAAACAAGTTTTTGAAAGATTTATTGTCACAATCAGAAAGGTCTTCAAATTCTAGTTTTAAATAAGACAAAATTCGTTCGCATTTAGTGCTCTTTGGGTCAAAAAATCGAAATTTTGTAGTACCACTAAAGATACATTATAGCCCAGATTAGTGAATCGATTTGGTTGAAATTTGCTACATGGAGATTGGGTGACCCGTTAAAGACCTGAAAGGCTTTTGGAAGCAATTGGTCCACGGGAAGTGCCATTTAAGCATATCAACTTTAAATTTTAAAGCAAGGCCTCCTTTTTTATGTCGCCATTAGAAAGAGGATCAAATTCTGGTTCTAAAAATGTATTCACAGTTTTTGCCATTTCAGTGGAAAAAAGAGAAAAAATTTTTTCTCATTAAAAGGGAGCGGGCTGACAGTGGATGACAAATTCTGTTGAATTGACTACTATCTACACAGAATACAAAGATCCACGCGATGGGGAGGTTCCAGCCGCTTCTCTGCTGCATTTTTTACAATAAAAATTTTTGGAGTTTTGAAATCAATCCACAAAAATTAGTTTGTTAAATTAAGAATTTTTGTGTTTCTGCATGTTAGAGGTTGTAGCGTTTACGATAAGGGTGGCTTTTCTCAACAATTTTCGAAAAAAATGGCAATTTAAAAAAAAAATGGCAATTTTCGAAAAAAATGTCAAATGGTAATTTAATAAAATTTAATAAAAAAAATGGCAGTTTTCGAAAAAAATACCAATTTTCGAAAAAAATGTCAATTTTCGAAAAAAATGTCAATTTTCGAAAGAAACGGCAGTTTTCGAAAAAAATGGCAATTTTGGAAAAAAATGTCAATTTTCGAAAAAAAAATGGCTATTTTGGAAAAAAATGGCAGTTTTCGAAAAAAATGCCAATTTTCGAAAGAAATGGCAGTTTTCGAAAAAAAATGGCAATTTTCGAAAAAAATGTCAATTTTCGAAAGAAATGGCAGTTTCCGAAAAAAATGGCAATTTTGGAAAAAAATGGCAATTGTGGAAAAAAATGGCAATTTTGGAAAAAAATGTCAATTTTCGAAAAAGAAATGGCTATTTTCGAAAAAAATGGCAGTTTTCGAAAAAAATGCCAATTTTCGAAAAAAATTGCAGTTTTCGAAAAAAATACCAATTTTCGAAAAAAATGTCAATTTTCGAAAAAAATGTCAATTTTCGAAAGAAATGGCAGTTTTCGAAAAAAATGGCAATTTTGGAAAAAAATGGCAATTTTGGAAAAAAAATGTTAATTTTCGAAATAAAAATTACTATTTTCGAAAAAAATTGCAGTTTTTGAAAAAAATGCCAATTTTCGAAAAAAAATGGCAGTTTTCGAAAAAAATACCAATTTTCGAAAAAAATGTCAATTTTCGAAAAAAATGTCAATTTTCGAAAGAAATGGCAGTTTTCGAAAAAAATGGCTATTTTCGAAAAAAATGTCAATTTTCGAAAAGAATGTCAATTTTCGAAAAAATGTAAATTTTCGAAAAAAATGGCACTAGGGTTTTTCATACAGCAATGCAACAGCTATCGAACCCGATAGTACGAATATGCTATTTTGCTAAAATAAATTCAATAAATTATTGCCGGCAATTTTTTTTACAATAAAAATTCCTGGAGTTTCAAAATCAATCCCCAAAAATTTGTTTGTTAAATTAAGAATTTTTGTGTTTCTGCATCTTAAGAGGTTGCAGCGTCTATAAGGGTGGCTTTTCTCAACAATTTTCGAAAAAAATGGCAATTAAAAAAAAAATGGCAATTTTGGAAAAAATTTCAATTTTCGAAAAAAATGCTAATTTTCGAAAGAAATGGCAGTTTTCGAAAAAAATAACAATTTTCGAAAAAAATTGTAATTAAAAAAAAAATGGTGATTTTCGAAAAAAAGTGTCAATTTTCGAAAAAAATGGCAATTTTCGAAGAAAATGTCAATTTTCGAAAAAAATGCCAATTTTCGAAAAAAATGTCAATTTTCGAAAAAATGGCAGTTTTCGATAAAAATGTCAATTTTCGAGAAAAATGTCTATTTTCGAAAAAAATGGCAATTTTCAAAAAAAATGACACTAGGGTTTTTCATCCAGCAATGCAACAGCACTATCGAACCCGATAGCACGAATATGCTATTTTGCTAAAATAAATTCAATAAATTATTGCCGGCAATTTTTTTTACAATAATAATAATAATAATAATAATAATAATAATTTATTACATCCAACAGGCATAAGCCTATAGTGGATACAAAAAAATGCGAAGTACAATGGCGGAATCTATACATCGAAAACTAAGATTCATATAAGACACATAAACGATTTTTTACTACAGGAGTCTTAAAGTTGTTACAGAAAATATCAAATTCTTCAGATGGTAAACAATTATATAATCTAAAGCAAGAAATGAGAGGACTATTGAAGTGGTGATAAGTATTTGGAATTTTATAGTAGAATGTTATATGTAATCTTGTGCCTATTCTAGGGACAACGAGTAAAATAAAATCCAGTAATGCGGAACTATTAATGACACCAGTAACTATCTTTTGCAAAAGTATTAGCCTTGAAATATTCCTTCTAGCAAGCAGCGAATTCTCGCCAACAACTGATAATAGCATTGATTGACTGCAACGTCTTACAGGATAGCGAGTGAACATTTTGAAGTATAAATACAATAAAAATTCCTGGAGTTTCAAAATCAATCCACAAAAATTTGTTTATGTTAAATTAAGAATTTTTGTGTTTCTGCATCTTAAGAGGTTGTAGCGTCTATAAGGGTGGCTTTTCTCAACAATTTTCGAAAAAAATGGCAATTAAAAAAAAAATGGCAATTTTGGAAAAAATTTCAATTTTCGAAAAAAAATGGCAGTTTTCGAAAAAAATGCCAATTTTCGAAAGAAATGGCAGTTTTCGAAAAAAATAACAATTTTCGAAAAAAATGGTAATTAAAAAAAAAATGGTGATTTTCGGAAAAAATGCCAATTTTCGAAAAAAATGGCAGTTTTCGAAAAAAATGTCAATTTTCGAAAAAATGGCAGTTTTCGATAAAAATGTCAATTTTCGAGAAAAATGTCTATTTTCGAAAAAAATGGCAATTTTCGAAAAAAATGACACTAGGGTTTTTCATCCAGCAATGCAACAGCTATCGAACCCGATAGCACGAATATGCTATTTTGCTAAAATAAATTCAAAAAAGGGCCTTCTTGCCATTAAATGACATTTTTCGAAAAAATGGCACTAGGGTTTTCGACCCGGTACAACATCAGCTCTCAAATTCTATAATAAAAATATACGGTTATACATAGATTTTTTTCACCACCCGGATTTTTGGCCAGAAGGGCACCAAGTGTGAATACATTTTTGGAAGCAGAATTTGAAGAGCTTTCGTATGGCGACGTGCAAAAGGGGGGTTTGTATTTCAATTTTTAAACTTTATGTGCCGAAAAGACCCAAAATTTATTCACCCTACAAATTGCCCTCAATAGACCCTCAATAGTTTCAGCTGTAGCGTGATCACAGACAACGGATACACAGACATTTTTCGAAAACCACTTTTTGGGGTTCCCAGTTGCCTGAAAAGGAAAAAATTTTTGTTTTTGACGATTCGATTTTGATAACTGATTAAAAAATGTAATTTTTTGCATATTTACAATGAAAGTCTTCTTTTTTTAATGAAAAATCGTAATGAAAGTACTATTTTTTTTACCGAAAAAATCGTAATGAAAGTATCACTTTTTTTAACGATTTTAACATTTTTTCATCTTTACATCTTACAGCTTTACATTGTTACATTATATTATCACACCAAGAAAGAAACGGGCTACCCAGTGTTGCCAATTACTCCCCCATATAGAAAAAAAATTGTTTTCTACTTTTTCGCGTATGGGGGGAATATACAAAAAAATTACGTGTACAACACGTAATGAAAGCATCTTTTTTTCACTAGTTTGATTCAAACTTCAAACTCATGAAAAATACGGCACTAAAAGTATTACTTTAATTACTAGTTGTAGAAATAACTATGCCACACTTGTTGAGAGTCAGTTTTACTTACCGCCTATGAATGCCGTTATGATTTCATTACAGCACTATTATTGCTTGTTGCATCGAACTTACAGTTTTCGTATTTTTGTGTTTTAGGGGTTGTAGCGCCTATAAGGGTGGTTTTTCTCAACGATTAGTAGGAAATAATTTTAAATGCAATGTAACAGCAGACGTGGAAAAACGCTTTCCGCAGCAAAAAGTTGTGTTGTCGTTTTTTTACGGACTGTCTGGACCAGGACTGGAAGTGCACGGCGATAAAAGTTTGAAACCTGAAAAATTATTGCCACAAATAGAAAAGTTTGCCTAATGCGCTTATCATTCTCTACGCTCAACAGGAGCTCTTCTGTGAGATTAATTGTTGTTTTACTGCGTTTTGATGAGAACGTTTCGCTTGCAAGCTCAGGCGAACCGAAAAAGTAATAAAAGAAAAAAAAATGTAAAAACTACTTTGTGATGACGAAATTAATTATTTACTGTTTGCGAAAATAGGGGTAGGTCCTTTGAAATTGACAATAATGTCAAGATTTCTGTGTTTTGAAGTGCGAAATTAGGGGATGATACATTTACAAAGGCAAATAATGCGAATTCTTGCTTCAAAAAGATAATTAAAGTGTATCTGTTGTCCGGCTGTTAGGTTTCGCGTTATTCAGTCTATTTTCACCGTTTTCGGTATGTATACAGGGTGTCCCGGAATTCGTGGTTAACACTTTAAAAGTAGATTCTTCTATGAAAATACTGTGGAGAAAATTTTAAAATTTGGATCATAAACGTCTCGTACAGGAGGGGCTAAATTTACTCAAAAATGTTTGTAAGTAGTTTTTTCTCAAATTTGATTCCAGAATCTGAAAATCTGAGGTTTTTCAAGTAAAAATGGTACTCTTGTTGGACATCGATAGAATGCGCCCTTTTCGAAAAAAATGGCTTTTCATTGGTTCAGGGTTCCAAAATTTTCTCCACTTTCTCATGTCAATTTTCGAAAGAAATGGCAGTTTTCGAAAAAAATGGGAATTTTCGAAAAAAATGGCAATTTTGAAAAAAAAGGCAATTTGAAAAAAAATGGCAATTATGGAAAAAAACGGCAATTTTCGAAAAAAAATGGTAATTTTCGAAAAAAATGGCAGTTTTCGAAAAAAATGCCAATTTTCGAAAGAAATGCTAATTTTCGAAAAAAATGTCAATTTTCGAAAAAAATTGCAGTTTTCGAAAAAAATGTCAATTTTTGAAAGAAATGGCTGTTTTCGAAAAAAATGGGAATTTTCGAAAAAAATGGCAATTTTGGAAAAAAATGGCAATTTAAAAAAAAATGGCAATTATGGAAAGAAATGGCAATTTTCGAAAAAAATGGCAGTTTTCGAAAAAAATGCCAATTTTCGAAAGAAATGTCAATTTTCGAAAGAAATGCCAATTTTCGAAAAAAATGCCAATTTTCGAAAAAAATTGCAGTTTTCGAAAAAAACGGCAATTTTCGAAAAAATGACAATTTTCGAAAGAAACGGCAATTTTCGGAAAAAATTTCAATTTTCGAAAAAAATGGCAGGTTTCGAAAAAAAATGCCAATTTTCAAAAAGACGTCAATTTTCGAAAGAAATTGCAGTTTTCGAAAAAAGAATAAAAGAAAAGAAAATGTAAAAACTACTTTGCGATGACGAAATTAATTATTTACTGTTTGCGAAAATAGGGGTAGGTCCTTTGAAATTGACAATAATATCAAGATTTCTGTGTTTTGAAGTGCGTAATTAGGGGATGATACATTTACAAAGGCAAAAATGCGAATTCTTCCTTCAAAAAAAATAATTAAAATGTTTCTGTTGCCCGGCTGTTAGGTTTCGTGTTATTCAGTCTACTTTCACCGTTTTCGCCATGTATACAGGGTGTCCCGGAATTCGTGGTTAACACTTTACCAGTAGATTCTTCTATGAAAATACTGTTGAGAAAATTTTAAAATTTGGATCATAAGCGTCTCGTACAGGAGGGGCTTCGGACTAAATTTACTCAAAAATTTTTGTAAGTAGTTTGTTTTCAAATTTGATTCCAGAATCTGAAAATCTGAGGTTTTTTAAGTAAAAATGGTACTCTTGTTTGACATTAATAGAATGCGCCCTTTTCGAAAAAAATGGCCCGTCTACACTGTAAATCGCATAACTTCAGAACGAAAGCAGATATCGAACTGAAATTTTGTACACATGTGTATACCACGAGAATCTCGGCGGTGACTGTTTTTGGGCCATATCGGACCAGGGGGGTGGGAGTTAGGGGTGAAGAACAGAGAAATTTCAATTTTCGACGTTTGATCGCGAACGCTGCCTCAACGCTTGAAGCTAGAGCAAATGTTTGTAAGGAGGAATTGTCGGCAATAAAAAGGTCTACAAAGAAGTCCGCGACGGCATGTAGCTATCTACGATGGGTAGCCCACTGAGATTGTTTTTGTGTTTTAATTTTTGACGAAAATAGCTTCAGTGGCTTATTGTCGGCTATCCGTAACAGATATTTATATGCTGCCGCGGACTTTTTTGTAGATCTTTTCGTTGCCGACATTTCTTCCTCATACGATTTTAATCCATCTTCAAGCGTTTAGGCAGCGTTCGCAGTAAAAGCGCGAGAATGCGAGGTTTTTTCGGGACCGAAAAATTATTAATTGTAATAACTCGAGAACCAGTGGAGATATTTTACTGAAACTTGTCTGTTGAAGGTTAGGGGGTGTCAATTTTGGGGGATGAAATTTAGGGGTTGAAAATCACAAAAATACGAAAACTTCTCAAATATTTTGCACATGGAGGTCTGAAACCACATAATAGTGTAATTGACTGTACCTACCAAAATTTCAACCTCTTACACTTTTCATCCCCTTGCAATTTCTCAACCTCCCTCGGCAACCCCTAAAAGTAAATCTTGTGAAATCCATGGATTTTTTAATTGTTTTCAGCAATTTTACTCATTTCGATTATATTTTCACTTTATTAAATTTTTTACTCTCTCCACAATCCACCCCCCGCGTTGATTTGCGAAACTAAAGAGTTTTTGTATTTTTTGCAGAAATTCTATTCCCCCTTTGCAATTTCTCAACACTTTGCACAAAATTTCAACTTCCAAAAACGTGTACCTACTACAGGTGCTACAAAAATTGCTAATTTTTTTAGAAAAATACCAAAATTCCCAATAATTAAAAAACTCAATCTTCATAAATCCCAATAAATTCAGTACATATTAATTAATATTGTGTTGTTATCAGTAAACTGGGAATTCACGAGGTATTTGGATATCCAATCAAATAATTTATTCAATCGCCAACGTTTCAACGGTTTATTACATTCTGCCGTCTTCTTCAGGGCTAAAATATATTACGCAATAGGTACAATGAACATTATTTCTTAAAAAACCTTCATGATTTCACCCCTTTATGATTTACAGGGGTGAGTTTATTTTTCCGGTGTTACATAACACCTTCCGTATTTACTGACTTCAGTTGTTCCTAAATAAATTAATACGGTTTCAGAAAAAATAAATAAAATATATTTATTCGCTTGTAAAGAGTTGGCGGTGGTTAATAGCCTAGGGGTTGGTTTTAGGTGGCAACGCCTAATTTTATGCTACTATTTACTTGAGGAAATTCCAAGTTTCAACCCTTAAATTTCATCCCCCTTGTTAGATTTTAGTGAAAGTTTGTCCATCCACCTACAATGTCACTGAAAATTAACACATCAAATTCTGCCTTGATACGTTGAGTAGTTTTTGAGTTCTCGTATTTTTGTGTTTCTGCATGTTAGGGGCTGTAGCGCCTATAAGGGTGGTTTTTCTTCAAATATGAATGATACCAAGTTTCAGAAAGATACGTCCGCTAGTTCTCGAGTTATTGCAATTAATAGTTTTTCGGTTTTTCACCCCTAACTCCCACCCCCGTGGCCCGATATGGCCCAAAAGCAATCCCCGCCGAGATTTTCCGTGTATACACCCTTGTACAAAATTTCAGCTCGATATCTGCTTTCGTTCTCAAGTTATCCGATTACACTTTTTCTGTTTTACACTTTTTCTGTTTTACACCTTTTCTGTAAATTTACACACTTTTTTCTGTAAATTTACACTTTTTCTGTAAACTCAACTTTTTTCTGTAGATTTACACTTTTTCTGTAAATTTACACTTTTTCTGTAAACTTACACTTTTTTCTGTAAATTTACACCTTTTCTGTAAATTTACACTTTTTTCTGTAAATTTACACTTTTTCTGTAAACTTTACTTTTTTCTGTAGATTTACACTTTTTCTGAAAATTTACACTTTTTCTGAAAATTACACTTTTTCTGTAAATTTACACTTTTTCTGTAAACTTACACTTTTTTGTGTAAATTTACACTTTTCCTGTAAATTTACACTTTTTCTGTAAATTACAAAACAAAAAGTCAGCACGTGATCACTAAATATTTCATGCAAGTTATGAAAAAACATCAAATCTTTTTCAGTGAAAAGTTGCAATTGTAATAAAAAAATTACAATTTATTGTAAAGAAAGTTACAATTATATAAAAAAAGAGATACGATTGTAAGAAAAAGAGTCACCTCGGCTTATTATATACTTATTATAGCAGCAGCGCAATGGGGTATTATTATTATTATTATTATTATCTCTGCATGCACGACATTGATTAACGAGCGCGCAATTAGAAATTAATTATCCAAAAAAAAAAAAATCCGCATTTTTGTTGAATCGTAACGATCTGTTGCATCGCCAAACAAAATAAAATAACGATAAATCTCGAATTTCAGGGAAGCGACGATCGAAGAAAATGCAGACACATGACACTTTTTTCTGTAAATTTACACTTTTTCTGTAAACACACTTTTTCTGTAAATTTACACTTTTTTCTGTAAATTTTCACTTTTTCTGAAAATTTACACTTTTTCTGAAAATTACACTTTTTCTGTAAATTTACACTTTTTCTGTAAACTTACACTTTTTTCTGTAAATTTACACCTTTTCTGTAAATTTACACTTTTTTCTGTAAATTTACACTTTTTCTGTAAACTCAACTTTTTTCTGTAGATTTACACTTTTTCTGAAAATTTACACTTTTTCTGAAAATTACACTTTTTCTGTAAATTTACACTTTTTCTGAAAATTACACTTTTTCTGTAAATTTACACTTTTTCTGTAAACTTACACTTTTTTCTGTAAATTTACACCTTTTCTGTAAATTTACACTTTTTTCTGTAAATTTACACTTTTTCTGTAAACTTAACTTTTTTCTGTAGAATTACACTTTTTCTGAAAATTTACACTTTTTCTGAAAATTACACTTTTTCTGTAAACTTACACTTTTTTGTGTAAATTTACACTTTTCCTGTAAATTTACACTTTTTCTGTAAATTACAAAATAAAAAGTCAGCACGTGATCACTAAATATTTATTTCATGCAAGTTATGAAAAAACACCAAATTTTTTTCAGTGCTTCGCCAATTATAGTTTTTGAATGTCTCGATCACGTGGGGAAATGCATCATTTCCTTACTTGCGTGCTTACAGAACTCGGCTTCGCCTCGTTCTGCAATAAGCACACGCGTGAGAACATGATGTGCTTTTCCCACTTGTTACATAAATAGCCATTATAAGATTTGCCGAATCTTAGGGGATGTTAGCAGTAGTGGTTACTCGAAAAATATTGAATCGTCTGCTGATTAGTGATTACAATTGTAAGAAAAAAATTACAATTTATTGTAAAAAGTTACAATTATATAAAATTAAAAAGAGATACGATTGTAAGAAAAAGAGTCACCTCGGCTTCGCCTCGTTCTTGCTATGCCAATATACAAATTATAGCAGCAGCGCAATTTCTTATTATTATTATTATTATTATCTCAGCATGCACGACATTGATTAACGAGCGCGCAATTAGAAATTAATTATCCAAAAAAAAAAAAAAATCTTCAGTTTCGCTGAATCGTAACGATCTGTTGCATCGCCAAACAAAATAAAATAACGATCAATCTCGAATTTCAGGGAAGCGACGATCGAAGGAAATGCAGACACGAGACGAGCAAGTGATCTTTGTCCGAATGAATAAACATCGCTGATAATGCCGTAAACATAATAATAATAATCCGAATGGAAATGATGAGAATGAGAATCTAGTGCTGTGATCTATAACCCCTTATTTTGTGATCCAGACTGAAGCATGCCGTGTGTGCCACGCTTCCTTTGCGTTGTTCTTTGTGCCGTGGAAATACACGCTTTCGCCAATAGGACTAAACAGCCCCGGTTCAGCATTGACGAGATCCGGTGCACCGTTTTCCCGAAGAAGATTTCCGACGATCTTGATCTCGATCCTTGCAAAGCTGGTGAGTTTCTGTTTTTTTTTTCATTTAAATCGCTTTGAACTAAATTGATTTGTGGGTGAGAGCAATATTTTAGGGGTTGGAGTGCATAAAATTGTCGTCTTTTTGTTTTTAAGGGTCGTTTTTCGCACCCTCAATGATGAATTCCAAAACGTTTTTTCGTTTTTTTTTAAATTTAATTCAATCATTTCACCAGGCGTCGCGACGCCCTTGCACCTTCCCATTTTGACGAATCTCCCGGAAACGCGTGAATAATACCGGCCATAACCCGTCGTCTAGCAACACTTGCAGCATTATTTTTAACGACTCCTCTAATCCCTTTCATCCCTTGACTTATGGGGTAGTTTATGAAAGGAGGAAGGGAGCGATTAAAAGCGCGCCCATGTCATTAAACTTGTGGCATTAGTGCTGATACTAAACAACTCAGTTTCGTGCTCTACTAATTGTTGCCACTTTCAATTAACCCCCCATCCCTTAAAGGGCGGAAGCTTGCTCCACAAAATAACCAAATTAATCTATAATTTTTGTTGAATTCGGTGAGTGTGCACTTATTGATATAGATGAGAGCAATATTTTAGTGGTTGTAGTGCATAAAATTGTAGTTTTAGTGAATTTGCTCGGAGCGAGCAAATTCACTAAGCGCTCGCTCGCTCTGCCGGCCATCGCATAACTTGAGAACGAAAGCAGATATCGAGCTGAAATTTTGTATACATGTGTATACCACGAAAATCTCGGCGGGGATTTTTGGGCCATATCGGACCAGGGGGCTGGGAGTTAGGGGTGAATAACAAAGAAATTACAATTTTTGACGTTTGATCGCGAACGCTGCCTCAACGCTTGAAGCTAGAGCAAAAGTTTGTAAGGAGGACTTGTCGGCAATGAAGAGATCTTCAAAAAAGTCCGCGACGGCATATAGTTATCTACGTTGGGTAGCCCACCGAGATCGTTTTTGTGTAATAATTTTTGACGAAAATAGCTTCAGTGGCTTAATGTCGGCTATCCGTAACAGATATTTAGATGCTGTCGCGGACTTTTTTGTAGGTCTATTCGTTGCCGACATTTCTCCCTTATGCGCTTTAAATCCATTTTCAAGCGTTTAGGCAGCGTTCGCAGTAAAAGCGCGAGAATGCGAGGTTCAGGACCAAAAACTTATTAATTGTAATAACTCGAGAACCAGTGGAGATATTTTACTGAAACTTGATATGCGTTTTTGACGTACAAGTCTGTTGAATGTGAGGGGGTGTCAATTTTGGGGGATGAAATTTAGGGGTTGAAAATCACAAAAATACGAGAACTCAAATATTTTGCACATGGAGGTCTGAAACCACATATATTTTGACATTTGATAAGGGATGGTTTTAGTGCCGAAGCAAATGCGCAGGCACTGTAGTTTTAGTGAATTCGCTCGCTCTGCCGGCCGTCCGTCTATCTGTCCATCGCATAACTTGAGAACGAAAGCAGACATCGAGCTGAAATTTTGTACACATGTGTATACCCCGAAAATCTCGGCCGGGACCGTTTTTGGGCCATATCGGACCAGGGGGGTGGGAGTTAGGGGTGAAAAACCGAGAAATTACAATTTTCGACGTTTGATCGCGAACGCTGCCTCAACGGTTGAAGCTAGAGCAAAATTTTGTAAGGAGGAATTGTCGGCAATGAAAAGATCTACAAAAAAGTTCGCGACGGCATATAGCTATCTACGTTGGGTAGCCCACCGAGATCGTTTTTGTGTTTTAATTTTTGACGAAAATAGCTTCAGTTGCTTATTGTTGGCTATCCGTAACAGATATTTATATGCTGTCGCGGACTTTTTTGTAGGTCTATTCGTTGCCAACATTTCTCTCTTGTACGATTTTAATCCATTTTCAAGCGTTTAGGCAGCGTTCGCAGTAAAAGCGCGGGAATGCGAGGTTTTTTCGAAACCGAAAAACTATTAATTGTAATAACTCGAGAACCAGTGGAGATATTTTACTGAAACTGCGTTTTTGACGTACAAGTCTGTTGAAGGTGAGGGGGTGTCAATTTTGGAGGATGAAATTTAGGGGTTGAAGATCACAAAAATACGAAAACTTCTTAATTCTCCAGAATACTTTGTACTACCGTAGGACAACTTTTCAAAATAATGGTTATTGGTGGACTGTCTATAATTTCTGACGTTTGATTGGTTCAAACTTCTTGAGTTGTTTTATCGCCGAAAAAACAAATCCTGTGAAAAAAAAGTTTTTCCAAGCATCTGAAAATCTTGTTCCGCTTTCGATGCATCGCAATTGGAGAAAAAAAATATTTTGTTACTGGTGTGGAAACTATTTAGGCATCTTGTGGTTTGTCAAACTGTCTTATATTCGAAGAATATATGTTGCCAATAGATGAAGCACCTGTGCCTTTTTTTAATCCGCTCAATCCCCAGCGCCTTTTATAGTCAAATTTTAAATTACTTTAAGACCCTTTGTGGTAGATACATCATTGACTTTTCATCCCCCTTCACAATTTTTCAACCCCCTGCTTTCGATTTGACTTGAAATAGCGAAAAGAACGCGCAATTGGACCCTGCTGAGCTAAAAGTGAGATTTTTTTTTCAACAATTTTAAAAATTCATTTTGGAAGCGTTTTTGACAGATTCTGAGCTGAAAAGAACGATTTTAGCAGCCATTTCGTCAAAAACTTATTTTTTAAAAATTTTTACTTGAAAATCACGATTTGACTTGAAATAGCGAAAAGAAAGCGTAATTGCACCCTCCTGCCAATACATTTTCAGAAGAAGAATTTGAAGTGCTTTCAAAAGGTGCTTTCCATGATGGGTGGATTTGGACCAAAGTCTAATCAGTTCTTCCTTAAACCATACAATGTGCACATACCAAATTTCGGCCAAATCGGTCCAGTAGTTTGGGCTGTAGCGTGTTTACAGACACACAGACATTTTTCAAAAACCACTTTTTTGGGTTCCCAAGATTATGTCCGAGCATAATCGTTTGTCGATTATTGAAAATAATCGATTTTTTCGATTAATCGATTTTTTCGATTAATCCATTTTTTCGATTAATCGATCTTTTAGATTAATCGATTTTTCGATTAATCGCTTTTACAATAATTAATTTCTCGCAATTATTGCCTAATTATTATTGTTTATTATAGGTGCCTTGATTAAAAATGCTTTCCAATATTTGCTTCGATAAATTACATTCCATACTGTTTCCCTTAATCCCTAATCATTGAAAGTTATCATAATGTTATCTTTGTCAACAATCAGCATAATTTTTTTCTTCATTAGAATACGTAGGTAAATAGGTACAAGGCTTTTCAACTACTATAACTTATTATTTTTTTATGGAAAGTTAGAGCAAAACCATATTGTCATTATCTCTCTAGAAAATTTAAAAGCATGGGACAAAGTTTTGTGAGATATTCATAAGAACATTATAATAAGTACCTAATTATTATTGTAATGTTTTAGTCAATCACAATAAATTCACATTAACATTTTTATCGAATTTAACAAAAAAAATAGGCCCCGGTTCTCATCCATCACATAACATGCATAACATAAGAAACTTTAACGATCGTCAATAATTATTTATTATTATTTTCTGACAATTGTTCATGATTGTTAAAGTTTGTTACGTTATGCATGTTATGTGGATGAGAACTTTGCTTAAGAGTGCAAATTAAAAGAGGTAAGCACCAACCCCGGCAAAGGGAGCGGCAAAAGAAAATTACTGAATAATGAGTCAATCGTATACTAATCACAACTAATGTGCAAATATGAGCAATCAAGCTCACCAACCAATATTTTATAAGAGCGAAAATTCCTTGGGAGACACGGTATGTCTGAGTTAACATTTAGTTCAACAAAATTGCCCAAGACAGAATTTGGTATCAAACGTTCTATTGGACTTCCCGCTTTCCGAAAAGGTCTCATTTAAAATCTTTCGCCGATAGAATTTTTTTCTACAGGAAGATATAATAAAAATATTGTTATTTGTACGCATTATAACATTTTTTCCGAAAGATTGTTGGTTGCAATTTAATATAACTTCGTCAAGATTAAATCGAAGTGTGTCTTGTCAAAATGACGCGCCACCAGTGACATTTCGTGACGTGTTACATCGAAATTTTCGTGTTTTATGAGGTTTCCTTGCTTATATGTGTTTAAAAATGTATGTGAACGATTTAAAGTAGTTTAATAGAAATGAAAAATCACGAAGAATGCCGCAAACTCGTATGTTTACTGTGTTTTGGAAAAACGAAGAACATGCGACAAGTTACCGAAGAGCAACGAGAGATAATTAATCGCCACATTCTAAATGGTTACGATAAGGATGATTCAAGATTACCAAAATCACTATGGTCCAGGTGGCAAAAAATCCGCCATGGAAGAAAAGTTGAATGATTGAACAATCCGTTTAAAAGAACCTTCTTTGTATTCGTCTACTACTCTACGACAGGTGGAACATAGTGATTTTGGTAATCTTGAATCATCCTTATCGTAACCATTTAGAATGTGGCGATTCATTATCTCTGGTTGCTCTTTGGTAACTTGTCGCATGTCCTTCGTTTTTCCAAAACACAGTAAACCTCATAAAACACGAAAATTTCGATGTAACACGTCACGAAATGTCACTGGTGGCGCGTCATTTTGACAAGACATTCTTGAATTTAATTTTGACGAAGTTATATTAAATTGCAACTAACAATTTTTCGGAAAAAAATTTATAATGCGTATAAATAACAAAATTTTTATTTTATCTTCCTGTAGAAAAAAATTCTATCGGCGAAAGATTTTAAATGAGACCTTTTCGGAAAGCGGGGCGTTAAATAGAACGTTTGAAACCAAATTCTGTCTTGGGCAATTTTGTTGAACTAAATGTTAACTCAGACATACCGTGAGACCTAATCGAAAGATCGATTAATCATCGATTAAATTCTCAAATTTAATCAACCCCGATTAATCGATTAATCGATTTTAAAACCGCTTCCCGAAGCGTAGAAGTTAAAAATACTTTATCAATTATTGTAACCTACGAAAGCGTAGAACTGCCATGATATTTGCTGCTTTTTTTATTTAGTAATTTACAGAAAAAGTGTAAATTTACGGAAAGTGTAAATTTACGGAAAAAGTGTAAATTTACAGAAAAAGTGTAAATTTACGGAAAAAGTGTAAATTTACGGAAAAAGTGTAAATTTACAAAAAAGGTGTAAATTTACGGAAAAAGTGTAAATTTTCGGAAAAAGTGTAAATTTACGGAAGAAGTGTAAATTTACGGAAAAAGTGTAAATTTACAGAAAAAGTGTAAATTTACGGAAAAAGTGTAAATTTACAAAAAAGGTGTAAATTTACGGAAAAAGTGTAAATTTATGGAAAAAATGTAAATTTACAGAAAAAGTGTAAATTTACAGAAAGTGTAAATTTGCGGAAAGGTGTAAATTTTCGGAAAAAGTGTAAATTTACGGAAGAAGTGTAAATTTACGGAAAAAGTGTAAATTTACAGAAAAAGTGCAAATTTACAGAAAAAGTGTAAATTTACGGAAAAAGTGTAAATTTACGGAGAAACTGTAAATTTACAGAAAAAGTGTAAATTTACAGAAAAAGTGTAAATTTACGGAAAAAGTGTAAATTTACAGAAAAAGTGTAAATTTACGGAAAAAGTGTAAATTTACAAAAAAGGTGTAAATTTACGGAAAAAGTGTAAATTTATGGAAAAAATGTAAATTTACAGAAAAAGTGTAAATTTACAGAAAGTGTAAATTTGCGGAAAGGTGTAAATTTTCGGAAAAAGTGTAAATTTACGGAAGAAGTGTAAATTTACGGAAAAAGTGTAAATTTACAGAAAAAGTGCAAATTTACAGAAAAAGTGTAAATTTACGGAAAAAGTGTAAATTTACGGAGAAACTGTAAATTTACAGAAAAAGTGTAAATTTACAGAAAAAGTGTAAATTTACGGAAAAAGTGTAAATTTACGGAAAGTGTAAATTTACAAAAAAGGTGTAAATTTACGGAAAAAGTGTAAATTTACAGAAAAAGTGTAAATTTACGGAAAAAGTGTAAATTTACAAAAAAGGTGTAAATTTACGGAAAAAGTGTAAATTTATGGAAAAAATGTAAATTTACAGAAAAAGTGTAAATTTACAGAAAGTGTAAATTTGCGGAAAGGTGTAAATTTTCGGAAAAAGTGTAAATTTACAGAAAAAGTGTAAATTTACGGAAAAAGTGTAAATTTACGGAGAAACTGTAAATTTACAGAAAAAGTGTAAATTTACAGAAAAAGTGTAAATTTACGGAAAAAGTGTAAATTTACGGAAAGTGTAAATTTACAAAAAAGGTGTAAATTTACGGAAAAAGTGTAAATTTACAGAAAAAGTGTAAGTTTACAGAAAAAGTGTAATTTTAAAAAAATTACTCGTTGTTTATCGCTAAATTATGCAAATTCCAAATTGCGACGAAATGAAGGTAATTATTCCAATTTACCATGGATTTTTATTTTAATTATATATATCTTACTGTTCAAAATATTTTTTGGTTCATGAACCATTTAATTGGTTCTTGGAAAGACATTTCTATTACCTTTAACATTTAATATAAAAATAATTTGCCTACTCCTACAAACAAAAATACCAAAATTTCAAATGAAGCTGTTAAGGAAGAGTAGTGGAAATGTTCCAATAGTGCGGATTACTGCAGCTCAGTGCAGTACCGCCTATTTATTTTCCCTTTTTTAGTGCCGTAGCAAAAATGCGGAGGTACTTTTGTCTTTGATTATTCGCTCGCTCGTCTGGTCTGTCCGTCGGATAACTTGAGAACGGATTGAGATTACGAGCTGAAACTTGGTGTGCAGTTGTGTTTCCCTAAATACTCGGCGGGGATTGTTTTTGGGCCATATCGGACCAAGGGGGTGGGAGTTAGGGGTGAAAAACCGAAAAATTATTAATTGCAATAACTCGAGAATTAGTTGAGATATCTGGCTGAAATTTGGTACGCACGTTGGACTCTCAAATCTGTTAAAGGAGAAGGGGTGCTAATTTCGAGGGATAAAATTTAGGGGATGAAAACCTCAAAAAATATGATAACTCTCCAAGGGTTGCACGCAGCTGTTGGAAACTCAACGTACACACATATATCGGTGAAATCTTGCGGGGGATGCGTTTCTCACAAAATCGAACAGATGGGGTGGAAATTAGGGGTTGCAACTCGAAATTCCGCTTAATAAGTATTGGTCGAAATTGGCGTCATTCGATAGCTTTCCATTAATGATTCAAAAAAGGTGTCATTCATATTTTGAGAAAAACCACCCTTATAGGCGCTACAACCCCTAACATCCAGAAACACAAAAATACGAGAACTCAAAAACTACTCAACGTATCAAGGCACAATTTGGTGTGCTAATTTTCAGTGACATTGTAGGTGGATAGACAAATTTTCACTAAGATCTAACAAGGGGGATGAAATTTAAGGATTGAAACTTGAAATTTCTTCAAGTAAATGGTAGCCTAAAATTACGGGGTTCGATAGATTTCGGTCAACTATTGAAAAAAGGTCTTATAAGTTTTCAATCTAAAACCAACCCCTAGGCCATTAACCACCCCTAACTCTTTGCAAGCGGATAATTATATTTTATTTATTTTTTCTGAAACCCTATTGATTTATTTATGAACAACTGAAGTCAGTAAATACGCAAGCAGTTATCTCAGGAACGGATATCTTTAAAACCACTTATTAAATCAAAAAATACCAAGTATAGTAAAAGTTGTAGTTTGAGCTGCTCTTTATAACAGATACCACCATTTTTAAAACGCGTGACCTTAAAACATTTTCCGGAAGAAAAATATCAAGGGTTTCTCTGTTTCCTGGTGATCCCATAGTCATAATCCAACGAAATTCACCATGTAGATGTATATTCACTGGCTACTAGTGTCCACCAAATTTCATTCAAATCCGTTAATCCGTTTCTGAGATAACTGAGAAAAACTGCTCCCGGTGGCTCACATTTGAAGTTCTGTAACTTCCTTAGGAGACGACTTCGACCTAAACAATTTTGTGCCAATCGTTACAATTTTAGACGGTCAATCTGAGGTTAAAAAACTTACACGCGGTTGCAAAACACCCTGTATTCTGTAATTCTCTTTAATTACGATTAATTTTCATCCCCTTTGACTTTTCATCCTCCATCAGTTTCCTTCGCAATAGGAGGTATAAGTGTGTATTTCAACCCCCACAAAAGTTTTAATTGCATAATTTGGTTATTTTCGTGTTATTCGTAATTCTACTTAATCACACTTAATTTTTATTCCTCTTGACTTTTCATCCCCTTTCACAATTTTTCAGCCCCGAGTGTTAATTTTTCAAAATTCGCCAAATTTTGTTTTTATTCCGGTAATTCTTTTCATTTATTCATTCCTGTTCATTTTCTATTTTTAAATTTTGTAACAACAATTTTTTAACATTTCGCCTTTTTGCCACATCTGTGCGTTTGCGGAGGCACTACTACTAGGTGCAGATTGATAAAATTCGCATTGATATACATCTTCCGTTGGCTTTTTCTGTAATTACGGATTATTTTTCCTTAATTACGGAAATAAAAAAAGTGTGACCCCAGGACGCTTTCGTAGTTAATTAACCAATTAATTAATTTTTATGCTTAATTATCAGCTCAGTGCAGTACCGTCTATTTATTTTCCCTTGTCACTTGACAATCTCTACTAACGCAAAACTACGTGCAAGAATCTTAAAATTTTTATTTCCCCAATTTGTCTAATTACAATTATTATTACCCTGCACGCTTCAATCTCTAACTGTGGCACCTTTTGAGCCAGTAAAATGGAAAACCTTGGCGCAACATTATTTAGCCCAGATTATAGGGGAAACGTGTGATAATTAATCCCTCGGCTTAGATTCCAAGAGGTGACTGAGGATATAGCTTTAAGCTGACAGCTGACAGCTTACACGAGTTTATCAGTCGGTGACAAGCTTTAAAGCTGAAATAACAGTTTAGCTGAAAGCGTTTCAAACAAACTATTCCCCCGTAATTACAATTTAAACAAACGAAACGTACTCGCATTGTGCTATATTATTCCCATTTGATTCGCTGCAGCTTTGCCCCGATTTCGATTGCTCAATAAATTCGTTTAATGAAATTCAGAGCTTTGTAAGTCATCGTCGGGGTGCATTATTGCGATAGTTGCACGCTCACGACTTGAGCGTGCAATGGGAGGATTGTTGTTTGTTCTGCGAGTTTGTCCGTGAACTGCGCGAAAATAGAGTCGGAGTGAGTGGACAGTTATTTGTGTGCCAATAATTGAAAACAATCGAGGACCTTTTTCTTTGTTTGCGAAAACTTCTGAGATTCGTTTTATAAACTTGGATGGTTACAAATTGATTGATCCATTGTAGGTTTATTATGTGCATGTAGAGGGCGGATTTATGTGCGAAAATTTTTCGCCAAATAGGCGCATATTTATGCTTAAAAAAAATTGCGAAATAAGCACCTAAAATTCTAAATAAGCACGCGAGTTATCATTCTAGAAAAAAAAACATTACAAAAATTAACTCAGAATATGGCTTTTGAAATGAGGGCACTTTTGTCCTTAGGCATATGGCTGATGATAAGAACTAAGAGTAATTCACTTAAAATAACTGCAAAAATCAACCCCCACTATAACACCTTCCCTCTTTACATACTGCAGATAGGCAAAAACCCTGTCATTAGCAAGCAGGAAAGGGATGCAGTTAATAAAAGGGTAGGTAAATTCATTAAATCAGTTTTTCGAAGAACCGCTGTAATAAGGGTTTCTAGTATAAAAAGACGGAAGATGTGCGCGTGGCTTCTGCGCACAATGCGTTTGCAGAGGAGTGGCGCGTAAAGAGAGATAAATTGTTAGACACGCAAGTTAGCACGCAATAGGAAATGTACCACCTGAGCTCAAGCACCAATTACGTCGTAGTGCGCTAGACGACGTCACGATTAGAAAAGGACCTTCTTATACTAGAAACCCTTATTTTTAAGGGTGGTTGTAACAGAAATCTTGCGAAATAAGCATAAATATGCGATTTTTCTCCAAATAAGCGAAAGTGACAAAAAATGACCAAATATGTAAAATATGCATGCAATATGCACTGAACATAAAATCCGCTCTCTATGTGCATGGAATGTACAGGGTGACCTAACCGTTTTGTCCCACTTTTAAATTGGAATATCTTCGTTGTCTTATAAGTGAGCAGGTTGAATCAAAAAGTGGATCATAGAGTAGACCTTCAAGTTTAGTTTGGTATATAGATAGAATTTTTCAAGGTCAAACTTCGTCTCTGTGAAAGAAGCTAAATTTTTTTAAATGGAACACCCGGTATATTTTGCATGTTTTGGTTAGATCTGATGATTCTAAACAAGTTTTGTATAGCATATGTACTATAGCTCTAATTCTAACCGTTCGGCGGAAATTTTGAAATTTGTAGCGCGAACGTTGGCGTTTTGAAAATCTGGAGAAAAAAAATAAAACTAAAAAAATTAAAAATTGATGCCCTGTTAATGAAGAGTATTTTAGATAATTTATGTGGTAAATTTCATTTTGAAATCTTAAGTGGTTAGACCGGTACAGTCCTTCAAAGTGGCAACGTTCGCGCTACAAATTTCAAAATTCCCGCCAAACGGTTAGAAGTAAAGCTATAGTATGCTATACAAAACTTGTTTAGAATGATCAGATCTAACCAAGAAATGCAAAATATACCGGGTGTTCCATTTAAAAAAATTTAACTTTCTTCCGCAGAGACGAAGTTTGACCTTGAAAAATTTGTTTCTATATACCAAACAAAACTTGAAGGTCTACTCCATAATCCACTTTTTGATTCAACCTTCTAACTTGTAAGACAACGGAGATATTCCAATTTAAAAGTGGGACAAAACGGTGGGATCACCCTGTACATTGTACAGGGTCTTTTTTTATTATTGTCCCACTTTTAAATAGTCATATCTCCTTTAGTAGTTGATATATTCGCCTGAAATAAAAGCCAACGGAAGATGTATATCAATACGATGTATATCTCGGTAGATGTTTATCAAGTTAATGTGTATGTAGGGACGGCTGGTCTTACTGGTGGAATCGGGTGCAGATTTTATCAATTTGCACCTAGTAGTAGTGCCTGCGCAAATGCACAGATGTGTCAAAAAGGCGAAATATTAAAAAATTGTTGTTACAAAATTTAAAAATAGAAAATGAACAGAAATGAGTAAATGAAAAGAACAAAATTTGGCGAATTTTGAAAAATTAACACTCGGGGCTGACAAATTGTGAAAGGGGATGAAAAGTCAAGAGGAATGAAAATTGAGTGTGATTAAGTAGAATTACAAAATAAAACACGAAAATAACCAAATTATGCAATTAAAACTTTTGTGGGGGTTGAAATGCGCACTTATACCTCTATTGCGAAGGAAAGTGATAAATTGTAAAAGGTAAACTGAATCCAAATGCGTTCAATTTTATGACCGACGAAAACCGAAATTATTCAAATTTTGCCAAATTAGCACTTAGGGGGTTGAAAAATCGTAAAGAGGGATGAAAAGTCAAAAGGAATGAAAATTAACCGTAATTAAGCAGAATTACTGAAAATAACACGAAGGTAAGCCAATTATGTAGATTTAGCTTTTGGGGGTTGAAATGTTGCGAAGGGGGTTGGAAAAGTGAAAAAGATAAACATAATCCAAACGAGTTCAATTTATTACCGAAGGAAAACTAAATTACGTGAATTTTGCAAAATAAACGCTTTGGGGGTTGAAAAATTGTAAAGGGGGATGAAAAGTTAAAGGGGATGAGAATTAATCGTAATTAAATAGAATTACAGAAAATAACACGAAAATAAACCAATTATGCAAATTTGACTATTGAAACATTGCGAAGGGGTCGAACAAGTGAAAGAGGCAAGAACAATCCGTATAAGTAAAATTCGGTAAAATTTATTACCCAAAAAAGGCAAAACTGAGCGAATTTTACAAAATTAACGCTCGGGGGGGAGAAAAATTGTTAAGGGGGATGAAGAATCAAAAGGGGTGAAAATGTACTGTAGTTGTATAGAACTAGCGAAAATCACACGAAAAAGAAGCGGTCTGGGTAAATTTTGCTCTTTGAGGGTTCACATATCATGAAAAATTGTGGATGGGTTAAAAATTAATGAAAATGACTTTGAATTATTAACAAATCAGAAGAAAATAAAAAAAATAAATAAAATGTATTTACTCCGCTTGAGCTTAGGGGTTGTTAGCTACTACGCTACGTAGGGGTTGGTTTTAGGTTGAAGACTCATAAGACTTTTTTCAATGGTTGACAGAAATCCATCGAACCCCATAATTTTATTCCACTATTTACATGAAAAAATTTCCGTTTCAACCCTTAAATTTCATCCCCCTAGTTAGACATGAATGAAAATTTGCCCATCCGCCTACAGTGGCGCTGTAAATTACCACATCAAATTCAGCCCTGATACGTTGAGCAGTTTTTGAGTTCTCGCATTTTTGTGTTTCGGACTGTTAAGGGGTTGTACCGCCTTTAAGGGTCGTTTTTCGCGAATGATGAATAAGACCTTTTTTGTGCCATCAATAGAAAGCTATCGAATGGTATTATTTTCAACTCTCATTATTCACTGAAAATTCGAGTTTCCACCCCTAACTTTCATCCCCTTCGATAAATTTCTCCTAAAATTCACTCTTCCCTTCTCGAAGACGCAGTGTGTAAGATGTCACAGTTTCGCAGAAAATATTGCTTCTCTGTGTCAAATTGCAGGGCTTTATGGGCGTTTCACCCCTAAACTCCAACCCCTTATTTCACCACATGCCCTAAAGGAAGTTGTGTTTCCAATTTCACCACTCTAACCCAATTCGTTGAAAAATTCCGGTGATTTGTAGATTCATGTTTTCAACCCCTCATGATTTCACCCCTTTATGATTTACAGGGGCGAGTTTATTTTTCCGGTGTTACATAACTCCTTGCGTATTTACTGACTTCAGTTGTTTATAAATAAATCAATAAGGTTTCAGAAAAAGTAAATAAAATATATTTATCCGCTTGCAAAGAGTTAGGGGTGGTTAATAGCCTAGGGGTTGACTTTAGGTTGAAAACTCATGACCAATAGTTGACCGAAATCTATCGAACCCCGTAATTTTATGCTACCATTTAAGAAGAAATTCCAAGTTTCAACCCTTAAATTTCATCCCCCTTGTTAGATTTTAGTGAAAGTTTGTCCATCCACCTACAATGTCACTAAAAATTAACAGACCAAATTATGCCTTGATACGTTGAGTGGTTTTTGAGTTTTCGCATTTTTGTGTTTCTGCAT
This sequence comes from Pycnomerus fuliginosus, assembly GCA_963924575.1. Taxonomy (NCBI): domain Eukaryota; kingdom Metazoa; phylum Arthropoda; class Insecta; order Coleoptera; family Zopheridae; genus Pycnomerus; species Pycnomerus fuliginosus. Next base: position 3,378,983 of record OZ004624.1, read on the forward strand.
GTTAGGGGTTGTAGCGCCTATAAGGGTGGTTTTTCTCAAAATATGAATGACACCTTTTTTGAATCATTAATGGAAAGCTATCGAATGACGCCAATTTCGACTAATTCTTATTAAGCGGAATTTCGAGTTGCAACCCCTAATTTCCACCCCATTTCTTCGATTTAATGAAAAACGCATCCCCCTCAAGATTTCACCGATATATGTGTGTACGTTGAGTTTCCAACAGCTGCGTGCGACCCTTGCGGAGTTATCATATTTTTGTGGTTTTCATCCCCTAAATTTCATCCCCCAAAATTAGCACCCCCTCACCTTCAACAGACTTGAGGGTCGAACGTGCATACCAAGTTTCAGCAAGATACCTCCACTAGTTCTCGAGTTATTGCAATTAATAATTTTTCGGTTTTTCCCTGCCTTACTTTTCGGAAGACGAAGCTGCCTACCAAGTTTCAGCTCAATATCTCAATCCGTTCTCAAGTTATGCGATACGACGAGCGAACGAGCGAGCGAATAAGCTAAAACAAGAGTGCCTCGCATATTGCTACGGCACTAAAATCCTTAAAATATCACTATGATTCGAGATGGCGGTTTGATTCTGAGTGAAAAATTAAGTCTAGACGTTATTTGGTTTGTGGGCTCCAAGATGGCGGTCACATTTTTCTTTAAACAAAAATTGCAACTAAACATAGTTTTCAATGATGACCTTATAAGTATCTTCAATATTTCTTCACGATTTCATTGTAGCATAACCCCAAAATGAGAACGGGCTCCAAAATGGCGGACAGTAATAATATCCATGAAATGTTAAAAAATCCTTAAAATGTCACCGAGATGGCTGTTAGATTCAGAGTGAAAAATCTCTTCATGATTTCAGTGTAGAATGACCGTAAAACTGAACGGGCTCCAAAATGGCGACTAATGAAAATTTCCATCAAACATTAAAAATTCCCGAAAAAGTCACCGATCTGCCGGATGACGAACATGTATTAATCAATATCACTGGAAAAATAATCTTATTTAAGACCCCAAAAATGTCAGTGGGCTCCAATATGGCGGCCACATTGATTCGTTAAACAAATTTTTAACTGGAAAACTCACCAGCAGCTTTTTGAACCTTTTTTCACGATATCATAGAAAATGAAAAACATTAAAACATGAACGGGCTCCAACATGGCGGATAGCTAAGATATCTGTGGCACTTCACTATTTTGAAAAAATCTTAAAATGTCACTAGATTCTGTGTGAAACATGAAATATCGTAAAAAAATGTCGTAAAATATAGCTGGGCTCCAAGATGGCGGTCATATTCCAGCGTTAAACTAAATATGCTACTAAATACCAAAAAACTATCCTAGAAAGTGACTTTAACGTTTCTTCTCGGTTTCATGATCGAAACAATTTAAAATGTCAAAGGGCTCCAAGATGGCCGACAAGTATTGCGAGCTTTGGCGGGGCCGAAACTGTAATGGATGAGGCGCAGCCGAGGGCGAGTAATCCCATTTAATTATAAAAACGACAATTTCCGACTATTTATATGCTGTCGCGGACTTTTTTGTAGATCTTTTCGTTGCCGACATTTCTCCGTCGTCTTTTTTTCAATGGAATGCCCGGTATATTTTGGCATATTTGCAACCCCCTTAGGAGCCTTTAATCATCCCTAAAATATTACGGCTTTTGAAGCTCTGGTTTGGCAGTAAAAAATATTTTCAAAAAAAGTTGGATTTTACATCATTCTGCTTAAAAATTCTCCATTTACGCAGGTACAGTTTTTATAAGAAAATAAGATGAATATCTTATTGCAGAGGCTTGAAAACAGCTCCGATTCAATTTTAGTTGTTACGCTATGTACAGGGTGTTCAAAATTAATTTTCAAAATTTGAGAACTTTGAAGTTGTTTTTCTCAACTTTTTCAAATGGAACACCCTGTATATTTTTAGCTAGTGTAATGTAGAATGTATTAGCGAATATTTTTTGTAATATAAACATGTTGGTTATTTTCATCCGTTTTCGAGTTATTCGGAATAAAAAATTATTTTAATACTAAATGTTAAAGGTAATAGAAATATATTTTCAAGAACCAATTAAATGGTTCATGAACCAAATTGGAAAACATTTTGAACATTTAGTTTTTTTGTAAGTATACTTACAATTGTCTGCAAGCAAGAAAATTTGTAATATTTGCGAATAACTCGAAAACGGATGAAAATAACCAATATGTTTGTAGGACAAAAAACGTTCCTCTAGGAATTTTACATTACGCTAGCTAAAAATATACAGGGTGTTCCATTTGAAAAAGTTGAGAAAAATGGCTTCAAAACTCTCAAATTTTGAAAATAAATTTTGAGCACCCTGTACATCTGTTTTCAAGCCTCTGCAATAAGGTCTTTATCATATTTTCTTATGAAAACTGTACCTGCGTAAATGGGGAATTTTTAAGCAGAATGATGTAAATTTTTTTTGAAAATAATTTTTTTACTCCCAAATCAGAGGTTCAAAAGCCGTAATATTTTAAGGATGAATAAAGGCTCCTAAGGGGGTTGCAAATATGCTAAAATATACCGGGCATTCCATTTAAAAAAAGACGACTTTTCCTCCTCAAAATTTTTCTTACCACCCTGTATAATTAAAAATATATAAAGTGGGACAATTTAAATTCCTAAACAGTGTTTGTTTGCATTTTCAAGCGAACTACTTTGGCGTCTGTTTCCTTAAAGCGAAAATTTTTAAGCATTAAAGAAAAAATTTATAAAATGAAGCAAATTTTCTCCCAACAACGGACACTTTCGCCGCTTTCATCGGTGTCCGTTAAGGAGAGGTTTCACTGTACCAAGTTTCATTAAAGTATCTCCACTAGTTCCCGAGTTATTGCAATTAACAATTTTTCGGTTTTTCACCCCTAACTCCCACCCCCGTGGTGCGATATGGCCCAAAATCAACACTCGCCTTACTTTTCGTGAGACAAAGCTGTAGGTACCAAGTTTCAGGTCGATATCTCAATCCGTTCTCAATTTATTCGTCAGACGAGCGACCGAGCGAATAACCAAAAACAGGACTGTAAACGCGCGGCCAACTATTGTTTTATTTGTTGACACCTTTTTCAAACTGTTTTAATGTTAGGTTTATATAATTCGTTGTTTCATTTTTAAAATTTTTTGTTTTATTATTGTTGGCTTCTTTTTTTTTATTTTCAAAATTATTGATTTTCTGTTCTTGGTTTCAACTTTTGTTTCGGAATACGATACTTCTTATTAGTATTAGATTAGGGTACAATTTTAATCAGCATATTGCTATTTATGCCCTTTTGAGTGTGCGTTTATATTTTTTATTTTTATTTTTGTTTAATTAGAGTTTATTGTTTTGTTGAAGCACATTTCTCAATAAATGGAGATATTATCATTATCATTATTATTATTATTATTATTATCGATGCAGCATCAGCCTGATTACGTCTCCGGACATGCGGACATGTCCGATCACGTCGTCCGTAACAATTAGCAGATCATCCCCATTGCCGATGTTTAACGAAATGTTAACGATAATAATTGGCCCGTTGAATGTTTCATGCACGAACAACCCCCGTTTCCATCGAAAATCAAAATATTTCATCCCCCGTTTTTGGCCCAACGAGCACTTTGTCATCTCATTCAGGTATTATTGTATTCAGTGTTCGGTCTGTCTGGGGCAGAAGCCACTTCCGATTTATTGCAAATCATATTCGATCTAAAAAAGCTGAATTGAAGAAATAATTTATATATTTTTGAAATTTTGGCTGCGGACTCCTGTTGGCACCTGAAATGAAGGACAGGAAAGTTCCCACCCCCCAAGTGTGCGCTTCATCCCTTATTTGGCGAAAACCACCCCCAACGTGGCATGGCGCTAGTTTTTAGCATTTTTCGGCGAAACTATCCATCTGACAAGAAATTTATTCTAATCGAAAGTATTTCTTATGAAATTCTGCATTAAAAAAGTCCTTTTGATTATTTTGCTTATCCGCACCTAATTCTTGCAAACGACGTCCGAAGTTGAGGGTAGATTGATTTTTGGTGCGAGCGAAAAACAACCCTCAACTTCGGACGTCGTTTGCAAGAATTAGGCGAGGATAAGCAAAATGATGAAAAAGACTTTTTAATGCAGAATTCCACGAGGAATATTCTTTGTTAGAGTAATTTTTTGCTCGTTTGATAGTTTAGCCGAAAAATGCTAAAAACTAGCTCCATGTCCTCGTTTGGGAGACTCTTATACACGAGTCTCCTGAATGTGTTTGCTTATTATGCTGGAAGGAATGTTAAGTTTGCGGCTATTCATTTCAGAGCCCATCAGCAGTCCATAGCCAAAATTTCATAAATATATAAATAAGTTCCACTCAAAAATCTATTTTGACTGTTCTACAACTTCGGACGTCGTTTGCGAGAATTAGGTGGGGATAAGCAAAATAATCGAAAGGACTTTTTTAATGCGAAATTTCATAAGGAATGTTTTTGATTAGAATAAATTTTTTGTCAGATGGATAGTTTCGAGGAAAAATGCTAAAAACTAGCGCCATGTCCACGTCTGGGGGTAGATTTTCGCCAAAAGAGGGATGAAGCTTACACTTGGGGGGTGTTAAGTTTGCGGCCCTTTATTTCAGGGCCCATCAGCAGTCCGTAGCCAAAGTTTCATAAATATGTAAATAAGTTCTACTAAAAAATCTATTTTGACTGTTCTACAACTTCGGACGTCGTTCGCGAGAATTAGGTGGGGATAAGCAAAATAATCGAAAGAGCTTTTTTATACAGAATTTCATAAGGAATGTTTTTGATTAGAATAAATTTTTTGTCAGATGGATAGTTTCGCCGAAAAATGCTAAAAACTAGCGCCATGTCCACGTCTGGGGGTAGATTTTCGCCAAAAGAGGGATGAAGCTTACACTTGGGGGGTGTTAAGTTTGCGGCCCTTTATTTCAGGGCCCATCAGCAGTCCGTAGCCAAAATTTCATAAATATATAAATAAGTTCTACTAAAAAATCTATTTTGACTGTTCTACAATTTCGGACGTCGTTCGCGAGAATTAGGTGGGGATAAGCAAAATAATCGAAAGAGCTTTTTTATACAGAATTTCATAAGGAATGTTTTTGATTAGAATAAATTTTTTGTCAGATGGATAGTTTCGCCGAAAAATGCTAAAAACTAGCGCCATGTCCACGTCTGGGGGTAGATTTTCGCCAAAAGAGGGATGAAGCTTACACTTGGGGGGTGTTAAGTTTGCGGCCCTTTATTTCAGGGCCCATCAGCAGTCCGTAGCCAAAATTTCATAAATATATAAATAAGTTCTACTCAAAAATCTATTTTGACTGTTCTACAACTTCGGACGTCGTTCGCGAGAATTAGGTGGGGATAAGCAAAATAATCGAAAGAGCTTTTTTATACAGAATTTCATAAGGAATGTTTTTGATTAGAATAAATTTTTTGTCAGATGGATAGTTTCGCCGAAAAATGCTAAAAACTAGCGCCATGTCCACGTCTGGGGGTAGATTTTCGCCAAAAGAGGGATGAAGCTTACACTTGGGGGGTGTTAAGTTTGCGGCCTTTTATTTCAGGGCCCATCAGCAGTCCGTAGCCAAAATTTCATAAATATATAAATAAGTTCTACTAAAAAATCTATTTTGACTGTTCTACAACTTCGGACGTCGTTCGCGAGAATTAGGTGAGGATAAGCAAAATAATCGAAAGAGCTTTTTTATACAGAATTTCATAAGGAATGTTTTTGATTAGAATAAATTTTTTGTCAGATGGATAGTTTCGCCGAAAAATGCTAAAAACTAGCGCCATGTCCACGTCTGGGGGTAGATTTTCGCCAAAAGAGGGATGAAGCTTACACTTGGGGGGTGTTAAGTTTGCGGCCCTTTATTTCAGGGCCCATCAGCAGTCCGTAGCCAAAATTTCATAAATATATAAATAAGTTCTACTCAAAAATCTATTTTGACTGTTCTACAACTTCGGACGTCGTTTGCGAGAATTAGGTGGGGATAAGCAAAATAATCGAAAGGGCTTTTTTATACAGAATTTCATAAGGAATGTTTTTGATTAGAATAAATTTTTTGTCAGATGGATAGTTTCGCCGAAAAATGCTAAAAACTAGCGCCATGTCCACGTCTGGGGGTAGATTTTCGCCAAAAGAGGGATGAAGCTTACTCTTGGGGGTGTTAAGTTTGCGGCCCTTTATTTCAGGGCCCATCAGCAGTCCGTAGCCAAAATTTCATAAATATATAAATAAGTTCTACTCAAAAATCTATTTTGACTGTTCTACAACTTCGGACGTCGTTCGCGAGAATTAGGTGGGGATAAGCAAAATAATCGAAAGAGCTTTTTTATACAGAATTTCATAGGGAATGTTTTTGATTAGAATAAATTTTTTGTCAGATGGATAGTTTCGCCGAAAAATGCTAAAAACTAGCGCCATGTCCACGTCTGGGGGTAGATTTTCGCCAAAAGAGGGATGAAGCTTACACTTGGGGGGTGTTAAGTTTGCGGCCCTTTATTTCAGGGCCCATCAGCAGTCCGTAGCCAAAATTTCATAAATATACAGGGTGAGTCAACAAGGCGACGGCGGTCCATAACTTCTGAACCCTTCCAGATAGGAAATCAATTCAAACGCCATTACAACACCGCCAATTCTACATACTAAAAATACTTTCAACTATACAGGGTGTCCCAAAACACTTGCAACGCATGGCAACTTGATTTTTTTTAATGGAACACCATCATTTTGATGCCATATTCTGGATCATCTGTAACATAGCTTTACATCGACATAAGACATTTGATGTTTTAAAGCTCTGTTCTAAAGTAATTAATTCTTTTTGAAAAATTTCGATCATTGCGGGTGCTTCTTAAAAAAATTCCTGAGAACTCAATTTTGTATCTAGAGGGCTGAGATTCGGTACGAATATGAAGGAAGGTCTACTCTATCTATCTAACATGATAACTATCATTATCACTATACAGGGTGTTAAAAATTCTGTGTCAAGTTTGGAAAATTTCAAATATGCAAAACTCCATTTTTTCAAATGGCACCCCCTGTTATTATTGTGCCATGGGGTTCGGCTGTTGGATTACTTTATTTTTTATTAAGTATGTCCTATACCTAAAGTCAATACTTCAAAAGATATTCTTTGTCTTATTTATTTTATTGAAGATTATTACGATCTCAATTAAAGAATGCCAGGGACTGTATGACAGTTACGACTAACATTGTTTATTTACATGGTTACCAGACAGTTTGTCACATTTATTGACATACACAATGAATTTCAACCATAAGCGGTAAACCATGTCAATGATTTCTTACTGGTTGTGTATGTCAATAAATCTGACAAACTGTCTGGTAACTATGTAAATAAACAATGTTAATCATAACTGTCATACCGTCCATGGCAATCTTTAATTGAGATCGTAATAATCTTCAATAAAATAAATAAGACAAAGAATATCTTTTGAAGTATTGACTTTAGGTATAGGACATACTTAATAAAAAATAAAGTAATTCAACAGACGAACCCCATGGCACAATAATAACAGGGGGTGCCATTTGAAAAAATGGAGTTTTGAATATTTGAAATTTTCCAAACTTGACACAGAATTCTTAACACCCTGTATTGTGATAATGATAGTTATCATGTTGGATAGATAGAATGAGCCTTCCTTCATATTCATACCGAATCTCAGCTCTCTAGATACAAAATTGAGTTCTCAGGAATTTTTTTAAGAAGCACCCGCAATGATTGAAATTTTTCAAAAAGAATTAATTACTTTAGAACAGAGCGTTAAAACATCAAATGTCTTATGTTGATGTAAAGTTATGTTATAGGTGATCCAGAATATGGCACCAAAATGGTGGTGTTCCATTTAAAAAAATCAAGTTGCCATGCGTTGCAAGTGTTTTGGGACACCCTGTATAGTTGAAAGTATTTTTAGGATGTAGAATGGGCGGTGTTGTATATAATGGCGTTTGAATTGATTTCTTATCTGGAAGGGTTCAGAAGTTATGGACCGCCGTCGCCTTGTTGACTCACCCTGTATAAATAAGTTCTACTCAAAAATCTATTTTGACTGTTGTACAACTTCGGACGTCGTTTGCGAGAATTAGGTGGGGATAAGCAAAATAATCGAAAGGGCTTTTTTATGCAGAATTTCCTAAGGAATGTTTTTGATTAGAATACATTTTTTGTCAGATGGATAGTTTCGCCGAAAAATGCTAAAAACTAGCGCCATGTCCACGTCTGGGGGTAGATTTTCGCCAAAAGAGGGATGAAGCTTACACTTGGGGGGTGTTAAGTTTGCGGCCCTTTATTTCAGGGCCCATCAGCAGTCCGTAGCCAAAATTTCATAAATATATAAATAAGTTCTACTCAAAAATCTATTTTGACTGTTCTACAACTTCGGACGTCGTTTGCGAGAATTAGGTGGGGATAAGCAAAATAATGGAAAGGGCTTTTTTATACAGAATTTCATAAGGAATGTTTTTGATTAGAATAAATTTTTTGTCAGATGGATAGTTTCGCCGAAAAATGCAGAAAACTAGCGCCATGTCCACGTCTAGGGGTAGATTTTCGCCAAAAGAGGGATGAAGCTTACACTTGGGGGGTGTTAAGTTTGCGGCCCTTTATTTCAGGGCCCATCAGCAGTCCGTAGCCAAAATTTCATAAATATATAAATAAGTTCTACTCAAAAATCTATTTTGACTGATCTACAACTTCGGACGTCGTTTGCGAGAATTAGGTGGGGATAAGCAAAATAATCGAAAGGGCTTTTTTATACAGAATTTCATAAGGAATGTTTTTGATTAGAATAAATTTTTTGTCAGATGGATAGTTTCGCCGAAAAATGCTAAAAACTAGCGCCATGTCCACGTCTGGGGGTAGATTTTCGCCAAAAGAGGGATGAAGCTTACACTTGGGGGGTGTTAAGTTTGCGGCCCTTTATTTCAGGGCCCATCAGCAGTCCGTAGCCAAAATTTCATAAATATATAAATAAGTTCTACTCAAAAATCTATTTTGACTGTTCTACAACTTCGGACGTCGTTTGCGAGAATTAGGTGGGGATAAGCAAAATAATCGAAAGGGCTTTTTTATACAGAATTTCATAAGGAATGTTTTTGATTAGAATAAATTTTTTGTCAGATGGATAGTTTCGCCGAAAAATGCTAAAAACTAGCGCCATGTCACGTTTGGGGGTGGTCTGTTCCAAATAAGGGATGAAGCGCACACTTGGGGGGTGGGAACTTTTCGGCATTTCATTTCAGGTGCCAAAATTTCAAAAATGTATTACCAAAGTGCAGTAAATTGATAATTCATCATAAATTAGCTGTTATCAGTTCGGGGAAAAGATTAAAGAAAAACTGAGGAAAAATACGTCAGAGGGAATGATTTATTGACGATAGGTCAATTTTATAATTGACTGATTGGTTGATAGTGCTTGGTCAGGGGATTTTTAATTACTTGGAAAATGTCGAATAAATATGTGATAAATTGATTAATTATTGGAATTTCATTTTGTTATTTTTCAGAGGACAGAAATAGATTTAAACGGATTTAAATCCGATAGCAAACAAGATGAGGGTTTTGTGACTTGTTTAATTATTCGCTCGCTCGTCTACTCTGCCCGTGGAATAACTTGAGAACGGATTAAGATATCGAGCATCATCTTTCTCCTCTTTTCCCATTGTTTGTGGTAAAAGGATTAAATTCCGTCAAAGTAATTTTTTTGTGTTTCGGGGCTGAAGAGGGTGAGTTTTAGGGGCGTAGTCTTTTTGTTCAATTCAACTCTTTCGGTTGTAGGCGGTGCAAGGGTTAAATTTCCTCCAAGTTAAATTTTTGTGGTTGGGGGTTGAAAGGGGCGAGTTTCAGGGGTGCAATTTTTTGTGTTCAATTAGTTTCCTCCGGTAACAGGTGGCCCAAGGGATACATTTCCTCTAAGTGAATTTTTTGTTTCACGGTTGAAGGGGTTGAGTTTTAGAGGTACAAATTTTTTCTCTTCCTGTCGTAGGTGATCTAAGGGAAATTTCGAATTTCAACCCCTAATTTGCACCCCTTTCTGTTTCATCTTGCAGAAAAAAGACTATCCCTTATTAAATAATGTCAAAATATATGTGGTTTCAGACCTCCATGTGCAAAATATTTGAGAAGTTTTCGTATTTTTGCGATTTTCAACCCCTAAATTTCACCTCCCAAAATTGGCACCCCCTCACTTTCAACAAACTTGTACGTCAAAAGCGCATATCAAGTTTCAGTAAAATATCTCCACTGGTTCTCGAGTTATTACAATTAATAATTTTTCGGTCCCAAAAAAACCTCGCATTCTCGCTCTTTTACTGCGAACGCTGCCTAAACGCTTGAAGATGGATTAAAATCGTATAAAGCAGAAACGTCGGCAACAAATAGACCTACAAAAAAGTCCGCGACAGCATATAAATATCTGTTACGGATAGCCGACAATAAGCCACTGAAGCTATTTTCGTCAAAAATTAAAACACAAAAACAATCTCGGTGGGCTACCCATCGTAGATAGCTATATGCCGTCGAGGACTTTTTTGTAGATCTTTTCATTGCCGACAATTCCTCCTTACAAACTTTTGCTCTAGCTTCAAGCGTTGAGGCAGCGTTCGCGATCAAACGTCGAAAATTGTAATTTCTCTGTTTTTCACCCCTAACTCCCACCCCCCTGGTCCGATATGGCCCAAAAACAACCCACGACGAGATTTTCGGGGTATACACATGTGTACAAAATTTCAGATCGATATCTGATTTCATTCTCAAGTTATGCTATGGACAGAGTAGACGGACGGCCGGCAGAACGAGCGAGCGGAGTGAGCGAATTCACTAAAACTACAGTGCCTGCGCATATGTTTCGGCACTAAAATCATCCCTTATCAAATAATGTCAAAACATATGTGGTTTCAGATCTCCATGTGCAAAATATTTGAGAAGTTTTCGTATTTTTGTGATTTTCAACCCCTAAATTTCATCTCCCAAAATTGACACCCCTTCACCTTCAACAGACTTGTACGTCAAAAACGCATATCAAGTTTCAGTAAAATATCTCCACTGGTTCTCGAGTTATTACAATTAATAGTTTTTCTGTCCCGAAAAAACCTCGCATTCTCGCGCTTTTACTGCAAACGCTGCCTAAACGCTTGAAGATGGATTGAAATCGTATAAGGGAGAAATGTCGGCAACGAATAGACCTACAAAAAAGTCCGCGACAGCATATAAATATCTCTTACGGATAGCCGACAATAAGCCACTGAAACCATTTTCGTCAAAAATTAAAACACAAAAACGATCTCGGTGAGCTACTCATCGTAGATAGCTATATGCCGTCGCGGGCTTTTTTGTAGATCTTTTCATTGCCGACAATTCCTCCTTACAAACTTTTGCTCTGGCTTCAAGCGTTGAGGCAGCGTTCGCGATAAAACGTCGAAAATTGTAATTTCTTTCAGTTTTTCACCCCTAACTCCCACCCCCCTGGTGCGATATGGCCCAAGATTTGGCCGAGATTTTCGACGTATACACACGTGTACAAAATTTCAGCTCGATATCTGCTTTCGTTCTCAAGTTATGCTATGGACAGTAGACGGACTGCCGGCCGAGCGAGCCAGCGAGCGAATTCACTAAAACAACAGTACCTAAAATAATTCAGCATCGACACAGTGAACGTTTCTTCATCTGTGAAAGGAATTTACCTACAAAGAACGCATTGTCAACTGATTAACTTTTTACACCTCTATTCATCAGAGTTGGCTTTGTGTTGTAAAACTGGATCGCACATTGTCGCAGTCGCGTATGCTGGATCATGTTACCATTGTGTTGCGTGTGATCTAGTTTGCTGAACTTTTGTGCCCCGAAGGAAATACCCGGATCCGCCCCTGCATTCCTTTGTACCCGGTCAGGGAATTTTTATTGGCCGCTAATATCTTACCAATTAAACTGTTCAACCCGAGGGGCTATCTACTAGCTGGAATTTTGTACAACATTGCCGATTGCGGCGATAATTAATATACAGGGTGATTCAGGTATGCAGTCATTAATTATTAATTTTCAGGGGTGATTCTACGTCGAAAAATATGAAGAAAAGTTCCTATAAAGAAGTGTCCCAAAATCGCTCTTAAGGGTGCTACAACCCCCTGAAGGGGGCACCCAAATTTCGGTTTTTATTGAATAAATCCGGAACCGTTTAGGTTAAAGCGATGAGTTTTTGCACCCTGTCTGATATCAATAAGCTCCATCAGATTATGTTATCAGCAAAAAGCGAATTTTACCAGGGGCGTTTGAAACAGGGGGGGCTAGGGATTTTTTCACCCAATTTTTTTGATGAGCCTTTTTTTGACATTTCCTCACCGGCATATGGTTGTCTGACTAAAACTATATAAAAAAGCTCCTGTTGTTGTTACTCCATAGGACTAACCGTTTTCGAGAAAAATCGAATCAAAAATAAAAATCAAAGATAAAAAATGCCAAAAATCGTCCAAAGCTGCTAAAAATTGCCAAAAACTGTCGGAAAAATTCTAAATTCGAATAAGAAAATAGAAAGTTTACGAAATTTTAGAGAACTTTACGATAAAATTTGCGGCTGATTTCGCTAAAAGAATTGCCAAATTCGATTAAAAATAAAGCGAATATTGCTAGAAACTCCAAAGATATCTAAAATTGCAATTAAACTCCCAAAATTTCAGAGAACTGTTCACCAAAATCGTTAACTACGACGCAAAATTACTAAAAATAGGCTGAAAATCGCTAAAAGTTGCCAAAAATCGCCCAAAAGCTGTTAAAAAGTGTCAAAAACTGTCGGAAAAATTCTAAATTCTAAATGAGAAAGTCGCTAAAAGTAGAAAAATTACGAAACTTTGGAGAACTTTACGCTAAAATTTGCAGCTAATTTCTTTAAAAAATTGCTAAAAAAATACCAAATTCGATTTAAAAGAAGGCAAAAATCGCTAGAAACTTTAAAAATCTCCAAAATTGCAATTAAACTCCCAAAATTTCATTATAATAAAAATTGTTAAAAATATGCTGAAAAACCCTAAAAGTTGCCAAAAATGGCCCAAAAGCTGTTAAAAATTGCCAAAAATGACGGAAAAGTGAAAAGTCACTAATTCGATTACGAAAATCGTTAAAAATAGAAAAATTACGAAATTTTAGAGAACTTTACGATACAATTTGCGACTGATTTCGCTAAACAAATTGCAAAAAAAAAGGAATAAAAATGTTGAATTTCTTGAGGAAGAATCACAAAATAACGAAAAGTTCAATATTTTTGCAACATAATGGGTGCTGTTAAATAAAAAACAATTGAAATTAATTGATTTGACATTTGCTATCGGCTATGGATGGATAAAACTTAACAATCGCAGAAAAAGTTGAAATTATTAAGATAGTGTAAGATTTTCGTTTTCCTTAACAATTTCAAGGGACACCCCAACTAATCTGTTGCAAAAATATTGACGTTTTCGTTATTTTATGATTCTTCCTCAAGAAATTCAACATTTTCATTTTTTCCTGAAACTTTGGATTTAGCCATTTGGAGCGATCCTGAGCAACTTTTCTTTATAAAATTTTTCGATAAAAAAATGCCTAATACGATTTCGTCATTTTTGGCCTCTTTATTAAATCGCAGTAGGCTGGGGTTTCGGTTTATAAAAAAAGTTGAGCATTACGCAGGTGCAGATTTTGGAGCTCTACATGCAGAAAGAAAATTAACCGAAATATTTGTCTGGTTCCAGTTAAAATGAGACACACTCTATACAATTACCTACCCTTCTACCTCGCCTTCTATCCATTGTACCTATATTATTAGGGTAATAAGTTACGTTTATTTAACTAAATAATTGAAGCACGAAAACCGCGACAAAAACGAAAAATTGATAGAGTTATCCAGTTAGGTATTTTATAATTTTCTTTAATTTCTTATTTTTGTGAATTTCAACATTTCCACGTGTTTTCCGGAGCGTTATTGTTATCATTTATTTCCGAGCATTCCCAAAATTGACGGTCATTTCCGAAGCATTGCCGAAATTGCGGTACATTTCCGAAACATTCTTGAAATTTCCGAGCATTTCCTTGAGATATGTACAACTATTCCCGAGGGAAGAGATGTCGGTATTGCCACATTGCCGTGGAATGCCTAAAACTTCCCTACATTCCTGACAATTGCCGAAAAATCTTGTCCATTGCCTAAACATTGCCGGGAATTTCTGCATTCGCTAATGTATTTCCGTCCATTCCAGCCGTCAACTTGTACACCTATTGCCGAAGTGGATAGCCCCTCTGTTCAACCGTTATTCTAGTTTAATTGATATTCATATATTTTCCATAAATTCTGTGCTACCAATAATTAACGGAATGAGATCTACAACCTCCGAAAAGATAACTCCTGATGTATTGAAGACTGTAATCAGACTTAAGCATGTTTTAGTGCTGAAGCATATGCGCAGGTGCTGTAGTTTTAGTGAATTCGCTCGCTCCGCTCGCTCGGCCGGCCGTCTACTCTGCCCGCCGCATAACTTGAGAACGAAAGCAGATATCGAGCTGAAATTTTGTACACAAGTGTATACCCCGAAAATCTCGGCGAGGATTGTTTTTGGGCCATATCGCAGCAGGAGGGTGGGAGTTAGGGGTGAAAAACTGAAAAAAATTACAATTTTCGACGTTTGATCGCGAACGCTGCCTCAACGCTTGAAGCTAGAGCAAAAGTTTGTAAGGAGGAATTCTCGGCGATGAAAAGATCTACAAAAAAGTCCGCGACGGCATACAGCTATCTACGATGGGTAGCCCACCGAGATCGTTTTTGTGTTTAAATTTTTGACGAAAATAGCTTCAGTGGCTTATTGTCGGCTATCCGTAACAGATATTTATATGCTGTCGCGGACTTTTTTGTAGGTCTATTCGTTGCCGACATTTCTCCCTTATACGACTTTAATCCATCTTCAAGCGTTCAGGCAGCGTTTGCAGTAAAAGCGCGATAATGCGAGGTTTTTTCGGGACCGAAAAGTTATTAATTGTAATAACTCGAGAACCAGTGGAGATATTTTACTGAAACTTGCTATGCGTCTTTGACGTACAAGTATGTTTGAGGTGAGGGTGTGCCAATTTTGGGGGATGAAATTTACGGGTTGAAAATCACAAAAATACGAAAATTTCTCAAATATTTTGCACATGGAGGTCAGAAACTACATATATTTTGACATTATTTGATAAGGGATGGTTTTAGTGCCGAAGCATATGCACAGGCACTGTAGTTTTAGTGAATTTGCTCGCTCCGCTCGCTCGCTCTGCCGGCCGTCCGTCTACTCTGTCCATAGCATAACTTGAGAACGAAAGCAGATATCGAGCTGAAATTTTGTACACATGTGTACACCCCGAAAATCTCGGCGGGGATTGTTTTTGAGCCATATCGGACCAGGGGGGGTGGGAGTTAGGGGTGAAAAACAGAGAAATTGCAATTTTCGACGTTTGATCGCGAACGCTGCCTCAACGCTTGAAGCTAGAGCAAAAGTTTGTAAGGATGAATTGTCGGCAATGAAAAGATCTACAAAAAAGTCCGCGACGGTATGTAGCTATCTACGAGGAGTAGGCCACCGAGATCGTTTTTGTGTTTACATTTTTCAGCGGCTTATTGTCGGCTATCCGTAACAGATATTTATATGCTGTCGCGGACTTTTTTGTAGGTCTATTCGTTGCCGACATTTCTCCCTTATAAATAACTCGAGAACCAATGGAGATATTTTACTGAAACTTGATATGCGTTTTTGACGTACAAGTCTGTTGAAGGTGTGAGGGTGTCAATTTTGGGGGATGAAATTTAGGGGTTGAAAATCACAAAAATACGAACTTCTCAAATATTTTGCACATGTAGGTCTGAAACCACATATATTTTGACATTATTTGATAAGGGATAGTTTTAGTGCCGACGCATATGCGCAGGCACTGTAGTTTTAGTGAATTCGCTCGCTCCGCTCGCTCGCTCTGCCGGCCGTCCGTCTACTCTGTCCATCGCATAACTTGAGAACGAAAGCAGATATAGAGCTGAAATTTTGTGCACATGTGTATACCCCGAAAATCTCGGCGGGGATTGTTTTTGGGTCATATCGGAAAAGGGGGGGTGGGAGTTAGGGGTGAAAAACTGAAAGAAATTACAATTTTCGACGTTTGATCGCGAACGCTGCCTCAACGCTTGAAGTTAGAGCAAAAGTTTGTGAGGAGGAATTGTCGGCAATGAAAAGATCTACAAAAAAGTGCGCGACGGCATGTAGCTATCTACGAGGGGTAGCCCACCGAGATCGTTTTTGTGTTTTAATTTTTGACGAAAATAGCTTCAGTGGCTTATTGTCGGTTATCCGTAACAGATATTTATATGCTGTCACGGACTTTTTTTTAGGTCTATTCGTTGCCGACGTTTCTCCCTTATACGATTTTAATCCATCTTCAAGCGTTCAGGTAGCGTTGGCAGTAAAATCGCGAGAATGTGAGGTTTTTTCGGGACCGAAAAACTATTAATTGTGATAACTCGAGAACCAGTAGAGATATTTTACTGAAACTTGATATGCGTTT
Source organism: Pycnomerus fuliginosus (assembly GCA_963924575.1). Lineage (NCBI taxonomy): Eukaryota > Metazoa > Arthropoda > Insecta > Coleoptera > Zopheridae > Pycnomerus > Pycnomerus fuliginosus. The sequence goes on from OZ004624.1 coordinate 3,395,562, forward strand.
TTGACGTACAAGTGTGTTGAAGGTGACGGGGTGTTAATTTTGGGGGATGAAATTTAGGGGTTGAAAATCACAAAAATGCGAAAATTTCTCAAATATTTTGCACATGGAGGTCTGAAATCACATATATTTTGACATTATTTGATAGGGGATGGATTTAGTGCCGAAGCATATGCGCAGGCACTGTAGTTTTAGTGAATTCGCTCGCTCCGCTCGCTCGTTCTGCCGGCCGTCCGTCTACTCTGTCCATCGCATAACTTGAGAGCGAAAGCAGATATCGAGCTGAAATTTTGTACACATGTGTATACCCCGAAAATCTCGGTGGGGATTGTTTTTGGGCCATATCGGACCAGGGGGGTGGGAGTTAGGGGTGAAAAACTGAAAGAAATTACAATTTTCGACATTTGATCGCGAACGCTGCCTCAACGCTTGAAGCTAGAGCAAAAGTTTGTAAGGAGGAATTGTCGGCAGTGAAAAGATCTACAAAAAAGTCCGCGACGGACTATAGCTATCTACGAGAGGTAGCCCTCCGAGATCGTTTTTGTGTTTTAATTTTTGACGAAAATAGCTTCAGTGGCTTATTGTCGGCTATCCCTATCAGATATTTACATGCTGTCGTGGACTTTTTGTAGGTCTATTCGTTGCCGACGTTTCTTCCTTATACGATTTTAATCCATCTTCAAGCGTTTAGACAGCGTTCGCAGTCAAAACGCGAGAATGCGAGTTATTTTCGGGACCGAAAAACTATTAATTGTAATAACTCGAGAACCAGTGGAGATATTTTACTGAAACTTGATATGCGTTTTTGACGTACAAGTCTGTTGAAGGTGAGGGGGTGTCAATTTTAGAGGATGAAATTTAGGGGTTGAAAATCACAAAAATACGAAAACTTTTTAAACATTTTATATTTTATATACAGGCTGGTCGTTTTATCTTGAGACTGGCAAATATCTGGAAAAGGAAACATTTTGGAAAAAAAATTTTTGTATTAAAGTTTTATGACTTCCAGGGAGAAAATAGATGGCATCGTCGCCATTTTGATTCAAGGTCATTTTCAAGGTCAAGGTCACCTTTCATAGAAACATATTTTTGACCTTGAAAATGACCTTGAATCTAAATGGCGTTGATGCCATCTATTTTCCCCCCTCTTTTATACAAAACATTTTTTTCTAAAATGCTTCCTTTTCGAGACATTTGCCAATCTCAAGATAAAACGACGACCCTGTATTTTCGCATTATTTGCTAAGGGATGGTTTTTTCTGCGAGATGAAACAGAAATAGGTGCAAATAAGGGGTTGAAACTCGAAATTTCACCCTAAGTGTTGCTTGAAATTCAAACAATTCGATAACTTTCCTTCAATGGTCCAAAAAATGCATTCTTTGCCCCGAAACTCACCCCCTTTCAGCCCCCAATACTCAATAAATTGGCATGGCGGAAATTTTATCCTTAAACCGCCGACAATCTGAAAAAGAAAAGAAATTAACTTAAAAAATGTTATTCTCCCCCCTTGTTGACTCACGCTGTATATGCACTTACAACCGGAAGATACTAATTGAACGCAAAAAAATTCATCAGTTGATACACCCTCACATTATACTTAGGCACTACCACTAGGTACAGATAACATACGGCGAATAAACATCTACAGGGATACACATCGCATTGATATACATCTTCCGTTGGCCTTTTACGACGACTTTGTGCGTTTATTACCGAAATGGGGATGTTTTTATGGTCGTTATACGAAGCTAATAGGAGTTATGCAGAAATGCGGTCGGTAAGTCGGAACCAAAGGATCCATCTCAGCGTTTAAAAATAAACGTCTATTTCTTTCGACTCGTTAAAATTCCAGAAAGTATTTAGGGAAAAATTTAAACTCGTTTCGAATTGTTTCCGTTGGGGTAGTTAAATTTGCGAGGTTATTGATTGCCTTTGACGGGGTTTGACTGAACTTTGCTAATAAAATAAGGGTTGTTTGATGGGTGGCCTCTCCGACCAACAATAAATTCCTTTATGCATCCGTTATGTAAATGGGTGCTCGCCAGGTGGACAAGTTGTTAGGTTCTGAAGTTTTGATTGTCGCTTTTATACGCGCTTTGGCTTCACAATTAAATTCTGAATGGTGGAGCATTAAAAAACGATGAGTTGAATGGCATTTCGTACAAAGATTTTGCCACTTTTTTGTTTCAAAACCTCTTATTTCTATTAATAAAATAAACACTAAAACATTTTTGTCTAAAAATCATAAATCAGTATCTTGTTTAATTATAAGTAAATAGTTTCAACACGACTCGTTGAAAAATTATTAATTAATTAATAATATAATGCTCGTCCACTTTCGAGCCGAATTTTAACTTTTCCAAAATCGCAATAGTTATTTGTTTAACATATGGCAAAAAATTGCAGATTTACCTGTTTTTATAAATCCAGCCAGTTTTTTGCCGTGTTGAACAAAAAAATATCTATTTTTTCACCGATTGGCACTTTTAATGACTACCGGCGAAAAAAGCATTTTTATGCAGATTATTTAGAAGCGTCAATTTTTCATATTTTTTTTTTGAATTTAGGAGAATTTAAAGTAAAATTTTAGGAGTCTTTACCCGATGATTCAGTTTGGCATTCTCTCAGAAACCTTAGTGCCATTTTTTGGAAAATTATTGCCATTTTAGGGGCAAAAAGGCCACTTTTTCAATATTTCTTAGCAAAAGATATTATTATTATAGAATTCGATCGCTGTTGTATTGCCGGGTCGAAAAATAAAACAAACCAAAATTGCCATTTTTTTCGAAAATTGCCATTTTAGGGGCAAAAGGCCTCTTTTTGCATTTTATTTAGAGCATAATATTATTATAGAATTTGATCGCTGTTGTATTCCCGGGTCGAAAAATAAACCAAACCAAAATTGCCATTTTTTTCGAAAATTGCCATTTTTTTGGAAAAGTGCCATTTTTTTCGAAAATTGACATTTTTTTTCGAAGATTGCCATTTTTTTCGAAAATTGCCATTTCTTTCGAAAATTGAGATTTTTTTGGAAAATTCATTTTTTTCGAAAATTGCCATTTTAGGGCAAAAGGCCTCTTTTTGCATTTTATTTAGAGCATAATATTATTATAGAATTCGATCGCTGTTGTATTGCCTGGTCGAAAAATAAACCAAACCAAAATTGCCATCTTTTTCGAAAATTGCCATCTTTTTCGAAAATTGCCATTTTTTTCGAAAATTGCCATTTTTTTTCGAAAATCGCCATTTTTTTGGAAAAGTGCCATTTTTTTCGAAAATTGCCATTTTTTTAGAAAATTGAGATTTTTTTCGAAAATCGCCATTTTTTTGGAAAAGTGCCATTTTTTTCGAAAATTGCCATTTTTTTCGAAGATTGCCATTTTTTTCGAAAATTGAGATTTTTTTGGAAAATTTATTTTTTTCGAAAATTGCCATTTTAGGGCAAAAGGCTTCTTTTTGCATTTTATTTAGAGCATAATATTATTATAGAATTCGATCGCTGTTGTATTGCCTGGTCGAAAAATAAACCAAACCAAAATTGCCATCTTTTTCGAAAATTGCCATTTTTTTCGAAGATTGCCATTTTTTTAGAAAATTGAGATTTTTTTCGAAAATCGCCATTTTTTTGGAAAAGTGCCATTTTTTTCGAAAATTGCCATTTTTTTAGAAAATTGCCATTTTTTTAGAAAATTGCCATTTTTTTAGAAAATTGAGATTTTTTTCGAAAATCGCCATTTTTTTGGAAAAGTGCCATTTTTTCCGAAAATTGCCATTTTTTTCGAAGATTGCCATTTTTTTTCGAAAATTGCCATTTTTTTGGAAGTGCCATTTTTTTCGAAAATTGCCATTTTTTCCAAAGTTGCGATTTTTTTCGAAAATTGCTATTTTTTCGAAAATTGCCATTTTAGGTGCAAAAGGCCTCTTTTTGCATTTTATTTAGAGCATAATATTATTATAGAATTCGATCGCTGTTGTATTGCCGGGTCGAAAAATAAACCTTAGTGTCATTTTTTCATTTTAGGGGTGAAAACAGTTTTAACTCTTTGTCTCATTTTTTTCGAAAATTGCCATTTTTTTCGAAGATTGCCATTTTTTTAGAAAATTGACATTTTTTTCGAAGATTGCCATTTTTTTCGAAGATTGCCATTTTTTTGGAAAATTGTCATTTTTTTCGAAAATTGCCATTTTTTTCGAGAATCGCCATTTTAGGGCAAAAGGCCTCTTTTTGCATTTTATTTAGAGCATAATATTATTGTAGAATTCGATCGCTGTTGTATTGCCTGGTCGAAAAATAAACCAAACCAAAATTGCCATTTTTTTCGAAAATTGCTATTTTAGGGGCAAAAGGATTTTTTTTGCGTTTTATTTAGAGCATATTATTATTATAGAATTCGATCGCTGTTGTATTGCCGGGTCGAAAAATAAACCTTAGTGTAATTTTTTTATTTTAGAGGTGAAAACATTTTTAATTCCTTCTGTCCCACCAAGCGGAGAGCGGTCAGTTTGCATTTTGTGCAGTTTGTGGGTCGGTCGATAGACACGGGGATGTTTTACGCACTGCACACTACACGTGTTATCTTCGACCTGCTGTAATTTTTCGAAAAGCGTCATTTTAGAGGCGAAACACCCTTTTTCAAGTTTGTTATTAATTTTCATAATTTTCAGAAAAAAGTGTAAGTTTATAGAAAAAGCGTAAATTTACAGAAAAAGTGTAAATTTACAGAAGAAGTGTAAAACAGTGTAAATTTACAGAAAATGTGTAATTTCAGAAAAAAGTGTAAGTTTACAGAAAAAGTTAAATTTGCACTTTTTCTGTAAATTTACACTTTTTCAAAAACTTACACTTTTTCTGTAAATTTACAGTTTTTTCTGAAAATTTACACTTTTTTCTGTTTTACACTTTTTCTGTAAATCACAAAATAAAAAAATTCCGCAAACATCATGTCAGCTCTACGCTCTCGCAGGTTGTTAACCTTAATAAATTAATTACCACCAAAAATCCTTACGTAAACTTTGAAAATATCCCCGATAATTAACTTTTCCTGATAAATCCATTTAAACGACGCTGCAGACAAGTCGTCTCAATTTACCAGCCATCTGTTATCTAGTGATATGCTGTCATTAGGACTGACGTTTGACACGAGCGCAGGGTCTTGCAGGTCATCAGTCATTAGATAAGCGTAGATCAAGGGCGGCCGTTCTGAGACTCTCACCTTGTATGTATCCATAATACGGGAAGATAATATTGATGCACCCCTAAAAAGTGATACCACCCTCATGTCGTTGCTCTGCTCTAATTTCCTGCGATTATAATCATATTATCGTTTGTAATTTAATCAGATTGGATGGGGTAGTTATGCTCGTTAAAGCTCGGAAATGCTTATTACAGGCGTAATCCAATCGATAATTCAGGGCTTTATTAATTATTGAAACATTGTCAGACGTGGGGTGGTTAGGGGTGGCAGGGTGGCTCCACCATTTTTGCGTGTAATTTTATTTTGGCATGAGACGGTTTTAGGCAACTGAACATACACTTTTTTCGAAAAGGTGACTACAGGTTTTATTATTTTACGATGCGATCTAAAAATTTTGTGGCATATCTAGAATTACACTCAACTGGCCATTTATTTAGATTTCCGCTTAATAAATATCTTGGAAGAAATAATATAATAAAACCGAAAAAGTGTAATTTACAGAAAAAGTGTAAATTTACAGAAAAATGTGTAAATTTACAGAAAAAGTGTAAATTTATAGAAAAAGTGTAATTTACAGAAAAAGTGTACAAATTTCTCATGCTTGTACACCAAAATTTCCAAGTTGTCAACCCCTCGCAATTAATTTTACTTGGAGATTACGTGAGCAGTTGAAGAGCTGAAAGGCGTACAAAATTTTCCCTTGCGAATCGCCCCTCGGTTTTTTTGACTGTACTATACAATTATACGAGGGGTTGACAACTGGGTAAAAATCTGTACACCAAAATTTCCATGATTTCTAAAAAATATACATACATGATCCCTTTACACAATTGCAGTAATAATTTTTTTCTTGTTATTTATCAAAATTTAATTCAAATAAAAATCATATATGTATACTATCATAAAAAAATCAGATTAAAAGAAGCATTTGTTTCGGTTTTACAGCGATTCTCCCGTTAGGGGGATCATTTTGCACCACTCTCCCCTAGTCTGTTTTGTCTTGATCATCATGGGAAAACGAAAACCCTTCAACATGTTTTTTACTATTTTTACACTATTTTCTTTCAAATTTTAGGGCAAAACAGGAACGCAGAATTCTTTTCAAAGAAAAAGTGCAACTTTTTTTTTATGTAACCGATTTTTTAACCCTTATGACTTCCGAGATTTGAAGGTATGCCGTAAGAAAAAGCTCCCGGAAGATGTACATCAATGCGATGTGTATCCCTGTAGATGCTTATCGCACGTTAATGTGTCTGTAGGGGTTTGAAAAATTATAAAGGGAGATGAAAAGTCAAAGGGGATGAAAATTAATCGTAATTAAACAGAATTACAGAAAGTAACACGAAAATACGCCAATTATGCAAATTTGGCTTTTAGGGGTTGAATTATTGCGAAGGGGGTCGAAGAAGTGAAAAAGGCAACAACAATATCTTACGAGTAAAATTTATTACCGAAAAAAGGCAAAACTGCGCGAATTTTACAAAATTAACGCTCGGGGGGTTGAAAAATTGTTGAGAGGGATGAAAAGTCAAGAAGGGTGAAAATGAACTGTTAAGTAGAATTAGCGAAAATCACATGAAAAAGAAGCGGTCTGGGTAAATTTTGCTTTTTTATGGTTCACATATGAAAGGGGTTGAAAAATTGTGAAAAATGTGCCATAAAATTGTGAAAAATTTAACTTTTTGACCAATGATGATGATGTTTAAAAATTTGCAGAGAAAACCCTGTATGCGTTTGGCCCAATTTGACTTCATGGGCGGAAACATCCTATATTAGGCTTCATGCTAAATTAATATCATTTTCTCAGTTCATACTGTAAGGGTTGTTTTTCACGAATGATGAATAAGACGTTTTTTGTACCATCAAGAGAAAGCTTTTTGAAATTAGGCCTGCACTTGACATAAAAAAGCGAAATTCTTGATTTTTTCACGTAGAATCCAAAAATATCATAATATACAGGAATGCCGAGTACGTTGAGTTTTCAAAAGCTTTTGTGGTTTTCATCCCCTAAATTTCATCCCCAGAAATTGGCACCCCTCCACCTTCAACAGACTTGAGGGTCGAACGTACATACCAAGTTTCAGAAAGATACGTGTACTAGTTCTCGAGTTATTGCAATTAATGGTTTTTCAGTTTTTCACCCCTAACTCCCACCCCCGTGGTCCGATATGGCCCAAAAGCAATCCCCGCCGATATTTGCCGGTTATACATCCGTGTACAAAATTTCAGCTCGATATCTGCTTTCGTTCTCAAGTTATTCAACGAACAGACTTGAGGAGCGAGCGAGCGAATAAGCTAAAACAAGAGTGCTTCGCATTTTGCTCCGGCATTAAAAACAAAGGCAAATAAAAATAAATGTAAGATTGTCGTGTATTTGCGGTTTGGAAAAATCTTGATTTTTGACCGATTTTTGCGATGTTTTTGAAAATCTAGGGTGGCCGTGATTGCACTTCCGGTCAAGTATGATACATATTTTTAACTCTAAAAAAGTCGTAGATTCCGAATCCGTTGAGAAAAAAGTATCTTTCCATTTGAGAAAAGAAAGTTAAGGTCATTTCCGGTTAAACCGGAAGTGGGAAAAAAATTCAACTGAAGACAAAATCGATCGAGGATTTGAAATATTCCACAGCCAACGTTCGAACTGTATATTGTATGATACTTTCAACCGCGTGAATAATGGCTATAATGTGCGAGTTGAATACGACGTTTTATCCACCATTATTGAAATAATTGTATCCAAGATTATTGAAATCCTTCAAAAAATTTCATCCGTTCATATTTATTACTGTAAACACAAACCAAAAAAAACAAAAAGTTGACAAATGATAGGAACAGGTTGATGCTTGATCTACTTTGGCACACTTTCGCTTGATTTTGAAACGTCATGATGTTCATTGGATAGGCAGCCAACATTACAGGTACTGTGAAATAATGTGACAGAAGCGTGACTTATGACTGTGTTTTATGAATGTATGTATCCTTAATTACGTAGATACATAATAATGGCATTATTTAATAATCGTGGATAAAAGTCTAAAACTAATTTTAGTTATTTCATAATTATAACCATTAACCAGGTTTTTTCTGTAAACTTAACTTTTTCTGTAAATTTACAGTTTTTCTGTAAATTTACGCTTTTTCTGTAAATTTACAGTTTTTCTGTAAATTTACACTTTTTTTGTAAATTTACTCTTTTTCTGTAAACTACACTTTTTCTGTAAATTTACACTTATTCTGTAAACTTTCACTTTTTTCTGTAAATTTACACTTTTTTTGTAAATTTACACATTTTCTGTAAACTTACACTTTTTCTGTAAATTTACACTTTTTCTGTAAACTTGCACTTTTTCTGTAAACTTGCACTTTTCCTGTAAATTTACACTTTTCTGTAAATTTACACTTCTTCTGTAAACTTACACTTTCTCCGTAAATTTACACTTTTTCCGTAAACTTACACTTTTTTCTGTAAACTTACACTTTTTCTGTAAATTCTAAGTTCATTCTGTAATTGTGACTAATTGTTTGCAGGTGGCTTTCAAGGAGACATAGCAATACCCCTAAAACCCAAGGACGAGCTCGCTTTCCAAGAAGAAGTCGAAAAATACAAACAAGAAGTCCTAGAAGGCCTCCAGATCGAGGAAGAAGGCCTTACGGATTTTATTCGTAAAAAAACGAAACAACAAGTCACGATTCCAACCCCCAGAAAGGCCAACGAGCCCGTTGACGATTTATCGGAAATCGGTCCTTCGAGTTACAAAAACAGTCAAATATTGAAAAGCCAACAGAGCGTCCGCAAAAAGCCCAAAAGCCAAGACACGACAAACGATGAAACCAAAGTCCGACACAGGCGCAGACACGCGGAAGTGCGAAATCGAAGGCGAAAAAGACCGCGCAAAATCCAGCAGTAAGTATCACAAAGAGGTTAGAAGGGTAGAAGTGCCACATTTTTCTCTTGGAGATTTACACAAAAACTGTAAAGGACCCTATACGTTAAGGGCGAGTTCTCGGCCCAGTCGAAAATGACCAAATTAATTTTTTTTAGTGTAAGTGGGACCAGATGTTTGCTACAGTAATATTATAAGTCGAGAGTAACAATACAGGGTGCCCCAACACCGATGTGCAACGTGTTCATGACCCTTCATTTTGAAGCTATCGTTTTTACAAAAATACAAGCGCGAAAGGTATCCCCCTGTACATGCAGAGCTGATCAGCGTTTATTTCATTTCAATATCTTTTTTACGTCCGAAGATATTCAAGAAGCAAAGATTTAAAAAAAAACCTGTATATCTTGAAAACGAAAAATTACTCTTTATTAATTTTTTTTACATGAATTATAATCTCCTGAATCGATTAATACTAAATGCAAAAAAATTGGCCCAAGCAGTCACACTTTAAATTGAACCTGCATTTCAAGATGGCGATGTCAAAATTATGTAATATGAATAGGAATCCAGGATGGGCCTATATTGTTGCTTAAATCAGGTTGTTATGTGTCATATATAAAATAGCATGATGTGAATTATCTGCAAATTCACATTATGGTTATCTGTTAGTACTACACGGCAAGAAATCAGCTTGGTTTTGAACCAAATTGCATAGGATAATATACTTAAAATTACTGATTTTTGAAAATTTATATTTTCTTAACTAAAAATTACTCTTTTATTTTTCAAGGATTCATTAATTGAGCATTCCTCTTTCCAAAACTACAAAAAAAAAGAAAATTCTCCCAAGCAGTCACTAATGACTAGGGCCCTTTACAGAAAAATTTAAATTTACGCAAAAACGGTAAATTTGCAGAAAAAGTGTAAATTTACAGAAAAAGTGTAAATTTACAGAAAAAGTATAATTTACAGAAAAAGTGTAAAAACACTTTTTGTGTAAATTTACACTTTTTTTTGTCAATTTACAGTTTTTGTAAATTTACCGTTTTTGTGTAAATTTAAATTTTTCTGTAAAACAGTTTTTGTGTAAATTTACAGTTTTTATGTAAGTTTACACAAAGTATAAATTTACACAAAAACTGAATTTTTTTCAAAAGATGTAACAATTTTAATTTAGGACTCAGTCGTTTTGATATTAAATTTTTTCTTTAAATTGACGTGAAGTGAAAGTCTGGATTGTCATTTCGAGCATCTTTTTCAGTCCGAAAAATATACATATTTAGTATCTTTAAAAAAAAATTTCGGCGCCCCTCTCAGACGAGTCACCTATGGGTCATCCATCAAAATGTCTTAAACTGACTCTTTAGAATCGAACACAAGCTGGCACACCCTTTAAAGATTGCATCTAACAAAAAGTGTAACTGAAAGTCGAGGAGAAAAATATCGAAAAATCGCGTTTTTTGGCGACCTTTAACGGAAAAACTGGTCATAAGATATGGTTTGGCATTAACATTTTTTGTTCAGAACTGAATGGGCTACAACATATCAAAAATTCAGCCAAATCCACCGAGACTACTTTTCCATTTAAATCGTGCCCCCGCACTGAAAAAGTGTAAATTTACAGAAAAAAGTGTAAGTTTACAGAAAAAATTATAAGTTTACAGAAAAAGGGTAAATTTACAGAAAAAGTGTAAATTTACAGAAAAAGTGTAAATTCACAGAAAAAGTGTAAATTTACAGAAAAAGTGTAAATTTACAGAAAAAGTGTAAATTTACAGAAAAAAGTAAATTCACAGAAAAAGTGTAAGTTTACAGAAAAAGTGTAAATTTACTGAAAAAGTGTAAATTTACTGAAAGACTGTAAATTTACACAAAAACTGTAAAACAGAAACTGTAAATCTACACAAAAACTGTAAATTTATACAAAAATTGTTAATTTACACAAAAACTGTAAATTCACACAAAAACTGTAAAACACAAAAACTGTGAATTTACACAAAAGCTGTAAATTTACAGAAAAACTGTAAATTTACACAAAAATTTACTGTTAGATTTATCAAAAAGATAAAATCATCACCATAAAGAAGGACTCACAGGGTATGGGACGCGGCATAGGACAGAGGTAATTATTTTCGGGTCGTGGCAAAGAAAATGTGTGGCAAAACTTTTGCAAATGCAAAAATTTTAATTTGGAAAAAATAATTGTGTATGGTACGTAAAATTTTCTCATTCATCTGATTAAAACTTTTATGCGCACTGTTTGCTGTTTGTGAAACACTTTTAGTGCCGGAGCAAAATGCGAGGCACTCTTGTTTTAGCTTATTCGCTCGCTCGCTCGCTCCTCAGCCTGTCCGTCGGATAACTTGAGAACGGATTGAGATATCGAGCTGAAACTTGGTAGGCAGCTTCGTCTCCCGAAAAGTAAGGCGGGGATTGCTTTTGGGCCATATCGGACCAGAGGGGTGGGAGTTAGGGGTGAAAAACCGAAAAACTACTAATTGTAATAACTCGAGAACTAGTGGACGATTCTTGCTGAAACTTGCTACGCACGTTCGACCCTCAAGTCTGTTGATGGTGAAGGGGTGCTAATTTTGGGGAATGAAATTTAGGGGATGAAAACCACAAAAAATATGATAACTATGCAAGGGTTGCACATAGCTTTTGGAAACTCAACGTACTCACATATATATCGGTGAAATCTTGCGGGGGGTGCGTTTTTCGTAAAATCGAACAAATTGGGTGGAAATTAGGGGTTGCAACTCGAAATTCCGCTTAATAAGTATTAGTCGAAATTGGCGTCATTCGATAGCTTTCCATTAATGGTTCAAAAACGGTGTCATTCATATTTTGAGAAAAACCACCCTTATAGGCGCTACAACCCCTAACATGCAGAAGCACAAAAATACGAGAACTCAAAAACTACTAAACGTATCAAGGCAGAATTCGGTGTGTTAATTTTCAGTCACATCGTAGGTGGATGGACAATTTTTCACTAAGATCTAACAAGGGGGATGAAATCTAAGGGTTGAAACTTAAAATTTCTTCAAGTAAATAGTAGTATAAAATTACGGAGTTTGATAGATTTCGGTCAACTATTGAACAAACGTCTTATGAGTTTTCAACCTAAAACCAACCCCTAGGCTATTAACCACCCCTAACTCTTTGCAAGCGGATAAATATATTTTATTTATTTTTTCTGATTTATTTATGAACAACTGAAGTCACTAAATACGCAAGGAGTTATGGAACACCGGAAAAATAAACTCACCCCTGTAAATCATAAAAGGGTGAAATCATGAGGGGTTCAAAACATGAATGTACAAATCACCTTAATTCTTCAACGAATTGAGTCAGGGTGGTGAAATTGAAAACACAACTTCTCTTAGGGCATGTGGGGGTGGTGAAATAGGGGGTTGGAGTTTAGGGGTTGAAACGTCCATAAAGCCCTGTAATTTGACACAAAGAAGCAATATCTTCTGCGAAACTGTGATATCTTACACACTTTATCTTCGAGAAGGGAAGGGTGAATTTTAGGAGAAATTTATCAAAGGAGATGAAAGTTAGGGGTGGAAATTCGAATTTTTACTGTATAATGTAGGGTTGAAATTAATACCATTCGATAGCTTTCTATTGATGGTACAAAAAAGGTCTTATTAATAATTCTCGAAAAACGACCCTTAAAGGCGGTACAACCCCCTAACATGCCGAAACACAAAAATGCGAGAACTCAAAAACTACTCAACGTATCAGGGCTGCATTTGGTGTGGTAATTTACAGCGACACTGTAGGTGGATGGAAAAATTTTCATTATGATTTAACAAGCGGGATGAAATTTAAGGGTTGAAACTGGAAATTTTTGCATGTAAGTGGTGGAATAAAGTTATGGAGTTCGATAGATTTCGGTTAATTATTGAAAAAAAGTTTTATGAGTCTTCAACCTAAAACCAACCCCTACGCTACTAACAACCCCTAAGCCTTAGCAAGCTGAGTAAATACGGCCTAATTTGCATAATTGGCTTATTTTCGTGTTATTTTCTGTAATTCTGTTTAATTACGATTTTTCAACCCCCTAAGTGCTAATTTGGCAAAATTTGCGTAATTTCGTTTTTCTTCAGTAATAAATGAATTCAATTGGATGATGTTTACATTTTTCACTTTTTTCATCCCCCTTCGCAATTTTCAACTCTTCAAACGCTAAATTTACATAATTGGGTTATTTTGACTTTTCATCCACCTTTACGATTTTTCAACCCCCTAAGTGCTAATTTTGCAAAATTCGCTTAATTTCGTTTTTCGTCGGTAATAAAATTGAAAGTATTTTTGATTCAGTCTACCTTTTACAATTTTCCAGTTTCCTTCGCAATAGATAGGTATAAGTGCGTATTTCAACCCCCACAAAAGTTGTAATTGCATAATTTGGTTATTTTCGTGTTATATTTCGTAATTCTACTTAATCACACTTAATTTTCATTCCTCTTGATTTTATATCCCTTTTCGCAATTTTTCAGCCCCGAGTGTCAATTTTTCAAAATTCGCCAAATTTTGTTTTAATTCCGACAATTGTTTTCATTTACTCATTCCTGTTCATTTTCTATTTTCAAATTCTGTAACAACAATTTTTTAATATTCCGCCATTTTGACACATCTGTGCGTTTTTGCGGAGGCACTACTACTAGGTGCAGATTGACAAAATTTGCACCCGATTCCACCAGTAAGACCAGCCGCCCCTACATACACATTAACTTGATAAACGTCTACCGAGATATACATCGCATTGATATACATCTTCCGTTGGAGTGGAGATATGGATACCACGACAGCAAATAAAATTAGTTTGTCTCCTGAAAATTAATAAATAAAAATTATTTCCCAAAAGCATTTTATGCATTCACATATATAATTATTACATGGAGTTGAAAATTTTACGTACACAAATATTTTCTTCAAATTAAAATTTTTACGTTACCAAAAGTTTTGCCACACATTTTTTTCGCTACAACCCGAAAGTAGTTATCACCTCAAACCTCAATTGGTTCCGTACGGATATGAAAAATTAATTTCATATACTTAGAAATGTTTATTCCTATGGTCTGTCCGGGATCCACATGACCGGGATTCACCCTATTTCAATGGCGAATCATTGTTGTCAACAATGAATCGCCATGGAAATCGGGTGAATCTCGGTCATGTGGATCCCGGACAGAGTATAGTTTTTCTTAGTTTTGTATCAATTTTTTATATGTACATATAAAACACAAAAATAGTTAACAATTCTTTTGTCGCAACAAAAATGATTGGCAAAAACGAAAGCCTCATGTTTTTATTGTTGATTCTCAAATATTTGATCAAAACATAAATTTTTAGTTTTATCCAAGGCGGCGTCCCATAACAGGGAATCCAAAAAAATAGAAACATGGGTGGAGCTATTAAAAAAAAATTACTCATTTTTTATCGCTAAATTATGCAAATTCCAAATTACGACAAAAATGAAGGTAATTTATTCTAGTTTACCTTGGATTTTTTTAATGTAAATTTACACTTTTTCTGTAAATTTACACTTTTTCTGTAAACTTACACTTTTTTCTATAAATTTACATTTTTTCTGTAAATTTACTCTTTTTCTGTAAACTTACACTTTTTCTGTAAACTGCAAAATAAAAAAAGTCAGCAAATATATGGCAGCTCTACGCTTTCGTACAAAACAGTGGCTTATCCCATACACTCCTTTACACAAAAACTGTAAATTTACAGATAAACTGTAAATCGAGCTGTAAATTTTCACAGAAACTGTAAATTTATACAAAAACTGTAAATTTACAGAAGAACTGTAAATTTACACAAAAACTGTAAATATACAGAAAAACTGTAAGTTTACACAGAAACTGTAAATTTACGCAAAAACTGAATTTACAGAAAAACTAAATTTACACAAAAATGTGAATTTACACAAAAACTGTAAATTTACACAAAAACTGTCATTTTACACAAAAACTGTAAATTTACAGAAAAATTGTCAATTTACACAAAAACTGTCATTTTACACAAAAACTGTAAATTTACACAAAAACTGTCATTTTACACAAAAACTGTCATTTTACACAAAAACTGTAAATTTACACAAAAAGTGTCAATTTACACAAAAACTGTAAATTTACACAAAAACGGCCAATTTACAGAAAAACTGTCAATTTACACAAAAACTGTAAATTTACACAAAAACTGTCAATTTACACAAAAACTGTCAATTTACACAAAAACTGTAAATTTACATAAAAAAAAAGTGTAAATTTACACAAAAACGGCCAGTTTACAGAAAAACTGTCAATTTACAGAAAAACTGTAAATTTACACAAAAACTGTAAATTTACAGAAAAACTGTCAATTTACACAAAAACTGTCTTTTTAAACAAAAACTGTAAATTTACACAAAAACTGTCAATTTACACAAAAACTGTCAATTTACACAATAACTGTAAAGGGTGATATTGGACTTTGCATCTTTTTGGGCTACTACCTGTAACTTTCTTCGTAAGCATGAGACCACTTAGGTTTTTCACACTAAGATACACGAAGAAATAAGCTACAACATATATCAATTGCAAAGTGGTCTCATGCTTACAACTTTATAAAAAAAAATTATCCCAACGACAGCACATTATTGCATTTTCAGTAAAATTTGTACAAATTATATTATTGACTTCTGACAGAAATCCTCGGTGAGGTCGATTTTACTTTTTTAGCGATAATCTGAGGCGGTACCTGTGATGTTTTTACACTTCCGGTTCAACGGGAAGCGACTTTATATTTTTTTCAAACCCTATTTTTCTCAACCTATTCAGAAATTGGGAATTTTTATATTTTATATTAGATACAATACTTCGTCCTGAATCCACATAACCACGTAACCATGGCGAAACATTGCTGTCAACAATGCTTCAACAATGCTTAGCCATGATTACGTGGTCATGTAGATCCCGGACAGACCTTAGCATGATATCTGTCCACCCCAGATTTTGAGAAAAATTTACGACAAATTGAGATATTTTACACACCCATCAGATCGGCATAATGTGATTCAGGCTTTTTTTCTGTTTGTTTGTAAACGGGATTTGAATTCTGCCAAAACAAATGTCACTCACTGTCACGTCACGGGCAATAATTAACAACAATAATGATCCCTTTTAACCTCCATTGTTGCTGTTTATCGACACGTGATCGACACTGACAATGAGTGACAGTTGTTTTGGCAGAACTCAAATTCCGTTTGATAAACCAACAGAAAAAAAACCTCAATCACACCCCACCCGCTCACGTTAAATATGCGCGTCTCCAGGTGGCGGATAGGAGGACGGCCAGGCGGGTTTCCTCCTGGTTAGTGGTGACTATAAGTGAAGCCCGCGGTATAAAACCCGCGCGTGCGGAACGAAGATCACTGCCGCGGACCAACTCGTATACCGTAAACCGCTCGCAAGTGCAACGACCCTCGGGTTGTCGGCCCGAGGTAGTACTAGCGAGGGGCACGGGGGCCTTGGCTTAATCGCCCGGGCCACGTGGATGAAGTACCACTATAAAAACTTCCCCAATCCTAAGGTATGGTGCGCGCCGATGGGATGCGTGGCCGGCGGGTAGGCCGGTACCTAGCGACCAACCTTGGAGCACAGGGCGGAACTCCATTGTATGCACGCCTTACCCCCATAACCAGGCTCTGTGGGGGAGGACCGTTTTTCCTAGGTACTCGTGGGAACAGAAATGGACCAGAAAAAAGAAGAAGGGACGAGGGATCAGGAAACTGAGACCTCACCCGTCGAAAAAGCGGCACCGAAGGAACCTGTTTCAGGGGCTTCGGTGACGGAAAAAAAGAAAAAAGAGGGCACCGGGGCGACCAAAAAGCGCCCCAGTGGAGCACAAAGGCGAAAGCTGCGCCAAGCCAAGCGGGCAGTGGACACCCAGGGGGGGGGTGGGGGGTACCATACGGTCAGCGACCACCTCAACCGGGGGACCAAGCGGCGCGGTAGGTGCAGGGGCAGGGGGAGTGAAACGGGCCCTGTCATCCACTCCATCACCTGGAGTGCGGCAGGCGAAGAAGGCCAGACAGGAATTCCTGAGGCCCTCCTCATACGCGCAGGCGGCAGCATCGGGGCTGAGGGGCGCTGTGGTGGGGGAGAAATTTCCCGACACACGACTCTCGGACGAGGAGGCCGGGCGCGTGAAGAATTCGCTGGAGACGGCAATTGACAACCTCCCGGAGGGATCAAGAATGCCGCGCTTCAGCGAATTCAAGAGGTCCGTGCAGGGTGCCATCCTGGTAACCTGCGCGGACGAAGAGACAAAGGTCTGGCTGAAAGCCAGCCTCGAGCGGGTGGAGATTGGGACCTCCCTGTCTTGGATAGAGAGGGACCAACTCCCCCGGCTCAAAAAGGTGGGATGCTTATTGCAGACCACAATCGACGGGGTGCCTCTGGCTCTAAAGAGGCTATCTCGTCAAAACCCAGGACTCCACACGGAGAACTGGAAAATCCACGACCAGGCTGCCCTCGGTGATAGGGTCAGACTAGTAGTGGGGGTTGATGAGGGTTCGTACAGGACTCTCTCGTCAGCCGGGTGGATTGCCTACCTGGGGGTGAACATGGCCCGATTCTGGGACATGGGACCTTCCAGTAGTGGGACGTCCACAGCGGCTGTGGGACCACCAGAAGCGGAAGGCGGGGGATCTAAGGTCCGTACGCCGGAGGCATCTGATGGGACCAAATGACGGGCATCGAAATGGCGCGCTCCAATGTAAACGGAGCGGGGCTGCGGTGCCTCCAGATCAATTTGCACCGCAGTTACGAGGCGGCTTCGCTCATGGGCCGTCGCGTGACTGCACTGCAGACAAACACTCATATAGCTCTCATCCAGGAACCCTGGACAAACGGGGGACAGGTGGGAGGTTTTAACTGTAAAAATTTTTGTGTTTTTCAGGGAGAAGCGGAGAGACCGAGAAGTTGCGTACTGGTGAAAACAGGGATACAGGCGCAGGCACTACCGGAGTTCTGCACAAGAGATCTAGTAGCAGTAGGTATCTCCTTCAAAGAGGGGATAGAAACGAGGTACGTGGTGGTATGCTCAGCGTACCTACCGTTCGATTCGCCAACACCCCCTCCGTCACAGGAACTCTGTGACTTAGTGGACTGGTGTAGGAGCAAAGGGTACCCAATCATATTAGGATGTGACGCGAACGCTCACCACATTGTGTGGGGAAGCAGCGACATCAACACTAGGGGAACGGCACTTTTAGAGTACATTACCGCCACGGGGCTGGACATCACTAATCGAGGTTCAGAACCGACCTTCGTGACGAGCGTGCGAAGAGAAGTAATCGACATCACGCTCTGCTCGGCTTTCTGGGCGGAGCACATCAAGGAATGGCGAGTATCGAGTGATCCGTCCTTATCGGACCACCGGTATATCGAGTTCAAAATCGCTGTGGGCAGCCAAAGCGGAACCAGATCCTATAGGAACCCGAGGGCAACGGATTGGGACTCTTATCGAAGGGACCTCTCCGCAAAGTTATCGGGGAACAGGACCAGACCCAGGGATAGAAGGCAGCTGGACCTTGAAGTTGAAAGGCTTCAACGGAACGTGCTCTCTTCATTCGAAGACCATTGCCCTCTAAGAACTGTCAAAGAGGGCCACAAGACACCTTGGTGGAATGGAGAACTTGAGTCACTGCGGCGGGAAACACGAAAGAGGTTAAACCGAGCAATGCGGCTGAATCAGCACTCCGACTGGGACGCCTATAAAGACGCCCAGAGGAGATTCAAAAGCCTCATCAAGAGGAGGAAGAGAGAGTGCTGGAGGAACTTTTGTGGCAACATAGAAGGTCTACCAGAAGCGGCTCGACTGAAGAAACTGTTGGGCCGGGGTGCGGTCTGTCTGGGAGCTCTTCGGCTACCGGACGGCTCTTTAACGGAGACGTCCGGGCAGGCCCTTGAGTGCCTGATACGGACGCACTTCCCGGGCGCGACAATAGGAGGGGACTTACCCGAGGACAGCCGGACCATCAAGGACTGGAATATGGCCTCGGAAATAGTCAGCTATAAGAAGATTCGTTGGGCAATTTCAACCTTCGAACCATTTAAAGCGGCGGGACCTGATGGAATCTTTCCAGCCCTCCTCCAGCAGGCTGGCGAGTCCATCATAGAACCACTGTTCCATATAGTGCGATGCTCAATCGCGCTGGGGTACATTCCTAAATCCTGGCAGCAAGTGAGAGTCGTCTTCATACCTAAAGCCGGCCGAACAACCCACGACCAGCCAAAGGATTTCCGTCCAATCAGTCTGACATCGTTTCTTCTGAAACTGAGTGAAAGGCTGGTAGAACGACACCTGAAGGAGGGGGTACTAGTCCAACGACCCCTCCATCCGAACCAGCACGCATATAGAGCGTGCAAATCAACGGAGACAGCTCTCCATCAGCTTGTTTCAAGAGCTGAGGA
Organism: Pycnomerus fuliginosus; assembly: GCA_963924575.1. Taxonomy (NCBI): domain Eukaryota; kingdom Metazoa; phylum Arthropoda; class Insecta; order Coleoptera; family Zopheridae; genus Pycnomerus; species Pycnomerus fuliginosus. The sequence continues at coordinate 3,415,117 of OZ004624.1, forward strand.
CGCTCTCCGGGTGAAAGAATGGGCGCTCGCTGCCTTTCTAGATGTCGATGGGGCTTTCAATAATCCCACCTTCGAAGCGCTGTGCGCCGCTGCGACAGAATACGGCATTGACCGGACCATCGTAAGATGGATACGGGAGATGATTAGTAAGCGTCGTATAACGGTCTCTCTACAGGATACCAAACTGGAGGCAACAGTGTCGAGGGGCTGTCCGCAGGGCGCTACTGTGGTCGCTACTCGTGGACGGCCTCCTAAGGGACCTGAACGGAGAAGGGTGCTACGCTCAGGCGTACGCTGATGATGTGTGCATTGTAATTAGGGGCAAGTTCCTGGGGACAGTCACAGCCATCATGCAACAGGCTCTGAACAGAGTTAGCAACTGGTGCGAGGGGCGATCCTTGTCGGTAAACCCGAACAAGATGGAGTTGCTCCTCTTCACTAGGAAAAGAAAGTTGGACACCGTAAGATGGCCAAAGCTGCAAGGGGTGACCTTGGGTCTGGCCGAGAGAGTGAAGTATCTGGGAGTAATCCTGGATCCGAAGCTTTCTTGGACAGACCATGTAGTGTCACAAACAAAGAAGGCCTGCGCGTCCTTATGGATGTGTAGGCGTTTCTCCGGCTCCACTTGGGGACTAAAACCGCAGGTGGCGTACTGGTTATACACAACCGTCGTGAGGCCTCTGGTCACGTATGGCGCCCTGGTCTGGTGGCGCTCCACGGAACGCGCTAGTACCAGGAGTGCCCTCGGGCGAGTGCAAAGGCTGGGATGCCTAATGGTGACCGGTGCTATGAGAACAACTCCCTCAGCAGCCTTGGAGGCGATCCTGGCCCTGGAGCCGCTGCACCTCAGAGTGCAGCATTCGGCCCGGGCCTCAGCCTTCAGGTTGCAGGGGATAGGAGAATGGCGAGCGGGAAGTGAGGGACATCGAAGTGCACTCACTCTACCGGGCGCGGATGAGGCTGTCTTGCAAATGCGCAAAGACAGGATAGAGCATCGGCTGCGCTTTAATGACCCATATACAACCAGGATCCCCTCTAGGGAAGACTGGGGCGAGAAGGGAGAAAAATTGCTCACACCGCGTGGCTTAGTCTGGTACACAGACGGGGCCAAAAACGATCTGAGCACCGGCGCAGGATTCACTGGGGGGATGCCAGAGGGACGAGTAAGCGTACCTCTTGGCAAGTACCCCAGTGTATTCCAAGCGGAAATATACGCAATTCTGGTGTGCGCTGAGGAGAACCTACGTAGGGGCTACTCTGGCAAGTACATCTACATCTGCAGCGACAGTCGGGCGGCGCTCGGGGCTCTGAACTCCGTGGAGGTGAGATCCGGCCTCGTTAACGACTGTCGAGACGCATTAACGAAGTTGGCTGGAAATAACAATTCGGTCAACCTGGTTTGGGTTCCTGGGCACTCAGGAATCGCTGGCAATGAGGTAGCTGACGAACTGGCAAGGGAGGCATCGAACATGCCATACCTGGGACCACAACCAGCACTCGCTGTGACGGAGAGTGCGTTGCGGAAGGAGCTAGGAAACTGGCTCAACAAGCAATTTCACTCACACTGGGAAAATGCACCGGGGATGAGGCAAGCGAGGGCCTTCATTTCTCGGCCCTCCTCGCCAACAGCCCAACGGTGGTTTCTCCAGTTAAGCCGAGAGCGGCTAAGGAAAGTCGTGGGCGTCCTGACAGGGCACTGCGCACTCAAACGACACCTTCATCTAATGGGACGTTCTGAGGAAAGCACTTGTAGAGTGTGCGGAGAAGAGGAAGAAACGCCTCTTCATTTGCTAACCGAATGTGGCCCGCTCGGTCACAAAAGGCTTAGGGAACTGGGGGCTGCATACCCAGCCCCTGCGGAAATATACTCACTCTCTGCAGCGGATGTACTGGCCTTCATGGAAGGGACGGGGCTTCTGTAGAGAAGAGGTTGCAGTGCGGGCATAATGGATCTTAAGGTCTGAATGCAGCGGACCCGTAAGGGAACGCACCGCAGAATCGAAATACGAACCATGGCAAAACATTGTTGTCAACAATGCTTCAACAATGCTTCGCCATGGTTACGTGGTTATGTAGATCCCGAACAGACCTTAGTTTTTGTCACTTGCTTTGGAATATTCTAAGACTACATAGAATATTTACGCAAATGCAGCAGAGATATTAGGTACCTACCTACAAATATAAAGACTCAACCACACTGCAGAGTATGTGGGAGTATATACCTACCTAACGAATAACAATTAGAGAGTAAATATATGAGTATCTAGGCAATGGCTGCTGTGAATAAACGGTGACAAAATAATTGGGTATTGAACCAATTGCAAAGATACCTACAATTCTCGAATCAGGCGAACGGTCCCTTTAGCGGATTCACAAAATTGCTAAGTGCAATCTGATTGGTGCATGGTTGCTTAAAGTCGTTTTCAACTCATAGTGACTAACTAGACTAGTGTCTAGCTAGATTTATGTTGCAATCCTGCGTAGGTATTTTGTTATTTTCACCCTGCAATTGGCGGCCATGGTTGGTTGGCCAACCTACTCTATTTAAATGACTTGACAACAACAACTATCATCTTTCCGCCGGTCACCGTCGCGTCAAAAAAGCTGGAATTCTTTCCAGCAAAACTCTTAAGTAAGCAATAAACATAACCCCTCTAAATTCTACCCTCGGTATCAGTGTCAGTACTGTCCCGGTACTGTCAGTCATGTCAGTACGGCAACCAGATAAAACAAAATGGAGCTGTAGCGATTTGACTGGTGTTGGGGAATAAATCTAACGGATCTAAAATCCCTGTTAGTTAGTCACTATGAGTTGAAAACGACTTTAGTAACATTGCATGCGAAACAAGTTCAAACGATTCGAGAATTATTGTGCCTACACAGTCGATATATTGTGTAAAATCAAATATTATTTTTAGGCCCTGAACTAGCTCATGTTCCTCACTCTAACTTTTGAGTGTGGATGGATCTCAAAAATTCTTGCATCAGTTGACAATTATAATATACACTTTAAAACGATGTACCACAATTCGCGAAGATCAGCAAAGGGTCTGACATCTGGTGGCCTTCCTATAACTACTCTCATAGAGGTCGGGAAAGACTTTAAACGTCATAATTTGTGCTAACGTCAGGCAATTGTCAGTTGTTCAATTAAAAGTAGGTCTCACTTGCGATTTTGCGAATAATGCCGAGGAATTTACGTCTTGTGTAAGTGCACCACCTTAACTGAAGCATTTTATATGAATTGAGATTATTTATCATCTACCACACGGAAGAGGTCCCATCAGGTTTCGAAATTGACTCCAAGGTGCTTCAAACAAAACAAGATCCGTTATGTGTAAACATTTGGGTCCAAGAAACGCACTTTTCACCGCTTAAACGAAAATTATTTGTCGTCTTTGATAGGCATCAACTGACGTTTAGTTAGAAATGTCAAAGAAAACGCTTCATTTCCGCCATCCCTGTCATCCCCACTCAGGCTACCTCGTTGAGACGGCCATTATTTTTTATTTTAGCAGTGTCATCTATTAGCAGCTGATTTTCGCGAATAGACTTTAATGACATTTAAGAGGGCGCTGGAGTTTCATAAATGTCAAAATTGTTTAGAACATTGGATTGGTGATGAAATTAGCTTTCAAATGATGTATAACAAGTGGGGGGGTTGCTATGACAATTCGTATGTAAGGTGCGCTGGAGTAGCGATGGTGGCGCCACCTAACGTCTGCCACACAGCGGTCGATGCCCCCCTTCAATTGCTAATCGACCTGTTTTTTTTCAAAAAAATCTGTACAATAGTTCAAAAGTTATTGCCACTTGCAACCCTCAATGGGATGGCGATGGGACACCCTGTATAAGTGTTTACCAGTGTTTTAAACAATTTTCTGAAATACATTTCAGCATTTATTGGATTCTAAATTACGTTTATCCCGCCAATAAAAAATTGATACCCAGCAGGTCTCAGGCCCAATGCTTTTCGCCAAAAGTGCTTAAGAACCACCATGTTGCCACCATGGCAAAGAGTTCCATTATTGCTAATTGCTAATGATAATATATCCGCTACGTCATTAATAAGCCATTTGGTAGATTTGTTTTCAAACTCCAGAGTTATTCTGTAAAAATTTGAAAATCCAGGCCCAAAATGTATCGGAAATCGATATGATCCTTTACACAAAAACTGTAAATTTACACAAAAACGGCCAGTTTACAGAAAAACTGTAAATTTACACAAAAACTGTAAATTTACAGAAAAACTGTAAATTTACACAAAAACTGTCATTTTACACAAAAACTGTAAATTTACAGAAAAATTGTCAATTTACACAAAAACTGTCATTTTACACAAAAACTGTAAATTTACACAAAAACTGTCATTTTACACAAAAACTGTCATTTTACACAAAAACTGTAAATTTACACAAAAAGTGTCAATTTACACAAAAACTGTAAATTTACACAAAAACGGCCAATTTACAGAAAAACTGTCAATTTACACAAAAACTAAATTTACACAAAAACTGTCAATTTACACAAAAACTGTCAATTTACACAAAAACTGTAAATTTACATAAAAAAAAAGTGTAAATTTACACAAAAACGGCCAGTTTACAGAAAAACTGTCAATTTACAGAAAAACTGTAAATTTACACAAAAACTGTAAATTTACAGAAAAACTGTCAATTTACACAAAAACTGTCTTTTTAAACAAAAACTGTAAATTTACACAAAAACTGTCAATTTACACAAAAACTGTCAATTTACACAATAACTGTAAATTTACACAAAAACTGTAAATTTACACAAAAACGGCCAGTTTACAGAAAAACTGTAAATTTACACAAAAACTGTAAATTTACAGAAAAACTGTAAATTTACACAAAAACTGTCAATTTGCACAATAACTGTAAATTTAGAGAACAACTGTCAATTTATAGAAAGACTGTCAATTTACACAAAAACTGTCATTTTACGCAAAAACTGTAAATTTACACAAAAACTCTAAATTTACACAAAAACTTTCAATTTACACGAAAACTGTAAATACATATACACAAAAACTGTCAATTTATACAAAAACTGTCAATTTACACAAAAACTGTCAATTTTCAAAAAAACTGTCAATTTACACAAAAACTAAATTTACACAAAAACTGTCAATTGACACAAAAATTTATTTTTAAATTTATTCCGAAATTACACTTTTTCGTGGTAATTTTTAAATAAAAAAAAGAGAAAAATGTGGCCCTTCCACCCTTCCCTAGTTTTCTAACAAATTGACTCAGTTCCCACGAAGCGACAGAGGAGCCCCCCGTCCACGATTTCGAACCGAACTTCGACATGAGACGCAAACGGACTTTGGGCTTCTCCTTGGACTATCACAGGAGGGTGACGAGGGCGGCAACCGCGCGCAAGGAGCGCATTTGGGACTACGGGGTGATCCCGTACGAGATCGACGGGAATTTCAGCGGCGGTCACAAGGCGCTGTTCAAGCAGGCGATGCGCCACTGGGAGAATTTCACGTGCGTTAAATTTGTGGAGAGAAACAGGGACGAGCACTCTAATTATATCATCTTCACGGAGCGGCCTTGCGGGTAGGTACATAGGTATTTACATAATAATTTGCATGATATTCCCTTCAGCGGTCAAAAAATAAATAAAAAAAATGAATAAATAAACAGCGGTTTGGCACAGAGCTTTCTTAGACCTATAATTACGGTTATGAACTGTTTGGCCTATTATTTACATTCCTGATTAAGCACGAATAATTTTTTTCTCTCAAGAAATTTGGTCAAATCATTAATATTAATTTGCAGAAATACCTGTAAAAACGCATTTATCTAGATATTTATTTTACCTAATTTTGTTTTGAAAAGTTGGATTTTACACAATTGGGTAAAATGTTGTACGGAAAACGTTATGAAAAGCCTAAATTGTTTGAATATTACGACTCGTCAAACAATATAGGAGTTTTCATAACTAATTACGTAAATAACTATTGCCGTTTCAAAGAAATCGGTGACGTAATTATCAAAATTTTAAAATTTTCTCCACAGTAGTACCTAAATTCAACATCAAAGACTTAGTAAAGATATCAAATTTCACGTTGCTATCTTTAACCGTTTTGAAGATATTTAGAAAAGAACTTTCAAAGTGGCCCTTGAGGGGCTTTAGCTCCCTTAGAACTTATTTTTCGACATAAGTTCATAAGAACTTTCTTCGTATTTTCCATAGAAGAATCTACTGGTAAGGTTTTGCCCACTAATTTCGGGACACCCTGTATGTCTCCCAGGAATTTTATCAAAATATGAAGATCTAAAGTATAATTTTTCCTTTCTCATATTCGCGCGTCCCTATCTCGAAAAATATGCTTTTTACGATAAATATGTATATAACCTTTTACATAGAGAATTTAGTTGGCTTTAATTTGATATAGCTCTATTTTTGTTGCCCATCGAAGAGAAAGCGAGTTATAACCAAAAAACTGAAAAAGAACTTTTAAAATCAAAATATTTTTGCCCCCAATTATTTTCACTTTCTAACCATTTTTTGGTAAGTACTTCCGCCTGTATACTATTTCGGATCTCTGCTATCTTAAGTGTCTTACTCAGGCCACAGAATGGTTTAAGTCTTATTAGGGGAGGCTTTGCACCTGCTCTAGCAAGGTCATCGGCTATAACGTTGCCTTCTATTTCTTCATGATGACTGAATAAATTTAACATTTGGGCCACTGTTAGTGGAGGATAATGATTGAACGGAAAAATTTGCACCCCCGAAACTTACCCCCTTCAACCCCCAAAGACAAAAAATTGACTTGGTGGAAATTTGATGCTTGACCTATCTACAATCGGAAGATACTAATTGAACATAAAAAAATTCATCACCTGTTGATACACCCTCACGATTCCTTTTTCATGAAGCATATGCATCTGCACTACTACACCCAATATGTATATCAATGCGATGTGTATCCCTGCAGATGTTTATTCCCGTGAATGATTCATATATCGAGTTGGACTTGGTGGTTTTGGCTGCAGATGTAATCTGCATCTAGTAGTAGTGCTTCTGGTTGTAAGTACATATAGGTCAAGCATCAAATTTCCACCGAGTCAATTTTTTGTGTTGGGGGTTGAAGGGGTGCAATTTTTTCCGTTCAATTATTATTCTCAGGGGTTGAAGGGGGTGGGTTTCGGGGGCGCTTACTTGGTACCTATCCTCCAATAACAGTGGTCCAAATCTTAAATTCATTTGCGTTCAATTAGTATCTTCCAGGAACAAGTAGTCTAAGGGTTAAATTTCCACCGGGTCAATTATTTAAGTTTCTCAATTTTTCGTATGTGGGGGCCGAAGGGGGTGGTTTTCGGGGTTGCAACTTTTTGCGTTCAGTTAGTCTGTTTTTGTTGTAGATAGTCCAAAGGCTCAATTTTATCCAAGTCAATTATTTGTGTTCGAGCGTTGAAGACTGTGGGTTTTTGGGGGTACAATTTTTTGCGTTGAAAATAGTCTCTTGCGATAATGCGTGGTAAAAGGTTTGAATTTTTTTGTGTTTCGAGGTTGAAGGGGGTGAGTTTTAGGGGCGTAGTTTTTTTGTTCAATTCAACTCTTTCGGTTGTAGGCGGTGCAAGGGTTAAATTTCCTCCAAGTCAAGTTTTTGTGGTTGGGGGTTGAAGGGGGCGAGTTTCAAGGGTGCAATTTTTTGTGTTCAATTAGTTTCCTCCGGTAATAGGTGGTCCAAAGATTACATTTCCTCTAAGTGAATTTTTTGTTTCAAGATTGAAGGGGTTGAGTTTTAGGGGTACAATTTTTTTCTCTCCTGTCGTAGGTGATCTAAGGGTTTAAGGACTAAATATATGCTCAAAACTTTTTCTGGACCATTGATTAAAAGTTATTGAATTGCTAGAATTTCAAGCAACACTTATGTGAAATTTAGAGTTTCAACCCCTAATTTGCACCCCTTTCTGTTTCATCTTGCAGAAAAAAAAACATCCCTTATCAAATAGTGTCAAAATATATGTGGTTTTAGACCTCCATGTGCAAAATATTTGAGAAGTTTTTCGTATTTTTGTGATTTTCAACCCCTCAATTTTATCCCTCAAAATTGATACCCCCTCACCTTCAACAGACTTGTACGTCAAAAGCGCATATCAAGTTTCAGTCAAATATCTCCACTGGTTCTCGAGTTATTACAATTAATAATTTTTCGGTCCTGAAAAAAACAGGCATTCTCGCGCTTTTACTGCGAACGCTGCCTAAACGCTTGTCGGCAATGAAAAGATCTACAAAAACAGCAAATAAATATCTGTTACGGATAGCCGACAATAATCCACTAAAGCTATTTTCTTCAAAAATTAAAAAACAAAATCGATCTCAGTGGGCTACCCCTCGTAGATAGCTATATGCCATCGCGGACTTTTTTGTAGATCTTTTCATCGTCGACAATTCCTACTTACAAGCTTTTGCTCTAGCTTCAAGCGTTGAGGCAGCGTTCGCGATCAAACGTCGAAAATTGTAATTTCTTTCAGTTTTTCACCCCTAACTCCTACTCCCCTAAACCAACTGGAATCATTTTATTCGAAAATGGTGCGCCCAACAATAGCACATTTTTTATGTGGAATAGATCAGAGATTACGATTTTATTATTATTTGTCAAAAAAATGGCCCACAACAGAAGAAAATGTAAAAAAATTTATAAAACCCCCCAAGAACGCACACTTCTGATGTTACTAAAAATCTGAAAAAAATTGAAGAGAAAGCTCTAACCATTGCTCTGAATTTCGAAATCCTATTGTTCATATTTTTCGAGAAATCTTCAAAAAACTTATTTTTTGACTACCCCTTTGAAGGGGTGCATCTCCCTTATAAAGCATATGGACATATGTCCATAGGAACTTTTCTTCCTAGAATGATGTAAGGAATAACGTCCCGGAATATGGGAACACCCTGTATAAGGGCTATGTGTCAAACATTAAGTGTTCGCTTGTACAGTCGGGAGATAAAATATTGGCCCTCAACCGCGAACAATGTCGCCAGATTCTTAGAAAAGACACTCAAAATAGGTTTGTGAGATATTTTTAAGTTCAATTTTATTTTTTTTATAAAGCTTATGAGGATCTATCCACATTTTGAGCGATTAAGGGCCATTATTTTATCTCCTGAGTGTACCACAATTTGCCGTTTCTTTCTCAAAATGTATATACTGCTGCAACTATGAGTTGTACGTACAAATGAAGCACTCTACAGTGTGTTTCATTTTAACTGGTTAATATTGAGCAAATGAACTAGCTCTTTTTTTGCACATGTAGAAAAATTTTATTAAGAAAAGTTGCTCAGGATGACTCCAAATGGGCAAATCCGAACTTTCGGGCCAAAATAAAATTGTTGAATTTTTGGGGGAAAAAATCGAAAATATCGAAAACTTCAATATTTTTGCAACAAAAGGGTTGCTGTGCAACAAAATTTTAAAAACTTTGTTGTGGCCCCTCTACGCCTTCGTAAATAAATAATAATTTTAATAAACTGCTCAGCAAACGAATTGGAACACCTGGAATTTTTTTTATTTTGATGCGGTTTTCGACGTTCGATAGATTGTTTCGTTAAAACTTAGTCCGCCCCCAAACCCGAGACAATTTTTTTAGAATTTTTTTATCCCATGGCACAGATGGACGAAGTCGCCATCTCGAGACGTTTTTGCCATTTTTTTGCCAACAACACTTTCTTCGTTCCGTGGTCGCAGAAAAGCAGTTTTTCTCTTTGCTTTCAGCTCGAATTTAATGCAGGGAGGTTTCTTAAACCCCTAAAGGATGGAGTTAAACAACGACTTTGTGCATTTCTTTTTCAAAGAAAATCAGATTTTGTCGAGACAAGCAAAAATCGTATTTCTTCGACTTTAAAAACTTCGCCAAACTGGATGCAGAAGAGGAAGTTTTTCCTATTTTCCTTTGTAAACTGTTTGATAAACCTATAGTCTATAGCCAACGAAATAGTCTATCGAACGTCGAAAACCGCATCAAAATCAAACAATTCGTTCAAGAGTTACAACAATTTGAAAAATGACAAAAATTTCCAGGTGTTCCACTTCGTTTGCTGAGCAGTTTAATTCCAATTTTTTCCGCGATTGTTGAATTTTGCCCAGTCATTATCTGACAGCAACTGTCAAACACTCATTTCAATTGTTTTTAATTACACAGCAACCCTTTTGTTGTAAAAATAATGAAGTTTGGAGTCATCCTGAGCAACTTTTCTTCATTAAATTTTTCGATAAAAAAATGCCAAGTGCGATTTCGCTGTTTTTGTCCTCTTTAATTAATCGCACTGGGCTAAGATTTCTTGATAAATTAATTTGCTTAATAATTAACCGAAATATTTGTTTGGTTCCAGTTAAAATGAGACACACTGTATAAAAATTTGCAGGTGTTGCTCCTTCGTCGGAAAAAGAGGCAACGGCGGCCAGGCCATCAGCATCGGCAAAAACTGCGACAAATTCGGAATCGTCGTGCACGAGTTGGGACACGTGGTAGGTTTTTGGCACGAACACACCCGTCCCGACAGAGACAAGCACGTTAACATAATCAGGGATAACATTCTGAACGGTGAGATTTGGCATAGGTGCCAGGTTATGAAGTTGTTTCTAGGTCAAGAGTACAATTTCAATAAATTAAACGAAGAGGAAGTCAACTCCTTGGGCCTCATCTACGATTACGACTCGATAATGCACTACGCCAGGAACACGTTCTCCAAAGGGACTTATTTGGACACGATCCAGCCGATTGATGTTCCAAATCGGAAGAGGCCCGAAATCGGACAAAGGGTGCGGCTCAGCGAGGGAGACATCGCTCAAACGAATCTCCTTTACAAATGCCCGAGTAAGTAGATTTTGGAAGGGGACGATTAATTTGATTTTATTGGATTAAGGGTTTTATGCGTGTCACAAATTCAATTGTTCGGGCTTTTAGTTGAAAGGGGGATGATATTCGATTATGTTTCAGAAACTGTTAAATTACTGCGAAAGCGTAGAGCTGCCGTGATGTTTGCTGACATTGTTTATTTTGTGATTTACAGAAAAAGTGTAAATTTACAGAAAAAGTGTAAGTTTACAAAAAAAGTGTAAGTTTACAGAAAAAGTGTAAATCAGAAAAAGTGAAAATTTACAGAAAAAGTGTAAATTTACAGAAAAAGTATAAATTTACAGAAAAAGTGTAAGTTTACAAAAAAAGTGTAAATTTTCAGAAAAATGTAAATTTACAGAAAAAGTGTAAATTTACAGAAAAAGTGTAAGTTTACAGAAAAAGTGAAAATTTACAGAAAAAGTGTAAATTTTCAGAAAAAATGTAAATTTACAGAAAGTGTAAATTTTCAGAAAAATTAAATTTTCAGAAAAATTAAATTTTCAGAAAAAGTGAAAATTTACAGAAAAAGTGTAAACTTACAGAAAAAGTGTAAATTTACAGAAAAAATGTAAATTTACAGGAAGTGTAAATTTTCAAAAAAATGTAAATTTTCAGAAAAAGTAAAAATTTACAGAATAAGTGTAAATTTACAGAAAAAGTGTAAATTTACAGAAAAAGTATAAATTAACAGAAAAAGTGTAAATCTTCAGAAAAAGTGTAAATTTTCAGAAAAGGTGTAAATTTTCAGAAAAAGTAAATTTTCACAATGTAAATTTACAGAAAAAGTGTAAGTTACAAAAAAATGCAGCAGAGAAGCGGCTGGAACCTCCCCATCGCGTGGATCTTTGTATTCTGTGTAGATAGTAGTCAATTCAACAGAATTTTTTTATGCTTATCGACTGTGACTAATTTCACAATTTTCTGACAAATACCGACATCACCCATCACATTTGACAATATGTTCCTTTTAAGGTTAATAGTTTGCCACCCTTTTGACAATAACTGATACTTTATGCCATCCACTGTCAGCCCGCTCCCTTTTAATGAAAATAATTTTTTTTCTATTTTCCACTGAAATGGCAGAAACTGTGAATACATTTTTAGAACCAGAATTTGATAGTCTTTCTAATGGCGACATAAAAAAGGAGGCCTTGTATTTAAAATTTTAAGTTGATATGCTTAAATGGCACTTCCCGTGCACCAATTGCTTCCAAAAGCCTTTCAGGTCTTCAACGGGTCACCCAGTCTCCATGTACCAAATTTCAGCCAAATCGATTCACTAATTTGGGGTATAATGTATTTCTAGTGTTATTAAAAATTTTGGATTTTTTGACCCAAAGAGCACTAAATGCGAACGAATTTTGTCTTATTTAAAACCAGAATTTGAAGACCTTTCTGATGGTGACAATAAATCTTACAAAAACTTGTTTTGGATGGTTAAATGAGTGAATAATTTTATAGTTAGAAATTGGTGTGCCAAAACGGCACTTTCCGTGGGCCGATTGAATCCAAAATTTGTTCAGCTCTTCGACGTGTAATACAATCCCCATGTGCAAAATTTCAGCCAAATCGGCTCAGGGGCTAGGGCTGTACCGCGATTATAAAGTCCGATCAAAATCAATTTTTTTTAAATTTTTGGTCAAAAGGGCACTAAGAATGAATACATTTTTAGAAGCAGAATTTGAAGGTCTTCCTTATGGTGATGTGAAAAATGGGGGTTTGCATTTAGAATTTTAAAGTTGATGTGCCAAAATGGCATTTCCGGTTGCACGATTGGCTCCAAAAGCTTTTCAGATCTAAGTTAGGTTACGAGATGCCTATGTTCCAAATTTCAGCCAAATCGGTCTACATACACACAGACACATTTAAAAACCCCCTTTTTTGGGTTCCTGAGACCTCAAAACGTGAAGATCTGGTGCTATCTCAAATTGGAAAATTTTAGTGATTGCAGTAACCTCCCATTTTTTTTAAATTGTGATGGGGTTGGGGAGGTTAAAAAGTGTAAATTTACAAAAAAAGTGTAAATTTACAGAAAAAGTATAAATTTACAGAAAAAGTGTAAGTTTACAAAAAAAGTGTAAATTTTCAGAAAAATGTAAATTTTCAGAATAAGTGAAAATTTACAGAAAAAGTGTAAATTTACAGAAAAAGTGTAAGTTTACAGAAAAAGTGAAAATTTACAGAAAGTGTAAATTTTCAGAAAAAATGTAAATTTACAGAAAGTAACAATAATAATAATAATATATACAATTTCATCCAACAGACCGAAGTCTATAGTGGATACAAAAATCACAAAATTATATCCAAAACTATAAAAGTGCAAAATAAAAGATAACTACAATTTATATACAGGGTGTCCCAGAACTCGCGTATAAGCCGGTAATGGTAGATTCCTGAACACAATCTAAGACGAATTTTCCTCTACAAAAATTGCGAGGGTCCTATAGTTTTCAAATGGGGAGCAATTGAAGTGCGCCAATCAGAATGTTTCTCTTAATTAAACATTAAGGTAAAAAATATGAAGATGCATAATTATGCTGTTGCTGGGATACTTTGACAAAAATGTTTACATCAACAATAAATGAAGAAAAGGTATTGCAGTCTTGGGACCAAAAAAGTCGTTGTTTACTACTACGCAGTCTTTGGCTACAATTTGGATCGTCTAACCCTGTTAAAGGTCACACGTTTGGGTTTTCCTATTCGTTTTTCAAACTTTGGACAAGCTTGTAAAAGAATAATAATTTTTGTCAAAGTGACAGATCTAGATTCTCGTTATATCTATTGTTGACTTGATTCATCGTTGTGTTTTTAATTTTTTTTGTATCCCAGCAACAGCTTATGCATCTTCATATTTTTTACCTTACTGTTTAGGGAAACATTTTGATTGGCGGACTTCAATTGCTTCCCATTTGAAAACTATAGGACCCTCTCAATTTTTGTAGAGGAAAATTTGTCTTAGATTGAGTTCAGGAATCTACCATTACCGGCTTATGCGCGAGTTCTGGGACATCTTGTATAGAGTACAATCTCTCTTTAACCGCACCAGTGCTAAAATTATTACAGAAAACATCGAATTCTACATCATTTAGGGCCGGTTTATCGATGCTCAGCTAAATGAAAATATCTGTCAGTTTGCGTTATCCGCTAGTTAAACTGTTTATCGACAGCAAGTTGACTGCAAGGTCTTTGCTAAAGCGCTGAGCAAACTGACTGACAGTTCGAAGTGTCAGCTAGGGCAGAAAACCGACGGTTAGCATCGCCCAGAGTCATTTAAATGACGAAGAAGATGAATCTTTGGTTTTCTTCAACATTAATCTAGCCAATATAAAGTTTAGGAAAGTACCTGAAACTATTTTGAGGAATTTGCCACTACTTAAGATTTCCTCAACTTTCTTTCAGACCTATTGCTTCTACCATCCGTTTTCTTATCCTCAATTACATCTCCTGCTAGTTACTTTTCAAAGCACGTCTGGATCGTAGGCAGAAAAGTTTACTCCTCGTTTCTTTTCTGTCACCAATACAAATTTCAACTGCATCAGCACCTGCCACAGTAAACAAAGACCGTAAGGCATTGCTATGGAAACAGTTGACTATATTAGCGCGAAATTTAAATCTGTCCAATTGAATTCAACTTCCGCTACCCCAAATGTTGCCAACACAACTTAAACTGTCAGGCACGTAACTGACAGACAAATTCGATGTCGATAAACGTGAATCTGATTTATCTGTAAGTTATAGTAAACCGTCAGATAGATAACAGCCAGTTTTAACTGAGCATCGATAAACCGGCCCTTAGACAATTATAAAGCCTTATAACAGGAAATTAACAAACTATTGAAATGATGGTAGGTATTGGGTATTTTATAATAAAACGTAATAATAGATCTAGAGCCTAGTCTTGGGACAACGTATTGCACGGAACTACATAACACGTGACTATTTATAACGCCTTTGACAATTTTCTGTAAAAATATCAGTCTACATACATTTCGTCTAGTGTAAATTTTCACTTATAATCTCATAAGAGCATTAATTCTTTCCGGAAATTTTTGGAGTGCATTCCAACAACGTATTAATCGGCCCGAGTGGAACACGAGGGCCCGATTACGTTGTTGGGATGCACGACTAAAATTTCCAGGAAATGAATTAATGCTCGAATGCAGATTCGGTAAGAAAATAGCAACGATACAGCCACAGAAATTTAATAAAAATGATTTTTGACATTTAATTTGACATAAAAATTTCCACTTATTAATTTCGTTTAGGTTGGTCTAGGTAGGTATCAAAAATTTCCAGGAAATCATCGAGTTGCCATGGTAAACACATAGAAATCAATTTTTCTATTGGCTAATCATTAGTATCGTGCGATTTTCAGAAAAATGTAAATTTTCAGAAAAATGTAAATTTTCAGAAAAATGTAAATTTTCAGAAAAATGTAAATTTTCAGAAAAATGTAAATTTTCAGAAAAATGTAAATTTTCAGAAAAATGTAAATTTTCAGAAAAATGTAAATTTTCAGAAAAATGTAAATTTTCAGAAAAATGTAAATTTTCAGAAAAATGTAAATTTTCAGAAAAATGTAAATTTTAAGAAAAAGTAAATTTACAGAAAAAGTGTAAATTTACAGAAAAAGTGTAAATTTACAGAAAAAGTGAAAATTTACAGAAAAAGTGTAAATTTACAGAAAAAGTGTAAATTTTCAGAAAAATGTAAATTTTCAGAAAAATGTAAATTTTCAGAAAAATGTAAATTTTCAGAAAAATGTAAATTTTCAGAAAAATGTAAATTTTCAGAAAAATGTAAATTTTCAGAAAAATGTAAATTTTCAGAAAAATTAAATTTTTAGAAAAATGTAAATTTTAAGAAAAAGTGTAAATTTACAGAAAAAGTGTAAATTTACAGAAAAAGTGTAAATTTACAGAAAAAGTGAAAATTTACAGAAAAAGTGTAAATTTACAGAAAAAGTGTAAATTTTCAGAAAAATGTAAATTTTCAGAAAAATGTAAATTTTCAGAAAAATGTAAATTTTCAGAAAAATGTAAATTTTCAGAAAAATGTAAATTTTCAGAAAAATGCAAATTTTCAGAAAAATGCAAATTTTCAGAAAAATGTAAATTTTCAGAAAAATGTAAATTTTCAGAAAAATGTAAATTTTCAGAAAAATGTAAATTTTTAGAAAAATGTAAATTTTTAGAAAAATGTAAATTTTAAGAAAAAGTGTAAATTTACAGAAAAAGTGTAAATTTACAGAAAAAATGTAAATTTACAGAAAGTGTAAATTTTCAGAAAAATGTAAATTTACAGAAAAAGTGTAAATTTACAGAAAAAATGTAAATTTACAGAAAAAGTGTAAATTTACAGAAAAAGTATAAATTAACAGAAAAAGTGTAAGTTTACAAAAAAAGTGTAAATTTACAGAAAAAGTGTAAATTTTCAGAAAAAGTGTAAATCTTCAGAAAAAGTGTAAATTTACAGAAAAATGTGTAAATTTACAGAAAAAGTGTAAAACAGGGAGACATCGCTCAAACAAATCTCCTTTACAAATGCCCGAGTAAGTAGATTTTGGAAGGGGACAATCAATTCGATTTTATGGGATTAACCGTTTTATGCGTGTCACAAATTCAATTGTTCGGGCTTTTAGTTCAAAGTCGGTGGATTCTCGGGATGATATTCAATTATGTTTCGGAAAGCGTAGAGCTGCGATGATATTTGCTGACATTTTACGTTTTGTAATTTACAGAAAAAGTGTAAATTTACAGAAAAATTATAAGTTTACAGAAAAAGTGTGAATTTTCAGAAAAAGTATAAATTTACAGAAAAAGTGTAAAACAGAAGAAGTGTAAAACACAAAAGGTGTAAGTTTACAGAAGAAGTGTAAATTTACAAAAAAAGTGTAAATTTACAGAAAAAGTGTAAATTTTACAGAAAAAAGTGTAAGTTTATAGAAAAAATGTAAAACAGAAATCGCCTTTACAAATACCCGAGTAAGTAGACTCTGGAAGGGGACAATCAATTTGATTTTATTGGATTAACCGTTTTACGTGTATCAAAGTTGGCGTTTGGAGTCTCAAATTCAATAGACGAATTTTTGTTCGGGCTTTTAGTTGAAAGTCGGTGGATTCAAGGGATGATATTCAATTATGTTTCAGAAAATGTTAAATTACACTCACCTTATATTAACGATTTTGGGTGCAGGTTATTTAAATCTGCACCTAGAGTGTGGTGAAACTGGAAGCATATCGTTCAATCCGTGTGCACAGCGAAGACAAAAACTACGACCTATTACAAAGTGTTCCTTACATATCAGAGATAAGATAACGAGAGGTCGTACAATAGGTTAGGTGGTATACAAATGAGGTAGGGGTGAAAATGCAATTTTTTTTACCAAAAAGTTACTTTATGTCAATCGGTTCTTCGGTTCTATGTTAAAAGTACTTTCCATCGATTATAACTTAGTACCTACAGATTAAAAAAAAAAGTCTGACAAATTAATTGTATTGTATGTTGTTTTAACGTTTGTTGACAATTATTGAAAATGACATTTTATGACACCAGTATTAAAAGTCATTTACTTTTAACATTTATGTTAAAAGTGACAATGCAACAACAATTAAACAAGCCCCGCCAACAAATTGTCAATATACCTTAGTTACAGCGAATTTCATGGACGATTTCAACTAATAATATGAAAACTTTTGCTTTTAATCGTGTTTGTAGAAAATATACAGGGTGTTCCAATGAAAAGTATCCACCCCAAATATTTCGTAAACCAAATAAAATATGAAAATTCCCTCGGGCAGGTCGATTTTTATTTGGAGGGGGACACTTCAATCCATGTTTGGCGAAATTTCAAAACTCACCCCTTAACCCCCACCTACCCTTACTTCAAAATTTTAAATAGCAACCCCCCAGTTGTGATACATCACTTGGAAGCTAATTTCATTGCCAATCTAACGCTGTAACAATTTTTTATATTTCTTCAACTCTAGCGCCCTCTTTGGTCAAATTTTAAATTACATTAGGGCTCTTTGTGATACATCATTTGAAAGGGATTGAAATTATCTGTAAACTAATGCAAGAATTTTTTGAATCTATCCATTCGTTCAAAAGTTACAGCCTAATCTTGAAGGATTCCTAGGCCCAGAACCAGCTCATGTCTTTCAATGTAACTTTTGAACGAGTGGGTGGATTTCAAAAATTCTTGCATCAGTTTACAGAGAATTTCAAACCCTTTCCAATGATGTATCACAAAGGGCCCTAATGTAATTTTAAATTTGAACATAGAGGGCGCTAGAGATGAACAAATATCAAAAATTGTTGCGACGTTAGATTGGCAATGAAATTAGCTTTCAAATGATGTATTACAAGTGGGGGGTTGCCATTTAAAATTTTGAAGTGGGGGTAGGTGGGGGTTAGGGAGTGAGTTTTGAAATCTCGCCAAGTATGGATTTAAGTGTCCCCCTCCAAATAAAAATCGACCTGTCCGAGCGAATTTTCATATTTTATTTGGTTTACGAAATATTTGGGGTGGATACTTTTCGTTGGAACACCCTGTATAATAAGCGAATTGTGGAAAAGGGGGTTGAAAATTGTATATTCTTGCACGGATCTATAGTGAATTTTCTTCTGATTTCATTGATTCTTAGTTTTCGGGAAAAAAATTAAACTTGAAATAATCGGACCATTAGAATCTACGAGAAAATTTTTAATCTGTAATTGTTTTAAGGTGAATAAATCATTATTTACCTACTTTGTTACTATGATGATACTAATGAAGGTTACAATTTTCTTAGAATACTCAGATCTTCACTACATAGCCATACCCATAAGTTATAAAAACAATTTATTTTCACGAATTTTTTTCTCGAAAACTATCAACCCCAGATATCAACTTCCCTATATAAATGAAATCAGAAGAAAATACTCTATCGATCCGTCTAAGAATATGTCGGCTGTCCCGTTTAAAAAAAAGCAATTTGCATCCACAGCGCTTAAGATCCGACGGTGATCGCTGGGAGTAAGGTCCAGAACAAAACTTGAGAGTACGGTCTACCATCAGGTTTTTATTTCAGGCGAATATCTCAAGTAATAAAGGAGATATGACAATTTAAAAGTGGGACAATAATAAAAAAAGACCCTGTACCACCTTTAAGGGTCTTTTTTCGCGCGAATGATCATTATTCATTACATAAGACCTTCTTTGTACTATCAATAAAAAGCTATTGAATGGTATTAATTTCAACCCTACATTATTCAGTGAAATTTCTAGTTTCCACCCCTAACTTTCATCCCCTTCGATAAATTTCTCCTAAAATTCACTCATCTTTTCTCGAAGATGCAATGTGTAAGTCCTCACAGCAACAGCGTCCTCTACGGCGAAAAATCTGAAATCAAGCGGACACTCAAATTGCCAAAGGTGGTAAACCGAATTGCTCAAATAAGAAAAAAAAAGTTTCAGTTGATTGTCAATCAATAAGGGTCGTTAATTAATCGACGAGTAGCCTCTAGATTGCCACGGGTTTGACGTCCGAATGGTTGTCAACTAGGAGTCAAAATTGTAGATTTTTTAAGCTAAAAGTAGTGCATCAGTGAGGACTCAACAAGGCAACCAAGAGACTACGAATCGTATTTTGCAGATTATTTCATAAATTAAAGTATTGCATAAGTAGTGTCAAGTTGACGTTGTAGTATTATCACTGTAATCCGGATTTGATTGGTTACTGGTATACTAAACGCTGCTTTGTATTGGTTCAATACCTAATGTATAAAATAAAAATCAACCCCCAAATTAATTTTCCAGAATGCGGCCGCACGTACCAGGCCAGCTCTGCAACAATCTCCTCCCCCTCGTACATAAACCACAACGCCCCGGACGACGGTGAAAAATGCGAATGGCGCATAACGGCCACTCACGGCGAAAAAATCGTCCTCAACATCACCGATCTGGACATAGAAAAATCCGCCGATTGCGCCACGGACCACATCGAAATAAGGGATGGTTATTGGCACAAATCACCCCTTTTGGGTAAATTTTGCGGCACGGGTAAAGTCGACCTCATAACCTCAACCGGAAGCAGGATGTTGGTCACTTACGTGTCGAAGAATCCGAACGGACACAGGGGATTCACCGCCAACTATGAAGGTGCGATAAAATTTTATTCCCTCGTAAATCCTGCATTTATTATTATTGTGCATTTCGCTGAAGTTGGCTTGGGATTGGGGTTGGGGTTGGTGAAATTTACAGCGGACCAAATGAGTAGTGTTCGAATAATGATTTACATGTTTTGGTCTAGTTTTTTTTTTCTCTCGGTTGTCTTCTGTTTTCTCTTCTTTCCCTCTTCTTTTTCTCGCTCTCTCAACTTCCTTTACAGAAAAACTGTAAATTTATACAAAAAGTGGCATTTTTTAAGAACTGGGGTGGCGAATCCCACCCCCTGCGTTCGAGGAAATGGGCAAAACTTGGGGTTATAAATTTTGGGGAGAAAATCGTTTTTGACACCGAAGGCCACAGTCCAAGATTTTTTTTCTCTCCAAACAATAGGGGGTTTGTTGAGGGGGTTGCAATTCGTTTTCTCCCTCGTAAATAACGGGGCGGTTCCGTTTTGATCGTTTTTAGGCGTTTTTCATAGATTGCGGCACTCCGAAATGTTCAGGAAGTTCGTTTAAGCAAGGAAAACATTATTCCCACACTACTTGTTTGGTGGGCTGTAGATTTCACATTTCACGTTTATTAAAAAAAATAAAAAAAAAAGAAAAAAATATTTTTAAATTTTTTTTATTAAAAAAAAATGTATTTTAAAAAATATTTTTTTTAAATTTTAACTTCAGCGACATTATTTAAAAAAAACAAAAAAATATATATTTTTTTTATTTAAAAAAAAAAATTATTTTTAAAATATAATTTTTTTTTTATTTTAACTTAAACGACATTTATTAAAAAAAACAAAAAAAATATATTTTTTTTATTTTAAAAAAATTTGTTTTAAAAAATATTTTTTTTTTATTTTAACTTCAGCGACATTTATTTAAAAAAACAAAAAAATATCTTTTAGGGTTGCACCGAATGTTCGGAATTATTCGGTTATTCGGCGTATTCGGCCTATTCGGCCGAATATTCGATTCGGCCGAATAGCAAGTCTAATATTCGGCCATTCGGCCAAAAATTCCAAGTTTCTTTCTACCATCACTTATAACACATTACTAGAAGTTGGAACGTTTAATAAAAATAAAGTAAAATTGAAATAATAAAACAATACAAAACAAAACAAGAACTTAAAACTGCAAAATACTTTGGTTAACAAAATACATAATTCATATTCTGGTTTAGACTGTTTTGTATGAAACTGCAAAAGCACAAAGTTTCAGGGTTACGCCGGTTGATGCGCATCTCGCACTGCACAACTATTCGGCGGAAAAGGCCGAATATTTACTATCCGATCAGGCCTAATATTCACTATTCGGTATTATATTCGGCCGTACGGCCGAATATTTACTATTCGGTATGATATTCGGTATTCGGCTGTAGAATTCAGCCGAATATCCAAAAATCACTATTCGGTGCAACCCTAATATCTTTTGTTTAAAAAAAAAATTTCAAAAAACTTATTTTTTTTTATTTTAACTTCAGCGACATTTATTAAAAAAAATATTTTTTAGTTTTCAATTGAAAAAAAAATTTAGTTTTAAAAAATATATATTTTTTTTATTTTAACTTCAGCGACATTTATTAAAAAAATTAAAAAAATATATGTTTTTTTTCTATTTTAACTTTATTTATTATGCAGCAATTTGCGGGGGTGAGCTCTTCATCGACAGCGAGGGCCATCTGGAATCCCCGAATTATCCAGCCGAGTACCAACCGAACAAGGAATGCATCTGGAAAATTTCAGTGCCAGACAGTTTCCAGGTGGCGTTGCGTTTCCAGTCCTTCGAAGTGGAGAATCACGACAATTGCGTCTACGATTACGTGGAAATAAGGGATGGGGTTGGGGGTGAAAGTGCCATTATTGGGGTGTTTTGCGGGTACAAAGTACCCTCGGATATAATTTCGACCTCCAATAATCTCTTCGTGAAGTTTGTTTCGGATGGTTCGGTGCAGAAAGGGGGGTTTTCGGCTACGATCATGAAGGAGTACGACGAGTGCACTAGGAAGGATCACGGTTGTGAGCAGGAATGCATCAATACTTTGGGGAATTACGAGTGCGTTTGCAAGCTTGGATACGAGTTGCATTCGGACGGCAAAAATTGTGAAGGTAAGTTTACAATTTACAGAAAAAGTGTAAGTTTACAGAAAAAGTGTAAATTTACAGAAAAACTGCAAATTTACAGAAAAAAGTATGTTTACAGAAAAAGTGTAAATTTACAGAAAAAAGTAATTTTACAGAAAAAGTGTAAATTTACAGAAAAAGTGTAAATTTATAGAAAAAAGTGTAAATTTACAGAAAAAAGTTAGTTTACAGAAAAAGTGTAAGTTTACAGAACAAGTGTAAATTCACAAAAAAAGTGTAAATTTACAGAAGAAGTGTAAATTTACAAAAAAAGTGTAAATTTATAAAAAAAATTAAATTACAGAGTGTAAGTTTACAGAAAAAGTGCAAATTTACAGAAAAAGTGTAGGTTTACAGAAAAAGTGTAAATTTACAGAAAAAGTGTAAATTTACAGAAAAAGTGCAAATTTACAGAAAAAGTGTAGGTTTACAGAAAAAGTGTAAATTTACAAAAAAAGTGTAAATTTACAAAAAAAGTTAAATTTACAAAAAAAGTGTAAATTTACAGAGGAAGTGTAAATTTACAGAAAAAGTGTAGGTTTACAGAAAAAGTGTAAATTTACAAAAAACTGTAAATTTACAGAAAAAGTGTAGGTTTACAGAAAGTGTTAATTTACAAAAAAGTGTAAATTTACAGAAAAAGTGTAAATTTACAGAAAAAGTGCAAATTTACAGAAAAAGTGTAGGTTTACAGAAAAAGTGTAAATTTACAAAAAAAGTGTAAATTTACAAAAAAAGTTAAATTTACAAAAAAAGTGTAAATTTACAGAGGAAGTGTAAATTTACAGAAAAAGTGTAGGTTTACAGAAAAAGTGTAAATTTACAAAAAACTGTAAATTTACAGAAAAAGTGTAGGTTTACAGAAAAAGTGTAAATTTACAAAAAAAGTGTAAATTTACAAAAAAAGTTAAATTTACAAAAAAAGTGTAAATTTACAGAGGAAGTGTAAATTTACAGAAAAAGTGTAGGTTTACAGAAAAAGTGTAAATTTACAAAAAACTGTAAATTTACAGAAAAAGTGTAGGTTTACAGAAAAAGTGTAAATTTACAAAAAAAGTGTAAATTTACAGAGGAAGTGTAAATTTACAGAAAAAGTGTAGGTTTACAGAAAAAGTGTAAATTTACAAAAAAGTGCAAATTTACAGAAAAAGTGTAGGTTTACAGAAAAAGTGTAAATTTACAAAAAAAGTGTAAATTTACAAAAAAAGTTAAATTTACAAAGAAAGTGTAAATTTACAGAGAAAGTGTAAAACAGAAAAAGAGTAAATTTACAGAAAAACTAAAGTTACAGAAAAAGTGTAAATTTACAGAAAAAGTGAATTTACAAAAAAAGTGTAAATTTGCAAAAACTGTAAAGTTACAGAAAAAGTGTAAATTTACAGAAAAAGTGAATTTACAAAAAAAGTGTAAATTTACAAAAGTTAAATTTACAAAAAAAGTGTAAATTTGCAGAAAAAGTGTAAATTTACAGAAAAAGTGCAAATTTACAGAAAAAGTGTATTTACAGAAAAAGTGCAAATTTACAGGAAAAGCGTAAATTTACAGAAAAAAGTATGTTCACAGGAAAAGTGTAAAAAAAGCTACACAACCTACCTGCCCAAAAACTGAAATATTTATTAGCCCACCCCTCGGCTGTGAAAGTTAGACCAATCACAGGTCGAGAAATGGTCACGCATGTGTGAACAAGTCCTCCCTAAAGTACCGTAAACAGAGGTGAATATGCGATCGGGCCTCTATCAGCGTTCATAAGCCAATCTCTAGACTTATAAATTACGATACTTTCCATCGCATCTAGCATCAGCACTAGTCAATTAGCCGTATCTGGAGAACTGTTTCTAGCATCGTCTTGAAAATTTGTACACAGGGGTTTCAATTAATTTTGAATCGACGTAAAATATTTTCATCAATGGCGCACTTCCGGTTATACCGGAAATTGGTACTAACTTCTATTCTACGTTTCATTCTAGGTAAACTTTTACTAGGAATTGCTATGCCAAAAATCAACAATTTTTGAGAAAATCAAAAATTTCGCTTTTTTATGCAAAGTGCAGGCCTAACTTCAAAACGCTGTCACATCCTTACAGTACGAAATGAGAAAACGAGATTTGGCATGAAGACTAATATAGGGTGTATCCGCCGCTCGACTCAAATTGGGCCAAATACATACAGGGTGTTCTCTGCAAGTTTTTAAACATCATCAAATTCATTGGTAAAAAAGCCAGTTTTTTCAAATGGAATGCCCCAACTATTTTATGACACATCGATGCAGAATTTAATTGTCTATCATTTTGGTTTATGTTTGCCATATTTAAATAAACAGTTTTTGTGATATTTCCAAGTATTTGAAATTTGACCAAAATTTCATATTTTAAATCAGGATTAAAATAGGATGAAATTTTCATTTGAGCAGCCTTAAGAAACTCTAAAGGCACGTAAAATCATAGCTAACTTTGGTTATTAAATCGTGCTAAATATGAAATTTTGGTCAAATTCCAAATACTTAGAAATGTCACAAAAACTGTTTATTTAAATATGGCAAACAATTAAATTCTGCATTGGCCATAAAATAGTTGGGCATTCCATTTGAAAAAATTGACTTTTTGACCAATTAAGTTGATGTTTAAAAATTTGCACTTTTTCTGTTTACACTTTTTCTGTAAATTGACACTTTTTCTGTAAATTACACTTTTTCTGTAAATTTACACTTTTTCTGTAAATTTACACTTTTTCTGTAAACTTGCACTTTTTCTGTAAATTGACATTTTTCCTGTAAATTTACATTTTTTCTGTAAATTGACACTTTTTCTGCAAATTACACTTTTTCTGAAAATTTACACTTTTTTTGTAAATTTGCACTTTTTCTGTAAATTAACATTTTTCCTGTAAATTTACACTTTTTCTGTAAACTTGCACTTTTTCTGCAAACTTGCACTTTTTCTGTAAATTTACACTTTTTCTGTAAATTTACACTTTTTCTGTAAATTTACACTTTTTCTGTAAACTTGCACTTTTTCTGTAAATTGACATTTTTTCTGTAAATTTACATTTTTTCTGTAAATTGACACTTTTTCTGTAAATTACACTTTTTCTGAAAATTTACACTTTTTTTGTAAATTTGCACTTTTTCTGTAAATTAACATTTTTCCTGTAAATTTACACTTTTTCTGTAAACTTGCACTTTTTCTGCAAACTTGCACTTTTTCTGTAAATTTACACTTTTTCTGTAAATTTACACTTTTTCTGTAAATTTACACTTTTTCTGTAAACTTGCACTTTCTCTGTAAATTGACATTTTTTCTGTAAATTTACATTTTTTCTGTAAATTGACACTTTTTCTGTAAATTACACTTTTTCTGAAAATTTACACTTTTTTTGTAAATTTGCACTTTTTCTGTAAATTAACATTTTTCCTGTAAATTTACATTTTTTCTGTAAATTTACACTTTTTCTGTAAATTTACACTTTTTCTGTAAACTTGCACTTTTTCTGTTTTACACTTTTCTGTAAATTTACACTTTTTCTGTAAATTTACACTTTTTCTGTAAACTTGCACTTTTTCTGTAAACTTGCACTTTTTCTGTAAATTTACACTTTTTCTGTAAATTGACACTTTTTCTGTAAATTACACTTTTTCTGTAAATTTACACTTTTTCTGTAAATTTACACTTTTTCTGTAAATTTACACTTTTTCTGTAAACTTGCACTTTTTCTGTAAATTGACATTTTTCCTGTAAATTTACATTTTTTCTGTAAATTGACACTTTTTCTGCAAATTACACTTTATCTGAAAATTTACACTTTTTTTGTAAATTTGCACTTTTTCTGTAAATTAACATTTTTCCTGTAAATTTACATTTTTTCTGTAAATTTACACTTTTTCTGTAAATTTACACTTTTTCTGTAAACTTGCACTTTTTCTGCAAACTTGCACTTTTTCTGTAAATTTACACTTTTTCTGTTTTACACTTTTTCTGTAAATTTACACTTTTTCTGTAAACTTGCACTTTTTCTGTAAATTGACATTTTTCCTGTAAATTTACATTTTTTTCTGTAAATTGACACTTTTTCTGTAAATTACACTTTTTCTGAAAATTTACACTTTTTTTGTAAATTTGCACTTTTTCTGTAAATTAACATTTTTCCTGTAAATTTACATTTTTTCTGTAAATTTACACTTTTTCTGTAAATTTACACTTTTTCTGTAAACTTGCACTTTTTCTGCAAACTTGCACTTTTTCTGTTTTACACTTTTTCTGTAAATTTACACTTTTTCTGTAAACTTGCACTTTTTCTGTAAACTTGCACTTTTTCTGTAAATTTACATTTTTTCTGTAAATTTACACTTTTTGTGTAAATTTACGCCTTTTCTGTAAAATTACACTTTTTCTGTTTTACACTTTTTCTGTAAATTTACATTTTTTCTGTAAATTTACACTTTTTCTGTAAATTACAAAATATTGCTGTTTCAGATGCTTGTGGAGGGCTTTTGGACGCCCCAAACGGGACCATAACCTCCCCCTCCTTCCCAGATCTCTACCCCCTCAACAAAAATTGCGTTTGGGAAATTGTGGCCTTGCCTCAGTACAGGATCACGTTGAATTTTTCGCATTTCGATCTGGAGGGGAATAATTTGCACCACGCGCAGCAGCAGCAATGCGATTATGACAGGATTGAGGTCATCAGCAAATTGAGTGAAGAAAAAATGAAGAAACATGGGGTGTTTTGTGGTTCCAAGCCTCCGAGTCCCATAATTTCTGAGAGTAATGTGATGAGGATTATCTTCAGTTCGGATATTAGTGTGCAGAAGACTGGATTTGCTGCTATATTTTTCACGGGTAAGTACGACTTAAGTATAATACATATGTTAAAGGGGATGAAAAGTCAAGAGGAGTGTAATTTTTGTGTAAATTTTGTTTTTTGAGGGTTCACATATCATGAAAGGGGTTGAGAAAATGTGGATGGGTTAAAAATTAATGAAAATGACTTTGACTTATCCAAAAATCAGAAGAAAGTTTAAAGAATAAATAAAATGTATTTACTCCGCTTGCTAGGGCTTAGGGGTTGTTAGTAGCGTTGGTTTTAAGTTGAAGACTCATAAGACTTTTTTTCAATGGTTGACCTAAATCTATCGAAAATGAGGTTATGTGTGATTTTGTTTGACGCTCGATACGGAACTACGCACGCGCTTGCTTGAAAGAAACCTTCAGGGCGTCTTGTTTGAATAATTTTTCCTCTTGCCATTCGAATCACCTTTTTTAAAAAGAAGCTGTTTTCTGTCTCTTTTTAACCTCAAACCTCATTAGAGAGACAGAGAGATGAAAAAATATCAGAGATGCGTTCCTAAATTTGAGGAAATAAGATGGGTCACACTTGCGGTCGCAAAAAACTTTTACAAAATATATGCTTTTTATTGAATTTCACGTTTTAAAGTTTTTATCATTAAAAGTACTGGCAATTGGTTTCACTAGAGTCTTTAATAAAACAAAATGTATTATAGTTTTATTCTATTTTGGAACTTTAAATGAAAGAAAACCTACTTTTCTCGAAGTGTGTAATTTCTAAAAGTTTGAAATTTGCCCCAATCGATTCTCGAAATACGTACCCCCCCTCCACACCTTAGCTGGCCCACAATCAAGGGGCTCCTTCATATTGATCAGCCCCCCGGCCTCACTATTGCTTAATCCGACCCTGTGGCTGTCCTCTGGCTAGGTTAAGAAATGGTGATGATTTTAATTACTTAATTAGTTTCACACAGTACTGCACAAACAACTATTAAATTATATTACAAACAATTTTCACTGAAAGCAACATAAATGCGTCTCTTTCGCTTGGGGGTTCGAAACTCTCCCCCGATGGCTTCATCCCCTCCGCGGGTAACCAGACGCTTTTGCACCCCCTATTAGCGTCTTCTGAGAATGTCATCGATCGGTTTCAGGAAACTGGGTATTCTCTTTTCGAAGATTAAAAAAAAAAATATGCGCTTGACCGCTAATTTAATTAGGGTAGTTCTTGCGCAAAAATTGGTCATCCGGTGAATTAGTTCAGTGACTTTCGTTACTTTGTCCGAAGTAAAAGTAGCTTTTCCACCCCTGATTGATATCGATTTTTTTTTTTTAAACTTAAGATGCGCTAGAGCCTTCAGCCAGTTCTACTGATGGTGTTTTGGAGCTTTAAAGCGAACTCTCTATATCGTTAATTAGTTGCTGAAGGCAAAGGGAAAGATTTCACCCCTAATTGCAGAGGTAAAAGGGTTAATTAATCAAGTTTGATGAATGAAGATTGGTTGAAAGGTGAAATGAAGAGAATGCGCTAGAGCCCTCAGCCAGATATACTGGGCTCTAGGAGTTCTCGAAATCCGAGAAACTCCGGTTAATTAGTCTATAACGATTCGAAAATTATCATTTTTTTCTGTTGTGTGAAATGAACCTATTCGTGGTGTTTTGGAGCTTTAAAACGAGCTCTCTATATCGTTAATTCGTTGCTGAAGGCAAAGGGGATGATTTCACCCCTAATTTCTGGGGTAAAAGGGTTAATTAATCAAGTTTGATGAATGAAGATTGGTTGAAAGGTGAAATGAAGAGAATGCGCTAGAGCCTTCAGCCAGTTCTACTGGGCTCTAGGAGTTCTCGAAACCCGAGAAACTCCGGTTAGTTAGTTTATAACGATTCGAAAATCGTTATAATTTTTTTCTGTTGTGTGAACTGAACCTACTCGTGGTGTTTTGGGGCTTTAAAACGAGCTCTCTATATCGTTAATTCGTTGCTGAAGGCAAAGGGGAAGATTTCACCCCTAATTGCAGAGGTAAAAGGGTTAATTAATCAAGTTTGATGAATGAAGATTGGTTGAAAGGTGAAATGAAGAGAATGCGCTAGAGCCCTCAGCCAGTTCTACTGGGCTCTAGGAGTTCTCGAAACCCGAGAAACTCCGGTTAATTAGTTTATAACGACTCGAAAATTGTTATCATTTTTTTCTGTTGTGTGAACTGAACCTACTCATGGTGCTTTGGAGCTTAAACGAGCTCTCTATATCGTTAATTCGTTGCTGAAGGCAAAGGGGATGATTTCACCCCTAATTGCTGGGGTAAAAGGGTTAATTAATCCAGTTTGATGAATGAAGATTGGTTGAAAGGTGAAATGAAGAGAATGCGCTAGAGCCCTCAGCCAGTTCTACTGGGCTCTAGGAGTTCTCGAAACCCGAGAAACTCCGGTTAGTTAGTTTATAACGATTCGAAAATCGTTATAATTTTTTTCTGTTGTGTGAACTGAACCTACTCGTGGTGTTTTGGAGCTTTAAAACGAGCTCTCTATATCGTTAATTCGTTGCTGAAGGCAAAGGGGATGATTTCACCCCTAATTGCTGGGGTAAAAGGGTTAATTAATCAAGTTTGATGAATGAAGATTGGTTGAAAGGTGAAATGAAGAGAATGCGCTAGAGCCCTCAGCCAGTTCTACTGGGCTCTAGGAGTTCTCGAAACCCGAGAAACTCCGGTTAGTTAGTTTATAACGATTCGAAAATCGTTATAATTTTTTTCTGTTGTGTGAACTGAACCTACTCGTGGTGTTTTGGGGCTTTAAAACGAGCTCTCTATATCGTTAATTCGTTGCTGAAGGCAAAGGGGATGATTTCACCCCTAATTGCTGGGGTAAAAGGGTTAATTAATCAAGTTTGATGAATGAAGATTGGTTGAAAGGTGAAATGAAGAGAATGCGCTAGAGCCTTCAGCCAGTTCTACTGGGCTCTAGGAGTTCTCGAAACCCGAGAAACTCCGGTTAGTTAGTTTATAACGATTCGAAAATCGTTATAATTTTTTTCTGTTGTGTGAACTGAACCTACTCGTGGTGTTTTGGGGCTTTAAAACGAGCTCTCTATATCGTTAATTCGTTGCTGAAGGCAAAGGGGAAGATTTCACCCCTAATTGCTGAGGTAAAAGGGTTAATTAATCAAGTTTGATGAATGAAGATTGGTTGAAAGGTGAAATGAAGAGAATGCGCTAGAGCCTTCAGCCAGTTCTACTGGGCTCTAGGAGTTCTCGAAACCCGAGAAACTCCGGTTAATTAGCTTATAACGATTCGAAAATCGTTATAATTTTTTTCTGTTGTGTGAACTGAACCTACTCGTGGTGTTTAGGAGCTTTAAAACGAGCTCTATATCGTTAATTCGTTGCTGAAGGCAAAGGGGAAGATTTCACCCCTAATTGATGAGGTAAAAGGGTTAATTAATCAACGATTCGAAAATTGTTATCATTTCTTTCTGTTGAGTGAACTGTAAAACGAGCTCTCGATATCGTTAATTCGTCGCTGAAGGCAAAGGGGAGGATTTCACCCCTAATTGCAGAGGTAAAACGGTTAATTAAGTTTGATTGATATCGTTTCAGATATGGACGAATGCGCCGTCAACAACGGCGAATGCCAACACGAATGCGTAAACACCATCGGCTCCTACAAATGCACCTGCCACAATGGCTTCACCCTCCACGAAAACGGACGCGACTGCAAAGAGGGCGACTGCAAGTACGAAATCCGATCGTCTTTCGGCACGATCGGCAGCCCGAACTACCCCGACTACTACCCCGCCAGGAAAGATTGCGTGTGGCAGTTCGAAACCACCCCCGGCCACAGAATTCGCATCTCCTTTCTCTTCTTCGAGGTGGAACCCCACCAAGGTAGTTGTGTTAATAAATTATTATTATTATTATTATTATTATTAAAATGTTACGCTGGGGTTGGTGGACAAAAGAGAAATCTTTAAAAACTGTTTTGGCCAACGTTTCGACCACGTGGTCTTCTTCACCTAACTTAATTTTTTTGAAATATAATTAGCATTATTTAAATAACATCCGCCCTCAGCGGGACCCATGACTTTTTTTTGTTTCTGTCGGGTGATGAGGGCGGATGTGTTATTTAAATAGTTTTAATTATATTTCAAAAAACTGTTTTGGCCAACGTTTCGACCACTTCACGTGGTCTTCTTCACTTAATTTAATTTTTTTGAAATATAATTAAAGTTATTCAAATAACACGTCCGTCGTTATCAGGGCCAATGACTTTTTTTTTTTTTTCTGTCATGAGTCCTGATGAGGGCGGATGTGTTATTTAAATAGTTTTATTTATATTTCAAAAAATTAAGTTAGTCTGTAAAGAAAACCACGCAGGTTTGCCAGATTTAAATTTGAGGATTATGGTAGCAGGTTCTCAAAATTATGGTATTTCAGTGACGAGGGATTAACCACTACGCTCGTTTGTGTACACTAAACCGCGAAAATTTACAAAAGTTAACAAAAAGCTCCGTAAAAATGAAAATCGCCCGTTGCCGCTAAAAATCGCCAAAATTAACGGAGAAATTCCAAATTTGACTTAAAAAATCGCCAAAATGGTGAAATTCGATGAAAGAAACCGTGAAAATTTGCTAGAAACTCCAAAAATGTATAAAATTGCAATAAAATAGTGCAAAATCTGTTAAAAATCGCCAAAATTAGAGGAAAAATTCGATCTAAAAAATCGTCAAAAATGTTAAAAATTATCAAAAAAGACTAAAATTGCTGTACTGGGTCAAAAAAAAATCGCCAAAATTAACGCAGAAATTCCAAATTTGACTTAAAACATCGCCAAAATGGTGAAATTCGATGAAAGAAACCGTGAAAATTTGCTAGAAACTCCAAAAATGTTTAAAATTACAATAAAACAGTCCAAAATCTGCTAAAAATCGCCGAAATTGGAGGAAAAATTCGATTTAAAAAATCGTCAAAAATGCTAAAAATTATCAGACTAAAATTGTTGTGCTTGGTCAAAAAAAAATCGCCAAAATTAACGGAAAAATTCCAAATTTGACTTAAAAAATCGCCAAAATGGTGAAATTCGATGAAAGAAACCGTGAAAATTTGCTAGAAACTACAAAAATGTCTAAAGCTGCAATAAAACAGTCCAAAATCTGCTAAAAATCGCCAAAATTAGAGGAAAAATTCGATTTAAAAAATCGTCAAAAATGCTGAAAATTATCAAAAAAGACTAAAATTGCTGTGCTGGGTCAAAAAAAAATCGCCAAAATTAAAAAAATCGCCAAAATTAACGGAGAAATTACAAATTTGACTTAAAACATCGCCAAAATGGTGAAATTCGATGAAAGAAACCGTGAAAATTTGCTAGAAACTCCAAAAATGTTTAAAATTACAATAAAACAGTCCAAAATCTGCTAAAAATCGCCGAAATTGGAGGAAAAATTCGATTTAAAAAATCGTCAAAAATGCTAAAAATTATCAGACTAAAATTGTTGTGCTTGGTCAAAAAAAAATCGCCAAAATTAACGGAAAAATTCCAAATTTGACTTAAAAGATCGCCAAAATGGTGAAATTCGATGAAAGAAACCGTGAAAATTTGCTAGAAACTCCAAAAGTTTCTAAAATTGCAATATCAAAATCTGCTAAAAATCGCCAAAATTAGAGGAAAAATGCAGCAGAGAAGCGGCTGGAACCTCCCCATCGCGTGGATCTTTGTATTCTGTGTAGATAGTAGTCAATTCAACAGAATTTGTCATCCACTGTCAGCCCGCTCCCTTTTAATGAGAAAGAATTTTTTCTCTATTTTCCACTGAAATGGCAGAAACTGTGAATACATTTTTAGAACCAGAATTTGATCGTCTTTCTAATGGCGACATAAAAAAGGAGGCCTTGCTTTAAAATTTAAAGTTGATATGCTTAAATGGCACTTCCCGTGGACCAATTGCTTCCAAAAGCCTTTCAGGTCTTTAACGGGTCACCCAATCTCCATGTAGCAAATTTCAGCCAAATCGATTCACTAATCTGGGCTATAATGTATCTTTAGTGGTACTACAAAATTTCGATTTTTTGACCCAAAGAGCACTAAATGCGAACGAATTTTGTCTTATTTAAAACCAGAATTTGAAGACCTTTCTGATTGTGACAATAAATCTTTCAAAAACTTGTTTTGGATGGTTAAATGAGTGAATAATTTTAAAGTTGGAAATTGGTGTGCCAAAACGGCACTTTCCGTGGGCCGATTGAATCCAAAATTTCGACGTGCAATACAATCCCCGTGTGCAAAATTTCAGCCAAATCGGTTCAGGGGCTTGGGCTGTACCGCGATTTAAAAGTCCGCTAAAAATCATTTTTTTTTAAATTTTTGGTCAAAAGGGCACTAAGAATGAATGCATTTTTAGAAGCAGAATTTGAAGGCCTTTCCTATCGTGACGTGAAAAATGGGGGTTTGCATTTAAAATTTAAAAGTTGATGTGCCAAAATGGCATTTCTAGTTGCACGATTGGCTCCAAAAGCTTTTCAGATCTAAGTTGGGTTATGAGATGCCTACGCACCAAATTTCAGACAAATCGGTCTAGTAGTTTTGGCTGTGGCGTGTTTACAAACGTACGTACGTACGTACATACGTACGTACACACACACAGACACATTTTGAAAACCGCTTTTTTGGGTTCCTGAGACCTCAAAACGTGAAGATCTGGTGCTATCTCGAATTCGAAAATTTTAGTGATTGCAGTAACCTCCCATTTTTTTAAAATTTTGTTGGAGTTGGGGAGGTTAAAATTCGATTTAAAAAATCGTCAAAAATGCTAAAAATTATCAAAAAAGGCTGAAATTGCTGTGTAAAGGGAGGCTTTGGAGAACATGCTTGACGGTAATGACAGTTCGAGTGAGAATTATCTGTCATTGGGGAAAGTAATCGAGTAAGGGGAGGCTTTAGAAAACAGGTGATTGACACTAATGACAGTTTCAGTGAGAATTAACTGTCATTTGTGTCAAACGTCTGTTAAAGAGTAACGGGAGGCTTTGGAAAACATGCTTGACGCTAATGAGTGAGAATTATCTGTCATTAATGAAAGTAATCGGGTAAGGGGAAGGTAAAGGGAGGCTTTGGAGAACATGCTTGACAGTAATGACAGTTCGAGTGAGAATTATCTGTCATTGGGGAAAGTAATCGGGTAAGGGGAGGCTTCAGAAAACAGGTGTTTGACACTAATGACAGTTTCGGTGAGAATTAACTGTCATTTGTGTCAAATGTCTGTTAAAGAGTAACGGGAGGCTTTGGAAAACATGCTTGACACTAATGAGTGAGAATTATCTGTCATTAATGAAAGTAATCGGGTAAGGGGAAGGTAAAGGGAGGCTTTGGAGAACATGCTTGACAGTAATGACAGTTCGAGTGAGAATTATCTGTCATTGGGGGAAATAATCGGTTAAGGGGAGGCTTTAGAAAACAGGTGTTTGACACTAATGACAGTTTCAGTAAGAATCAACTGTCATTTGTGTCAAACATCTGTTAAAGAGTAACGGGAGGCTTTGGAAAACATGCTTGACACTAACGAGTGAGAATTATCTGTCATTAATGAAAGTAATCGGGTAAGGGGAAGGTATAGGGGGCTTTAGAACACATGTTTGACAGTAATGACAGTTCGAGTGAGAATTATCTGTCATTGGGGAAAGTAATCGGGCAAGGGGAGGCTTTAGAAAACAGGTGTTTGACACTAATGGCAGTTTCAGTGAGAATTAACTGTCATTTGTGTCAAACGTCTGTTAAAGAGTGACGGGAGGCTTTGGAAAACATGCTTGACACTAATGAGTGAGAATTATCTGTCATTAATGAAAGTAATCGGGTAAGGGGAAGGTAAAGGGAGGCTTTGGAGAACACGATTGACAGTAATGACAGTTCGAGTGAGAATTAACTGTCATTTGTGTCTGTTAAAGAGTAACGGGATAAAATTATGACAGCAATACCATATTTATGGTATACCTGGTAACCCTGAGCACGTGAAGTGGTCGAAACGTTGGCCAAAACAGCTCAAGTTTTTAAAGATTTCTCTTTCGTCCACCAACCCCAGCGTGACATTTAAAAAAACAATAATGTACGATTAAAATATGGAAAAAAGTATGAATTGAGATTTGCCAGCAACATATTTCATCATTTTACACTTTTTTCTTACGTAAATTGTACAATATTTGTTCTGGTAAATAAAGTAAAAAAAAATATATTATTATTATTATTATTAAGAATGCTACTACGACCACGTGGATTTCTACGACGGCCCCTCCCCCGAATCGCACACCCTCGGAAAATTCTGCGGCTCGAAACTACCCCACACGATCGTTTCCGCCGGAAATCAGCTGTACATGACCTTCAAATCGGACGCTTCCGTCCAAAGAAAAGGTTTCATGGCCACCCACGCCGCTGTCTGCGGAGGAATTCTTCAGGCGGTCACCACGAAGAAACACATTTATTCCCACGCCAACTTCGGTTCGGCCAATTACGACAACAGGGCCGACTGCGATTGGACGATCAAGGCCATCCCGGGGTATAACGTGAGGCTGTCTTTTTTGACGTTCGAGCTTGAGGACGAAAAGGAGTGCGGATATGATTATGTGGAGATTTTTAGCGGGATGGATTCCAGCGGACAGTCTTATGGCCGGTTCTGCGGCAATAATGTAAGTAAACTCCGTTTATTTTCTATTTTTGCGTAAATTTACAGTTTTTGTGTAAATTGACATTTTTCTGTACAGGTTTTGTGTAAATTGACAGTTTTTCTGTAAATTTACAGTTTCTGTGTAAATTGACAGTTTTTCTGTAAATTGACAGTTTTTGTGTAAATTGACAGTTTTTCTGTAAATTTACAGTTTTTGTGTAAATTGACAGTTTTTCTGTAAATTTACAGTTTTTGTGTAAATTGACAGTTTTTCTGTAAAGGACCCCCGCACGATTCTTATGGAAAGTGGCTTTCGGTGAAATTGTCTGAATTTTTGATATGTTGTAGTTTTCATGATTCTGAACAAAAGTTATCATTGCGCCAACCTCCTGACATGGACAGTTTTTGCTATAAAAAATCCCGAAAATAGAATTTTGCCATAAGGTTTATACACATTTTTGGACCCATCGTTTCCTACTCTTCCCGACATAACTTTCAAATACGCCCAAAAGGCTTCCATATAGACGTATGTTAGTAACATGTGTAATTCATGAGGAATTATGATGGCAAAACGGCCGATTACATTTTCGCTACATAATGTAGTTCTTATGGAAAAACTTCTATCTTCGGGATTTTTTATAGCAAAAACTGTCCATGTCAGGAGGTTGGCGCAATGATAACTTTTGTTCAGAATCATGAAAACTGCAACATATCAAAAATTCAGACAATTTCACCGAAAGCCACTTTTCCATATAAAACGTGCGGGGTCCTTTACTTATGCCCGGTTTCTGAAAGCACATTTATGAGACCGATAAAGTTGTTGGACCGATAAGCGTCCAATAAGTCCAAGAATCGTTTCCGAAACGTATAATACCAGTTAACGGTTCCATAAATCTCCTGCTAACTTATCGGACCTCTACCGTCGAGATAACTCAGATAACTGTTCGTTAGCTATGGACGCGTGCGCATTACGGGTTTAGAGAAAGATGCAGATGTATCGCCAACGCACAAGTCAAGTCGCACTCGTCACTCGCACAACCGATCAGTTGTCATTTCAAACAATTTTTGGTCCTGTAACATTTTTTCTTCAATAGCTTGTCGTCTTAACTTGAAGATTTCTAATTCTTCACTCATTCTTTGGTCAACTTCCTCGATCTGTTTTCTCTTCAGCTTTGGTCCTAGTGTAGAAAACAAATGAGTTCAAATGGGATTTCAAACTCAAGTCTACAGGAAACGCAATTTCCCACCCCATAGCATCCCTCATTCCTATACCATTGTTTGCAACAAATCTTTCCGCGAATATTCGGCACTAAGCAGGAAATGGGTCATTAGCGCCGGTGTAAATTCTTACCTACCTACTTAAATGAATAATTTCGTTTTCCCCAATATCTATAATACCGAGGTACATTGTAGGCGCTGTTTGTAAAACATATCATTTGCAAGTGTTGACAATGTCGCTATTTTTAAAGGGATGAAATTTAAATTTCCCTCGTTAAACTTGTAGGATGAAGTCAGCCGCGAACACTCCGACATCTGTTGGTATGCATAGTAACTGCTTAATCAGCCTTTAGCTATGCGACCAATAAGTTATGGAACGATATCTTTCAGAAACGATTTCATAGGTTATCGGCTCAATAACTTTATTGTAGAATTTATTTCTTAAGAATATTTTCTTAGTAGTTAGGGGAAGGATTAAGAGAATTGCGATTGATAGGATTAGAGAAATTACTCCTCCTAGTTTAATGCCCGGTTTCTGAAATGTCCTCTTATTGGTTCCATAGTTAACCGACAGATAAAGTTATTGAGCCGATAACCTATGAAATTGTTTCTGGAAGATATCGTTCCATAACTTATTGGTCGCATAGCTACAGGCTGATTAAGCAGTTACTATGCATACCAACAGATGTCGGAGTGTTCGCGGCTGACTTCATCCTACAAGTTTAACGAGGGAAATTTAAATTTCATCCCTTTAAAAATAGCGACATTGTCAACACTTGCAAATGATATGTTTTACAAACAGCGCCTACAATGTACCTCGGTATTATAGATATTGGGGAAAACGAAATTATTCATTTAAGTAGGTAGGTAAGAATTTACACCGGCGCTAATGACCCATTTCCTGCTTAGTGCCGAATATTCGCGGAAAGATTTGTTGCAAACAATGTTATAGGAATGGGGGATGCTATGGGGTGGGAAATTGCGTTTGTTTTTAACTAACGTGGAACTAACCTCCAAAAAAAACGTGTTTAATGACAGCTGATCGGTTGTGCGAGTGACGAGTGCGACTTGACTTGTGCGTTGGCGATACATCTGCATCTTTCTCTAAACCCGTAATGCGCACGCGTCCATAGCTAACGAACAGTTATCTCGACGGTAGAGGTCCGATAAGTTAGCAGGAGATTTATGGAACCGTTAACTGGTATTATACGTTTCGGAAACGATTATGCCCGGTTTCTGAAATGTCCTCTTATTGGTTCCATAGTTAACCGACAGATAAAGTTATTGAGCCGATAACCTATGAAATCGTTTCTGAAAGATATCGTTCCATAACTTATTGGTCGCATAGCTAAAGGCTGATTAAGCAGTTACTATGCATACCAACAGATGTCGGAGTGTTCGCGGCTGACTTCATCCTACAAGTTTAACGAGGGAAATTTAAATT
This sequence comes from Pycnomerus fuliginosus, assembly GCA_963924575.1. NCBI lineage: Eukaryota > Metazoa > Arthropoda > Insecta > Coleoptera > Zopheridae > Pycnomerus > Pycnomerus fuliginosus. Next base: position 3,453,351 of record OZ004624.1, read on the forward strand.
TCATCCCTTTAAAAATAGCGACATTGTCAACACTTGCAAATGATATGTTTTACAAACAGCGCCTACAATGTACCTCGGTATTATAGATATTGGGGAAAACGAAATTATTCATTTAAGTAGGTAGGTAAGAATTTACACCGGCGCTAATGACCCATTTCCTGCTTAGTGCCGAATATTCGCGGAAAGATTTGTTGCAAACAATGGTATAGGAATGAGGGATGCTATGGGGTGGGAAATTGCGTTTCCTGTAGACTTGAGTTTGAAATCCCATTTGAACTCATTTGTTTTCTACACTAGGACCAAAGCTGAAGAGAAAACAGATCGAGGAAGTTGACCAAAGAATGAGTGAAGAATTAGAAATCTTCAAGTTAAGACGACAAGCTATTGAAGAAAAAATGTTACAGGACCAAAAATTGTTTGAAATGACAACTGATCGGTTGTGCGAGTGACGAGTGCGACTTGACTTGTGCGTTGGCGATACATCTGCATCTTTCTCTAAACCCGTAATGCGCACGCGTCCATAGCTAACGAACAGTTATCTCGACGGTAGAGGTCCGATAAGTTAGCAGGAGATTTATGGAACCGTTAACTGGTATTATACGTTTCGGAAACGATTCTTGCACTTATTGGACGCTTATCGGTCCAACAACTTTATCGGTCTCATAAATGTGCTTTCAGAAACCGGGCATTAGTGCCGTAGCAGAATACCGAGGTACTCTTGTCTTTGATTATTCGCTCGCTTGATCGCTCGTCGAGTCTGTCCGTCGCATAACTTGAGAACGCATTGAGATATCGAGCTAAAATTTGGTATGCAGCTTTGTCTCCCGAAAAGAAAGGCGGGGATTGCTTTTGGGCCATATCGGACCAAGAGGGTGGGAGTTAGTTAGTTACTGAAACTTGATATGCGTGTTCGACCTTCAAGTCTGTTGAAAGTGAGGGGGTGCCAATTTCGGGGGATGAAATTTAGGGGGATGAAATTTAGGGGACGAAAACCACAAAAAATATGATAACTCTACCAAGGTTGCACGCGGCTACTTCAAACTCAACATACACACATATTTCGATGAAATCAAGCATCAAGCATTTTCAATAAAATCTGACAGATCCCAGCGTGCACACGGACGTTGAAAAAACGTTTAAAAAAAAACAGATTGGTACGTTAAAATGACGTTGAAGTGTCCGCGAAATCAACGTGATTTTCAACGTCTTCTCGTTAATTGTACGTCTGAAAATTAACGGCCCTTTAACGTACACTTTTACATTATTTTTTAACGTCAACAGATAAACGTTAAAAAACTAGAAAATGCACGTCATTTTTCTAACAGTGTGTTTAAAAATCGTTTAAAATTTGACGTGTTTTTAACGTGTTTTTCGGTACCGGAAATAGGTGACCAGACAATGTTAACGTCTCTTCAACGTCATTTTGACGTTGACGATTCGACTAAAATTCAACGTGTGCGCTCGAAGATAATTGACAATTACTCCCCTCGACCAAACATTCAGAAAATTATCGACATCTCATCTCAACGTCGACGCTGAGAGAGAAGAGCTGTAGGTACTGTGAGTAAGTGACTACCATCAATACCAGTTTATCCTGTGGATAATGTTTTGGAGTGATTTTACAAATGTTGTCTAGAGCTCTTATACACGATTTGCTAAGTAATAGCGGCTCATTGCAACTATCAGCGCGACCTACACTCCTTCAATGCAAGTACACAGGAAAGTCAACTTTAAGTCGGAATTTCAACGTCATTTCAGAAACGACAAAAAAACTTTAATAGTACAACGTTTTTATAACGTCCAAAATTATACATATATTTAACGTTGAACGTCATCAGTGGTTACACCGTTTCGATACCTCTTTAAGTCGTCTAAATAAAAACTGAAATATGACGTTACAAATAAAACGTGTGTTCAACGTGCAAAAGTGTCCGCTATAATTATAAATATCCCAATTTCGTCATTTCAGAGACGACTAAAACACATTCATATTCTAACGTGTATGTAACCTCCAAAACTACACACTTGTTAAACGTTGAACGCCATGGGTATATTTGGACACGTTTTTAAGTCGTATGTATAGAAATTCAAATATAACGTTATAAATTCAATGTTTGTTCGACGTGTCCGTTGGTTATAGAAATATTCCACTTTAAGTCGTGATTTGAACGTTACTTTAAACACGACTAAAGAACGTTAATATTGTAACGTACTGATAACGTTCAAAATTACACACATATTTAATGGTGACCTGCAGCACCATTTTGACACGTTTTCAAGTCGTGATTAAAAAGACTAAAGTTTAACGTTGCAGATGAAACGCTTATTCAACGTGCAAAAGTGTCTGTTGGTCAGAAATATTCCACTTTAAGTCGTGATTTGAACGTTACTTCAAACACGACTAAAGAACGCTAATATTGTAACGTAGTTATAATGTTCAAAATGACACATACACATATAGTTTGACGCATTATGCACGTGTTTTATATGCGATCAAATAGACGTCATTTTAACGAACGAATATCTACCTTTAAAAGACGTCATAAGCACAAAATGTCCAATACCATAACGTGATTTTGAAGTCAAAAAAATTACGTGTCTGATTTCACCAAAATTTCAACGTCACCTTTCCAACCAGTAATGTGAAATCAACCACCTCAACGCGATTTTAACGTTGAAAAAGCGTATGTGTGCCCGCTGGGATGGGGTGGAAATTAGGGGTTGTAACTCAAAATTCCGCTTAATAAATATTGGTCAAAAATAGCGTCATTCGATAGCTTTCCGTTAATGATTCAAAAAAGTGTTATTCATATTTTGCGAAAAACCACCCTTAAAGGCGCTACAACCCCTAACAAGCAGAATCACAAAAAAACAGGAACTCAAAAACTACTTAGGGGATGAAATTTAAGGGTTGAAACTATAAATTTCTTCAAGTAACCAACCCCTAGGCAATTAGCCACCCCTAACTCGTTGCAAGCGGATAAATATATTTTAATTTTTTTTCTGATCTATTGATTTATTTATTAACAACCGAACTAAGTAAATACGCAAGAGATTATGTAAGACCATATAAATAAACTCACCCCTTTGAATCATAAAGGGGTGAATTCATAAAGGCTTAAAAACACGAATCTCTAAATCGCCACAATTTCTCAACGCATTGGATTAGGGTGGTGAAATTGAAAATACAACTTTCTTTAGAGCATGTGGAGATGGTGGGTTTAGGGGCGTTTAGGGGTTAAAACGTTCACAACGCGCTGTAATTTGACACAGAGAAGCAATATCTTTGTAAAATTGTGAGGTCTTACAGATTGCATCTTCGGGAAAGGAGGAGTGAATTTTAAGATAAATCTATCGAAAGGGATGAAGTTTAGGGGTGAAAACTCGTATTTTCTTAATACCATTCGATAGCTTTCTATTAGATGGTACAAAAAGGTCTTATTCATCATTCGCGAAAAACGACCCTTAAAGGCGGTACAACCCCTTACATGCAGAAACACAAAAATGCGAGAACTCAAAAACTGCTCAACGTATCAGGCCTGAATTTGATGTGGTAATTTACAGCGCCACTGTAGGCGGACAGGCAAATTTTCATTAATATCTAACAAGGGGGATGAAATTTAAGGGTTGAAACTGTAAATTTTTTCATGTAAGTGGTGGAATAAAATTATGGGGTTCGATAGACTTCGGTCAACCATTGAAAAAAGTCTTATAAATCTTCAACCTAAAACCAACCCCTACGCTACTAACAACCCTAAGCCCTAGCAAGCGGAGTAAATACATTTCATTTTTTTTTTTTTGTTTCTTCTGATTTGTTAATAATTCAAAGTCATTTTCATTAATTTTTAACCCATCCACAATTTTTCAACCCCTTTCATGATATGTGAACTCTCAAAGAGCAAAATTTACCCAGTAGTTCTATACTTTAATTTCGGTAATTCTTTTCATTTACTCATTCCTGTCCATTTTCTATTTTGAAATTTTGTTACAACAATTTTTTAATATTTCGCCTTTTTGACACATCTGTGCGTTTGCGGAGGCACTACTACTAGGTGCAGATTGATAAAATCTGCACCCGATTCCACCAGTAAGACCAGCCGCCCTTACATGCACATTAACTTGATAAACGTCTACCGAGATATACATCGCATTGATATACATCTTCCGTTGGCTTTTATCTTGAGACTGGCAAATATCTCGAAAAGCAAGCATTTTAGAAAAAAATGTTTTGTATAAAAGTTTTATGACTTCGAGGGGGAAAGTAGATGGTATCGACGCCATTTTGATTCAAGGTCAAATGAAGGTCAACTTGATTTTTTTTAATGGAAACCTATATTTTTTATTACAGATTCTTATTCCCCATAAAAAAACAAACAATTCTCATCTAAACTATTTTTGGATCCGATGGATGTAAATTTTAACCTTTTTCGAAATCCCTAGACATTCCCTAGTAACAGCGGCAAGACAAAACAAATGAACAACCGTTGTAACTTAGCAACGATGAATTCTAGATAAATAAACCACAAAAATTGTTGTAGATTTTGTTTTTGCCATGCCTCTGTTGCTAGGGAAGGCAATGGATTTCGAAGATTAAAATTTTGATTTAAATATCTGCCAAACTATCCATCGGATCCAAAAATTGTTTAGATGAGAGTTGTTTGTTCTTTTACGGAGAATAAGAATCTGTAATAAAAAATGTAGGTTTCCATTTAAAAAAGTGAGGTTGACCTTCATTTGACCTTGAAAATGACCTTGAATCAAAATGGCGTCGATGCCATCTATTTTCCCCCTCGAAGTCATAAAACTTTTATACAAAACATTTTTTTCTAAAATGCTTCATTTCCGAGGTATTTCCCAGTCTCAAGATAAAACGACCACCCTGTATACACATTAACTTGATAAACGTCTACCGAGGTATACATCGAATTTTGACGTTCTGTCGCTTTAATAGAAAATGAATGGAGTGTATATTATAATGCCTTTCCGCCATTATTACGTCACTTCCCGAATCGAACCAATCAAACAGGGCGCCACCGTGGTCTTTACTAATACCAACTCCAAAAGACCAGGAGAAAATGAGTTACTTTAACGCACCGGGAAGCAACGTGGTAGGCGGTGCAGCCTTATAAGGGGGGGGGGGTTATTTGCTATCCGGCATAGCTGACAGTGGAGAAGGGTCGGGGTTGACGAGTTCGGACGCCATTTACTCAATAAGACGAACAATTTACTAAGTAAAAGATGTTTAATAAACGAAAGACAAAGAGCCGAGCTAGTTACAAGCAATAATTTACAAAGAACGAAAGTACGGACCTACATCTAATTATCCTAAATGACCTTACAACTAATTAAAACACTAACTACCGAGTATTTCCGGAACGCGGATAAATACACAACGCATTGATAAACCAACAAACAAGTACTGTTTACAAAACAAATACACAACATCTTGATAAACACATAATCAAACGACCGATTCAAAATTCCCGCGTCGAGTGGACGACATGTCCAACTCGAACCAATACCAATCAAGCAAATGCACAACATATTTGTAAACGCACAAACAATCAAACATTCAAAATTCCCGCGTCGAGTGGACGACATGTCCAACTCGAACCAATCGTGGCCATGTCCACCTAGTGGGGATTTTATGCGACGCTGGTCAGGAAAGGGACTAGAAGTCCGCCTTTCCGCCGTACACCAGGAAATTTGGCGTCCTGGGCCATCTTCGTGGAGCTAATGTGATTCCACTATCTCTTACCGAGATCCAAGTCCATGTCCAAGTCCAAGCCCGAAGGCGGGAGCGAGTGACTTAACACTGTCTTCAATGAAGTGAACCGCGTCTTATATTCGAAGCCGGCATTTCAGCCGCTGCGACGGGTTGCGCGTGGCGCCCTCTCGTAGCGTTCGTGCGCGGCTCGGCCAGTAGCCTATTGCTACTCGTGAATCTCGTGAATCTAACCTCACACGGTTATTCGTTTCTTCTCGCGGTATTTCTCCCCTTTCGAGGGGTATTTATCCTGGATTCGACTTCCTCTGGTGTGACTGATTCTTCACGACATCAGGTACGTCTCGTTTCGGCTATAATTACCTCAGACGGTTCGTTATCAGTAGGTGCCCCCTTTGAGGCGAGGATTCCGTCTGGGCCACCTTGTTGTCAGCGTGGGACCTCCCTGAGGCGTGTGCATTCCCTGTGGAAGCTTGTAAGGAGATGTTTTCCCCCATTCGTCGAAAGCAGTTCGAGTTGTCGGAGAGAATTTGTAATATGCCGAGAGGTCATGAACCGAAGAAACACTGGCGAAGATATCGTCCAGAAGTGTCTTTTATCACTAGGAGCACTACACAAAGTGTCTTTAGGGGTTGCTGCATTGTATTTTCACAACCGGGAGTCCTCCACTTCCAGTGGGGAAGGTAATTTTGTGGAAGGAAATGTGAAGAAAAGTGACGGAGAATTATTTCGGAAAATCTCATTTTCCCAACACGAAAGAAATAATTCCGGAACCGTCACAATATATAGGTGATATATGACACCCCTTTACAACCAACATAATGTGCCACCTGGGTTCCATTTGAAAAAACAAAGTTAAGGTCATTTCCGGTTAAACCGGAAGTGGAAAAAATTTCCTCTATATACGCGCAAGTGTCCCCCTCCATGCGGGATTGGTCAGCGTCTATTTCAATTCAATATCTTTATTACATCTAAAGATATTCAAGGTGGGAAGTTTTAAAAATAACACCCTGTATAATTTGCAATAGACGAATTTTTACAACCCCCCGCGTGAATTTTAAGAAAATCTCGCCCCAGCCCCCGACGTAATGTGTGAAAAAAAACAAAGTCGCGTTTCACCCCCTAAATACGTTTTACAAGAAACGAATTTTTGATATGAATTGGGGGGGGGCTATGCGCAATCCCCCACGTGAATCTTAAGAATACTGCAAATTGGGGGCTGGGATTTGAGGCTAATTTCACCCGAATCTATTGAACAACCTACAATCTGAAGAACATAATTGGATTCGCAAAATTTCATCCCCACAACTCCGCCCTTTAACCCCCTAAACACAAAAAAGCGATTCAATTTAGAACAAGTTAGTGAGCGCTAGTTTTATTTTGTTATCTGCACAAATCACCAAAAAGTTTTTATACTTTTTAAGTTCATATTTATTGGAATTGACGATCAACCACTCATCGAGAAAAAAGAAAGAAACAAGAACAGTTGAAGTTGAAGTTGAAGTTAATCTAAAATAACATGATTGTCATTGTTCGTATTGAATAAAGGTCACGATTATACATTGAGCCTCTCGCACGTAGTTAATTACAACAGGTTATGGTGCCCAGGGACGTTACGGAGCTCAAGAAGTACAGTCTGACTACTTGTATCGTGTTTTAGGAGCAGGAATAGGATATCCTTGTGGAACTGTCAGAAATTTTGACAAAATCAAGATGAACAGCACAACTATCCGTTTGGAACTTCTCAATAAAGAAAATTTCGATACCTGGAAAATACAGATGAGGGCTGTCCTGGTGAAGAATAATTTGTGGAAATATGTCAATGGAATATCGACTAAGCCAGAACTAAGTGATGAAGACGATAATGAAGAAGCGGTCGGTAACTTGGAATCGTGGGAGGAGAACGACGAGAAAGCCAAGTCTGACATAGTATTATCGATTTCACCATCGGAACTCATGCAAGTGAAAAATTGTCAGACGTCAAGAGATATGTGGTTAAAACTGGAAGAAATCTATCAATCTAAAGGACCTGCTCGGAAGGCTACTTTGCTAAAACAGTTAATAATCCACCGCATGCCTGATGATGGTGATATTCGTGACCACGTCCGGAAATTTTTCGATATAGTCGATAAGCTGACAGAAATGGAAATTATCATAAACTCTGATTTACTTTCGATTATGCTTTACCGCAAAGTTTTGAGAATTTTCGAGTTGCAATTGAGTCGAGGGATGACTTACCGAATCCTGAAGTGCTCAAAATAAAAATTCAAGAAGAAAGCGATGCGCGAAGAATTGAAATTCGAGGAGGAAAAATGGAAAACGCCTTGATGAATTCAAACAGGAATTTTAAGAAGTATGGAGTAAATAACTATCAAAGTTCTGCTGGAAAGAATCAAGAAAGTACTGGTTTTAAGTACAAGTGCCACCGCTGCGGAGTACGCGGGCATAAAGCTTTTGACTGTGTTGCAAATAAGAAGAAAAATCAAAATACGAAGAATTCAGGAAACTGTAGTTTATTTTCAACGACAGAGGAAGAAAATATATTCAACATGTCAGAAGATTCTGAGAACTTCACATTCTTGTAATAACGTCAAAATTTTCAAAGAAACAAGAAACTCTTTGGATAAGAAACTTAATTTGGCGAATGGGGATGATGTTACAATTGAAGCTGTCGGTACTGTGGGATTAACCAAAGAAGTTGATTTGGGAGAAGTGTTGTATGCTCCAGATTTAAAGATAAATTTAATCTCTGTAGCGAAAATCACCGATAAGAATCACCAAGTAGTTTTCAAGAAAAATTGTGCCGAAGTAATTGATCAGCATGGAAATGTCAAGTTAACAGCTTCACGACGTGGAAACTTGTATTTCGTTCATGGTAACAGAAATAGAGATGCGACGGAATTTGCTGGAAATACAATTCAAGATGAACTGGAAATGTGGCACAGAAAAATGGGACATTTAAATGTAGGAGACTTGTGTGAAATGTCGCGAAACGGTGTGGTTATTGGGATGAACGAATTGAAAGTACCCCGTAATTTTGAATGCGAAACTTGTCTTCAAGGAAAAATGACTAAAAGCAGTATACCGAAGAAATCCGATAGGAAGACGGACATTTTAGAAATTGTTCATTCGGATTTAATGGGTCCAATGAGAAGAGAGTCATTAGGAAAATCTAAGTATGTTTTGACCTTCATTGATGACTCATCCAGATGGTGTGAAGTATATTTTATCAAACAGAAGTCAGAAGTTCTTGAGAAATTCAAGGAATACAAGGCTTTGGTTGAAAAACAAACTGGAAGGAAGATAAAATGTCTACAATCTGATAATGGAACGGAGTACGTGAATGGTAGTTTTGAGAAGTATTTGATCTCAGAAGGAATTGAAAGAAGAATCACTGTGGCCTACACACCCGAACAGAACGGAGTGGCGGAAAGAAAAAATCGTACTTTGGTAGAAATGGCAAGGTGTTTGCTGATTCAGTCTGGACTATCAAATGGTTTTTGGGCTGAAGCAATCTCTACAGCGAATTATATAAGGAATTGTTGTCCATGTAAACACTTGAATGCACAAACGCCACATGAAATATTTAAAGGAAAAATACCAAACGTGAAATATTTTAAAGAATTTGATTGCAGAGGTTACGTATTAAACAAGAAACCTGGAAAGGGGAAGTTTGAACCACGATCTGAAGAATGTATATTTATTGGTTATGTCAGTAGAACCAAAGGTTTTAAAGTTTGGTTACCAACGAAGAAAATTATGAAAATTGCAAGAGATGTAAAATTTTTGAACTCGACAATTTCCCGTGGTAATTATGAAAACTTTTATGAAGAAAACCCAAAGAATACTGGAAAATATGCAGATATTACCATTAATACTGACGAGAATAGAAGCGAAGAACCTAGAATCGCAAGAATAACAGAAAATAGACAGGAGCATGTAGAGGAAGAAATTCAAGATCATGAAGAAGTAGAAATTCAAGATCACGAAGAAGAATTGGAATTGGAGGAAAATTACGTACGAGGACCTGGTAGACCAAAAATTGTTAGAAATGGCTCAAGAGGAAGACCAAGAAAGGAATACAATTTGGTTCGCGTCAACGCAGCAAATGAAATGTCAGATGGAAGAAACCATGACAGCGATCATCATGAGAGTGACGAACAAATTGAGTCAAGTTTTGCTGCAAACGAGATCACATTGCGAGAAGCTATGAACGGGCCTAACATTGACGAATGGTACTGCGCAATAGGGACAGAAATGAAATCCATTATCAAGAATAATACGTGGATACTGGTTGACCGCCAAGATAGAAAACCTATTGGTAGTAGATTTGTTTTATGCAATAAATTAAATCCTGATGGAACATTAGCTAGACGAAAAACCCGACTGGTTGCTAAAGGATTTACACAAAGATACGGAATCGATTTCCTCGAAACCTACTCACCGGTAGTTCGACTCAGTTCTGTGCGATTATTAACCGCACTTGCTGTTCAACATAAATTGAAGATTCAACAATTTGATGTTACTACTGCGTACCTGAACGGAAAATTAGACGAAGAAATTTATATGGAAGTTCCTCAATTGCTGAAAGAAGGTTTGGAATGGATTATAAAGCATGAAAACAAAATGAATTATATTCGAAAAAAGGCCGAGGAAATGTATAAAAGTCTGAATTCCGGAAATAAAATTTGTTTGCTGAAGAAGGCATTATATGGATTGAAACAGGCGGGAAGACAGTGGTATTATAGATTTGATGAAGAATTAAAGAAATACGGAGCAACACCCACTAATTCAGACCCTTGCTTTTACTGTCTGAAAAAAGGGGAAGAAAAGTTGTTCATTGCTGTTTATGTTGATGACATTTTGGTTGCGTATAAAAACGAAGCTCACATTGCGGATCTGAAAAGGCATCTATTGAAGAGTTTCGAGATTAAGGACCTTGGGGAGGTGCATCATTGCCTCGGAATGGAATTCAAGAAAATGGAGGACCAAATTACCATTTCTCAAGGGGGTTATATTAAAGACTTACTGAAGCGATATGAAATGTTGGAATGTAAACCTGTAGCAACGCCAATGGAAGTTAATTTGGCGTTACGCAAATCTGATAATCTAATGTCAGAAGAAGAGAAGAAGTTACCGTATAGGGTATAGTAGGATCACTGATGTATTTAGCCGTCGCAACCAGACCAGACATTGCGTATTGTGCTAGTTTCCTTGGTCAATTCAACAATTGTTATCGGAAAGAACATTGGGTGGCTGCCAAGAGAGTTCTACGATATTTGAAAGGTACTATGGATGTTGGATTAATCTTTAAGCCAACCTCTCAAGTCCTGATAGAAGGTTTTGTTGACGCCGACTGGGGAGGAGATATCACTGATCGACGATCTTATACAGGATATACTTTTATAATGAATGGAATAGCAATCTCTTGGGAATCTAAGAAACAACGTACTGTTGCTCTCTCCACAACAGAAGCAGAATATATGGCGCTAGCAGAAGCCTGCAAAGAAGTCATATATTTGAGGAGATTTATATCTGAACTTAGTGGCAAAGAAGGAACAGAAATTACCTTGAAGAACGATAACATGGGGGCGCTAAAGTTAGCGGAAAATTCCGTCTACCATGGAAGAACCAAGCACATCGATATAAGGTACCATTTCATCCGAGAAACATTAGCCCAGAAATTCTTGAAGGTGGAACACATACCTTCCGAGAAAATGCCTGCTGATTTCCTAACAAAGGGCCTCACAAAAATCAAGCACGAAACATGTATGAAAATGTTGGGGCTCCAGAAACTACAGTAGGTAGAACGTTTTTCTTTTGGATCGATGGATCGAGGGGAAGTATTGGAATTGACGATCAACCACTCATCGAGAAAAAAGAAAGAAACAAGAACAGTTGAAGTTGAAGTTGAAGTTAATCTAAAATAACATGATTGTCATTGTTCGTATTGAATAAAGGTCACGATTATACATTGAGCCTCTCGCACGTAGTTAATTACAACAATATTTCATCTTATTTACCTACTTTTTTTTAAGAATACTGCAAAATACGGACGGGCAGTCACTTACCGCTATGTCCACTTTAAGTCTTCCTAACCAGTTTAGAAGTGGGTGACTTATTCTAAAACGTATTGCGTCCGTTTTTTTTCTTGCTTTTTTTGTTTGTGCTTAATTTGAAATTGAAAAAATGGGGAAGCTTTTTTTGTATTTTGATACGTGTGAAATAAAAAGTTATGTTCTGCCACAGTCACATTTTCGCACATTAAAATTTGCATCATCTGGCTGGCATAGAGACAAAATTTAGGTAATTGACTTTTATCAACTTGTACGTATGGGCAGATTCGCTAAAGAAATGCAACAAAGAAGCGGCTTGAACCTCCCCATCGCGTGGATCTTTATATTCTGTGTAGATAGTATACCTAGTTAATTCAGCAGAAATTTGTTTTATGCTTTGCGTGTTGGATCACTTCAAGTTCAAAAACCAAATTGTTTATAATGTATTTTTTTTATAAAAATAAGAAAATTTTGATTACGAACACAATTATTCGTAAAAAATAAAGAAAAACATTATGTGATCATTTAAAACACTTTTTGTTGCATTCAAATGCTGATTTTTTACATTATAAATAGGGGTGACATACCCATAGAGACATTCAATTAATAATTACAGGAATTTAGTACTTTACACATAAAGCGATGTTCGCTGATATCAGGAGAACCCTGGCAAGAGCTCAAACCCCACTAAAGCGTTCCTCTTCCACCAAAAGTTAGGAATTAATGGATTTTTTTTTTAATTTTTTTGGAATTATTAAAATTTTAATAGAATTATTGGAATTACTGGAATTTTCCTGGAATTATTGGATTTTCTTTGAATTTTTTTGGAATTATTGGAATTACTGTAATTTTCTTGGAATTATTGGATTTTTTTGGAATTATTGGAATTTTAATAAAATTATTGGAATACTGGAATTTTCTTGGAATTAACCCATTTTTGTTTAAATTTTTTTAAATTATTGGAATTTTAATAGAATTATTTTAATTACTGGAATTTTCTTGGAATTATTAGATTTTTTTGAATTTTTTTGGAATTATTGGAATTTTAATAGAATTATTGGAATTACTGGAATTTTCTTGGAATTAATCGATTTTTTTTGGAATTATTGGAATTTTAATAGATTTATTGGAATTTCTGGAATTTTCTTGGAATTATTGTTTTTTTTGAATTTTTTTGGAGTTATTGGAATTTTAATAGAATTATTGGAATTCCTGGAATTTTCTTGGAATTATTAGATTTTTTTTAATTTTTTTGGAATTATTGGAATTTTAATAGAATTATTGGAATTTTCTTGGAATTATTGGTTTTTTTTAAATTTTTTTGGAATTATTGGAATTTTGATAGAATTATTGGAATTACTGGAATTTTCTTGGAATTAATCGATTTTTTTTGAATTATTGGAATTTTAATAGAATTATTGGAATTACTGGAATTTTCTTGGAATTATTGGATTTTTTTGGAATTATTGAAATTTTTAAGTCATTTTAATGGAATTATCTCGGAATTAGTATGCCTAACGCGCATGCGCACCAGGGTTTCGGCCTGCGTCCAGGCCTGCGCACTTTCACAAGCTCACTGTGACAGCTATGACATTTCGGATGAAGTGAAGTGAGGCGAGGTTCGAGGTTATATTTACAATTTTACGCATGCGCAACGGGATTGAATTATCGGAATTTTTTTGGAATTATTGGAATTTTTTTGGAATTATTGCAATTTTTTTGGAATTATTAAAATATTTTTGGAATCATTGGAATTTTTTTGGAATTATTGGAATTTTTCAATTTTTTACTGGAATTATGTGAATTTTTGTGGGATAATTTAAATTTTTTTTGGAATTTGAATTTTATTGTACAAATAAGAAACAGAGACTGCATAACCCCCTGGTAATTCTTCAACAAAATGAATGAAAAACTTGACATTGAAATATTAACTACCGTTTGTCGAATAATTATTAACCTTTCGCATAATATTACGTCAGCTGCATATCTCTGCATATATCTCCAAGAGTGCCTATTGCCCAAAATATAATTAAATTCTTCACCAAAAGCAACATAAACAAACGAAAAATATAATTAAATAATTAGCAGAAGCTTTACGTCAATGAAATTATTGTAGGGGTAGGTACAGAAAATGGCCACGTTGCCAATTACGACAGTCGACTTAAAAATGTTTTAATCGAAGGCCATTAATTTTTTATTTATTTTTTTTCTTCAAGAATCGATAAATAATTTAAAAATATTTCTTTTCCAGAAACCATTCGAAATTCCATCCCTCCAAGACGCCCTCCTCGTGCGCTTTCGATCAGACGACACTTTCGTCAGCCGAGGCTTCAGCATAGTCTACGAAGCGGTAGAATACTCCAGCGAAGAAGAGGAGGAAGTGTAGCGCCCTGTTTACGTCCATCGATTGTTCAGCTTCCAAACACCAGATGGCGCAGTGGTCCGCGAACTGAATTTGCTCAAGTTGCATAATGAGCCGTGATGCGTTTTTTCTAGTATTTATTAAAATATTTACCGCCGTACTTATCTTAACTAGTGCAAAAAATAGAAGAACTGTGTCCGTATTTAAAATAAGGGATGAAATAGACTGCCATGTACCGATATGTGAATTATTATCTGTCCCATAGGCGTAGGGTTCAAATTAACGGTTGATTAATTTCTTACAAATTCGACGTGCCATGTGTTGAATTGTTTTTAAAGACGTGTTTCGGAAATTTGTACAGATGTTTGTGTAATTTGTGGAATGAATTTTGTGAAACAAAGGCATTAAAATATAATAATAAGTGTTTGTTTTATTTTTCAATTCCATCCCCTGGAACATTTCTTCGTAGGGGTTGAAAATTAGACATTTTTATGAAAATCGCAATGTGAATTTCGTCTTCGAAACTATGGGGTGTACCAAAAAAACAGGACACAATATTTTTGGGAATAATTCTGGCATTTCTAAACAGACTTGGATGAACGTGGTCTTAAATTAAAGCTAAAGAATCAGGCTTTCGAACTCTGTAAGAAACGACGACAGATGGCGCTGTCGTTGTTTTAAGGCTTATTTTAAGTGCGTGGGGATTGGTAAAAAAACAACCAATCCTTACGAGACTTGGAAATCCTTGAAGATCGTTCTTTTGTCTTCAAAAGCCTTTTTTCAGAAGTTGATTTGGTTTAAGCGTTGATTTTAAGTGATTTTTTGAAAAAAATGTGTTTTTGCGTATTTTCACGCTATTTATGACTAAAGTAACAGATGCAAAAACGGCTGAATTTTCAGTAATAGCTCTCCAATTTGTCCCTCATTGGCAGTCACCTCTGTTTTCGTCAAATTCGATAAGTTATTCGTCGCCCTAGTACTTATTTCATCCACAGACCATCGACGAAGCAGGCGATTTTAGACCTTAACGTTTTAAGCATGGTAGTGATACACATCCAACTGTGAGAATCTTGAAGGACGTCAGTTCTTATTTGATACACATGCGCTTCTCACAGGGATGCTCTTGTGGATCTGCAAGCTTTGGATTTGGTTAGAAAGTCGACTCGAAATAGTTTGAGGCATCTTAAACCGTGATCGGCAGCTATGTAGCTGTAATAAAACCATTTCACTTATCCTATTCATGTCTATACCTGTCAGAGACACCCGCGCTAACGTAACCTCCTACCTTTTTAATTTTATTTATTAGGTAGGTAGGTACTCTTTACAAATGAGAGATCATAAAATTAGCAAATGTTGATTTATTTGAGCGATTTGAGGCACAGAATTAAAACAATCAACCATTACATTATCCTATTAATGCCTCCCAACGATGGATTTCATTGATTACTTTTCTTGTATAGTATTTCTTTTTATTTCCTTTGTAATTTTTTTACCTGATGGACAAGACGTTCGGGTTCTTGAGCGACAACGTTTGGACATTAGCACATCTGTTAAGGGTAATAAATTAAAGGAAACAGGGGGGTGTCTTTGACAATCAACATCATAAATAAGATAAGTCAAATGGCTTTATTACAAGCAGCAACCAACCATCTTGCTCATCCATTACCGCACATTCCGCGTCTTTCATAATTTATTCTAATTTTAGCAATTTAATCGTTCAACTGCTACTACTACTACTGTTATATGTTTAATTAAAAGTCTTGTTTTAATTTAATGCTGCTCAGTATAAGGAGCACAGCATAAGACGTGCGTCATGCTCGAGACGTGAAGAGCGACTGTTAATTTAAATCACTGGCCAGACCAGACCACGTTTGTGCTGCCCTCTCTAATTGAGCGGTTTATTTAAATTCAACTTCTACAACAACTACTACCTACCCCTTTATTGAAATTCCGTTTATTTCATTGAACCAAATCCTTCACATATTTTTTTGGACTGGTTTTAATTACGTAGGTATTTGTGTTGTAATGTGGAAAATGTTTACCTAGCTACCACAACATAGGCGTACTTAGTCAAAATGGGTATCTATATTCGAACAAACCCCACCCCACGTTTGATTTTTAAACAATTAAAACGGTGCAGAAACAACAGGAGAATTTATTGCCGATGCTGAAAGCCAAATTCTGTTAGTCGCCCAGACTGTAGAAAATGTGACGTGCGAGAAGGTTTGTGGATCAAATAAGTACGAAAGTAGTAACCGGTGGATATGGATCAATAAGCGCTGAACTATTCCGGTATAAGTGGTGGATGCAGGGGCGGACTGGCCCGGCGGGAAACCGGGAAAATTCCCGGTGGCCCGCCGATGCTAACGTAAAATTTAAAATAAATAAATTAAGATAAAAAAAATAAAAATTAAGATCAAAGGTTTTTACAAGTGCAAGGGAATTCTTGGAACAAACAGAAATGAGAATTTAATAACTTTGTTGTCAGCGCTGCAATTGTTGTCGAAACTCTTATGTTTACAATTTTGGACTAATGTAAGTTGTTGCGGCGCGGCGCCCCGCCAGTTCGGCGTATAGAGTAATAACTAATATAAGTTATTGCTCTATACGCCGAACTGGCGCGGCGCGGCAACTACCCAATAAGTGTCACATAATTCAAATCAAAACTAAACCCTACTACACCAATAAACCAAACAAAAGTGAATCTCTAGGTGTAAACAAAAATAGGAATAATTGTGCCAGCAATTTGCCCAATATCCAGTGTAACATTTGACTTTGAGGCGAGAAGTTATTTTGCTTTGCTGTTTGGCCCAAAAGTTTATTTCATTAATTTAGAAGGACTTGATAAAACATGAGCCAGGTTAAAAAGCGCAAAGGTGGTGCAGAAAGGCTCAGGGATAAAAGGAAAAAATTGTTGATAGAATCCGGTGAAAAATGTGCAAAATTAGAGACCTTATTTAAAAAACAGAGTGATCAAGAAGCTACGACTTCAACTAGTAAAACCTCAACCAAGGAGGCCGGTGTTGACGTAGGTCCTAGTGCTAAAGTTGATAAACCGCTGCCATCACCGAATGAAAATATAGTGGAATTAGTGGAGCTGGAATATCAAGTCGATCACGGTATGTCAATTTATAAATTATTTAATTCTCCTAATTTTTGTATTCTCGATTTAAAGAAATCGTAGAAGTTCGAAGCGAAATAGGTGAATCAAAATTGGAAAGTACGTTAACAAGCGATCCGCTCAATTTCTTTATTCGCCCTAAAGAAAATGAGTTATCAACATTTTTTAAAAAACATCCATTTCAACCTTCATCAGAGGATAGTAATCTACCGTTTAAATCAAAGAAAATATTTTATCGAGAAAATGGAATTCAACGCATATTTGGTTGACTTTCGATGCAATTTCAACCAAGTTATATTGTAGTGTATGTTTAGCATTTTCCAATCATTTGGAAAGAAATTCATTTTGCGAGGGAAATAAGGATTGGAAACATATATACCAACGAATTAAAGAACACGAGACAAGTAAATGTCATGAAATGAGTTCTGAATCATATTTTACTGTGTTCAGCAACAAAGATGTAAAGAGTCTGTTGTTTATTGGTCAAAAGAAAATTCGAATCGAGCAAGTCAAAGCTAAGAGGCAGGTTCTTGAAAGAGTAGTAAACGTGATAAAATTAATTGGGACAAGAGGTTTGAGCTTTAGGGCAAAAAAATATGAAGCAGCATATACTTTGAACGACAGTTCCCTAGATCACGGAAATTTTCTTGAAATAATTTTGCTCTTAAGCAAATACGATGTTGTTCTTAAGGAGCATATTATGACTGTTTCAAGTTTAAGTCAAAAATTGCATGAAAAATCTTTACAATCCGACAAATCACGTAGTGGCCGAGGCAACTTATTAACATTTTTGTCAAAAAGTACGGTGTCTTTAGTTATGCAGGCAATATCTGCAGAGATTAAAAAAATTATATCGAATGAGATAAAAGAGGCTGGGATGTTTTCTGTGCAACTGGACACCACGCAAGATATTTCTGTGAAAGATCAGTGTTCGGTTGTATTAAGATACGTTTATGGTGGCGAAGTAAAGGAATGCCTAATTGGTCTTGAATCTTGTACTGATTCGACTGGAGAAGGTTTTTTGAATTTACTTAAAAATGTTTTAAATAAAAACGGTTTAGATATTACGCACTGTATTGGAAACGCTACAGACGGTGCTGCTAACATGAGAGGTCAATATAATGGATTTACTGCCTGGTTAACTGAAAGCTCCCCAGGACAGATTCATATTTGGTGTTACAGCCACATACTAAATTTGGTGTTGCAAGATACAACCAAATGTATAATTGCAGCGGCTTCATTGTTCAGCAACATAAACTCCCTTGCAGTTTTTTTTAAAGAATCTTACCAGAGAATGGATGTTTGGCGCCAGATAAGCACTGATAATGAGAGGTATAAGAAGCTGCAATCAATTGGTGAAACCCGATGGTGGGCTAAACATAAAGCTTTACAACAAATTTTTGGAACATATCAGTTACATGAAGGTGCTTTGTTTGTGGATGTTGTTATTGCCCTCCTTGAAATTGAGGAAAGTCAGAAGTTTAGTCCAGATGTTCGGGCTAAAGCTAGAAATTTAAAAGCATCTCTACTTAAATATGAAACCATCTTGATATCGCAAATTTATTTAAAAATCTTTAGTATCACTAATCCTTTATCAAAATATTTACAAACAAGCGGCATGGATCTTCTAAAAAGCCACCAAATGGTAACTTCAGCTCTTGTGGATCTAAGAGCTATTCAAAGAGGGGCCGCAATAATGAAGCCGGCTGCCGACTCTTTTGTCAAATGGGCAAATGAACAATTTGAACGCCGAAATGTGGATGAAGAAGTTGAAGAAGACTTACCTAGAAAAAGGGTCAGACGTGTTAAAAAAATGCCTGGAGAGTCTGCTGAAGATACATCATTACCAGATCCTTTTCAAAAATTCACGGTTGACACATACAACGTAATATTAGACCAAGTCATCCAAAGCATGGAGAGACGCTTCGAAGAAAATGGCAAATTATATGTGGACCTCAGTTTGCTTTCTCCAACTAATTTTGACGAAATTAAACGTGGTAAATTGTCATCGGAGGCTTTGCATGCTTTGACTGAAAAGTTGACCAAGTTTACCCCCGACATTACTAAGGAGAGTTTATTTGAAGAATTAACCGCATTTGCGAAAAACTGGGATAGACTAAAAATGTCCATAAACGAAGAGTACACTTATTTGAAACCAGTGTACGAAGAAGAAGAAATTATTGAACTAGATGAAGAAGAAAATATGCCACCGGATCCCCACTGCAAATGTTGCAAAAATTGTGCCTTATGTTGTTATCTAGTGTTAATGAAATACAATTTATATAGTGAAGCCTACAAAAATCTGACAGTAGCCTATAAATTCCTGTTGACATTACCGACAACTCAAGTGGCATGTGAACGATCATTTTCCTTATTAAAATTTATTAAAAACCGGCTAAGGAGCACAATCAGCGATTCTAATTTAGAAGCCTTCTTGTTAATGGCGTGTGAGAAAAAAATTTTGAATGAACTGGACAATGACACTATCATTGACAAAATTGCTGAACACAGTAGTTTGCTAAGGAAGGAATTGTCGACACAAATTTAAAATTCGTGAATCTATAATATGTACTTACTAGTAAATAAAATGTTGCTTTTCGTTGACTATTATTAATATTTAACACAACACAGCTCTACGAAAATAATAATAATAATAATAATGGTGATAATGATATGAAAGTCGAAAGTGGCCTGGCAGACAGAAAATTTCCCGGCCTGCCGCCTCCATGCCAGTCCGCCCCTGGGTGGATGTGTCTCAAATATGCTTTGGAACGTTAAGGTCTACAACGGTCTGCGTTGTCGATGGTCGGTGGATCAAATAAGTACTAGAGCGACGTTATGTTGTCGCCCTTCGCTAAACTGGTGTTCGTTGATAGAAGGAGTTGCTGTGTTTTATCTTTATTTAGTGACAGTTTATTTGCTAAGAACCATGTGCCTATTTCATTCTCCCTCTCCAACGCCACCACAGCTAGATTATTCACATCCCGGTCCACGACAACGCTCGTCGTGTCGTCAGCAAAGAGAATTGCATCTTCGATGTCGTTAACTTGCAGAAGAAATAAGGTGGGACCTAGAACGGATCCCTGAGGTACGCCGAATTTCAATGTGCAATATTCGGATTCCATGCTGTTGATCGTCACTATATATATCTTTCCCCTTGTAGTACC
Source organism: Pycnomerus fuliginosus (assembly GCA_963924575.1). Classification (NCBI taxonomy): domain Eukaryota; kingdom Metazoa; phylum Arthropoda; class Insecta; order Coleoptera; family Zopheridae; genus Pycnomerus; species Pycnomerus fuliginosus. Next base: position 3,473,782 of record OZ004624.1, read on the forward strand.
ACCCAAATTTAATGGGGGTAAATCACCCCCCTGGCTCCTAGAGGGTGGACAAACTTAGACCGACATGTTTACAGGTTGGGGGGTAAGTTTGGCCGCCCTAGGAGCCGGGGGGTGATTTACCCCCACTAAATTTGGGTGGTACTATAAGGGGAAAAATGTACAATCACAAGAGCGGTGAAAAATTTCCGCTCCACTCACTTATTTAATGAAGTTGAGACAGAAGTTGGGAATGAAATTTGAGAGAGATTTGTTTGTTTTTTACGAAAGCGTAGAGCTGCCTTTTTTTATTTTGTTAATTTACAGAAAAAAGTGTAAATTTGCAGAAAAAGTGTAATTTACACAAAAAGTGAAAAGGACCCCGCACACTTTACTAGGCATTTTGGCTTTGGGTTAGACTTACCTCGATTTTTTGTATTTTGTAGCATAATTTGTCCTAAACATTTTGGTCTTTATAAAAATTTCGCAGACCCTCTAGTTTAAAAGATATACCGGGTGATTTCCCAGAGCAGATGATTTAAAATAACGAAAACTATAAATTGTCAGATATCCCTTTTGCCTCAAGTGGTCTGGGGACCTTATAGTTGAAAAGTGGGTCCAACAGTATTTCAAGAATCTCTAACCGTTCTTGCTATTTTTGCAAAAAAATGTATCTTGCTTTTAACACCTCTTATTGAGGGATTAATTTGGGTTGATTTTTTTTAATTTTTTTTTCATTCAGAAGCCGCTCTTATGTAGCCCACTTGGGCAGTCTAAATAATACTCGGGCGGCCGTCGTTTAAGAGATATACAGGGTGATTTCTATGGTGAACCATCATATTGTTTCGACGCAAAGTGTGCTATCAGGACGGAGGGATTCAAAATGACTTATAATTAAATGAATGCTTGTTTTTATGAGTACATATGTGTACTTAGTATAGATTCCTTGGAGTAAACTTATGCATTTAACATCTTCCGGTAATTAATTGTTTCATCCGAATTGTTTGAATTTTCTTGTTTGTTGTAACTTTCATCGTGTGTACCTGATTGGTTTTCGTAAAAGTACTTCCAGAGTGTTTGAAAACGTGTACCTACTTAATCGTAAAAGATACCAACAAGTCAACATTATTGTTCTTTCTTAAAAACAAATACTTAATCAAATAAAAAAGATGATGATTAGTGTTAACCTTTTTCTGTTTTTTTATTTGATTAAGTATTTGTTTTTAAGTAAGAACAATAATGTTGACTGGTTGGTATCTTTTGGAAGTACTTTTACGAAAACCAATCACACACGATGAAAGTTACAACAAATAAGAAAATTCAAACAATTCGGATGAAACATAATTAATTACCGGAAGATGTTAAATGAAATGCATAAGTTTACTTCAAGGAATCTATACTAAGTACACATATGTACTCATCAAAACATGCATTCATTTAGTTATAAATCATTTTGAATCCCTCCGCCCTGATAGCACACTTTGCGTCGAAACAATATGATGGTTCACCATAGAAATCACCCTGTATATCTCTTAAACGACGGCCGCCCGAGTATTTTTGAGACTGCCCAAGTGGACTCCATAAGAGCGGCTTCTGAATGAAAAAAAAATTAAAAAAAATCAACCCAAATTAATCCCTCAATAAGAGGTGTTAAAAGCAAGATACAATTTTTTGCAAAAATAGCAAGAACGGTTAGAGATTCTTGAAATGCTGTTGGACCCACTTTTCAACTATAAGGGCCCCAGACCGCTTGAAGCAAAAGGGATATCAAATGATTTATAGTTTTCGTTGTTTTAAATCACCTGCTCTGAGGATTCACCCGGTATATCTTCTAAACTACAGAAAAAGTGTAAATTCACAGAAAATGTGTAAATTTACAGAAAAAGTGAAAATTTACAGAAAAAGTGTAAATTTACAGAAAAAGTGTAATTTACAGAAAAAGTGTAAATTTGCAGAAAAAGTATAATTTACACAAAAAGTGAAAATTTACAGAAAAACTAAATTTGCAGATAAAGTGTAAAACAGAAAAAAGTGTAAATTTCCAGAAAAAAGTGTAAGTTTACAGAAAAAGTGTAAATTTACAGAAAAAGTGTAAATTTGCAGAAAAAGTGTAATTTACACAAAAAGTGAAAATTTACAGAAAAAGTTTAAATTTACAGAAAAAGTGTAAATTACACAAAAAGTGTAAATTTACAGAAAAAGTGTAAATTTACAGAAAAAGTGTAAATTTACAGTGGTCAAACCCTCAGCTCCGCTTCAAATTTTTACAGTTTCAATTGACTACTCGCTTTTGGCTCCGCCAAAGCTCGCAAAATTTCGGCTTCGCCTCAGTTTTTTTTATTGCTAAGGCGAAGCCGAAGTTTTGCGAGCTTTGACGGAGCCAAAAGCGAGAGTCAATTGAACTAGTAAAAAAAAAAAGTTTACAGAAAAAGTGTAAATTTACAGAAAAAAGTGTAAGTTTACAGAAAAAGTGTAAAACAGAAAACGTGTAAATTTGCAGAAAAAGTGTATTTTACACAAAAAGTGAAAATTTACAGAAAAAGTTTAAATTTACAGAAAAAGTGTAAATTACACAAAAAGTGTAAATTTACAGAAAAAGTGTAAATTTACAGAAAAAGTGTAAATTTACAGTAAGTGGTCAAACCCTCAGCTCCGCTTCAAATTTTTACAGTTTCAATTGACTACTCGCTTTTGGCTCCGCCAAAGCTCGCAAAATTTCGGCTTCGCCTCAGTTTTTTTTATTGCTAAGGCGAAGCCGAAGTTTTGCGAGCTTTGGCGGAGCCAAAAACGAGAAGTCAATTGAAATAGTAAAAAAAAAAGTTTACAGAAAAAGTGAAAATTTACAGAAAAAGTGTAAAACAGGAAAAAGTGTAAGTTTACAGAAAAAGTGTAAATTTGCAGAAAAAGTGAAAATTTGCAGAAAAAGTGAAAATTTACAGAAAAAGTGTAAATTACAGAAAAAGTGTAAATTACACACAAAGTGTAAATTACACAAAAAGTGAAAATTTACAGAAAAAGTGTAAAACAGAAAAAAGTGTAAACAGAAAAAAGTGTAAGTTTACAGAAAAAGTGTAAATTTGCAGAAAAAGTGAAAATTTACAGAAAAAGTGTAAATTACACAAAAAGTGAAAATTTACAGAAAAAGTGTAAAACAGAAAAAAGTGTAAATTTACAGAAAAAAGTGTAAGTTTACACAAAAAGTGTAAACTTACAGAAAAAGTGTAAACTTACAGAAAAAGTGTAAACTTACAGAAAAAGTGTAAACTTACAGAAAAAGTGTAAAGTACCATGCACACTTAATATGGGCCAGTGTCCACAAGTCAATTTGAAATAAAGTTAAATATTCTTGTTCGTCTCTAAGAAGATTTTTAACACATTGAGGTTAATTTCGGACAGAAAGAAAACACTTTTTTCTTCGTAGCCACGTTTCGTCTTGCCATTATTCTTGCTATTATAGCCTGATGAAGTCTTAAATCAAGACGAAACGTAGCTACGAAGAAAAAAGTGTTTTCTTTCTGTCCGAAATTCCCATAACCTCAATGTGTCAAAAAACTTTTTACGGACGTCAAAAATGGATAACACTAAGAAGGTTTCCATGTTAACCGGTATAATAAACGGTAACAAAGCTTATGCTTATAGTTCTATCCTTATCTTATGCACGAAGAACTTGTACTTCTATCCTTGACGTGTTCCATACAATTTGTATTGTCGCAGGAATAAATTACTATTATTATTATTATTATTACGTGGAATGCGAAAAAAGTGATTTTCTACACTACTGTACATATCCATTTCGCTAATCACTTGGTAAAAAAATAGTTATTTGTACAACTAGTAATGAAAGTAAGACTTTCTTTCATGAGTTGGAAGTTGAATCAAACGAGTGAAAAAAAGATATTTTCATTACGTGTTGTACACATAATTTTTTTGTATATTCCCCCCATACGTGAAAAAGTGGACGTAAAGATGAAAAAATGTTAAAATCGTTAAAAAAGCGATACTTTCATTACGATTTTTTCGTTAAAAAAACTGGTACTTTCATTACGATTTTTCATTAAAAAAAGACGACTTTCATTGTAAATATGCAAAAAAATCCATTTAAAATCTAATGCGTTTCTCGTGTCACCATAATGTGCGTTATCAATAAAAAATAATTATTTAACGTTAGCGCACCTACAACATTTTTCATTATTTGTGCATCAGCCTCAAGAAAAAAATGAGGATTATCGCAGCAATTATCGTTTTCATAGGTGCCTTCATTTTGGGGTTCCTCGGAGATTCAGTGCTCGAAACGGCATGGGACCCCGTAAATATGTTTTTTAAACATTAGGTAAATAGATTTTTGTTTTTTTTTAATCTGAAATTTTTAAATAAACAACCCTTAATTTAGTTGATTTGAAATAAATAAAGTAACCTAATTATGTACCGTAAACTGGGGCTAGTTTGAAATCGCTGGTAACTTTGAACAAAAGAAATATTTTGTTATTAGGGGTTGTGCAATCAGTTACATCATTAATACAACAGTCATATATTTTTTTTTACTTCTAACATATTTGTGATGTGGCAACACTGTTGTCAAAAACTTTTAAACTGTCAAACTTAACCTTAAAATTTGCGATTTTCTGACGTGTGCCAACTTTTATCTCAGTGGGGGTGAGTTTTGGCAGTTGATTGGCAATATTAGGCAAATGTGACAAGCAAACTGTCGTAATGAATGTCCGCAAAGCAAATTCCATTAATGTCCGTTAGTTTTTTATTTGTGATTTTTTATGTAATTGCGACTTTTTCGGTTGTAATCGGGGGTAGTAAAAATAATTATATCATTCTTTATTTTTGTTTGAAATTTATTGTTTATTTTTTGATAGGTACGTACCTACTATAAAGTTTACACGTCACGTACGTCACTTAAAATCTATAGATATTAGAAAAAATTAAAAAATTTGCGGTATAGTAATTTTTTTATGATCAATTGATAAAAAAAGAATAAAAAAATTCGCGCTATATTTTTTTTTGGAGTTCAAAGTAAACTCGTGGACGAGGTTTCATTTCGATATTGCGGCTTTTTAAACACCCTGTTTTTATTTAAAAAAAAATACTAAACGTTTCTAGAAGACATTAATTTTCAGGCAACATGCAGCCAGTACCAACGCCTCATATACAGGGTGAGCCAACAAGGCGACGGCGGTCCATAACTTCTGAACCCTTCCAGATAAGAAATCAATTCAAACGCCATTATATACAACACCGCCCATTCTACATCCTAAAAATACTTTCAACTATACAGGGTGTCCCAAAACACTTGCAACGCATGGCAACTTGATTTTTTTAAATGGAATACCACCATCTTGGTGCCATATTCTGGATCACCTATAACATAACTTTACATCAACATAAGACATTTGATGTTTTAACGCTCTGTTCTTTTTGAAAAATTTCAATCATTGCGGGTGCTTCTTAAAAAAATTCCTGAGAACTCAATTTTGTATCTAGAGAGCTGAGATTCGGTATGAATATGAAGGAAGGCTCATTCTATCTATCCAACATGATAACTGTCATTATCACAATACAGGGTGTTAAGAATTCTGTGTCAAGTTTGGAAAATTTCAAATATTCAAAACTCCATTTTTTCAAATGGCACCCCCTGTTATTATTGTGCCATGGGGTTCGTCTGTTGAATTACTTTATTTTTTATTAAGTATGTCCTATACCTAAAGTCAATACTTCAAAAGATATTCTTTGTCTTATTTATTTTATTGAAGATTATTACGATCTCAATTAAAGATTGCCATGGACGGTATGACAGTTATGATTAACATTGTTTATTTACATAGTTACCAGACAGTTTGTCAGATTTATTGACATACACAACCAGGAAGAAATCATTGACATGGTTTACCGCTTATGGTTGAAATTCATTGTGTATGTCAATAAATGTGACAAACTGTCTGGTAACCATGTAAATAAACAATGTTAGTCGTAACTGTCATACAGTCCCTGTCATTCTTTAATTGAGATCGTAATAATCTTCAATAAAATAAATAAGACAAAGAATATCTTTTGAAGTATTGACTTTAGGTATAGGACATACTTAATAAAAAATAAAGTAATCCAACAGCCGAACCCCATGGCACAATAATAACAGGGGGTGCCATTTGAAAAAATGGAGTTTTGCATATTTGAAATTTTCCAAACTTGACACAGAATTTTTAACACCCTGTATAGTGATAATGATAGTTATCATGTTAGATAGATAGAGTAGACCTTCCTTCATATTCGTACCGAATCTCAGCCCTCTAGATACAAAATTGAGTTCTCAGGAATTTTTTTAAGAAGCACCCGCAATGATCGAAATTTTTCAAAAAGAATTAATTACTTTAGAACAGAGCTTTAAAACATCAAATGTCTTATGTCGATGTAAAGCTATGTTACAGATGATCCAGAATATGGCATCAAAATGATGGTGTTCCATTAAAAAAAATCAAGTTGCCATGCGTTGCAAGTGTTTTGGGACACCCTGTATAGTTGAAAGTATTTTTAGTATGTAGAATTGGCGGTGTTGTACATAATGGCGTTTGAATTGATTTCCTATCTGGAAGGGTTCAGAAGTTATGGCCCGCCGTCGCCTTGTTGACTCACCCTGTATACATATATTTTTTTCTGATTTTTTGATAAATAATTGTGCGATTTATTTCAGAACAAAAGTGTTCAATCTACCCCCAGTCTACGGTACCGTAATTGTGACGTGAAGAAAATGTAGCCCGCTCGCTAATTATTATTATTTTGTGTTTCAGCTGTGGCCCTTTTTCTAGATTTTAAACATTAGGTAGGTACCATAAAATGGGGTGGAATTGGCCACTTTTTCTGTTTTACACTTTGTCTGTAAACTTACACTTTTTTCTGTAAATTTACACTTTTTCTGTAAATTTACACTTTTTCTGCAAATTTACACTTTTTCTGTAAATTTACACTTATTTACACTTTTTCTGTAAATTTACATTTTTCTGTGAATACACTTTTTTTTGTAAACTTACGCTTTTTCTGTAAATTTACACTTTTTCTGCAAATTTACACTTTTTCTGTAAATTTACACTTTTTCTGCAAATTTACACTTTTTCTGTAAATTTATACTTTTTCTGTAAATTATGCTTTTTCTGTAAATTTACACTTTTTCTGTAAATTTACATTTTTCTGTGAATACACTTTTTTTTGTAAACTTACGCTTTTTCTGTAAATTTACACTTTTTCTGTAAATTCACAGTTTTTCTGTGAATACACTTTTATTGTAAACTTACACTTTTTTCTGTAAATTTACGCTTTCTGTAAATTTACACTTTTTCTGTAAATTTACAGTTTTTCTGTGAATACACTTTTTTTGTAAACTTACACCTTTTTCTGAAAATTTACACTTTCTGTAAATTTACACTTTTTCTGTAAATTTACAGTTTTTCTGTGAATAGACTTTTTTTGTAAACTTACACTTTTTTCTGAAAATTTACACTTTTTTCTGTAAAGTTACACTTTTTCTGTAAATTTACACTTTTTCTGTAAATTTACACTTTTTCTGTAAATTTACAGGTTTTCTGTGAATACACTTTTTTTGTAAACTTACACTTTTTTCTGTAAATTTACACTTTTTCTGTAAATGCACATTTTTTCTGTAAATTTACACTTTCTCTGTAAATTACACTTTTTCTGTAAATTTACACTTTTTCTGTAAATTTACACTTTTTCTGTAAATTAACACTTTTTCTGTAAATTTACCCTTGTTCTGTAAATTTACACTTTGTAAACTTACACTTTTTTCTTGTAAATTTACACTTTTTCTGTAAATTTACACTTTTTCTGTAAATTACTTTTTCTGTAAATTTACACTTTTTCTGTAAATTACACTTTGTCTGTAAATTTACACTTTTTCTGTAAACTTACACTTTTTCTGTAAATTTACACCTTTTTCTGTAAATTTACAAGGAAGGTTTGCCCTATACGCTACAATATTTTAAACTGCCAAATAATAACCATCAAAATTGTACAGAGCGCCACAACAAATTCTAAAAAGTGGCCAATCTCACCCCGAGCGCCAAAACCACCCCACTTTACGGTACCTAAATAATTTTCAAACGTCAAACTTTGCGTTTCAGCACCAAACACACCCTCCAACATTTTAATGCACCACGAAATTTCCATTTAAACAGCCCCCGGAAAATTTATCTAATTTGTGCGGAAAAGGCAATCTAATTAGGCGCTCCGAAAGAACTAGGATATTTCCTGAACTGTAAATGGATTGGGGATGCTAACAACGAGAAATTCTCCGGTAAAAGAAAATGTGGGGTGCCCCAAATTATTAGCAAAAAGCATAAAAACTCACCCCCTGATAAACTGCTGTAAATTGGAAAAATAATAAACACTTCAGGTTGCGTTGGACTTGTTATTTTTTTCGCCCCTGTCCTCGAAGTGTATGAGGCGCCGTTTGTATCGCTATTAAATATAATGAAAATAACAAAATAAAGTTCAAAGCAAATAAGAAAACAATAGTCATCCCTTAAAGGGGATGATTAACAACATCATTTTGCGTTTGATTCCGATTTTCATTCCTAAAACATACAGGGTGTCCCAGAACTCGCGGAAAATCTGTCGATGACAGACTCGTGAACCTAATCTGAGACGAATTTTCCTTTGCGAAAATTGCGAGGGTTCAATAGTTTTCAAATGGGAAGCAATTCAAATCCTCCAATCAGAATGCATCCCTTAATTAAAGGGTGAGGTATAATAAGGGTGTGAAAGCTGTTGCTGGGGATACAAAAATAATTGTTGGGCTCCCTTATTGTTTGCGCTTTATTATTTTTTTGTGTATCCCAGCAACATCTTACATTCTTTTACTTTACCTTTACCGTCTAATTCAAAGATTCATTCTGATTGGCAAAATCGGATAATGGGGTGGAAATTAGGGGTTGCAAGTCAAAATTCCGCTTATAAGTATTGGTCGACATTCGCGTCACACACACCACAGAAATAAAATCACCGCTGTAGATCACAAAGGGGTGAAATTATGAAGGGTTGAAAACATAAACTTCTAAATAATCGAATTGGACATTATTCAGTAAAAATTCGAGTTTCCACCCCTAACTTTCATCCCCTTCGATAAATTTCTCCTTCTCCTTCTCTTTCTGTCTCGAAGATGCAGTGCGTAAGATCTCACAGTTTCGCGGAAGATATTGCTTCTCTGTCTCAAATTACAGGGCTTTATGGACGTTTCAACCCCTAAACTCCAACCCCCTATTTCACCACCCCCAAATGCCCTATAGGAAGTTGTGCTTTCAATGTCACCACCCTAACCCAATTCGTTGAAAATTTAAGGTGATTTGTAGATTCATGTTTTCAACACCTCATGATTTCACCCCTTTATGATTTACAGGGGTGAGTTTATTTTTCCGGTGTGACATAACTCCTTGCGTATTTAGTGACTTCAGTTGTTCATAAATAAATCAATAGGGTTTCAGAAAAAATAAATAAAATACAGGCTGGTCCAACACTAGTGTCCAGCGGCAAAACGACCTTTTCCTTTGAAGCTAGAGTTTTGAATTTTTTACAGGGTGTATGGGTACTAAAAACCCTCCAGATGGCCTTAATTTTTTTTTGATTGGACCAAAAATGTGACGTCACGAGATTTCAAATTGAGCTATTTTCATGGAATAAATAATTTTTGTCCATAGGTTGATTATTTTGGGCCTTAAGATTATGTTGACCAGATTTTAAATTTTTTTGAACGTCAGGTTAGCAAACTGCAGAAGGCAAAATAATCGTCATTTTATTTCATAAGGAAGCCGTGAAACAATATCGAAACGATGCGCCGTGTGTCCAACTTGAGTTCATCGGAGATTTAGAACTGTCAGTTGCTTGTCATGTTTTGACACGGGTGATTGAACTCCAGAATTATTAATTGATTGATTTATTGAAATAATCTGATATTTTTACAAAAAACTTATGCGAAAGTCATGAATATTCACGGCGAAGTGTTTGAACGCGCAGGCGCAATCGCAATGCGTGTTTACATCTCGACAGCTGATGCCGGCAGTCCGACACGATTAATAACCTTTCTAGCAGTTTATTTCCTTGCAAACTCGTACAAAGGTTTACCCTATTTAATTATCTGTGAATTGGGTAAGTTTTTCAACTTTCATTGTATCTGTAAAAACAACCCTGTTTCCTGTTTAATTGAAGGTGATGTTGAAGATTTGGACTCGGATTTAAACGACAAGATTATGGCATCTACTACAAATAATTGTTGATGATTATCACGTTCTGATCCAAGACTGTTTACATTTTACAAGGGAAAAGTGTGGATATTGTGTACCAGTGTCGGTTTGAGGAACCCGTGTAGTGACTGCGATGATTAGTGTCAAGATTGCAGTGAAACCTTACTACGTTTAACTAAATAAACTACATTGTTGAATTAGTAATGTGAAATAAATTACTAGCTAGGAATTTGGGGCATTTTGTTCCAAGTGAATATTCAGACCATTTCATAAAGATGCGTGTGTACCTTACTTAAAATAAATAAGTTTAGTGGTGCTTTATTCATAATTTAATCCAACAGAAATTGTTACTGTTTTGCTGATTGTTTTACAAAGACAATACGTATGATTTTGAAACCTGTCCCAGATTCATTCGCATTGCATTTCACCAAAGTTCGGGCACTTCGACAGACAGGGTTTCAGTTTCTCGTTCTCATTACTAACACTGACGAATAATTCTGCTAGTCTTGCCTTTCGTTATTCCTTTATCTTGTAATTGTAGTAAACAACTGCTTCTTGTAGATTGTGATGATCCTGTCGTCCAAATCTTCACACCTTAAATTAACCAGTATTGCTTATAATAATACAAAGAAAATTGAAAAACTTACTCTATTCACTGATAATTAAATGAGGTAAACCTCTGGAGAGCGTTTGCAAGAAAATAAACTGCTAAAAGGTTCATTAATCTTCACATCTTCCAGGCATCAACTGCCGAGAGTCGAGGATGTAAACAACACGCTTTGCGTCTGCGCGCGTGTTTAAAACTTCGCGGGGCAGACTCGATGATTTTCACATAATTTTTTTGTAAAAATATTAGATTATTCGAATAAATCAATCAATTAATAATTCTGGGGCTCAATGGCCGCTGTCAAACATGACAAGCAACTGACAGTTCTAAATCTCCGATGAACTCGAGTTGGACACACGGCGCATCGTTTCGATATTGTTTCACGGCCTCCTTATGAAATAAAATGACGATTATTTTGCCTTCTGCAGTTTGCTAACCTGACGTTCAAAAAAATTAAAAATCTGGTCAACATAATCTTAAGGCCAAAAATAGTCAACCTATGGACAAAAATTATTTATTCCATGAAAATAGCTCAATTTGAAATCTCGTGACGTCACATTTTTGGTCCAATGAAAAAAATGTTAACGTCATCTGAAGGGTTTTTAGTACCCATACACCCTGTAAAAAATTCAAAACTCTAGCCTCAAAGTAAAAGGTCGTTTTGCCGCTGGACACTAGTGTTGGACCAGCCTGTATAATTATCTTCTTGCAAAGAGTTAGGGGTGGTTAATAGCCTAGGGGTTGGTTTTAGGTTGAAAACTCATAAGGCCTTTTTTCAATAGTTGATCGAAATCTATCGAACGCCGTAATTCTATGCTACCATTTACTTGAAGAAATTCCAAGTTTTAACCCTTAAATTTCATCCCCCTTGTTAGATTTTACTGAAAGTTTATCCATCCACCTACAATGTCACTGAAAATTAACACACAAAATTATGCCTTGATAAGTTGCGTAGTTTTTGAGTTTTCGCACTTTTGTGTTTCTGCATGTTAGGGGTTGTAGCGCCTATAAGAGTGACTTTTCTTAAAATATGAATGACACCTTTTTTGAATCATTAATGGAAAGCTATCGAATGACGCCAATTTCGACCAATACTTCCCAAGTAACACGGGTTCGTCTAAAATATATATATTAGACGTCTACTTCAGATGACTATAGACGATCTACGCTAAACGGTAAATAGTCGTCAAGATGTCCGGGGGCTAGATGGTCTATGCGACGTCGCCCTTTACGTCTTATAGAACTCCACTTTAGTCGTCGAATGGATGTCTATACTAGACGTAAATCGGTTTGAGATCAGGTTGATCTATAGGACGGTGACTTTTCACTTCTTATAGACCTCTACTTAGCTTTCAAATTGACGTCTTAAAGACGTACATTTTTTTTGGATAAGGTTGGTCTCTACGATGTCATTTTTAATGTCTTATAAATCTCCATTTTAGTTTTCAAATAGACGTCTACTACTTGACGATTTTTTACATCTCATTGATCTCTATGCATTTTAAAAATTAAACTTTGTATTGAATTAGCGTTTCTTATAAGGTTATGTTCTTAAATTAGATAAGATCAAAATAATAACACTATGACTTCACGTATGTCATCTAATAAACTCAAAACATAAAACTTATTATAACATTAAATACAAAACATATCTTTCAAGTTATGTATTACATAATGTCACATCTAATAAACTCAAAACAAAAAACTTATTATAATAACATTAAATAAAAAACATATCTTTCATGTTACGTATTAGGTATAGGCACGTATGTTTTAACTAATTTAACTCAAAAAAAAAATCATAACATTAAATACAAAACATATTTTTCACGTTATTTTTTGTCACATTTGGTCTGGTATCTTTGAGGCGCCAACCGCAGCCAATCCTGGGGACTCCGCCAACCTAAAACAAAAATCAAAAATCACGTGTCTAACTCCAGGTGGCATTCTATAACTTTATTCGCGTGCCATTGTCCTCGAACAATAAACCAAACAATATTTTTAATCAATTTTCCATAAATTAATGGCTGTGTCCAAATGTCAACATTATGATTTATTGTTTGAATTTACCGCCAGATAATCCGGTTGGCGGGAAGAGCCCGCGATTCGCGCTACGCCAATATCCAATATGGCGGATTGGGAGAATAAAATGAGTCAGGAGGGCGGAGGGGCATTTTTAACCCCAACGAAGCTTATGGAAATTTCACGTGGTTGATATGATCTTTACGGAAATTCGTCACTAATCATGTGAATTAATTATCTAATTACAATCTCATTACATAAGGTGCATTATAATACTGAGATTTTATTAATATTAATACAAATACATCTTATGTATAGATAACGCCGCGATCAGCGAACGACAATTTATTTGTGAAAACGAAAACGCGATCAAATAACAGATTTTAGATGCGGCATTCAGGCTAAACCATACTGAAAAAAATACTTTCACACTTACCTTTTCTTCCCGTACAAAACAACACACTACACTATAGTACACCCCTAATTATTATTAACTTAAATTGAACGCAGACAGACTAAACTGAAACTGAACTGCCTGAACGGGGTGCGTCGTGGACAGTTAGACGAGTCCATTCTGATTTCACCCTCGATCGCCTGCGCTAGCAACCCCCAGCGGTCGGACGGAGCCGAACCAGAAACCGTAAACAACCGAAGTCGTCCTTCTCGCATAGCAACAACCAAGCTGTTGCTCGCATTGCATTCGCATCGCATTACATGGAATCTTACCTCTCACTCTAACACTGTACACGCCAGAGTGTCGAATCAAAAATTTTCTGGATCTAGTAATGAATTTATGAGTTACACTATTACCTATCTCATTACCATTATTAAAAATAAACAACTTAGGCCGGCACCAATTGTTTTTGATTGAAATAGACAGTTTGAATTCACGAATTCACGATGTAATTGCAATGTCTAGGTACCTAATCTATAATAAAAAAAACGTGCATTGTCGTAATACATAATATAGGTACCTTACCTAATGCTTGAATATAATGCATAGGTAGGTGCTTACATAGGTATCTGCTAAATGTCAATTATATGCAATTAGACCACACAACCCCCATGTTCGTTAGAAAAGTAATGGGAGTCAGGATAGTGTCTTATATTGTTGATTCTCGTTAAACACCTAGTCAACGTATACCATTTGACTGAAGGGAACATACCTAAACTTTATTCCGACTGCACGCATGGCATTTCTACGTATTTTTTGCGCTTAAACATTTTACTGAAATTTTATCACTAAACCAAAACTTTGTGGTTTAATTAGAGTCTAGCCCTCCATAAGTATACATCTAACAAATACGTGTACCTAATTAGTCGTAATATAATGCATATCTCTTAAATGTCTATTAAATGTAAGTAATTAGACCTGAAATCACAATAATGCAGGTTGACTCACGTATGTCTATTAGACATTTAGTCAACGTTTGCCATTAACTCATGGGAAAATAGACCGAAATTCCGATTGCACCCTACGCATTTGTATTTTCGTGGTGTAAAACGCCTCCTTATATTGAAATTTTGCCAGTAAACAAAATTTTGTCACTTTTTGAAAGTCTAGGGTAAACATTCATTAGATATCTAATAAACATGAACAATTAGACGTAAAATAATGCACATCACTTTGACATCTACTAGGTGTACATTGATAGACCAAGATGAGAAATAGACGACTAGACCACGTATAGACATCTATTAGACTAACCTGTGTTACTTGGGTTGTTAAGCGGAATTTCGAGTTGCAACCCCTAATTTCCACCCCATCTGTTCGATTTTACGAAAAAACATATCCCCCGCAAGATTTCACCGATACATGTGTGCACGTTGAGTTTCCGACAGCTGCGTGCAACCCTTGCGGAGTTATCATATTTTTTGTGGTTTTCATCCCCTAAATTTCATCCCCCGAAATTAGCACCCTTTCACTTTCAACAGACTTGAGGGTCGAACGTGCACACCAAGTTTCAGAAAGATACGTCCACTAGTTCTCGAGTTATTGCAATTAATAATTTTTCGGTTTCTCACCCCTAACTCCCACCCCCTCAGTCCGATATGGCCCAAAAGCAACCCGCGCCGGGATTTTCCGGGTATACACTCGTGTACAACATTTCAGCTCTATATCTACTTTCGTTCTCAAGTTATCCGACGGACAGACTGGAGGATCGAGCGAGCGAGCGAATAAGCTACAACAAGAATTCCTCGCATTTTGCTCCGACACTAAAACTATTGAGCCCTCGCAATTTCCGCAATTAAGGAAAATTTGTCTCAGATTAGATTCAGGAGTCTGCCATTAACAGATTTTCCGCGAGTTCTGGGACAGCCTGTATTTGTGTAATCCTGAATTATTTTTTCACTGCAATTACAGTAAGAGGTTGGTGCGGGCGCGGAAAGCTTCCTTAGAAAACAAACAAAATAGGCACAAAATTTATGCATTTATGTCTAAAAATGCACGTAATATGCACAAAATATGAAATATGCCGAAAACTGAGAAGATACATTGAGCCATTTTTACAAGGAATAACATATATCTAGGTATTGTATTTTTTGTGGAAATTGTTAAAGTTTCAATATTTAAGAACCAAAAATATTTTTTTACAAAATGTGAATTGCAGTACAATATGTTGTGGCTTATAAATGCAAAGAAATCTTCACAATACTATGCACAAACGGGAAAAACTGATGATATGAATTAACAACTACATATATAAACGGAATCAAAATTGTGGCCAAAAAGTTAATCCACCCCTTCAATTCGACCCTGGCAGGTAGGTAATTACCAATCCAGGTATTTTTTGAGAGAAAAGAGTACACATTATGCTTAGGTAAATCTGAACACAGAAAAAGTGTAAATTTACAGAAAAAGTGTAAGTTTACAGAAAAAGTGTAAATTTATAGGAAAAGTGTAAATTCACAGAAAGTGTTTTTTAGGCGCTCGATCGGAAAGTTAACTTTTCCGGTCAATTTTAGGACCGGAGAAGTAAAAAATTGATTTTCCCGGTCAATTTTGGGACCGGAAAATCAACTTTCCCGGACTAGTCCGGGAAAGTCGAAGTCCGGGAAAGTGAAATTTCACCGAAATATTCTAGAAAGTGAAATTTCACCGGAATTTTACGGATTTTGTTATCGTGTTAATTTTTACTAGGCTCCTCACATTTTTCAGTGTAGATAATTTGAATTAAAATATTTAATTTCGCACAGAAAATATGTTGCGAGCACCTAAAAAATTTAATACGTAACTCCGCCTACGGCGTCAGCCTGAAATCTGCCTATTCGTCCAGGAAAGATCACTTTAAATACTCTTTACGTAAATAACTATTACAGAAAAAGTGTAAGTTTACAGAAAAAGTGTAAATTTATAGAACAAATGTAAATTTACAGAAAAAGTGTAAATTTACAGAAAAGTGTAAAACAGAAAAAGTGTAAATTTACAGAAAAAAGTCTAAATTTACAGAAAAAGTGTAAATTTACAGAAAAAGTGTAAGTTTACAGAAAATGTGTAAATTTATAGAAAAAGTGTAAATTCACAGAAAAAGTGTTTTACAGAAAAAGTGTAAGTTTACAGAAAAAGTGTAAATTTACAGAAAAAGTGTAAATTCGCAGAGAAAGTGTAAATTTACAGAAAAAGTGTAAATTTACAGAACAAGTGTAAATTTACAGAAAAAGTGTAAATTTACAGAAAAGTGTAAAACAGAAAAAGTGTAAATTTACAGAAAAAAGTGTAAATTTACAGAAAATGTGTAAATTTACAGAAAAAGTGTAAAACAGAAAAGTGTGTTTTCAGAAAAAGTGTAAATTTACAGAAAAGAGTACAGAAAAAGTGTAAATTTACAGAAAAACTTTGGCCACCCTTTAGGAGCCAGGGGGGTGACTTACCCCCATTAAATTTGGGTGGTACTACAAGGGGAAATTGTCGCAATCATTCACCTATAAGTAGGGGTACTATCGATTTTGAAATACTTTTTTCATTTGGCCAACAAGCTATTCGAAAAAAGAAATTAGAAATATAGGAATTTCATAAAAAATGCAAAAATATTCGCTTTTTTTTTAATATGCTTCAGATTTCAAAATATGCAAAATATGTAAATTTTAAATTACGTCAAATGACTCCAAAAAAGCTAATAACAAATAAAACTCACTAGACATCTGGTCAGTCACATTTTCAGTCCACATTTCAACAAATTTTTCTTCGAGTATTTCTTCAAACATGTCCCCCACAATGCCAAGGAATCTGTCGAAAACCGCAAGTCGATATCTTATTCCGTTCAAAAGTTATTACGACTGGATCGTTTTGAACGGGGCACCCGGTATATTAGAAGGGACGGTGGGCCTCTGCGTCAATAGTTTACAGGTTACTGTAATTGCAGTAAAAAAATAACTTAGGATTGCACAAATATATTTTAGGGATGAAAATAGGAATCAAGCGCAAAATGCGGTTGTTAATCATCCCCTTTAAGGGATAACTATTGTTTTCTTATTTGCTTTGAACTTTATTTTGTTATTTTCATTATATTTAATACTGATACAGACCGCCCCTCATAGACGTGGTCGGATATTAAAATAAAACTCAGGAATTCATGAATATTACCTGCGAAGATGTGCATCATTTTGAAATAATATGCAGATCGCGCAAAGAAACTTCCATTTAATCGAGTGATGCAAATGAAAATGGAAAACGTCCAAGATCAATGTCGGACGAAAGTAAGTCTGGATCAGAAAAAATAAAAAAGTTTTGCTTTCTGATTTGCATTCAGAAATTGTCTTCGTATTTGTATGAATTCATTTGCATGTCGTTAATTTGCATAAAACCATTCCACTGGTCACATTCGTCGATAAAGGGACCTTTAAAGAGGATACGAATTTTTGCTGGAATTTCAGCGAATTGTCTATCCTGGCGCATCCACCAAATTTGCTTATGTGCACGTAATGCATTTAACGTTATTAATTATCGGAGGGTAGTTTAGGCAAGGGGTTGTTTTCCAGGCACATACGTGATGCACGCAGGTTTACCACAATACAATAATATACCTGAAATCGCAAGCTCACCATTTTATTATTATTATTATTATTATTGTTTCCAAAGCAAATGGCAAATAATGCGGAGGTACTGTAGTGTTAGTGAAAAAACTTGAGAACGAAAGCAGATATCGAGCTGAAATTTTGTACACAAGTGTATACCCCGAAAATCTCGGCGGGGATTGTTTTTGGGCCATATCGGACCAGGGGGGTGGGAGTTAGGGGTGAAAAACTGAAAGAAATTACAATTTTCGGCGTTTGCGCAAACGCTGCCTCAACGCTTGAAGCTAGAGCAAAAGTTTGTAAGGAGGAATTGTCGGCAATGAAAAGATCTACAAAAAGGTCCGCGACGGCATAAAGCTATCTACGATGGGTAGCCCACCGAGATCGTTTTTGTGTTTTAATTTGACGAAAATAGTTTCAGTGGCTTATTGTCGGCTATCCGTAACAGATATTTATTTGCTGTCGGGGACTTTTTTGTAGGTGTATTCGTTGCCGACGTTTCTTCTCTATACGATTTTAATCCATCTTCAAGCGTTTAGACAGCGTTCACAGCAAAAGAGCGAGAATGCGAGTTTTTTTCGGAACCGAAAAATTATTAATTGTAATAACTCGAGAACCAGTGGAGATATTTTACTGAAACTTGTTATGCGTTTTTGACGCACAAGTCTGTTGAAGGTGAGGGAGTGTCAATTGTGGGGGATGAAATTTAGGGGTTGAAAATCACAAAAATATGAAAACTTCTCAAATATTTTGCACATGGAGGCCTGAAAACTTATATATTTTGACATTATTTGATAAGGGATTGTTTTAGTGCCGAAGCATATACGCAGGCACTGTTGTTTTAGTGAATTCGCTCGCTCCGCTCGCTCGCTCATCCAACCGTAAGTCTACTCTGTTCATCGCATAACTTGAGAACGAAAGCAGATATCGAGCTGAAATTTTGTGCACAGGTGTATACCCCGAAAATCTCGGCGGGGATTGTTTTTGGGCCATATCGAACCAGGGGGGTGGGAGTTAGGGGTGAAAAACTGAAAGAAATTGCAATTTTCGGCGTTTACGCGAACGCTGCCTCAACGCTTGAAGCTAGAGCAAAAGTTTGTAAGGAGGAATTGTCGGCAATGAAAAGATCTACAAAAAAGTTCCCGACGGCATATTAGCTATCTACGATGGGTAGTTCACCGTGATCGTTTTGTGTTTATATTTTGACGAAAATAGCTTCAGTGGCTTATTGTCGGCTATCCGTAAGAGATATTTATATGATGCCGCGGACTTTTTTGTAGGTCTATTCGTTGCCGACATTTCTCCCTTATACGATTTTGATCCATCTTCAAGCATTTAGGCAGCGTTCGCAGTAAAAGCGCGAGAATGCGAGGTTATTTCGGGACCGAAAAACTATTAATTGTAATAACTCGAGAA
The DNA here is from genome assembly GCA_963924575.1 of Pycnomerus fuliginosus. Taxonomy (NCBI): domain Eukaryota; kingdom Metazoa; phylum Arthropoda; class Insecta; order Coleoptera; family Zopheridae; genus Pycnomerus; species Pycnomerus fuliginosus. The sequence continues at coordinate 3,493,072 of OZ004624.1, forward strand.
CCAGTGGAGATATTTTACTGAAACTTGTTATGCGTTTTTGACGCACAAGTCTGTTGAAGGTGAGGGAGTGTCAATTGTGGGGGATGAAATTTAGGGGTTGAAAATCACAAAAATATGAAAACTTCTCAAATATTTTGCACATGGAGGCCTGAAAACTTATATATTTTGACATTATTTGATAAGGGATTGTTTTAGTGCCGAAGCATATACGCAGGCACTGTTGTTTTAGTGAATTCGCTCGCTCCGCTCGCTCGCTCATCCAACCGTAAGTCTACTCTGTTCATCGCATAACTTGAGAACGAAAGCAGATATCGAGCTGAAATTTTGTGCACAGGTGTATACCCCGAAAATCTCGGCGGGGATTGTTTTTGGGCCATATCGAACCAGGGGGGTGGGAGTTAGGGGTGAAAAACTGAAAGAAATTGCAATTTTCGGCGTTTGCGCGAACGCTGCCTCAACGCTTGAAGCTAGAGCAAAAGTTTGTAAGGAGGAATTGTCGGCAATGAAAAGATCTACAAAAAAGTTCCCGACGGCATATTAGCTATCTACGATGGGTAGTTCACCGTGATCGTTTTGTGTTTATATTTTGACGAAAATAGCTTCAGTGGCTTATTGTCGGCTATCCGTAAGAGATATTTATATGATGCCGCGGACTTTTTTGTAGGTCTATTCGTTGCCGACATTTCTCCCTTATACGATTTTGATCCATCTTCAAGCATTTAGGCAGCGTTCGCAGTAAAAGCGCGAGAATGCGAGGTTATTTCGGGACCGAAAAACTATTAATTGTAATAACTCGAGAACCAGTGGAGATATTTTACTGAAACTTGTTATGCGTTTTTGACGCACAAGTCTGTTGAAGGTGAGGGAGTGTCAATTGTGGGGGATGAAATTTAGGGGTTGAAAATCACAAAAATATGAAAACTTCTCAAATATTTTGCACATGGAGGCCTGAAAACTTATATATTTTGACATTATTTGATAAGGGATTGTTTTAGTGCCGAAGCATATACGCAGGCACTGTTGTTTTAGTGAATTCGCTCGCTCCGCTCGCTCGCTCATCCAACCGTAAGTCTACTCTGTTCATCGCATAACTTGAGAACGAAAGCAGATATCGAGCTGAAATTTTGTGCACAGGTGTATACCCCGAAAATCTCGGCGGGGATTGTTTTTGGGCCATATCGAACCAGGGGGGTGGGAGTTAGGGGTGAAAAACTGAAAGAAATTGCAATTTTCGGCGTTTGCGCGAACGCTGCCTCAACGCTTGAAGCTAGAGCAAAAGTTTGTAAGGAGGAATTGTCGGCAATGAAAAGATCTACAAAAAAGTTCCCGACGGCATATTAGCTATCTACGATGGGTAGTTCACCGTGATCGTTTTGTGTTTATATTTTGACGAAAATAGCTTCAGTGGCTTATTGTCGGCTATCCGTAAGAGATATTTATATGATGCCGCGGACTTTTTTGTAGGTCTATTCGTTGCCGACATTTCTCCCTTATACGATTTTGATCCATCTTCAAGCATTTAGGCAGCGTTCGCAGTAAAAGCGCGAGAATGCGAGGTTATTTCGGGACCGAAAAACTATTAATTGTAATAACTCGAGAACCAGTGGAGATATTTTACTGAAACTTGTTATGCGTTTTTGACGCACAAGTCTGTTGAAGGTGAGGGAGTGTCAATTGTGGGGGATGAAATTTAGGGGTTGAAAATCACAAAAATATGAAAACTTCTCAAATATTTTGCACATGGAGGCCTGAAAACTTATATATTTTGACATTATTTGATAAGGGATTGTTTTAGTGCCGAAGCATATACGCAGGCACTGTTGTTTTAGTGAATTCGCTCGCTCCGCTCGCTCGCTCATCCAACCGTAAGTCTACTCTGTTCATCGCATAACTTGAGAACGAAAGCAGATATCGAGCTGAAATTTTGTGCACAGGTGTATACCCCGAAAATCTCGGCGGGGATTGTTTTTGGGCCATATCGAACCAGGGGGGTGGGAGTTAGGGGTGAAAAACTGAAAGAAATTGCAATTTTCGGCGTTTGCGCGAACGCTGCCTCAACGCTTGAAGCTAGAGCAAAAGTTTGTAAGGAGGAATTGTCGGCAATGAAAAGATCTACAAAAAAGTTCCCGACGGCATATTAGCTATCTACGATGGGTAGTTCACCGTGATCGTTTTGTGTTTATATTTTGACGAAAATAGCTTCAGTGGCTTATTGTCGGCTATCCGTAAGAGATATTTATATGATGCCGCGGACTTTTTTGTAGGTCTATTCGTTGCCGACATTTCTCCCTTATACGATTTTGATCCATCTTCAAGCATTTAGGCAGCGTTCGCAGTAAAAGCGCGAGAATGCGAGGTTATTTCGGGACCGAAAAACTATTAATTGTAATAACTCGAGAACCAGTGGAGATATTTTACTGAAACTTGTTATGCGTTTTTGACGCACAAGTCTGTTGAAGGTGAGGGAGTGTCAATTGTGGGGGATGAAATTTAGGGGTTGAAAATCACAAAAATATGAAAACTTCTCAAATATTTTGCACATGGAGGCCTGAAAACTTATATATTTTGACATTATTTGATAAGGGATTGTTTTAGTGCCGAAGCATATACGCAGGCACTGTTGTTTTAGTGAATTCGCTCGCTCCGCTCGCTCGCTCATCCAACCGTAAGTCTACTCTGTTCATCGCATAACTTGAGAACGAAAGCAGATATCGAGCTGAAATTTTGTGCACAGGTGTATACCCCGAAAATCTCGGCGGGGATTGTTTTTGGGCCATATCGAACCAGGGGGGTGGGAGTTAGGGGTGAAAAACTGAAAGAAATTGCAATTTTCGGCGTTTGCGCGAACGCTGCCTCAACGCTTGAAGCTAGAGCAAAAGTTTGTAAGGAGGAATTGTCGGCAATGAAAAGATCTACAAAAAAGTTCCCGACGGCATATTAGCTATCTACGATGGGTAGTTCACCGTGATCGTTTTGTGTTTATATTTTGACGAAAATAGCTTCAGTGGCTTATTGTCGGCTATCCGTAAGAGATATTTATATGATGCTATGATGCCGCGGACTTTTTTGTAGGTCTATTCGTTGCCGACATTTCTCCCTTATACGATTTTGATCCATCTTCAAGCATTTAGGCAGCGTTCGCAGTAAAAGCGCGAGAATGCGAGGTTATTTCGGGACCGAAAAACTATTAATTGTAATAACTCGAGAACCAGTGGAGATATTTTACTGAAACTTGATATGCGCTTTTCACGTACAAGCCTGTTGAAGGTGAGGGGGTGTCAATTTTGGGGGATGAAATTTAGGGGTTGAAAATCACAAAAATACGAGAACTTCAAATATCTTGCACATGGAGGTCTGAAACCATATGTATTTTGACATTATTTGATAAGGGATTGTTTTAGTGCCGAAGCATATGCGCAGGCACTGTAGTTTTAGTGAATTCGCTCGCTCCGCTCGCTCGCTCCGCTCGCTCGCTCATCCAACCGTAAGTCTACTCTGTTCATCGCATAACTTGAGAACGAAAGCAGATATCGAGCTAAAATTTTGTACACAGGTGTATACCCCGAAAATCTCGGTGGGGATTGTTTTTGGGCCATATCGGACCAGGGGGGTGGGAGTTAGGGGTGAAAAACTGAAACAAATTACAATTTTCGACGTTTGATCGCGAACGCTGCCTCAACGCTTGAAGCTAGAGCAAAAGTTTGTAAGGAGGAATTATCGGCAATGAGAAGATCTACAAAAAAGTCCGCGGCGGCATATAGCTATCTACGATGCGTAGCCCACCGAGATCGTTTTTGTTTTAATTTTTGACGAAAATGGCTTCAGTGGCTTATTGTCGGCTATCCGTAACAGATATTTATATGCTGTCGCCGACTTTTTTGTAGGTCTATTCGTTGCCGACATTTCTCCCTTATACGATTTTAATCCATCTTCAAGCGTTTAGGCTGCGTTCGCAGTAAAAGCTCGAAAATACGAGGTTTTTTCGGGACCGAAAAATTATTAATGGTAATAACTCGAGAACCAGTGGAGATGTTTTACTGAAACTTGATATGCGTTTTTGACGTACAAGTCTGTTGAAGGTGAGGGGGTGTCAATTTTGGGGGATGAAATTTAGGGGTTGAAAATCACAAAAATAATAAAACCTCAAATATTTTGCACATGAAGGTCTGAAACCACATACAGGGTGTCCCAATTGTCTGTATTCGGTCGATAACTCCATTGCTGTTAGAGATAGCGAAAAATTGTTAAATACAAAGTTGCAGAGGGTCAAAAAAGGCACATTTTAAAAATACAATCCTGTATACAGGCTGTCCCACTAAAGAGTAAGAACACAAACATAGGTTTTTTTAAATGGAACACCCTGTATTTTAATTTTTTATCGGATTCTATGATGAATTCCAAGTAACATTCATTAATTATATTTTCATCTGAAGCGAATGGTTTAGAAGATATTGGTAATTTTGTGGGAAAAATTACTTTTGCAGTACTTGTTTTAAAAAATCACCCCACAACCAATTTTCAACCTTCGGTTTTGTAAATTTAGCATGTCATTAAGGTAGATTTGGGCTATCTTTCAAGCGCTTGAAAGCGGTCTTAACTTCTTAAGTTCGTCTCCAGTAACATCATGAACCTTCAAAAATGTAGAGGTTTAAATTTCGAAATTTTTAAATGGCACCACTATCAAATGTTATAGCCATAAGCTGTAACATTAAATTTACTTTCGTTTGATATAAAATGTCCCTATATCCAAGTCTCGAATTTTTCGTTTTATTCACTAAATTGCGATTTTTAGGAATTGCCATTTTTAGCTTACAATAATGTTTTTGAAAACCTGCTGGGACACATGTCACAATAGGTGTCACAAATTCTGTCAGCCGCAATCCTGCGTTAATTAACTATAAATTGTGATCAAGTGTTTTTCTTAATGTTCATTTATGGAACGCAAGACTGTACCTACTCAAAAAAGTTACAGCATTTTCAGCCCTTAGGTACTTACCAAAGTGAAATAAATAGATAAAAATTGCACTTTTAGAATAGGTAGGTACTTTTTTAATTACTTACTTACCGACTTAATTTTTTGGGTAATTTAAAAAACAACAGATAGGCCCTCTGTTAAAATAAAGTGATTATAATGCCAATGATTTGGCTTTGATGATGAGCAGTTTGTGTTGGAAACACGTTAGCTGTTGAAATAAACGGTATAGTGGGCGTTTCTGGTGATTGTTATAATAATTACATTAATTTTTACAGACACAGAATTTATTGCAGGTCCTGTTTGTAGCCCAAAGGCAATTGGGCAAATTATCAAACGCAACTTTAAATATTAAATCTATAGAAATTGTAGTTCGACTGATAACACGTTTTACACCTATAATGAAATGTAGTCAGGGCCAACCGTCTAAAAACATCAGGAAGAAAAAGATGAAAATTGCGTTTTACTGAATAAATCGAAAAATACTAGACTTGGATATAGGAACATTTTATATTAAACGAAAGCAAATTTAATTTTACAACCTATGGCTATAACATTTGATAGTGGTGCCATTTAAAAATTTTGAAATATTAGCCTCTACATTTTTGAAGGTTCATCATGTTACTGGAGACGAACTTGAGAAGCTAAGACCGTTTTCAAGAGCTTTAAGTATAGCCCAAACCTTCCTTAATGACATGCTAAATTTCCAAGACCAAAGGTTGAAAATTGGTTGTTGGGTGATTTTTCAAAATAAGTACTGCAAAAGTAATTTTTCCCACAAAATTGCCAATATCTTCTAAACCACTCGCTTCAGATGAAAACATGGTTAATGAATGTTACTTGGAATTCATCATAGAATCCAATAAAAAATTAAAATACAGGGTGTTCCATTTAAAAAAACTTATGTTTGTGTTCTTACTCCTTAGTGGGACAGCCTATATACAGGATTGTATTTTTAAAATGTGCCTTTTTTGACCCTCTGCAACTTTGTATTTAACAATTTTTCGCTATCTCTAACAGCAATGGAGATATCGACCGAATACAGACAATTGGGACACCCTGTATATTTTGACATTATTTGATAAGGGATGGTTTTAGTGTCGAAGCATATGGACAGGCACGGTACTTTTAGTGAATTTGCTCGCTCCGCTCGCTCGCTCTGCCGGCCGTCCGTCTACACTCTCCATCGCATAACTTGAGAACGAAAGCAGATATCGAGCTGAAATTTTGTACACAGGTGTATACCCTGAAAATCTCGGCGGTGATTGTTTTTGGGCCATATCGGACCAGGGGAGTGGGAGTTAGGGGTGAAAAACTGAAAGAAATTACAATTTTCGGCGTTTGCGTGAACGCTGCCTCAACGCTTGAAGCTAGAGCAAAAGTTTGTAAGGAGGAATTATCGGCAATGAGAAGATCTACAAAAAAGTCCTCGACGGCAAATAGCTATCTACGATGCGTAGCCCACTGAGATCGTTTTTGTGTTTTAATTTTTGACGAAAATAGTTTCAGTGGCTTATTGTCGGCTATCCGTAACAGATATTTGTATGCTGTCGCGTATTTTTTTGTAGATCTTTTCATTGCCGACATTTCTTCCTTATACGATTTAAATCCATCTTCAAGCGTTTAGGCAGCGTTCGCAGTGAAAGCGCGAGAATGCGAGGTTTTTTCGGGACCAAAAAACTATTATTTGTAATAACTCGAGAACCAGTGGAGATATTTTACTGAAACTTGATATGCGTTTTTGACGTACAAGTCTGTTAAAGGTGAGGGGGTGTCAATTTTGGGGATGAAATTTAGGGGTTGAAAATCACAAAAATACGAAAACCACTCAAATATGTTGCACGTGGAGGTCTGGAACCCGACACACAAGTTAGAAATAAACTCACCCCTGTAAATCAGTGGTGAAGCAATGAAGTGGTGAAAAGATGAATCTCTAGATTGCCGCAATTTTTCAATGAATTGTATTAGGGTGGTGAAATTGAAACCACTTCTTTCCTTAGAGCATGTGAAGGTGGTGAAATAGGGGGTTAGAGTCTAGGGGTTGAAATATTCTTGAGGCTTTGTAACTTTACGCAGAGAAACAATATCTGATATCCTGGAGAAAGGAGAAGTGAATTTTAGGACAAATTTATCGAAGGGGATGAAAGTTAATAATAGTTAAGATAGCAATTTTCGTGGAAATTTCGAAAAAACCGCCGTTATTTTGTTCCTAAGGGAAATTTTTTTGGGCACTGCGGGTGAAATTACGTGCCAAACGGCACCTTTGTAGAATGAAATGCAGTTTAATTTCTCGAACCGACTGGATTACGTAGATAATTCATGGTCATTTTAATGAACTTTTAAGCTATCCATAATTTTTCAACCCCTTTCACCCTCAAAACTCTCAAAAAGCAAAATTTACGCAGACCGCTTCACAATTTTTCAACCCCGCGAGCGTTAATTTTGTAAAATTAGCGTAATTTTGTCTTTTTATTTATTTTTTCTGGCCATTTTGTGCTTCTGTAATTCGAATTCATTTTGATTAACTTTTAACCTGTCCACAATTTTCAACCCCTCACCCTCGAAACCCTCAAAAACCTACATTTACGCAAACCATTATATTGCTTGTTCGTGTAATTTTCGCTAGTTCTACTAAACTACAGTTCATTTTCACCCCCCTTGACTTTTCATTCCCCTTATCAATTTTTCAACCCCCCGAGCGTTAATTTTGTAAAATTCGCTCAATTTTGTCCGGCTGCAGTAATATTTTTTTTTCAATTAGACTATGATTTGCCATTTTCACTTTTTCGACCCTTTTCGCAATATCTCAACCCCCAAACGCTGAATTTGCATAATTGGGTTATTTTTGTGTTGTTTTCTGTAATTCTACTTACAGTCAATTTTCATACCCTTTGACTTTTCATCGCCCTTTATTACGATTTTTCAACCCCCTAAGTGTTAATTTTGCAAAATAAATTGAACTCATTGAGATGATTTTTAACTTTTTCACTTTTTTGAATCCCCTTCGCAATATTTCAACACTCCAAACACTAAATTTACATAATTGGGTTATTTTTGTGTTATTTTTTGTTATTTTACTTAACCACGGTTAATTCTCATGCCCTTTGACTTTTCAATGAAAAAATGCCTAATACGATTTCGTAATTTTTGGCTTCTTTATTAAATCGCAGCAGGCTGGGATTTCGATCTATAAAAAAAGTGAAGTATCACGCAGGTGCAGATTTTGGAGCTCTACATGCAGAAAAAAAGAACTCATTAATTCGGTTAAAATTAACCGAAATATTTGGGTGGTTCCGGTTAAAATAAGACACACTGTAGATACTGCAGCAGTCTCTAACATATGACAGTAAACCACGTCTTTTTAAATATACCTGCATATTGTTCCAAGCTCCTGAAAAAGCAAACTCTCTAATTAAATCTAAAAAAAAAAGTTTCAACCACAAATCACCCTCAAGAAAGAAACCCTCAAACACAAAAAATTAACTTGCAGGAGAAACCTTTAGACCAGTTGATTGAAACGAAAAAAGTTGTGGCCCAATTCTCACCCGAAATCTAACCCTTGAACCCCTTATTGCCCCTTTCAATGATGTACCTACAAACACTAAAAAATTAACCCTTAGAGCACCTATTACCATAGAACATTAATCAGCGGAAGCATTTTACTGAAATTTGGTATGTGCTTTTGACGTAGGTATCAGTGTGTTGGAGAGGGGAGTGTCAATTTTTTGGGGATGAAATTTAAAGGTTGAAAATCACAAAAATATGAAAACTTCCCAAATATGTTCCTAGTGAAGGTCCACACATATTATATTTCGATAATATCTAATAGGGGGATGGTTTTTCTGCAAGATCGGGCAAATGGGGTGGAAATTAAGGGTTGAAACTCGAAACTCCACCTAAGTGTTTCATACAGATTGTAATGGTGCCAAAATAACAAAAAACAAGCTTTCCAAACTATTTTTTGCAGTTATACTGTACTGATGCATTAAATTACAAAATATTCGCTATTCATTTCCAAACATTTAATTCAATTTGAACGGAAAGGAAGGATAAGAAAGACGAAAAAGCACCGATTTGTTTACACCCCCAATTTATTCCGTCAATCGAAAAAATGGAGGGATGTTAATTTAAATTTATCATCGAGTCATTTGCAGTCGCGCAGCGAGATTATGACGGAGAATCCAGGCGATAATGGCAAACGGACAAATGAACGTTTGCCGGATGGAGGAATAAAAAAATACGGGGGATGTTTCCGGGGATCATTCTGAAATAAATTTCAGAACAGATCAAATCATTAGTTCGAGCTTTTAGTTAAATGAATATTAAATTTATATGGCTCGTTTTTCAAGGAGACCGTTAATACTAGAACCTTCTTTCTGTTTATCAGGGTGGATTCTGGTGTACTTGTACTTCCTATTCATGTGCTGATGCATAATGAGCGCACCTGTGGAAATTCCAGTTTTGAACGAATAATAGTGGATTCTTTCGTTTTTCTTCGCGCAGTTTAATGGGGGATGCGGAGTAGAAAGTCGTGGCTGAGTTGCATCAATTTGAATTGGATTGCGTTGGCAATTCAAATGAAGCAAAAGGCAGCGGAAAAGGTACCTACCTGGCTCTGGAAGTATTTCTACATAACGTTTAACAAATAAATTTCGTTTTTAAACATCTTCGTAAACCCCTCGGTAAACCCCATTCAATTGACAGCATCAAAAATATAAATGTTTATTCAATGTTTTAAATATCTGTTTTTAGTGCCGTAGCAGAATGCGGAGGTACTCTTGTCTTAGCTTATTCGCTCGCTCGCTCGCTCGCTCGCTCGCTCCTCAGTCTGTCCGTCGGATAACTTGAGAACGGATTGAGATATCGAGCTGAAACGTGGTAGGCAGCTTCGTCTCCCGAAAGGTAAGGCGGGGATTGCTTTTGGGCCATATCGGCCCAAGGGGGTGGGAGCTAGGGGTGAAAAACCGAAAAACTATGAATTGCAATAACTCGAGAACTAGTGGAGGTATCCTTCTGAAACTTGGTACGCACGTTCGACCTTCAAGTCTATTGAAAGTGTGGGGGTGCCAATTTCGGGGGATGAAATTTAGGGGATGAAAACCACAAAAAATATGATAACTCCGCAAGGGTTGCACGCAGCTGTCGGAAACTCAACGTACACACATATATCGGTGAAATCTTGCGGGGGATGCGTTTTTCGCAAAATCGAACAGATGGGGTGGAAATTAGGGGTAGCAACTCGAAATTCCGCTTAATAAGTCTTGGTCGAAATTGGCGTCATTCGATAGCTTTCCATTGATGATTCAAAAAAGGTGTCATTCATATTTTGAGAAAAACCGCCCTTATAGGCGCTACAACCCCTAACATGCAGAAACACAAAAATACGAGAACTCAAAAACTACTCAACGTATCAAGGCAGAATTTGGTCTGTGAATTTCCAGTGACATTATAGGTGAATGGACTAATTTTTAATAATATCTAACAAAGGGGATGAAATTTAAGGGTTGAAACTCGAAATTTCTTCAAGTAAATGGTAGCCTAAAATTACGGGGTTCGATAGATTTCGGTCAACTATTGAAAAAAGGTCTTATGAGTTTTCAATCTAAAACCAACCCCTGGGCCATTAACCACCCCTAACTCTTTGCAAGCGGATAATTATATTTTATTTATTTTTTCTGAAACCCTATTGGTTTATTTATGAACAACTGAAGTCAGTAAATACCCGAGGAGTTATGTCACACCGGAAAAATAAACTCATCCCTGTAAATCATAAAGGGGTGAAATCATGAGGTGTTGAAAACATGAATCTACAAATTACCTTAATTTTTAAACGAATTGGGTTAGGATGGTGAAATTAAAAACACAACTTCCTTTAGGGCATGTGGGGGTGGTGAAATAGGGGGTTGGAGTTTAAGGGTTGAAACGTCCATAAAGCCCTGTAATTTGACACAGAGAAGCAATATCTTCTGCGAAACTGTGACATCTTACACATTGCATCTTCTAGAAGGGAAGAGCGAATTTTAGGAGAAAATTATCGAAGGGGATGAAAGTTAGGGGTGGAAACTCGAATTTTCAATAAAGAATGTATAGTTGAAAATATTACCATTCGATAGCTTTCTATTGATGGTACAAAAAAGGTCTTATGCATCATTCGCGAAAAACGACCCTTAAAGGCGGTACAACCCCCTAACATGCCGAAACACAAAAATGCGAGAACTCAAAAATTGCTCAACGTATCAGGGCTAAATTTGATGTGGTAATTTACAGCGCCACTGTAGGCGGACGGGCAAATTTTCATTAATATCTAACAAGGGGGATAAAATTTAAGGGTTGAAACTGGAAATTTTTTCATGTAAGTGGTGGAATAAAATTATGGGGTCCGATAGACTTCGGTCAACCATTGAAAAAGGTCTTATGAGTCTTCAACCTAAAACCAACCCCTACGCTACTAACAACCCCTAAGCCCTAGCAAGCGGAGCAAATACATTTCATTTATTTATTTTTTTTGCTTTCTTCTGTTTTGTTAATAATTCAAAGTTATTTTCATTAATTTTTAACCCATCCACATTTTTCAACCCCTTTCATGATATGTGAACCCTCAAAGAGCAAAATTTACCCAGACCGCTTCTTTTTCGTGTGATTTTCGCTAGTTCCACTTAACTACAGTACATTTTCATCTCTTTCGATTTTTCATCCCCCTTAACAATTTTTCTCCCCCCCCCCAAGCGTTAATTTTGTAAAATTCGCGCAGTTTTGCCTTTTTTCGGTAATAAATTTTACCGAATTTTACTCATATGGATTGTTCTTGCCTTTTTCACTTTTTCGACCCCTTCGCAATGTTTCAACCGCCAAAAATCAAATTTGCATAATTGGCTTATTTTCGTGTTATTTTCTGTAATTCTACTTAATTACGATTAATTCTCATCCAGTTTGGCGTTTCATCACCCTTTACAATTTCTCAACCCCCAAGGTGTTAATTTTACCAAATTCGGATATTTTCGTTTTTCTTCTGTAATAAATTGAACCCATTTGGATGATCATTACATTTTTCACTTTTTTCATCCCCCTTCGCAATGTTTCAACTCTTCAAATGCTAAATTTACATAATTGGGTTATTTTGGTGTTATTTTCCGTAATTTTACTTAGCCACGGTTAATTCTCACACCTTTTGACTTTTCATCCACCTTTACGAGTTTTCAACCCTCTAAGTGCTAATTTAGCAAAATTCGCATAATTTCGTTTTTCGTCGGTCATAAAATTGAACGCATTTGGGATTCAGTTTACCTTTTACAATTTTTCAGTTTCCCTCGCAATAGTTAGGTATAAGTGCGTATTTCAACCCCCACAAAAGTTTTAATTGCATAATTTGGTCATTTTCGTGTTTTATTTCGTAATTCCACTTAATCACACTTAATTTTCATTCCTCCTGACTTTTCATCCCCTTTCACAATTTTTCAACCCCGAGTGTTAATTTTTGAAAATTCGCCAAAATTTTTTTTAATATCGGTAATTCTTTTCATTTACTCATTCCTGTTCATTTTCTATTTTTAAATTTGGAACAACAATTTTTTAACAATTCGCCTTTTTGACACATCTAGATGCATCTGTGCGTTTTTGCGGAGGCGCTACTACCAGATGCAGATTTATAAAATCTGCACCCGATTCCACCAGTAAGACACACTAACTTGTTAAACGTCTACCGAGATATACATCGCATTGATATACATCTTCCGTTGGCTTTTCACTAAGAGAATGGAAAAGTTGGAAGCCGAGAAGAGGAAACAGCTCCTAGATGCTGATAAATTTGTGAATAGAAGCAACAATACAGTCTGGTGTCTTTATAACGATTGTTGTGAAACAGCGAATGATTCGGAATGTTTTTGTTGCCAAGAAAGTGCTCCGAGGGCCGTAAAACATTAAAAGTTATAAAACATTTAAAGTTAACTCTTCAAAAATTCTATAGCAACCAATTGTTGACAACAATAGGAAAAAATAACGAGTGGTCAACACCTTTTCCGATCTAGTAGCCCTCTTGACTTGAGAGACGTAGGGCGTAGCCTGTGGAAATTACATGGAAACGTCACTGTCAGATTTCGCTTTGAATGATAATTTCAGCAGTCTACGCCCTACGTCTCTCATGTAAGGGCTACTAGATCGAAAAAATTTTTGCTCACACGTTATTTTATACAGCCCGCCCAGATTATCAGTTATTATTTTTGAGGCTGAATTTACTATTAAAACGAAGGAAACAGCTACAGAGGGATAAATAAACTAAGCGGAATCAGCGGCAAAACTGCATTGTTTATATGAGAGGCGCGGGTACATTGCCGCGATGACGTCATCACGTTTACAATCTACAGTTCAAGCAGCCGTATCTCAAAAACGATTTGTGATAAAAAAATTGTCATAAACCATTGTTCTTAGAATTTTCTACACTTTTTATTTAGGCAAAGTTGTTTTTTTGCTTAAGTGCACCTTTAAACACGCCGAAACACAAAAATGCGAGAACTCAAAAACTGCTCAACGTATCAGGTCTGAATTTAATGTGGTCATTTACAGCGCCACTGTAGGCGGATGGGCAAATTTTTATTAATATCTAACAAGGAGGATAAAATTTAAGGGTTGAAACTGGAAATTTTTTCATGTAAGTGGTGGAATAAAATTATGGGGTTCGATAGATTTCGGTCAACCATTGAAAATAACTTTCTTGCTGTTTGGAGATTTCAATGTTCCTGGATTTGTTAATAGCGATATGAGTGATTTTAGAGTTCGCATTTTGTCAAATTTTGTTTCTATTCTTGATGTCGTTCAGTGTAACAATGTTTTAAACTATAATAACCGCCTGCTAGATCTTGTATTTTCCAGGGGATTGACTCTCTCTGTCGCTGAGGATGCTGTTCCGTTGGTTCCTTTAGACAAGTTTCATCCTGCGCTAATTTCTGAATTTACCTTTGCCCAGAGTCGCTATGTGAATTTTCCTTTGAGTAAGCATTCATGTGTATTTAATTATAGCAAGGCTAACTTTCAGGGCCTTTTTGAGGATATCTCTGAAACTAACTGGGAATTCCTAAATAATATAAAGCTAGTTGATGATATGTGTGACGCTTTCTATAAAAAACTTAATTCAATCCTTGTAAAGCATGTGCCTTACTTTAAGACAAGTTCTCGTAAACATACTTTCCCCAAGTGGTTTTCACGTACTGCTGTTGAAAAAATTAAGATGAAAGACTATTTTTTCCGAAAGTTTCGGTCTACTAATTTGGATTGTTATGGGCGTCAGTTTGCTGCTTTGCGTAGGGAGGTAAAATTAATTTTGAAAAGAGATTACGATAACTTCCTGCGGGGAGCTGAGGAATCATTAACTACTGATCCCAAAAAATTTTGGCAATTTGTCAAAACTAAAAAGAGGCAAACTAATATTCCAGGCAGGATGGTATATAATGGCGTTGACCTATCTAAGCCAGATGACATTGTCTCTGCATTCAGTTCCTATTTTGCTAGTGTGTTTCATCCAGCTTCAAATGCCAACGTTCGTGATTTAGCGTACGATTTTGACGGCAGTAACTTTGTTCATATTACTGAAATACTCGAAAGTGATTACACGAAAGCGGCAATGAAATTAAAGGACAATTTTTGTGCTGGTCCTGATGGAATTCCTTCGTGCGTTGCGAAAGGCTATTCATCGGCACTTGCTAGACCATTGTGTATTATCTTTAATAGATCCATATCTTCTTGTGTATTTCCGTCTGTGTGGAAAGAGTCTCGCATATGTCCGGTACTTAAAAGTGGTAACGTGATAGATGTATTAAATTACAGGCCAATTTCAGTGCTTTCGAACTTCGCGAAGATATTTGAGAGTATTGTTTATGCCAAGATATATCCGTTTATTAAGCATCAAATCACTGAGTCTCAGCATGGGTTTATGTCAGGAAGATCCACACTCAGCAATTTAAGTATAATTACTCAATATCTGGCAGAGAACATTGATGCTGGTTCTCAGGTTGATGTGGTGTATACGGATATATCTAAAGCATTTGATCGGGTGAAGCATAACTTATTACTTGAGAAGCTGCATAGGTTTGGATTTTCTTCGTCTCTGGTGTCATTGTTTGCCTCTTACTTGAGGGATAGACGGTTATTTGTTACGTATAATGGCTCTAGGTCTTCGTTTTATATTCAGAGCTCCGGCGTTCCGCAGGGCTCTAATTTAGGTCCGTTGCTGTTTTTAATGTATATAAATGACCTGGCGGATACCATAAGGAATTGTAAATATTTGTTTTTTGCCGATGACCTAAAAATTTATACTACAATTAATGATATACATGACTGCTCAATTTTACAAGCTAACATTGATAATATTAGATCCTGGTGTGTCAACAATGGATTGTCTTTAAATATTCAAAAATGTAAAATTGTATCATATAGCAGAACGAATAGATCGATTCAGCATAAATACGTGGTGGAAGGCGCTGAACTTTGTCGAGTGCACATTATAAAAGATCTTGGTATAACGTTCGACAGTTGCTTGACATTCAATGATCACGTTCTATCTGTTGTTAATTCCTCTTCTAGAACTTTAGGATTCATAGTTAGAAATACCAGGGGTTTCAGAGATGTCAAACCTTTAAAATGTCTGTATTTTTCGTTGGTGAGATCGTCACTTGAATACTGCTCGCTCATTTGGACCCCGTTATATGTGCGGTATGAGGCTGAGTTGGAAGGGGTTCAGAGACGGTTTCTGAAGTTCCTTCACTTTCGTGAGCATGGAGTGTATCCTCGGCGTAATTTTGAGCAGTCTTTACTCCTGTGGGAATATGAGATTCAGTCTCTTAAGATGCGCAGAATTATTGCATCTATTAAGTTCCTTTATAACATTGTTCATGGTGGTATTGAGTGTAGTGAGTTGTTGGCGAGAGTACAATTTCATGTAAAGAGGTTTAACTCAAGACACTCTGTTGATTTTGTAATGCAGCGCTGTCGTACAAATTTAGGATTTAAAGCTCCGTTTTCGGTTATGTTTGCCAACTGGAATCGAATATGTAATGAATGTGATGTATACTATGATACCCTAAACATAATTGTCTTTCGAGCGACTGAAATTTTTGCTATATAATATTGCACTTATGTTAATTCAGTTTAATTTAATAAGTTATTTTTTTTTCTTGTTTGTAATTAATTTACGTTTCCTTTTTCTCTTTTTCTCTTATATAATGTCCTGTAATTGGAGTTCTTCTGTTGGACAATATACGATTATTATTAAAATAAGTCTTATGAGTCTTCAACCTAAAACCAACCCCTACCTCTAAGCCCTGGCAAGCGGAGTAAGTACATTTTATTTGTTTTTTTGGACTTTCTACCGATTTTTGGATAAGTCAAAGTCATCTTCACTAATTTTTAACCCATCCAGAATTTATCAACCCTTTTCACGATATGTGAACCCTCAAAAAGCAAAATTTATCCAGACCGGCACTACTACTAGGTGCAGATTGATAAAATCTGCACCCGATTCCACCAGTAAGGCCAGCCGCCGCGTATATACACATTAACGTGATGAACATCTACAGAAATACACATCGCATTGATGTACTGCTTCCGGGGGCTTTTTAGTGCCGGAGCAAAATGCGAGGCACTATAGGTTTAGTGAATTCGCTCGCTCGACCGGCCGTCCGTCTACTCTGTCCATCGCATAACTTAAGAACGAAAGCAGATATCGAGCTGAAATTTTGTGCACGGGTGTATACCCGGAAAACCTCGGCGGAGATTGCTTTTGGGCCATATCAGACCAGGGGGGTGGGAGTTAGTGAGAACTAGTGGACGTATCTTTCTGAAACTTGGTATGTACGTTCGACCCTCAAGTCTGTTGAAAGTGAAAGGGCGCTAATTTCGGGGGATGAAATTTAAGGGATGAAAACAACAAAAATTCCGCAAGGGTTGCACGCAGCTGTCGGAAACTCAACGTACACACATATATCGGTGAAATTGCTTCTCTATGTCAAATTGCAGGGTTTTATGGATGTTTCACTCCTAAACTCCAACCTCCTACTTCACCACCCCCACATGCCCTAAAGGAAGTTGTGCTTTCAATTTCACCACCCTAACCCAATTCGTTGAAAAATTGCGGTGATTTGTAGATTTATGTTTTCAACCCCACATGATTTCACCCCTTTACGATTTACAGGAGTGAGTTTATTTTTCGAGTGGTACATAACTCCTTGCGTATTTACTGACTTCAGTTGTTCATAAATAAATCAATATGGTTACAGAAAAAATAAATAAAATATATTTATCCGCTGGCAAATAGTTAGGTGTGGTTAATAGCTTAGGGGTTGGTTTTAAGTTGAAAACTCAGAAGACCTTTTTTCAATGGTTGACCGAAATCTATCGAACCCCGTAATTTTAGGCTACCATTTACTTGAATAAGGAATTTCAAGTTTCAACCCTTAAATTTCATCCCCCTTGTTAGATCTTAGTGAAAATTTTGAATTCTCGTGTTATTGTGATTCTGCATGTTAGGGGTTGTAGCCCTTTAAGGGTAGTTTTTCGCAAAATATGAATGACGCTTTTTTTGAATCATTGACGGAAAGCTATCGAATGACGCTATTTTCGACCAATACTTATTATTATGCGGAATTTTGAGTTGTAACCCCTAATTTCCACCCCATGTGCCCGATTTTATTGAAAATGCATCCCCCGTGAGATTTCATCGAAAATCGCGCGATACTAATCATTAGCCAATAGAAAAATGGATTTCTGTGTGTTTACCATGGCAACTCGAAAATTTCCTGGAAATTTTTGATAACTTCCTGGACCAACCTAAACGAAATTAATAAGTGGAAATTTTTATGTCAAATTAAACGTCAAAAAACATTTCTATTCAATTTCTGTGGCTGTATCGTTGCTATTTTCTTACCGAATCTGCATTCGAGCATTAATTCATATCCTGGAAATTCTAGTCGTGCATCCCAATAACGTAATCGGGCCCTCGTGTTCCACTCGGGCCGATTAATACGTTGTTAGGATGCACTCCAAAAATTTCCGGAAAGAATCAATGCTCTTATGAGATTATAAGTGAAAATTTTGTCTACTTTGAGTTTGAAATAGCTGCGTGCAACCGTTGCAGAGTTATCATATTTTTTGTGGTTTTCGTCCCCTTTTCATCCCTCGAAATTGGCACTTTCAACAGACTTGAAGGTCGAACGTGCATACCAAGTTTCAGAAGGATACGTCCACTAGTTCTCGAGTTATTGCAATTCATAGTTTTTCGGTTTTTCACCCCTAGCTCCCACCCCCTTGGGCCGATATGGCCCAAAAGCAATCCCCGCCTTACGTTTCGGGGGACGAAGCCGTATACCAAGTTTCAGCCCGATATCTCAATCCGTTCTCAAGTTATCGCTCGGACAGAGTGAGTAGCGAGCGAGCGAGCGGACGACGAATAAGCTAAAAAAAGAGTGCCTCGCATTTTGCTCCGGCACTAAAATCACAGCAGAGGTAAAACCTCCCCGTAAAACGGCAAAAATTGTACGTACAATCGGTGTATTATACAAAACTGGACATCGATATGTTCGGCTCAATGTTTCTGTGCATACGAAAGTCAAAATCCACAAAACATGAAAATCACTTATAAAAACTTTTGATTAAGATAATTCACGCATTGGGTTCTAAACTATTTACTATTTCAGGCGGATAATTAAAAAAAACAGAAACTGTTCTTATTTTTTTTTGTTCAAGCATAAATCCTTGAAGTTTTCTGAATTACAATTAATTATTTCTTAAATACAATAAGGGTTTTCAGCATAAAAGGATGGAAGATGTGCCATGTCAGACCCCCTATGCGCCGCCATAAACAGTATACCATCTGCGCATAGTGCGCTGCCGCTTGATTGGCTTGACGTCACAATTAGAAAAGGACCCTCTTATACTAAAAACCCTTATTGACTATTCTCAATTACAATGTACAACCTAATTGATAATCTGAAATACACCTTCCTTCTACATTCGCAAATACAAATAACCGTTTCTAAATTACAATTGATGCTTTCTTAAATACAATTTGTTGTTCTGAATTCCAATTATTTCTTTCTTGAATAAAATTGATTAACCTGAATTCCATCTATTACATTCAAAATTTTACAAATCTCAAACACAAATTTCACTTTTTCAAATAAATGTGACCGTTTCTCAAATACAATCGGAAAAGAGGTAGAATTAGCTCTACGTGTTCAGCAGCTCATCGACTATCGATTAAGACTAACGTAAAAGTAGGTACGAGATGTAATAAAATAAATTGGGTTCAGGTGGGTTATAAATAAATCGATACAGGGGCTACAAAAACTTGTGCCAGAAGCTTTTTAGTGAAAAAGTAACATTGAGATTATGCCTAGAATAAATTTAGCTCTTGTGTTTTACATGATTAATCCGTTCGAGGAAGCAAAATGTCTTCGTGACGTGGATGAGGACCTCATTTTAGCCCTACTCGCATCATTGATGGAAATCTTTTCGTTCAACATCCAAGGATAAAAAATGTAAATAATCAGATTACACCAAAATCACGTTTTAAAGAAATTTAAACACAGCTCGAGGAATCGATGCAGAATTGGTCACGGGGGGAAAATTCGAGCACAGTGGATTTTTAGGATCCAAACTGATTAAGGGATGTTTTGAGTAAAAACCGCCAAATTGCGTATTTTTTTAAGTTTTCACTGAAAGCTAAAATTGTCTAAAATGGTCGAGCAGGTAGAAACTTTATAAATAGTCGTTAGGTTAGCGATCGTGCGTGTCAGTTGTCAGTAGAAGATTTACCGCGATCTTTGTCAGCTGTCGCTAGTGTCACTTGTCAGTTGTCAATTGTCATGTCATTCTTGTTGTCAATAATGTCAAATTGTCGTTACCATGAACAGGGCCGGATTAAGCAATAGTGGGACCCGGGGGCTGATCAATATGAAGGAGCCCCTTGGTTGTGGGCCAGCTAAGGTGTGGAGGGGGGGTGCGTATTTAGTAGTGTCAAGAGACTCCAAAAAGACTTAACTGCCACTAATTTTTTACGTGAAAAATCGAAAATTCAATTTCAGCAAGAGGTATACACTGGAAGGTGATTTTTTTAAAACCGTTAGCGACCTGAAGTGTGATCCATCTTGCTTCCTCAATTTTGAGGGAGAATCAATTGGCATAAACTTCGAACTTCTAAGAGCCACTCACTTCGAGAAAAGTAGATTTTCATTGGTTTAAAACTGCAAAATTCGATAAAATCAATTAATTATGGCAAGTTTTAATTAAAACTGGATTTTGTATTATAAGAGATGCTAGTGAAACCATTGCCACTAGTTTTTCTAAGAAAAAGTCTTAAAATTTAGTAGAAACTACACATTTTTACATTTTGTAAAAGTTTTTTGCGACCGCAAGTGTGACCTATCTTATTTCCTCAGATTTGAAGGAGAATCGATTGGGGCAAAGTTCAAACTTCTAGGACTTACACACTTCCAGAAAAGTAGGTTTTCTTTCATTTAAAGCTCCAAAATAGAATAAAACTAATAAAAATTACATTTTGTTTCATTAAAGACTCTAGTGAAACCAATTGCCAGTAATTTTAATGATAAAAACTTTAAAACGCGAAATTCACTAAAAAGCATACATTTTGTAAAAATTTTTTGCGACCGCAAGTGTGACCTATCTCATTTCCCCAAATTTGAAGGAGAATCGATTGGTGCAAATTTCAAACCTCTAGGACTTACACACTTCAAGAAAAGCTGGTTTTCTTTCATTTAAACTTCCAAAATAGAATAAAACTAATAAAAATTACATTTTGTTTCATTAAAGACTCTAGTGAAACCAATTGCCAGTAATTTTAATGATAAAAACTTTAAAACGCGAAATTCACTAAAAAGCATACATTTTGTAAAAATTTTTTACGACCGCAAGTGTGACCTATCTCATTTCCTCAAATTTGAAGGAGAATTGATTGGTGCAAATTTCAAACTTCTAGGACTTACACACTTCAAGAAAAGCAGGTTTTCTTTCATTTAAAGCTCCAAAATAGAATAAAACTATGAAAAAGTACATTTTGTTTTATTAAAGACTCTAGTGAAACCAATTGCCAGTCATTTTAACGATAAAAACTTTAAAACGCGAAATTCACTAAAAAGCATACATTTTGTAAAAGTTTTTTGCGACCGCAAGTGTGATCTATCTCATTTCCTCAAATTTGAACGAGAATCGATTGGGGCAAATTTCAAACTTCTAGGACTTACACACTTCGAGAAAAGTAGGTTTTCTTTCATTTAAAGTTCCAAAATAGAATAAAACTAATAAAAATTACATTTTGTGTTATTAAAGACTCTAGTGAGACCAACTGTCAGTCATTTTAATGATAAAAACTTTAAAACGCGAAATTCACTAAAAAGCATACATTTTGTAAGTTTTTTGCGACCGCAAGTGTGACCTATCTTATTTCCCCAAATTTGAAGGAGAATCGATTGGGGCAAATTTCAAACTTCTAGGACTTACACACTTCGAGAAAAGTAGGTTTTCTTTCACTTAAAGTTCCAAAATAGAATAAAACTAATAAAAATTACATTTTGTTTCATTAAAGACTTTAGTGAAACCAATTGCCAGTAATTTTAATGATAAAAACTTTAAAACGCGAAATTCACTAAAAAGCATACATTTTGTAAAAAATTTTTGCGACCGCAAGTGTGACCTATCTCATTTCCCCAAATTTGAAGGAGAATCGATTGGTGCAAATTTCAAACCTCTAGGACTTACACACTTCAAGAAAAGCTGGTTTTCTTTCATTTAAACTTCCAAAATAGAATAAAACTAATAAAAATTACATTTTGTTTCATTAAAGACTCTAGTGAAACCAATTGCCAGTAATTTTAATGATAAAAACTTTAAAACGCGAAATTCACTAAAAAGCATACATTTTGTAAAAAAATTTTGCGACCGCAAGTGTGACCTATCTCATTTCCTCAAATTTGAAGGAGAATCGATTGGTGCAAATTTCAAACTTCTAGGACTTACACACTTCAAGAAAAGCAGGTTTTCTTTCATTTAAAGCTCCAAAATAGAATAAAACTATGAAAAAGTACATTTTGTTTTATTAAAGACTCTAGTGAAACCAATTGCCAGTCATTTTAACGATAAAAACTTTAAAACGCGAAATTCACTAAAAAGCATACATTTTGTAAAGTTTTTTGCGACCGCAAGTGTGACCTATCTCATTTCCTCAAATTTGAACGAGAATCGATTGGGGCAAATTTTAAACTTCTAGGACTTACACACTTCGAGAAAAGTAGGTTTTCTTTCATTTAAAGTTCCAAAATAGAATAAAACTAATAGAAATTACATTTTGTGTTATTAAAGACTCTAGTGAGACCAACTGCCAGTCATTTTAATGATAAAAACTTTGAAACGCGAAATTCACTAAAAAGCATACATTTTGTAAAAGTTTTTTGCGACCGCAAATGTGACCTATCTTATTTCCCAAATTTGAAGGAGAATCGATTGGGGCAAATTTCAAACTTTTAGGACTTACACACTTCGAGAAAAGTAGGTTTTCTTTCATTTAAATTTTCAAAATAGAATAAAACTAATAAAAATTACATTTTGTTTCATTAAAGACTCTAGTGAAACCAATTGCCAGTAATTTTAATGATAAAAACTTTAAAACGCGAAATTCACTAAAAAGCATACATTTTGTAAAAGTTTTTTGCCACCGCAAGTGTGACCTATCTTATTTCCTCAAATTTGAAGGAGAATCGATTGGGGCAAAGTTCAAACTTCTAGGACTTACACACTTCGAGAAAAGTAGGTTTTCTTTCATTTAAAGTTCCAAAATAGAATAAAACTAATAAAAATTACATTTTGTTTTATTAAAGACTCTAGTGAGACCAACTGCCAGTCATTTTAATGATAAAAACTTTAAAACGCGAAATTTACTAAAAAGCATACATTTTGTAAAAGTTTTTTGCGACCGCAAGTGTGACCTATCTTATTTCCCCAAATTTGAAGGAGAATCGATTGGGGCAAATTTCAAACTTCTAGGACTTACACACTTCGAGAAAAGTAGGTTTCCTTTCATTTAAAGTTCCAAAATAAAATAAAACTATGAAAAAGTACATTTTGTTTTATTAAAGACTCTAGTGAAACCAATTGCAAGTCATTTTAACGATAAAAACTTTAAAACGCGAAATTCCATAAAAAGCATACATTTTGTAAAAGTTTTTTGCGACCGCAAGTGTGACCTATCTCATTTCCTCAAATTTGAGCGAGAATCGATTGGGGCAAATTTCAAACTTCTAGGACTTACACACTTCGAGAAAAGTAGGTTTTCTTTCATTTAAAGCTCCAAAATAGAATAAAACTAATAAAAATTACATTTTGTTTCATTAAAGACTCTAGTGAAACCAATTGCCAGTCATTTTAATGATAAAAACTCTAAAACGCGAAATTCACTAAAAAGCATACATTTTGTAAAAGTTTTTTACGACCGCAAGTGTGACCTATCTTATTTATATATTATTATAATTAATAGTTTTGACATAAAATAATTTTTTTTTCAATTTAGGGTTTTTTAATTGAAATGTGACTGAAATTACCAGAGGAGGGATAAACGAGATTTTTTCTGCCTTTGTGAGGGATTTTTAGCTTTAGAGGGTTGGCAACGCTGGTTATCAATTCCAGACGACAAAAATGAACATCAAGAATTGTATTGCGGCGCTTCAGGGCTAATTATATATTTTTTTTGTCGTCGAGGGTTGGAAATAACAAAGAAGCTTGTCTCTGGTTTGTTTTATAATGTTCGAGATAATACTACCGGCAAGGCGCTTCACTATGAAGTCTTTCGTTGTAAACTTTATTTCACTCTGTGTTCGTTTTATGAAAAATGACGGGACAAAATCCTTGAAATATTAAGGGAATGTTATTTTCTACATCGCGCTTCCACCAAGAACTCGAATCATTTATCACCGTGTTGTAAGATTAAAGGCAGTTTGAAGAGAAAAAGCGTCAAAAATTATTGTTAGCAATAATCTCGAAAGTTGTATCATTGAAAAGCTCATAATTTGCTTATCCGTAAGAGGGGAACATATTTGTGGCTTCATTAACCTTTTTTAAGAAATAAAATAAAATTGTGGCTCTTTGACAGCTTTTTTGCTGGAAATGCCATTTTGTTTTTACGGTTCTCTGTTTTATCGGCCAAAAATAAATCCCTACAACTTTGCCGTGATTTGAAGTAAGTACTCGTTTAAGTAATTTAAATTATAAACTGAGTGTAGTTGAGGCTCAAGTATGTTAACGCCCACTAATAATTAATCTGTTTCTTGCAGGAAATCAACTACCAACCATTGTTGGAATCTGAAACTGGGGCCGAAAAAAGTTGATAGTCATCGTCAAATAAAATTTTGCCAAATATGCACTCAGGGGGTTGAAAAATCGTAAAGGTGGATGAAGAGTCAAAGAGGATGAAAATTAACAGAAAATAACACGAAAGTAAGCTAATTGTGCATATTTAGCACTAACGACTTCACTTTGCGCAAAGCAATGGAATACGTGAAGGTTGCGGCTGTCGTTCTTTCCGTGATGGGTCCTGATGAGGGCGGATGTGTTATTATTTTATTATTTAAATAATTTTAATTATATAGTTGCCTAAAGGATCCAATAAATTGTTTTTAGCCCGTGAAGAAGACCACGTGAAGTGGTCGAAACGTTGGCCATTAATAACTTAAGTTTTTAAAGATTTCTCTTCCTTCTGTCCACCAACCCGATACCAGCGAACATTTTTTAAAAAACAATACTGGACGAAAAAAGTATGAGTACTTAAGTACCTTATTAAATTCTTACTCAGTTATTTTACTTAAGTACTGTGTCAAGTGCTTGAGTATTTTATGAAGTACTTAAGTACTTTATTAAATACTCAGTCCCTTATTTTACTCAGTACTTTTAAGTATTCGTACTGGTACTGGGTACTTAACGTGTACGCACTAGTAAAGTACTGGACTGCAATTTTCAAGAACCAGTACTTGTACTTGATACTTGAAGTATATTCAAAATATCAAGTACTTGGTACTTGATACTTGAAGTACTTTTTTTCGGTACTTGGCCCAGCTCTGGCCAGATTAGAAGGAAAAAACAATAATTTTGCAACTTTAGATTTTTGAGTGTATTGTGGAATTAATTTAGTATTTAAAAAGGAGCAAACTTAACTAAATTAAGTGAATCTTCAATATCAAAACACTTTAAAAGTTGCTACAATCTCTAGTTGCACGAAAACTGGTTAAAAACTTTATTTTATCATAACAAATATCCCACAATTTTGAGGCAATTTTACTGTAAGAAACCAAGATTATCCTATCCACATTTTCGTCATAAAATTTGAACCATTCTTTCAAAGTTTTCATAAATTCTACTTTAAGTACATCTCTAAAGACGTCAACCATCGATTTCTAAAAGTTTATTACCTACTACTCGTTCATCCTGTTATAGTTCTTCGAAAAGTGCCATTTTAGGGGCGAAAAGTGTCAGTTAGGGGCGAAAATGTCACTCTAGGGGCGAAGAGTCACTTTTGAAATGTAAGTTAATCATTCATTTTCTGTTTATAATTGTTATAATAGCTGGTTTAACGGATAAAGTGAATTCTACGAAAGCGTAAAGCTGCCATGATATTTGCTGACTTTTTTTGTAATTTACAGAAAAAGTGTAAATTTACAGAAAAAGTGTAAATTTGCAGAAAGTGTAAATTTACAGAAAAAGTGTAAGTTTACAGAAAAAGTGTAATTTACAGAAAAAGTGTAAATTTGCAGAAAAAAGTGTAAATTTGCAGAAAAAAGTGTAAATTTACAGAAAAACTGTAAAACAGGAAATTCACAGAAAATGTGTAAATTTACAGAAAAAGTGTAAAACAGAAAAAAGTGTAAATTTACACTTTTTTCTTTAAATTTACACTTTTTCTGTGAATTTATACTTTTCTTGTAAATTTACACTTTTTCTGTAAATTTACACTTTTTTGTTTTACACAAAAGTGTAGGGGCGAAAAGTCACTTGAAATTTAAGTTAATCATTCATTTTCTGTTTGTAATCGTTATAATAGCTGCTTTAACGGATAAAGTGTATTCTACGAAAGCGTAGAGCTGCCATGATATTTGCTGACTTTTTTTGTAATTTACAGAAAAAAGAGCAAATTTACAGAAAAAGTGTAAATTTACAGAAAAAGTGTAATTTACAGAAAAAGTGTAATTTACAGAAAAAGTGTAAAGGACCCTATCGGTTTTCACTGATTTGCGTTTCAAGCGTGACCAAACCCCAAATCTTTACTTGCAGACTTAGTGGGCTCTAAAGAGGTGTCTGTGTTAATTTCAAGACCTTGCGATGCAGCCAACCAGTTAGAAAAAAAAAAAATTGCAGCGATCTCACATTCGAACCGCTTGAATACGAGGCATGAAGCGTTTGCTAATTTTCTGACCGCTCAATCACTACACCTTAAGGTGCAGGGTTGCCAAAATAATGTTAAAATCTCAAACAATAAATGTACCTGTTGGATAATACGGCTTCATAACGAGCTAGTTTTAGGAGCATGAGACATTCACTATTTTTTGCAAACATGCTCAGCAGGACATATTGTACATACTGTAACAATTTCAAGACCGTACCACTATTGCTTCACCCATTAGAAAAATCAATTAAGAGCCTCCGGATCGATAGTTCATGGGCTACCTTTAGGAGCATGAGACATCCACTATTTTTTGCACCCATGCTCAGCAGGACATATTGTACATACTGTCCCAATTTCAAGACCGTACCACTATTGCTTCACCCATTAGAAAAATCATTTAAGAGCTTCCGGACAGTTCATGAACTACCTCTAGGAGTATGAGACATTCACCATTTTTTGCACACATGTGCACTAGGACATATTGTACATATTGTCCCAATTTCAAGCCTGTACCACTATGGCTTCACCCATTAGCAAAATCATTTAAGAGCTTCCGGACAGTTCATGAACTACCTTTAGGAGCATGAGACATTCACCATTTTTTGCACACATGTGCACTAGGACCTATTGTGCATACTGTCCCAATTTCAAGACCGTACCACTATGGCTTCACCCAATAGAAAAATCATTTAAGAGCTACCGGACAGTTCATGAACTACCTCTAGGAGCATGAGACATTCACTATTTTTTATACACATGTGCACTAGGACCTATTGTCTATACTGCCCCAATTTCAAGACTGTACCACTATGGCTTCACCCATTAGAAAAATCATTTAAGAGCTTCCTGACAGTTCATGAACTACCTCTAGGAGCATGAGACATTCACTATTTTTTGTACACATGTGCACTAGGACCTATTGTGCATACTGTCCCAATTTCAAGACCGTACCACTATGGCTTCACCCATTAGAAAAATCATTTAAGAGCCTCCGGACAGTTCATGAACTACCTTTAGGAGCATGAGACATTCACTATTTTTTGTACACATGTGCACTAGGACCTATTGTGTATACTGTCCCAATTTCAAGACTGTACCACTATGGCTTCACCCATTAGAAAAATCATTTAAGTGCCTCCTGACAGTTCATGAACTACCTTTAGGAGCATGAGACATTCACCATTTTTTGTACACATGTGCACTAGGACCTATTGTGCATACTGTCCCAATTTCAAGACCGTACCACTATGGCTTCACCCATTAGAAAAATCATTTAAGTGCCTCCGGACAGTTCATGAACTACCTTTAGGAGCATGAGACATTCACCATTTTTTGTACACGTGTGCACTAGGACCTATTGTGCATACTGTCCCAATTTCAAGACCGTACCACTATGGCTTCACCCATTAGAAAAATCATTTAAGTGCCTCCTGACAGTTCATGAACTACCTTTAGGAGCATGAGACATTCACCATTTTTTGTACACATGTGCACTAGGACCTATTGTGCATACTGTCCCAATTTTAAGACTGTACCACTATTGCTTCACCCATTAGCCCGCCCATTAGTATTTAAACAATAAAACGAAATTGACTTGAAAAAATTAACTTTGTAAGCAGCTCTTTTACCAATAACAACTGTCAACTTTAGGTAATTTTTTTGACAACTAACGTCATTTTCGCATAAACGTAGAAGAGAAAGAGATTATGTTTCCTGTTATATCTCCATACCGTTTGCCGTACCTCTCCAAAGAGAGAAATCCAGTGACCTTATGAGGATCGCGAATTATCGGCTGACAGTTTTGACATTGTCAGCACAGGAGAACGGTACACCGCTTGTTAGAGCCTAAAAATTTGGAATGGCGCTATTAGTTGAGAAATGATGCCGATTGCCAATTACACAATGTGCCGTGACCTGGACATGTCAAAGTTATGACATACAAGTCAAGAATTTTAAATGGCAAGAGGGGCGATGTGACTCCTTATTTGAAAGCTAATTTAATTTTCTATACGATGGTGAAAGTTTCAATGAAATTGATTGGCTCAAAAAAATATGAATTTTATTGAAATTTTTTTTTGCCCAAGCACATCTTCAATATGAGGTCCTTGGATTTCCTAACATTAGATAAAGACGGGAGAGAGTTTGCAAAAGGACTTTTTGGGGATTATTTCTGTTTTGCACAGTTAATTTGTTTCTATATTCAATGACATTTCCGTTCTGTCATTTTTTTGTGTTAGGAAATGCAAGGAGCCCATGTTTAACATATTTTTTTTAGAGCCAACCAACTTCTTTGATGCTTTCAGCATCGTATTCGCGAAAATCAGCAAAGTGTCTGACATCTGGTGGCAATACTTTAATTACACTGAGAGACAGGATACGGAAATACTTTTAAACGTCCGTCATCATAATTTCGGCTTACGTCAGTCAGTTGTCAGTTGCGAGGTTAGTTAGTAGTTTTGTTCGGAGACATCCTCTCGCTGACTCGAAATTTTGGGAATAATTCTGTGGAATTTTACGTTTTGTGTACTTAAGTGGAAACATTGTAAATCCAGGAAAACTTGGCTTTTAAAAAATCCACGTATCAATGTCACTGATGTCACCAACTGACACTGTCAGGCACGTCACGCTAGAGTTCTCACATCCGGCTCCCCAGTGGGGTGAGACCGCCATTTTGTGGTTTAGCAATGCCATCTATTAGCAGCTGATTTTCGCGAATAGAAAATTAAATTAGCTTTCAAATGAAGGGTATAGAATTCACTGGGTATAGTATTGATGATAGATAGAATACTTTATTACTTTGCCTTTCGGCTTGTAATGAGCCCTGCCCTTACAATATAATTATATACAGGGTGTCCCAGAACTCACGTATAAGCCGGTAATGGTAGATTCCTGAACTCAATCTAAGACGAATTTTCCTCTACAAAATTTGCGAGGGTCCTATAGTTTTTAAATGGGGAGCAATTGAAGTCCGCCAATCAGAATGTTTCCCTAAACAGTAAGGTAAAAAATATGAAGATGCATAAGCTGTTGCTGGGATACAAAAAAAATAAAAACACAACAATGAATCAAGTCAACAATAGATATGACGAGAATCTAGATCTGTCACTTTGAGAAAATTTTTTAAATGACTCAGCAGTTTATTGGAAATAGGGACTAATTAATGCGAACGCTACTGCTGTGGAATACATGCTGCAATTTCCAAATCTTCCACATCCCACACACAACGCAGGCAATTTCGAAACAACATAACGCACTTGGTGTGGATGCGCTGCTAACGCTGTAAAACGATAAACTGCGTTTTGAGGCACTTTTCGGAACTGCTGCATACCTAAATGGTTTATGCGTATCGATGATCTGTACAAAGAATAGGTATACTTCAAATAATGGTGAACATGCTTATTCTTTTACAAGCTTGTCCAAAGTTTGAAAAACGAATAGGAGAACCCAAACGTGTGACCTTTAACAGGGTTAGACGATCCAAATTGTAGCCAAATACTGCATTTCGGCCTTACTAAAGGATTAGCATTTCGCAATAATCTGCTGATGTAAACATTTTTGTCAAAGTGACAAATTCAAATCTTTAGCCTAGCTAACCATTTTTAATATATTTTTTTGTATCCCAGCAACAGCATATTCATATTTTTTTACCTTAAT
Source organism: Pycnomerus fuliginosus (assembly GCA_963924575.1). Lineage (NCBI taxonomy): Eukaryota > Metazoa > Arthropoda > Insecta > Coleoptera > Zopheridae > Pycnomerus > Pycnomerus fuliginosus. The sequence goes on from OZ004624.1 coordinate 3,523,122, forward strand.
GTTTAATTAAGAGAAACATTCTGATTGGCGGACTTCAATTGCTCCCCATTTGAAAACTATAGGACCCTCGCAATTTTTGTAAAGGAAAATTCGTCTTAGATTGTGTTCAGGAATCTACCATTACCGGCTCATACGCGAGTTCTGGGACACCCTGTATACAAAAATATTTAAAATGAAATTAAGATCCTTCTTCTCTTTTTAATCTTCCACTTTTGTCTTCTCTTCCCTCCCCTCTCCTTATTTCCCTCTGCCTCTCTACTTCCCTCATCCATTCTAGTCCTGTTCCCCTTTCGTTCAATATCCATTTTCTTTCCCGTTCCTCTTCTCTCGTCCCCTCGCACTTTCTCAACATATGTTCTATCGTCTCTCTTGCCTCTCCACATACTCTGCATACTCTCCCTTCCTCTTCCAACCAGAATCTGTTTTCTCTCTCCTCATTCCCGCATCTAAATCTCGCTATCATTCTTTTTTCTTTCGCACTCACTCTGTTCAAATAACTTGGTAGCCCCGCACATATGATATCCTTATACTTTGCATTATACCTTGATTCTTTTATCCGTGCTCTTCTCTCTTGTATATCTATATCTCTATCTCTCTCGCACATCGCTCCATTCATCCATCTCCCTTGTTCTCTGCGTCGTTCTATGTCTTCCCATGCGTACCCATTTCTCTCATAGTATTTTTGTCTTTCTTTCCATTCTTCTTTTTCTCTCCTTTTCTCCTTCCAACACTCCTGTAATATCATGCAGTCCAATCTTTCTCCCATTCTGTCCTCAAATTTCACCGCCCTTTTACCAGTCTCCACTCTCAACTTGCTCCTTTTCTTTTCTTCTCTTATTATATACCCCGGTGTCTCTCTATCCACGCCCAGCACCCACTTGAAATACTTTTCCTGTACTCTCTCCACTTCCTCTTGTTCTTCCCACCCCCATATTTCTGCCCCATTCATCAACATATTCTTCACTAAACTATCAAACATCATTCCCCTCCTCTTAAAATCATGCCCAAACTTTCGCTCTCCTATTCCCCAGACCATTCGTACCACCTTATTTGCTTTTTTAACCAGTTCTGTTACATGCGCTCTCGTTGTGTTTCTTTCATTAAATACATACCCTAAATATTTGAATTCTCTTTCTTGCTCTATTATGCTCCCGTTCCACTTCCATTCACTTTCTTTTGCCTTCCCTCTTCTTTTCCTGAAAACCATTATCTTGGTTTTTTCCACATTTACTTCCAACTTTTTTCTCTTCATATACTTCTCTGCAATTCTTATCATTTCTCTCATCCCTCTCTCGTCATTCGCTACAATCCGCATACGCCAAACACCACACTTTCTCTTTGCCCACCACAATCCCTCCTGCCTGCCCCTTTTGGAACACATCATCAATATCATTTATAAAAATGGTAAACAGCGTTGGGCTGAGTGGGCACCCCTGTCTTACACCTTTTCTCGTCCAAAAACATTCGCTCTCTATTCCATTCACTCTAACTACATTCTTTGTTTCCTTATATATTTCTTTTATACTTCTTACCAGGTTCCCATTCAATCCTATTTCTCTCATGTGCTCCCACAATCTTCCCCTGTCTACACTATCAAACGCTGCTTTGAGGTCCACGAACAACGCGTACATCTCCCCGTTCTTCTTTTTTATTTCTCTTCTTGCTATATGGTTTAATATGTACACGTTGTCCATGCTACCCCTCCCCATTCTGAAACCTGCCTGGCCATCTGGCAAGCTCTTCATCCGTTCTAATTCCCCTTTCATTCTGTCCCCTAGTATCATTGCATACAATTTGTATAATGTATTCAGGAGGGTTATTCCCCGGTAATTCTTTACTTCTTTTGCATCTCCTTTCTTGTATATAGGACAGATTACGCCCTCTTTCCATTGCCGGGGAAATCCCCCTCCCTTCCACACTCCATTCAAAATCTCTACTACTCTGTCTATCACCTCTTCCGTACTGTAAATCCACGCTTCATTTCTTATCCCATCCCTTCCCGGTGCTTTCTCTTTTTTCAGTTTTTCTATCTGCCTCTTCACTTCTTCTTTTGTTATCTCGGTACTTTCTATGTCATGTTCCTTCTCTCTGTCTTCTTCTACCCCTCCTTTTTCTTCTTCTCCCTCTAACAACTCTACGAAATGCCTTCTCCATTCTTCTATCTCTATCTTTCCCATTTCATCTTCTCCCCTTTCTCTCCTCTCTTGGTTTATGTATTTCCACGCTTCTTTTTCTGTTTTTATACTTCTTATCTTTTGTTCTTCTTCTTCCTTCATTTGTTTCTTTCTTTCGCTGCATTTCTTCTTATATTTATCTTTGGCTTTTAAGTATTCTTCCCTTTTCGTTTTCCCTTTTTTCCATTTTCTTAGTACTCTTCTCGTCTCTCTTTTTGCCTTCTTGCATTCTGTGTCGAACCATCTCCTTCCATTTCCCTGACTATTTCCCCTTAGTATTATTTCCTCACTTCTTACTGCCCCTCTTATAATTTTCTCCAGCTCATTGATTTTTTCTTCCACCCCCTTTGCTTCGAATTTTGCTTTTCCCAATTTTTGCCTGTATTCGTTGATAGTCTCTTCATCCCACCTTTCTTTCTTTACTACCTTTTTCGTAATGTCTCCAGTATTTCGTTTTCTCTTCTCCCTTTTAATTTCCCCCTCCAACGGCATGTGGTCTGATTCTACCCTTTCCCCTATTCTGAACTTTTCCACCTCTTCCCACGCTTCTTCGTTTACTAATACGTAGTCTATTACCGATTCTCCATTTGTTGCTGCGTATGTAAACTCCAGTGGCGGCTCGTCAGGGGCGGCAGGGTAGGCCCGGACGACCCGCAGCTTGAGCGCAAGAAAAAGTTTTTTCTTCACATTACAAAAAAATGCAGCAGAGAAGCGGCTGGAACCTCCCCATCGCGTGGATCTTTGTATTCTGTGTAGATAGTAGTCAATTCAACAGAATTTTTTTAATCCTTGACTAATTTCGCAATTTTCTGACAAATACCGACGTCACCTCGGACATCACCCATCACGTTTGACAATATGTTCTTTTTAAGGTTAATCTTTTGACACCTTTTTCACAATAACTGCCACTTTATGTCATCCACTGTCAGTCCGCTCCCTTTTAATGAGAAAGAATTTTTTCTCTATTTTCCACTAAAATGGCAGAAACTGTGAACACATTTTTAGAACCAGAATTTGATCGCCTTTCTAATGGCGACATAAAAAAGGAGGCCTTGTGTTCAAAATTTAAAGTTGATATGCTTAAATGGCACTTCCTTTGGACGAATTGCTTCCAAAAGCCTTTCAGGTCTTCAACGGGTCACCCAATCTCCAGGTACCAAATTTCAGCCAAATCGATTCAGTAATTTGGGCTATAATGTATTTTTACTGTTATGATAAAATTTCGATTTTGTCAACCAAACAGCGCTAAATGCGAATTAATTTTGTCCTATTTAAAACCGGAATTTGAAGACCTTTCTGATGGTGACAATAAATCTTTCAACAACTTGTTTTTAATGGTCAAATGAGAGAATAATTTTAAATTTGGAAATTTGTGTGGCAAAACGGCACTTTCCGTGAATCGATTGAATTCAAAATTTGTTCAGCTCTTCGACGTATAATACAATCACCATGTGCAAAATTTCAGCCAAATCGGTTCAGGGGCTCGGGCTGTACCGCGATTTTAAAGTCCGATAAAAATCAATTTTTTTTAAATTTTTGGTCAAAAGGGCACTAAGAATGAATACACTTTTAGAAGCAGAATTTGAAGGTCTTCCTTATGGTGACGTGAAAAATGGGGGTTTGCATTTAAAATTTAAAAGTTGATGTGCCAAAATGGCATTTCCGGTTGCAAGATTGGCTCCAAAAGCTTTTCAGATCTAAGTTAGGTTACGAGATGCCTAAGTTCCAAATTTCAGCCAAATCGGTCTAGTAGTTTTGGCTGTGGCGTGATTACAAACGAACGTACGTACGAACGTACGTACAAACGTACGTACGTACATACACACAGACACATTTTAAAAACCCCTTTTTTGGGTTCCTGAGACCTCAAAACGTGAAGATCTGGTGCTATCTCAAATTCGAAAATTTTAGTGATTGCAGTAACCTCCCATTTTTTTTAAATTATGATGGTGTTGGGGAGGTTAATACATTTATATTTGCTAAAATGTACGTTGGGGTATTATTATTATTAATATTATTGTCGTTGTTGATGCTAAATATTTTAAAATTAATATAATGTAGATATTAAGAATTATAAATCTATTAATAACGCGAAGAGCGTCAAGTCAGGCTCGCCGGGCCAGATTTGAAATTGCCGCGTTCTTAACTGCTAGAGTTGGAGTGAGTAAGTTGCGCGATTGCTTGCTGCTGACGCAGCCACAGCTAGTCCAGGAGGGTCGGCCAGCCTGGCCTGTCAGGAGTGCGTTCATAAACTGAAATTGAGTGCAGAGTGTTTGACGTCAGAGCGGAGTGAATTTTAAGCAGGAGTGCGCACAGAGTGTTGAAGAGTTTTTGAAAGACATCGATGGGTATCTGTCAAATCTGTCACTTCACATGTCACTATCACTTGTCCGGGTATAAGGGATGAAATGTAATAAACAATAACAAATCAAAACATAACCCCTCGACGTTCATGATCACCATAAAGTTTTCCGGCGATACTGTTTTTCCGCTTTTGTACTGATTCTTGCACAAACAATAGTCATGGTACACAATGCGCATGCGGAGTGTTTTTCGCCGGGGTCCTGAATCCGGCGTTTTTCGGGCGCTCCGAGCGTCTCATTGCGGTCTCATGAGTGTGCTTTATGAACGGACGCTCTGGAGAGTGGTAACGCGCAAGTGGAATTTATGAACGGTCTTGCGCGTCTCATAGCGCACAGTGCGCGCTCGAGTGTCATTTATGAACGCACCCCTGCACCCTGCCGGATCCGAACGATGAGAGGCGCGCAAAGAAACGAATAAATTATAATAAATAGGACTCATTTGCTTGCTATTCGCTGTTCTGACAAGAAATTAAGTTAGTAAATCTAAAAATGAAATTCGAATTATAAAATCGAAATTGAAATTATTAAAATTATAGATCGAGGAAGACAATCATATTAGAATTATATCTTGAATTCTCATTAATTGTGTCATCGATTGAAATTGAAATTATTAGAATTATATTTTGAATTCTCATTAATTACTTCCCAATATTCAACCCTGCCATGAGTCAGGTTAGGCTAGCCGGTCTTCGATTTCCGGGTGATATCGTTTCTAATCGGTCACACTTCGCGTTCGTACCATTCATGGCCATGACCATGCAATCATCAATGATCATTTCGTTAGTGCCCTACCGCTACGTGTGAATCTGTACGAAATTTTTATTTTTATTTTATTTTTATTTAAAAGTTGGTGATCACGTGTTATTATTTTTGTTCGTGTTCCGTCTCGTTTCGTGGCCATTTTGGCCAAAATGTAAAGTGCTTACTGCAGTTTTTGTAGATTGTGCCTTGTGCAAGGTGCTTTGTGGTTCTGTCTGTTTTCAGTTTTGTAGTTTCAGTTCTTCTTTGATGGTTCCAGGTTCAGTGAGTTGGATTTCTTAATCTTAATTGGTTCTATATTCTATACCTAATCTATACGTAATTTAGTATCATCACTCTCGGACTCTCGCTCATCATGGCAAATATCAGAGCTGTGGTGAGTGAAAACTCGGAAGTAGTAGATTTACTGTTAATCAACAGTTTTCAAAAAATGTCATACGACCAAAAGGTATTCAAATGAAAAAACCTTGCCCGGCGGCAATGCCCAATTTAATTTCTTCGAAAAATAATCACAACAGATTTTTTTGCGTTTCGTGGAGATAAATGTCAGTGGCTTACCGGTAGTAGGTACGTGAGAAATAAATTGTGGTATCCACGGGTGTTCAATAATGGGCCCATATGGGCTGAAAATACTGGAAAAGTGGCGCCGGAAGGGGGGTGGCGAAAATTTTTCGCGGGAGGCTTTTTTCGGGGGGGGGGGGGCATCTCCCATGTTTGCGGGATTGCCTCGTTCCCGTGTGGCCTACCCAGTCTATGGGACCACGAGCCGCCACTGGTAAACTCCCCCTTTTCATCTCCTTCTTTATTTCCGTTTAACACTTCCCACCCCTTTTCTTCTACCAGTTCTTCTAGGATTCTTCCTTCTTTATTCTTCACTTTGTCTTTTGTTTCCCTTCTTGCGATTCCTCTGTTTTCTGTCCAGGTTCTTGCTCCCCTCTCTCCTAGTCTTGCATTGAAGTCCCCTCCTATGAGTATGCATTCCCCTTTCCTCTCTCCTATTCTCTCTTCTATTTTCTTTTCGTTGTTTTCATGTCTCTGCTGTACACCGTCATTATTCTCCACTCCTTATTGTCTATTATCACTTTTCTGTCCATTATACCTTCTTCCTCTTTTTTTTTTTCTTCTTTTATTTCTTCAATCCCTTCTTTTATTCCCATCAGAAGTCCCCCTTTCGCTCTCCCCTTTTTTTTTTTGTCTTGTCGCTCCCTGCCATTCCCAACTGTAGTCTTTCGGTAATCTCCTTTGTGTATTCTCCCAACCCTCTTCCTCAACCCATGTCTCCGTCAGTCCTACTATTTCAAATTCTTTTATATAATTCCACACCTCTTCATCCTTGTTTCTAATCCCCGCTATATTCCAAAACAGGAATTTATATTCCTTCTTTCCTTTTTCTTCTCGAGTTTCTCCTTCTTCTTCTGTTGATGTTACATTATTCCCTTTTCCTTTGCTCCTCTTTTCCTTTTTTTGTTGGTTTACTATTTCTTCCAGATAATTTCTCATGTCCTCTTCATTGCCATTGCCATTGTCGTAGTCCTTTTTGTGCATTCCTTCGTTCCTTAAAAATTTTTTGCACTGGTTTTCGTGATTTTATTTAGTTGCTGTGAAAACATCGCATTTTCGGGGGACCTCTCATTTACCGTACGTTTCCTGCTTTCACTTATTTGCATACTTTGACCTGCTACTACGTCTCCTCCTTCAAAATCCCCAATTCTGTACGCCTGTCCATTGATAATCAATTTGTTATACCGGGTGTATCATTTTCCGCGCCGTATAGGAGATTAACATGGGAAAACGAATTTTATTTTTTCCTTGCTCCAGGAACAGATTTAAATCAATGGTAGCTTATCCAGTGGATAGACCCGGCTGGCCGGTATCCTGAAAAAAAAGATTACCTGCTAGTGCCCTTTGGTTACTTAGCAGGAATTTTTGAAAAATTGAATTTTAAAACGACGCGCGCATTACTTCGTGTACTTTCGGTGTCCTTCGAAGCTTTACGTAAATTGTCAGCCAGGGCCGAATCTGCGATTTTTGACCTAATTGTTGACATTAAGAAAGCCGTGGCTTGAAATTATTGTTTTAAATCTGGAGCAAATCGTTCTTTTTTGCCTTCTTGCTGACGCAGAATTAGTGTACCTACCAGCGGCGACAAGCAGCAGCCGACAAGGGTTCGGTCAGACTTGGTTGACGACCTAACCTCAAAATTTTACTTGGTCAAGTAAATTACTTTGAATTGCAATTATGAGGTAAGCTCTTACTCGGTGTTAGCGTTTAATTAATCAATTATTCTACTTTAGGTGGCAATATTGTTAGTGGTAGTTCCAACAAGGATCAGAAGGCATTCTCGGGTTTGGCAATGACCTCCCATCGTAAACTGTCTTTATCTTTTACGTTACCTATTTGTGTTAAAAGGTTTTGTAAGTGAAGACACAAGTAGGAGTTACATGTTTTCGTGGAGAGAACATTTTGTATTCCCCTAATTAGTTGTAGATAGTTAGAAGATGTTTGGTAATGTTTAAGAACCCTGTTTGGAAAAGCAGCTGCTGACAACATCGGTACTGGTAATTAAATTGGAACTTGAGACATCATGTTGTATTTACCTAATAAAATGCTTTTTGAACTTATTTCCAAATTTTTCAGTTCAAAAGAAACAAATTTTGTCCATTATTGGCTAAATTGTTATTGAATATTAATCACTAGCAGAGTGGCACTAAAGAATAGATTGTTAAAACTGAGTAATGGAAGAAGCCAAGAACGCGTTTAAAATTCTTTATTAATAATAGTTTTTTAAAACATCGACAGCTGGCACAATTCCATTTTTGTATCTTTACATCAATCCTGACTAAATTGTAGCAATATCACAAACCACCACTACTTTTAGTAACACTCCGTCATGCAGTGCATAAAGAATTAAATAACAATTAGTAACTTTCCAGTATAATTCTTCTTGCTCAATTTTTCAATGGGAATGAGTAAACGGATGAATTTTTTCCCTGGTCCAGGGCAGTAAGATGGCATGGCATCCTGAAATAAATGTGATCACTGTTTATTTATTATGAGGGAGGTACCTATCCCTATCACAAAAAATATCCATTGTACCTACCTAATCAATTTAACTTGTTGACAATCCACAATATCACAGTAAGGCTCATCCGAAGGGTTATTGGTAAATGGGTTGTTGGCCTGGGACAAGGGTTTTCTCTGGAATAAGCCGTTGTTATCCAACCAAAAGCTGTGTCAAAAGTCTTGTTGTCACCTGTCAATCCTGTCAATCTAATTTCCTTTCAGTCGACATATGTTTTTTCGCGCTAACGTTACCAGTCAGCCTGGTCGCCTACTTGGTCATGTTTTTGTCTTTTGTTTGTAGCATACATAAGAAAGAACGCGACAACATTAGTGTTCACGTTACCTGGTCAACGTGGTCTGCGCAGTGACGCGTTGACGTTAGGCGCTTTCCTTTTACACATTTACCTGAGGAGCCTCAATTAATCTCAGCAATTTGATTGGTTCATTTGTAATTGACCAATCAAATAGCTGAGTTTTCTCAGACAAATGTGTAAACGGAAAGCAGCTATTGTTGACACTGTGTAAGTACTACAACGCCAATTTACCCACCCAGCAGCACTACTTAACTGAACGCACCCCGCACGGTGTCAATAACCAGGCTGACTGGTAACCTTAGCGCGAAAAAACATACGTCGCCAAAATGGAAATTAGATTGACAGGTGACAACAAGACTTTTGACACAGCTTTTGGTTGGATTGTTGTGATTATGAAATTAACATCGACCAAACAACAACGGCTTATTCCAGAGAAAACCCTTGTCCCAGGCCAACAACCCATTTACCAATAACCCTTCGGATGAGCGGATAAGTTAAATTGATTAGGTAGGTACAATGGATATTTTTTGTGATAGGGATAGGTACCTCCCTCATAATAAATAAACAGTGATCACATTTATTTCAGGATGCCATGCTATCTTACTGCCCTGGACCAGGGGAAAAATTCATCCGTTTAGGTACTCATTCCCATTGAAAAATTGAGCAAGAAGAATTATACTGGAAAGTTACTAATTGTTATTTAATTCTTTATGCACTGCATGGCGGAGTGTTATTAAAAGTAGTGGTGGTTTGTGATATTGCTACAATTTAGTCAGGATTGATGTAAAGATACAAAAATGGAATTGTGCCAGCTGTCGATGTTTTAAAAAACTATTACTAATAAAGAATTTTAAACGCGTTCTTGGCTTCTTCCATTACTCAGTTTTAACAATCTATTCTTTAGTGCCACTCTGCTAGTGATTAATATTCAATAACAACTTAGCCAATAATGGACAAAATTTGATTCTTTTGAACTGAAAAATTTGGAAATAAGTTCAAAAAGCATTTTATTAGGTAAATACAACATGATGTCTCAAGTTCCAATTTAATTACCAGTACCGATGTTGTCAGCAGCTGCTTTTCCAAACAGGGTTCTTAACCAAACAACTTCTAACTATCTACAACTAATTAAGGGAATACAAAATGTTCTCTCCACGAATACATGTAACTCCTACTTGTGTCTTCACTTACAAAACCTTTTAACACAAATAGGTAACGTAAAAGATAAAGACAGTTTACGATGGGAGGTCATTGCCAAACCCGAGAATGCCTTCTGATTCTTGTTCGAACTACCACTAACAATATTGCCACCTAAAGTAGAATAATTGATTAATTAAACGCTAACACCGAGTAAGAGCTTACCTCATAATTGCAATTCAAAGTAATTTACTTGACCAAGTAAATTTTTGAGGTTAGGTCGTCAACCAAGTCTGACCGAACCCTTGTCGGCTGCCGCTTGTCGCCGCTGGTAGGTACATTAATTCTGCGTCAGCAAGAAGGTAAAATAGAACGATTTGCTCCAGATTTAAAACAATAATTTCAAGCCACGGCTTTCTTAATGTCAACAATTAGGTCAAAAATCGCAGATTCGGCCCTGGCTGACAATTTACGTAAAGCTTCGAAGGACACCGAAAGTACACGAAGTAATGCGCGCGTCGTTTTAAAATCCAATTTTTCAAAAATTCCTGCTAAGTAACCAAAGGGCACTAGCAGGCAATCTTTTTTTTCAGGATACCGGCCAGCCGGGTCTATCCACTGGATAAGCTAGCATTGATTTAAATCTGTTCCTGGAGCAAGGAAAAAATAAAATTCGTTTTCCCATGTTAATCTCCTATACGGCGCGGAAAATGATACACCCGGTATTTAAGCGTTGCTGTTTTTGCCTGTCTCCGTGCTTCTTTCAATTGGGGTATTAGCTGTTTCCTTTCCATTTGTACCTTTTTCGTATAATCCTCATCTATCCAGATGTCCGAACCTTTCAATGTTTTTGTTTGCCTGAGTATTTCCATCTTCTTCCCCCATGTTATTAATTTCACTATTATTGCTCTTTTGTTATCACGTCTGAACACTCCAAATCTTTTTATTTCATCCATTTCTTTTGCTATGTTGATATCTACACCCATTCTCTTCAGCACGCACTCTACCTTTCTCTTCAATTCCTCATGGCCTTCGTCCTCGTTATCTTCTATTCCTTTAATTATTAAATTCCTTCTTCTTAATTCCCTTTCCACCGATTCCAATCTTGTGTCCTGTTCACTAATTACTTGCTGTAATCGTTGATTTTCCTGCCTCAGGAGTTTTGTTTCTTCCATATTTCTATCTAATTTTCCTTCAATTTTCTCCATTTTCTCCTTTAATTTCTCAAACATTTCTCTTATTTCGTCCATAACCTTATTTCAATTTGCGCAGTACGGTCCTGTTCTTTATTACTGTTGTCTATTTGCTGCGCTTGCGGATTGCGGACTCCCCGATGTTAAACCCGTCAAAGGTCAATTGTTTATCAGCTCTTTGGATTTGTTATTACCTTTATCTTGATTATAACTCCTTCCTGCTATATCGTTGATGTCTAATTCGGACCATATACTTCTTATTCTATTTCCACACCTAGATTCACGGTTTATTTCACTGTAGTTCTCCAGTATTCGCACTTATTTAACAACATTAATGTTGGTTACATTTTTGAGAAGCTAATTTTTTTGTGCCTGTATTCGTATAGTATTTATGACATTTGTCAAATTGCATGTCACCTTCAAAATTGCTTTCAAAATTGATGCATGTAGCTAAGTCGCAGAGAGTCTAATAATGTCGAAGAAGTGCTTAAAGATCTGAGAATTCTCCTTTTACTGAAGACTGACGAAAGACGCAATGGTTTTATGCCTTCGTGATACGCATACCCACGAAAGGATGTTTTTGGAAAACGGACTTCATGAAACGCTGGCTGGCAGGAGCCATGGTGCAAGTTTGAAGTAAATCGGAGCACTCCAGTCGCCTTTTTCCTAGGGGTCAATGGAGCCTCCTGTGGTGTTGGATTTGTGATTATTTTAACTTTGTAGGTGTACCTACTCACTTGTGGATTCAAGTGCTTCAGTTAATTTTTGTAATTGATTGAAGATACGAAAAGGAAACAAGAAATTATAATTTATTTGAAGGAAATTGCTTACAGAGATTGTAAAGGAGGTACCTTGTTTGCTTTAGAATTAAATGTAATATCTAAACTGCTTTCATGTAGGTCCCTATGAAGGTTTGCAAGATTCCTAATAAAAATTTACCTAATTGTTCAATATTTTTTCTGATAATTTGGAAACAAGAAAAAAGACACAATCGGGCACTTCTACGCTTCCATAGATTTTGGTCTTTTACCAACACTTGTGGGTTTCAAATTTTGTGCTCCTTGTCGCAAAGTCTTCATTATTAGGTACTGTTTTATACCTTAAAAAGTGACATTATAAAAACGCCTCCGTAAAAAAGGGAAATATCACCCGCCTGCGAATGTCTGCATCATTTAAATCTGGGCGATCTTCTTTGAGTTGCTTAAAGCACCTGATTATCTGCTTTTTCTGTTCGACGCTAATAGTTTTGGCATTTCTGCGTCAAAATCAACAATTAAATGTAAAATGTGACAACACGGCTAAAAGGTTCAGTGAGACAACAGTTCAGTTACTAAATAGTGACCAACTTTGAAAAACCAAACCACAGCCTACTGCCGTCCGTTTTGATCGCGAATGGAGTATAACATGGCCGCTCTAGCAATTTAATTTTTTTGACTTGTATGTCATAACTTTGGCATTTCAAGGTCACGGCACATTGTGTAATCCGTCATTTTTTATTTAACCAAGTTGCTTCGAGTAAGTATAGCTTCAAGTGAAAAATAGAGGGACATCTGAAAGTACTCACAATGTCCCTCTTTTTTTTAAACTTCCAATAGGAACCGCGAACCGGTAGACAAAACGGCGGATCTTGAGATGGAATTACTGAAGTGCATTAAATTACTGTCGTCGCAATATTTCGAATTGACATTACTAACGTCAGCAACTTGCGTACGAATGAAGGTTTCCAAAAAAGCCTGAGATACACAACCCCCGCGTTCGTCAATATGCGACATGTAGTTAGGTCTCTCTCAATTTCGTGACGTCATTTTTGACAATGACAGACTTTTGCATTGCTTTGTCAAATTTTGCCTAAAAATCGTCTATCTCTTTTAATTGAAAACAAGAATTGTTGCCTTGCCAGAATAACCCCCTGACTCTCTAACTTCTAACATCCATGTTATAATGACAAGTAGTGACGGATGGTCAATGCAATTTCTGTTATTTTAACATTAAATTCAGCCCTAACATCGATGTTAAAACTTACAGAATCACCCCCTTAAGCCGGTTTTACAACTTTTGACAATGAAATGTCAGCGTCGTCCTATTTTTTGTGCCCCGACTGTACTTACTATAATAAACACCAGAAACCAGATCTATCAAATCTGACAAGATCCCTATTTTCAGCTTTGTAATTCTGTCTAGATTTATAGAATTTTCTGGCTATCCTGTAGCTGTAGTACAGTAGATGTACAGGGTGTTCACGAAACATGTAGCAGAACTCCTACCGCAGGTTCCTTACATAAAAATAAGTTGAAAAGTTCCTATGAAGATTTGTCCGATATCGCCTCCTAAGGGTGCTAGGTCTTCTCGCAGGAGGAGGATGGGGACCAGTTTATTTTTAATATTTCGGAAACGGCTTAATCTACGATATTGCAATTTGGTACATCGACTTAGGTACTTAAGGGTGTGTCATGTACAAAAATAACACCGAAACCTTCTGGAGTTGTCGACAATACCACCGCAGTTGGTGCAAGACGTATAACACCGACACCTTCTGGAGTTGTCGACAACACCACCGAGGTTCAACCGTAAAACGCATCTCGACGTAAAACTCGCTGAAATACCAATAATCGCTGAAGAAAAGCAGTTGGTGCAAGAAGTATAACACCGAAACCTTCTGGAGTTGTCGACAACACCACCAAGGTTCAACCGTAAAACGCATCTGGACGTAAAACTCGATGAAATACTAACAATCGCTGAAGAAAAGCAGTTGGTGCAAGAAGCATAACACCGAAACCTTCTGGAGTTGTCGACAACACCACCGAGGTTCAACCGTAAAACGCATCTCGACGTAAAACTCGATGAAATACTAACAATCGCTGAAGAAAGGCAGTTGGTGCAAGAAGTATAACACCGAAACCTTCTGGAGTTGTCGACAACACCACCGAGGTTCAACCGTAAAACGCATTTCGACGTAAAACTCGCTGAAATACCAATAATCGCTGAAGAAAAGCAGTTGGTGCAAGAAGTATAACACCGAAACCTTCTGGAGTTGTCGACAACACCACCGAGGTTCAACCGTAAAACGCATCTCGACGTAAAACTCGATGAAATACTAACAATCGCTGAAGAAAGGCAGTTGGTGCAAGAAGTATAACACCGACACCTTCTGGAGTTGTCGACAACACCACCGGGGTTCAACCGTAAAACGCATTTCGACGTAAAACTCGCTGAAATACCAATAATCGCTGAAGAAAAGCAGTTGGTGCAAGAAGTATAACACCGAAACCTTCTGGAGTTGTCGACAACACCACCGAGGTTCAACCGTAAAACGCATCTCGACGTAAAACTCGATGAAATACTAACAATCGCTGAAGAAAGGCAGTTGGTGCAAGAAGTATAACACCGACACCTTCTGGAGTTGTCGACAACACCACCGGGGTTCAACCGTAAAACGCATCTCGACGTAAAACTCGCTGAAATACCAATAATCGCTGAAGAAAAGCAGTTGGTGCAAGAAGTATAACACCGAAACCTTCTGGAGTTGTCGACAACACCACCGAGGTTCAACCGTAAAACGCATCTCGACGTAAAACTCGATGAAATACTAACAATCGCTGAAGAAAGGCAGTTGGTGCAAGAAGTATAACACCGACACCTTCTGGAGTTGTCGACAACACCACCGGGGTTCAACCGTAAAACGCATCTCGACGTAAAACTCGCTGAAATACCAATAATCGCTGAAGAAAAGCAGTTGGTGCAAGAAGTATAACACCGAAACCTTCTGGAGTTGTCGACAACACCAGCGAGGTTCAACCGTAAAACGCATCTCGACGTAAAACTCGATGAAATACCAACAATCGCTGAAGAAAAGCAGTTGGTGCAAGAAGTATAACACCGAAACCTTCTGGAATTGTCGACAACACCACCGAGATTCAACTGTAGAACACCTCTCGACATAAAACTCAAGGAAATACCAACAATCGCTGAAAAAAAGCAGTTGGTGCAAGAAGTAGAAGTCTTCTGAGGTTTTCGACAACACCTCTTGCACCACCGCACCGGGTCTCAACTGCAGATTACTTAATTATACTTAATATACAATTCAACAGAATCACAAATACTGCGAAAAATGACAATGATGGTCCAAGAATGGCCTTCCGAGGTCTAACATCAGATTTCTTATACAGATCAGTGAAAGTGCTGTCTGAGTGCTTCCAAAAGAGTATCGGCGGTCTAAAGAACTTGAGGGTCGTAAAAACAACCTTGTCCAAGAATTACGAATCGAAGAACTTGAGGATTCGGGCGTTTCCATCATTGGAATAATATGGTCATTAGGGAGGCACATGGATCTCATCTTCGGACTGGAAGCTACTTTTGCGCCACACCTCTTGGCTCACACTTAAAATCAGAAAAATAATACCCCACCGCGGCCCAAAAACAGCCCAAAGCCGATAGGGTCCTACACAAAAAATGTAAATTTACAGAAAAAGTGTAAATTTACAGAAAAAAGTGTAAATTTACAGAAAAAAGTGTAAATTTACAGAAAAAGTGGAAATTTACGGGAAAAGTATAAATTCAGAGAAAAAGTGTAAATTTAAAGAAAAAAGTTTGTTTTACACTTTTTCTGTAAATTTACACTTTATCTGTAAACTTACACTTTTTCTGTAAATTGAACTTTTTCTGTAAATTTGCACTTTTTCTGTAAACTTGAACTTTTTTCTGTAAATTTACACTTTTTCTGTAAATCCGTAGTTTATTACATCTTCACTAATCGAAATTTTCATGTCCATTATTTACTCCTGAGCAGCTACAGCAGGAACGGGGTTTATGCGATCACTGAGATATGAATACACGATGACTTCCTGTGACATAATTATTATTACAAACTCGCAACTTCCTCTGATATAACTTCGTGGGACACTACTCTGCCCGTACTGGAATGCTTTGACTTGGCGAGAATCCATTAGTATTTTGTGCGACCGACCCGACAAGGGGGTGCGGTTGCTCACAAATAAAATTCCCAATTTTAAATTAGTTACATCATTCCAGAATAATTTCAGTTTAGTTGAGGAAAATTGAGTTTGCAAAGTGCTAATTGCATCTAAGCAGCTTTGATATAGCGCAATGTCCCCTTTATATCCTTTGTGCACATGCACACGTGGTTATTATAAAAGTTTTCAACTCATTTATCCGGTTCAGTCACCTAAAGTCCTGTCGCATGTTAGCGAAAACGGGGGTGGTGTGTCTCGGGCTTTCTTTCTGTTGGTTTTGTAAACGGGGTTTCGGTTCTGTCAAAATTCCTGTCATGGACAATAATTACGGAAAAAGTAGAAGTTTATTACAAAAGCGTAGAGCTGCCATGATATTTGCTGACTTTTTTTATTTTGTAATTTACAGAAAAAGTGTAAATTTACAGAAAAAAGTGTAAATTTACAGAAAAAGTCTAAATTTACAGAAAAAAGTGTAAATTTATAGAAAAAGTGTAATTTACAGAAAAAATTGCAATTTACAGAAAAAGTGTAAATCTACAGAAAAAGTGTAAATTACAGAAAAAGTGTAAATTTACAGAAAAATGGACCCCGCACACTTCTTATGGGAAATTTAGATCGATAGATTTTTTTTTGTTTTTTACTATGTTGTAGCCAGGGCGATGCTGATTAAAACATCTCACGGGCGCAACCTTGTGGGGTCCACGGTTCGGCCGGTAGAGCGCCCCAAAGGCGGGGCCGAACTCCACGAGGCAAATAATTAAAAAATCGATATCTCAGTTATCTTTGAAGTTAAAGCCTTCGCTCAAAAAGTCTTTGGTAGATATTTTGCCAAACTCTCTTGTCATGTACAAATGACGATCTTTGATAAGAGGACTTAACTTATACTTATGTACATTTTTAAAAGGGGTTATGCAGGGTCCTGCAACCATGCGTCGGGCTTCCATAGCGCCTAAACTATCCAAGTTAGGAATTTCGTTCAGGTACATACTTAAACTGTTAATGAAGCTGCATTTCAGGAAAATATTTTTAATTATACAGGGTGGTAAGAAAAATTTTGAAGAGGAAAAGTCGACTTTTTTTAAATGGAATGCCCGGTATATTTTAGCATATTTGCAACCCCCTTAGGAGCCTTTATTCATCCCTAAAATATTACGGCTTTTAAACCTCTGGGTTGGGAGTAAAAAAATATTTTCAAAAAAAATGGGAGTTTACATCATTCTGCTTAAAAATTCTCCATTTACGCAGGTACAGTTTTCATAAGAAAATAAGATGAAGACCTTATTGCAGAGGCTTGAAAACAGCTCTGATTCAATTTTAGTTACGCTATGTACAGGGTGCTCAAAATTGATTTTCAAAATTAGAGAATTTTGAAGCCATTTTTCTCAACTTTTCCAAATGGAACACCCTGTTTATTTTTAGCTAGCCAAATGTAGAATTCATAAAGGAACGTTTTTTGTCCTACAAACATATTGGTTATTTTCATCCGTTTTCGAGTTATTCGCAAATATTACAAATTTTAAGTTTTTTCGGTATAACTCATTAACGAGTAAAGATATCGGGGAGTTCTCTTCAGATTCTTACTCACAAGAAAATAGCGCAGCTTTTGTCTGGTTTAACCGACTTCGTATCTGTTACCGGTTAAGAGATGCCAATGGTTAGCAGTGGAAAAGGAACCACCCTGTATATGTTTGATACATTACGCTAATAAAGGGAGGTAACTTCAAATAAATCCTGGTCTATTTGAAGTTATTCCCTGCCAAACATCCCGCATGGAAGTATACGCCTTTTAAAAGATACATAAAGTACAGCTATGGCCTTTTTTTTTGTCAAAGACCGTCATTTGTTTTTCTATGTGCCATGGCAAGAAAGCTTGGCGAAATATCTACCAACGACTTTTTAAGCGAAGGCTCTATCTCCAAAGATAGCCGAGATATCGATTTTTCAATTATTTGAATCATGGAGTTGGGCCCTGTCTTTGGGGCGCTCTAACGGCCAAACCGTGGGCCCCACAAGGTTGTGCCCGTGAAACGTTTTAATCAGCATCGCTCTGGCTACGACATATTAAAAAACAAAAAAAATCTATCGATCTAAATTTCCCATAAGAAGTGTGCGGGGTCCTTTACACTTTCTGTAAATTTACACTTTTTCTGTAAATCTCATGGCCTGTGGCTTTCTGTTAAAAAGTCTTGAAAATTAGAAATTATATAGAACTCCATATTCTGATTAAAAGTTATTATTATTATTATTATTGCGGCAACCATAACTAAGGGATAGTTTTTGAGTTGTGGCCCGTCAAATGAGGAGGAATTTGGCTGTAGTTCCATTTTTGCAATTATTTAATTTCTACGTTTCCTTGGTCATTCATTAATAACCAAGGAAACACAAATAAGGTGACAATAAACTGGTGAACGATTTTGATAGACATTGTTTTTCAAGACTTCAAAATGGCCTTAGTCAATACCCTTCATCACGAGGGGTTAACCACTTAGCGATTTTGGTGTACGGTTCTCTGGAATTTTGGCAATTTTCTAGCAATTTTGGCAATTTTTGGCGATTTTGGCAATTTTCCAGCGATTTTAGCGATTTTCTTGCAATTTTGGCGATTTTCTAGCGATTTTGGCAATTTTCAAGCAAGTTTTCGGCGATTTTCAAGCAATTTTCTAGCAATTGTGGCGAATTTCGCATATTTTTTTGGCGACTTGAAAATTTTCTAGCAATTTCGGCGATTTTTAAGCTCTTTAATCTTTCATTTTTTAGATTCAAAAACCCTGTACTGATTTTGGACAAATTTTACAAATACAATTTTAGCGATTTTGGTGATTTTCTTACAAATTGCGATTTTGTGTACACAAATTTACCATGTGGTTAACCCCTCGCTTCATCAAGCCTTCTGGAAAATGTTTCGGAAGCTGAAAATCGTCTTATTCACTAGTGTTTAACAATGCATACTTTAGTCTAGTGCATGTTCGCTTAGTTATTGATAAATAGCCTAGGAAACAGAGAAAATGAAACAATTCTGACAATATAATCGCCCAGTTCAAATTCGAATCCTTTAACAATTTATAGCTGAAAAACTATAAGTTAATTGTGGTCGGAACAATGGTAACTTTTAATCAGGACATTGAATTCTATATAATCCTAAATTTTCAAGACTTTTTAACAGAAAGCCGCAGGCCATAAGGTTTGTGGCTTACACTTATCTATGAATTTACACTTTATCTGTGAATTTATACTTTTTCTGTTACACTTTTTCTGTAAATTTACACTTATTCTGCAAACTTTCGCGTTTTCTGTAAACTTACACTTTTTCTGCAGATTTACACTTTTGGACACTGTCAAAAAATCTCTAAAAAACCACACTTTTATGCCGCCAAATTTCAGAATTTTCTTCCGAACTAAAAAAGTCGTGAGCGAAAGGGGTTGAAAGCATAATAATTAGGTATAGTAAGACTTCTGTACAGATTTTTGTTGTATTACGGGGGAAAATGCGTTTTTCGCACTACCCCAACCTGACCCTTAACACACATTTCATCACGCTATTTTTACAGCAAGTCAAATGACAGGCGTGCGTGTTGCTCGAAACAGACTTTAAATGCTACCAACACTCAGTTACATGCGCGCCACGAGCGAAACACGAAGGGTTCGCATCAGTTTTCCCGCCCTCATCGGACGCGATTCCGGACGTAAATTTCCTCCGCTGGAAAATATTTAAATATTTTGGTGATACATTTTTCGGACTTTTAGTGTTACAGTGAGTTTAGGTGAAGTGGCAAAGTTTTAAAACACGAAGCTTACGGGGGTAAGTTATTTAAATAAAAATTTTATCATCCCTTAAAGTTCGTCGGAATATCAACGATAATAATTTTCACGATAGAATCAAATTGACCCACCGTATACGGAAGCGTGGAAGTGCCACATTTTTCTCTTTTTTTATTTCCAAATTATCGCAAAAATGTGTACATTTCGGAAGAAGAAACTGTAGATTTACACAAAACTATAAATCACGTTACGTGCCGGGAAGTTGGCGGAAATTTTAAAAATTTTTGTCTAAATTGACATTTTTTGTGTAAATTTAGTTTTTGTGTAAATTTACAGTTTTTGTGTAAATTTACAGTTTTTTCTTCCGAAATTTACACATTTTTTGTGGCATCAGCTTTCCCGCCCTCATCGGACGCGATTCCGGACGTAAATTTCCACCCCTGGAAACTATTTAAATACTTTGGTGATAAATTTTTCGGACTTTGACAGTGCGTTTAGGTGAAGTGGCAAAGTTTCAAAACACGAAGTTCGCGAGGGTAAGTTATTTAAAAAAAAATGTATCATCCCTTTAAGTCCGTCGGTATATCAACGATAATAATTTTCACAATAGAATCAAATTGACCCAAGCGTAGAAGTGCCACATCTTTCTCTTTTTTTATTTGCAAATTGCCACGAAAAATGTGTAAACGGAAGAAAAAACTGTAGATTTACACAAAAACTGTAGATATTTACGCAAAAACTGTTTTACACAAAAACTGTAAATTTACAGAAAACTGTCAATTTTCACAAATGTAAATTTTCACAAAAATTGTAAATTTTCACAAAAATTGCAAATTTTCACAAAAACTGTAAATTTACACTTGCAGCACCCACTCGCGTTCACCTCCTGTCCGATTAGTCGACTAGCCTCGTCCCGTCACGTGCCGGGAATTTGACGGGAATTTTAAAAATTTTTGTCCAAATTGACAGTTTTTGTGTAAATTTACAGTTTTTGTGCAAATTGTCAGTTTTTGTGAAAATTTAGTTTTCTTCCGAAATTTACACATTTTTTGCGGTAATTTGGAAATAAAAATGCAGCAGAGAAGCGGCTGGAACCTCCCCATCGCGTGGATCTTTGTATTCTGTGTAGTGTGTAGATAGTAGTCATCGTCTTTCTAATGGCGACATAAAAAAAAAGGCCTTGTGTGTAAAATTTTAAATTGATATGCTAAAATGGCACTTCCAGTTTACCAATTGCTTCCAAAAGCTTTCAGGTCTTCAACGGGTGACCTAATCTCCATGTACCAAATTTCAGTCAAATCGATCCATTAGTTTGGGCTATAATGTGTTTTTAGTGTTTACAAAATTTCAATTTTTTTACCCAAAGGGCAGTAAATGCGAATGAATTTTGTCTTATTTAGAACAAGTATTTGAAGACCTTCCTGATGCTGACAATATTTGTTGTTTAGGATGGTAAAATGGGAGTATATTTAAAATTGAAAATTGATGTGACAAAACGGCACTTTCTGTGGGTCGACTTCCTCCAAACATTTTTTAGCTCTTCGACGTATAATACAGTCTCCATGTACAAAATTTCAGGCAAATCGCTCCAGACGTTTCGGCTGCATCGTGTTTTTAAAGTACGTTAACAATCCCGAATATTTCAATTTTTGTCAAAAAGGCACTAAGAGTGAATACATTTTTTGAAGCAGAATTTGAAGGTCTTTCTTATGGTGACGTGAAAAATGGGGCTTTGCATTTAAAATTTAAAAGTTGATGTGCCAAAATGGCATTTCCGGTTGCATGATTGGCTCCAAAAGCTTTTCAGATCTAAGTTGGATTATGAGATGTCTACGTACCAAATTTCAGCAAAATCGGCCTAGTAGTTTTGGCTGTGGCGTGTTTACAAACGTACGAACATACACACAGACACATTTTAAAAACCACTTTTTTGGGTTCGTGAGACCCCAAAACGCATAGATCCTGTCTGATTTCGATTTCGAAAATTTTAGTGATTGCAGTAACCTCCCATTTTTTTAAAATTGTGATGGGGTTGGGGAGGTTAAAAAAGAGAAAAATGTTTAATTTCTTGGATGAATTGAGAGGGTTAAATGAAAAAAACGCGTCATTAATTTTACCGATGATTGATAATCGTTTGAAATAACTGACGAATGCGTTTTATTTATCGTGCTCGATTAACCCCTTGGTGATTGATTATTATTTTGGTCAATTTGATGCTTTATTGTTTGCCATCCATACATGAGCATGCATCAACGTATTTGCAATTCGCGTATAGGTAGGTATAAAATAACCCCAGCAGCACCAAATATGGGGCCAACGTAGAGCCTACATTGGGCCAATATATTAATCGTGGCCCAATATTTCAGACTTTTAGCCAATATTGGCTGTGCATTGGTGGAAAAATGTTTGCATATATATATAATCCATGTTTGACCAATGTAGGACCCATAGTATCTTTGCATGTTGAAATCATAAACATGCCCCCAATATGGGTAGAATGTGGTAGAATATTATTTCATAAATAGTAATTAATGCACTAATTTAATTACTCAGAAAATGAATAGGTACCATAATACATGCACATGAAAATTACCGAATGCAATACATATTATATATTTATTAAAATTTTATTTGATAATAAAGATGAATTACGGATATGGGGATCGGGAGGTTAGAAGCAGGATGCAGTTTATTAATAAAATTTGTTCGATACCTATGTACAATAAATATTTGATTTCATTATACCTAAATTATAAAATATTTGTTAGGGCCTGCATTGGCCATTCTTGGACGATGCTGTGTGCGCAGTCGCAGTCGCAGAAGGTGTACGTGACCTCCTGCCTGGTCGGACACCAGTCCAGTTCCAGTCCAGACAGGAAAAAATTGCGCTAACCTAAAAGCCGGGGGGTGCATTAAGTGCATTTGTCTGGTTTTAGTGCTTGTGGTGTTGAATCTTTTGTGGGGTAAGTAACTCTTAAATAACGATGTTTTAAGCCAGACAGCATGTAATTTTGTTGGGTTAGAGTTGTGCCAGTTATCAACTATTTAAAGGCTATTTTGCCATTCAGTGCTTTAAATATTGTGAAGCTGCTTTATTAGGATATCTAATTACTGTATGTACATAAAAGTACATGCCATTTACGTACTTTTTGATTACTCTTTTATATACAGGGTGATTTTGAACGGATTCGTTGGAAACTGTTTGACTTCCTAACAGATGACGTGATGAGGATCTTCGAATTTGGTATGCGACCATAATCGATCATGACGAATCGAAGTCAAATATTTTCAAGATGGCGGCAGAAAAGATGAATACATTGGTAACGATGAGATATTGTTTTGCAAAATTCTTCAATAATGTGTTTTCAGGTGAATCATCTTTACCTTTGTGGAGATGACACTGTCCATAAGGCTGAGAAAAATCTTGCAGAAAAGTGTCATCATTGTATTCCGGGCAAGGTAAAAAAAGTGGGAAGTTGCCATTCAAAAATTTGCGATGCCGTGGGGCCATACTATGCAAATCTACTTGACAGTTGCTGATTTTTCGTTCTAGGTGCCGTTAGAAAGAGGTGCCCGGAGGCTACAGAGGTCGAGGTGCAACGATCAATTTCCCTGTACTTACCTGGCGGGATCTAAAGACCGTGAAGGAGGAATGGGGGAGCGATAAAAATCAAATATTTGTAATGTTTTTTTATACAAATTAATAATAGTAATTAGTAATATATTTCTAATGATTTCTTATTACATTGCTCCTATGAAAGAAACCAATCTGGGGCGAATATTTAAAAGAAATATTGGCTAATGATTATTAAACAATGTTTTCCCTATAAAACAAATTCATGTTGGGCCAATATTCCTTTAAATATAGGGCCGTTAAAAAAAAATCTGACGTTTGCATGTTGCCCCAATATTTGAGAAATATGTTGGGCCAATAAAAGTGTGCTGCTGGGGAATACATATAATCAACATGTTGCGTATTTAATTAGTTTACTTTTAACAAATTGTATTAATTATTAGGAATGTGGAGGGTTGATAAATTTCGTTACAATACGAATTTAGCGGAAACGATTATAACAATCAACAATATTTAAATAAGTTTAAGTGTTAAGTACGAAAGCGTAGAGCTGCGGATTTTTTTTTTTGTAATTTACAGAAAAAAGTGTGAATTTGCAGAAAAAGTGTAGATTTACAGAAAAAGTGTAAATTTACGGAAAAATTGTAAATTTTCACGAAAATTGTGATTTTCAGGAAAATTGTGATTTTCACGAAAATTGTAGATTTTCACGAAAATTGTAGATTTTCACGAAAATTGTAATTTTCACGAAAATCGTAGATTTTCACGAAAATTGTGGATTTTCACGAAAATTGTAATTTTCACGAAAATTGTGAATTTTCACGAAAATTGTAAATTTTCACGAACATTGTAAGTTTTCACGAAAATTGTAAATTTTCACGAAAATTGTAATTTTCACAAAACTTGCAAATTTTCACAAATATTGTAAATTTTGTTTATATATTGTAAGGAATCGTAAATTTTAACATTTTGGCAACTTTTTTATTGCGTCCGGTTTAACCCCAAGCTATGTATATTTCTTTACATAATTGCGTTGTGAAAAGTTGGATTTTACGCAATTAGGTAAAATGTTGTACGTAACACGTTATGAAAAGCCCCAATTGTTTGACTCGCATAATTTTGCAAAACTCGCTATCGCTCGTTTTGGCAAATATTACGGCTCGTCAAGCAATATAGGGCTTTTCATAACTAATTACGTGAATAACTATTATTTTGAATAGAAGATAGACGATTTGTTTACCTAGTTAGTACAGTCGAGAAACTAAATAATGCACTTTTTGTTAATCTGTCAACTGGTGCCGGTCCTAATATCAGATAGAAATCACCACAATCGATGCACGACTTACTATCTCGACTGTACCTAGTCTCTATCGCATTTGCGTCCCGTTTGTCTAAAACAGCGACAAAGCAACAAACTAGAATTTATGCAGAAATGGTCACAAACACGAATCAAAGAAAAATGAACACTCGTACACACGAGTCACGTGGCAACATCTAAGACTTCCCTACAACTTCCTCGTCTTTATCGCTTTGCGGTTCGTAAACATTTCTGCTTTGAAGCTATGAAGGTGAGTGCTTTATGTATTATTGCTCTACCTCGAATAAATAAACTAGTATTACTTCGTGAGCAACTTAAAAGTATTTACGCTTCTCTTAACCACACAAACAAATAGGTACTTACCTAATCGGACACGTATCAAGCCTCTAAAGTGAAAACTGTGTACATAATCATTAAACGCGTCGCATGTGGCCTTCCCAGTTTCCACACGCTATTTTAGTGCCGAAGCATATGCGCAGGCACTGTAGTTTTAGTGAATTTGCTCGCTCCGCTCGCTCGGCCTGCCGCCTACTCTGTCCATCGCATAACTTGAGAACGAAAGCAGATATCGAGCTGAAATTTTGTACACAGATGTATACCCGGAGAATCTCGGGGTGGATTGTTTTTGGGCCATATCGGACCAGGAGGGTGGTTAGGGGTGAAAAACTGAAAGAAATTACAATTTTCGGCGTTTGCGCGAACGCTGCCTCAACGCTTGAAGCTAGAGCAAAAGTTTGTAAGGAGGAATTGTCGACAATGAAAAGATCTACAAAAAAGTCCGCGACGGCATATATCTGTCTATGATAGGTAGCTCACCGTGATCGTTTTGTGTTTTAATTTTTGAAGAAAATAGCTTCAGTGGCTTATTGTCGGCTATCCGTAACAGATATTTATATGCTGTCGCGGACTTTTTTGTAGGTCTATTCGATGCCGACGTTTCTTCCTTATACGATTTTAATCCATCTTCAAGCGTTTAGGCAGCGTTCGCAGTAAAAGCGAGAGAATGCGAGGTTTTTTTCGGGACCGAAAAACTATTAATTGTAATAACTCGAGAACCAGTGGAGATATTTTACTGAAACTTGATATGCGTTTTTGACGACAAGTCTGTTGAAGGTGAAGGGGTGTCAGTTTTGGGGGATGAAACTTAAGGGTTGAAAATCACAAAAATACGAAAACCTCAAATATTTTGCACATGGAAATCTGAAACCATATATATTTTGACATTATTTGATAAGGGATTGTTTTAGTGCCGAAGCATATGCGCAGGCACTGTAGTTTTAGTGAATTTGCTCGCTCCGCTCGCTCGTTCTGCCCGTTCGTCTATCCTGTCCATCCCATAACTTGAGAGCGAAAGCAGATATCGAGCTGAAATTTTGTTCACATGTGTATACCCCGAAAATCTCGGCGGGGATTCTCTGTGGGCCATATCGGACCAGGAGGGTGGGAGTTAGTGGTGAAAAACAGAGAGATTACAATTTTCGACGTTTGATCGCAAACACTGCCTCAACACTTGAAGCTAGAGCAAAAGTTTGTAAGGAGGAATTGTCGACAATGAAAAGATCTACAAGAAAGTCCGCGACGGCATCTAGCTATCTACGATGGGTAGCCCACCGAGATCGCTTTTGTGTTTTAATTTTTGACGAAAATAGCTTCGGTGGCTTATTGTCGGCTATCCGTAACAGATATTTATATGCTGTCGCGAACTTTTTTGTAGGTCTTTTCGTTGCCGACATTTCTCCCTTATACGATTTTAATCCATCTTCAAGCGTTTAGGCAGCGTTCGCAGTAAAAGCGCGAGAATGCGAGGTTTTTTTCGGGACCGAAAAACTATTTGTAATAACTCGAGAACTTGTGGAGATATTTTACTGAAACTTGATATGCGTTTTTGATGTACAAGTCTGTTGAAGGTGAGGGGGTGTCAATTTTGGGGGATGAAATTTAAGGGTTGAAAATCACAAAAATACGAAAACTTCTCAAATATTTTGCACATGGAGGTCTGAAACCATATACAGGGTGGTCCAACGAAAAGTTTCCACCCCGAATATCTCGTGAACGGAGCGAAATATAAAAATTTGCTCGAACAGGTGGATTTTTATTTTGAGGGGGACACCTAAATTCGCCCTTGGTGAAATTTTTCCTCACACCCCCTGACCCCGACTAAACCCCTCTTCAAAAATTCAAATGGCAACCCCCCACTTGTGATGCATTATTTCAAAGCTAATTTCATTGTCAATCCAACGCTGTAAGAATTTTTGAGCTTTATTTAACTCCAGCGCCCTCTATGGTCAAATTTTAAATTACATTAGGGCCATTCGTAATACATCAATTGAAAGGGTTTGACATTCTTTCTAAACCGATGCAACAATTTTTGAAATCCATCCACTCGTTCAAAAGTTACAGGCGTAAACTTGAAGGATTTCTAGGCCCAAAACCAGCTCATGTTCTTCAATGTAACTTTTGAACGAGTGAATGGATTTCAAAAATTCTTGCATCGTTTTACAGAGAATTTCAAACCCTTTCAAATAATGTATCACGGAGGGCCCTAATGTAATTTAAAATTTGACCGTAGAGGGCGCTGGAGTTGATCAAAACCCAGAAATTTTTACATCGTTGGGTTGGCAATTAAATTTGCTTTAAAATGATGCATCACAAGTGGGGGGTTACCATTTGAGATTTTGGAGTTGGGGTTAGTGGAGGTTAGGGGTTGCGTTCTGGAATTTCACCAACCGCGGATTAAAGTGGCCCCCTCGAAACAAAAATCGACCTGTCCGAGCAAATTTTTATATTTCGTTCCGTTCACGAGATATTAGGGGTGGAAACTTTTCGTTGGACCACCCTGTATATTTTGACATTATTTGATAAGGGATTGTTTTAGTGCCGAAGCATATGCGCAGGGACTGTAGTTTTAGTGAATTCGCTCGCTCCGCTCGCTCGCTCTGCCGGCCGTTCGTCTACACTGTCCATAGCATAACTTGAGAACGAAAGCAGATATCAAGCTGAAATTTTGTACACATGTGTATACCCCGAAAAGCTCGGCGGGGATTGTTTTTGGGCCATATCGGATCAGGGGGGTGGGAGTTAGTGGTGAAAAACTGAAAGAAATTACAATTTTCGACGTTTGATCGCGAACGCTGCCTCAACGCTTGAAGCTAGAGCAAAAGTTTGTGGGGAGGAATTGTCGGCAATGAAAAGATCTACAAAAAAGTCCGCAACGGCATATAGCTATCTACGATGGGTAGCCCACCGAGACCGTTTTTGTGTTTATATTTTGACGAAAATAGCTTCAGTGGCTTATTGTCGGCTATCCGTAACAGATATTTATATGCTGTCGCGGACTTTTTTGTAGGCCTATTTGTTGCCGACATTTCTCCCTTATACGATTTTAATCCATCTTCAAGCGTTTAGGCAGCGTTCGCAGTAAAAGCGCGAGAATGCGAGGTTTTTTCGGGATCGAAAAACTATTAATTGTAATAACTCGAGAACCAGTGGAGATATTTTACTGAAACTTGATATGCGTGTTTGACGTACAAGTCTGTTGATGGTGAGGTGGTGTCAATTTTGGGGGATGAAATTTAGGGGTTGAAAATCACAAAAATACATCTTTTTACATCTGCACATAAAACCACCAAGTCTAAACATCTATAGGGATACACATCGCATTGATATACAACTTCCGTTGGCTTTTTTATTATTTTATTAAGTATATAAAAACTGGAAAAGCTGTGCAATTTGAAAATAAAAACCCATCCGTCTTTCCCCTAAGCATAGAGCTTTCAGAGGCAAGATTGATATAATAGAGTTATTAGCACTCGCTAGTTTTTTTACTGTCGGAGGATTATCGTCTTAAGGGATGTCGGAATTTTGTATTTTCATGAAAACCAATTTCCATTTTTCCACCCCTTATTGTATCGTTACTGTTGAAAATGACTCGGCCTTATCGAGCGCCTTATTCCACCATTTTGCTTTCAACTTATTGAATGGATCCGGAGTGCATACGACGAGGCGAGATCTTAATTAAATTTCCTTCAAAATTTGTGAACACACAAAAATCCGGGTTTAGTGGAATGAGGTTAAGGGATGAGGGGTGAAACGGATGCTGTCAACGTGTTTACCAAAAATTTAGCTAATAATGTGCGGGCAGGTTCTTCTACACTTTCTCGCAAAAAAATCGGGACACTCAATTTCCTCTAGGTAAAGTTTTTGAGTTTGGGGGTTGAAAGGGGTGAGTTTTGGGGTTGAAATTATTTTCGGTTGTCTTGCTAAAGATATAGTTACTGGCGTCATTAACAGTTGTGCATTATTGGATTATATTCTACTCGTTGTCCATAGTAGGGGAGACCGGCGACTATTGCAACATGGGTCAATTGTAACACGGCCTTTTTCACTGCCACCTAATAACTGAAATGGAAACTGTTTGCATAGTAAAGCAGTGTTTTGTTTCTCTCCCAATGGGGGTAGTTTATATTTGGCAGATAATCTAATATGTTGGATTTTCCTCTATAAAGTAAGTTTTTTCTGTCAGATTCTTTTAGTCACAGTGAAATTGTTTACATTTTTGCTATGATTATTGCGATTCTAATTAAAAATTTAAATGAGGAAACATTTTTTTTCTGTGAGAACCTCCTTTTCTTAATATATTTACAATTTTAAGTTACTTTATAATTTTCATCCCCTAATGTTGGTTGGACTTTCTTACGTTTGTTTTATTATTATGATATTAAATTAAAAGAAATTGAGTTTTTACTCGTTTTCGGCTCATGTTACAATTCACACATTGGGGGGTGTCAATACACTTTTTTTTTGACGACATTTAATTTTTTTCTGCAAAAATGTTTGAACATACATAATGTGTCTTTGCTTCCTTAATTGTCAAATATTGACGGACTCAAGGTGCATTTTTAATTAAAAATTAGATGTTTGCTTGCGGAGTTAAAACCAATAAAAGACTAAAATCTGTTACAATTGATCCGGGTCTCCCCTATAAGATTATATAATATAACATTCTATTATAAAATTCCAAATACTTACCATCATTTCTTGCTTTAAATTATATAAATGTTTACCTCCGGAAGAATTCGATATTTTTATTGCCGGAGCAAAATGCGAGGCACTCTTGTTTTAGCTTATTCGCTCGCTCGTCGTATCGATCAGATAACTTGAGAACGAATTAAGATATAGAGCTGAAATTTGGTAGGCGGCTTCGTCTACCGAAAGGTAAGGCGGGGAATGCTTTTGGGCCATATCGGAGCAAGGGGGTGGGAGTTAGGGGTGAAAAACGGAAAAAATATTAATTCCAATAACTCGAGAACTAGTGGAGGTATCTTGCTGAAACTTGGTGTGCACGTTCGACCCGCAAGTCTGTTGAAAGTGAAGGGGCGCTAATTTCGGAGGATGAAATTTAGGGGATGAAAATCACAAAAAATATGATAACTCCGCAAGGGTTGCACGCAGCTGTTGGAAACTCAACGTACACACATATATCGGTGAAATCTTGCGGGGGTTGCGTTTTTTCGTAAAATCGAACAGATGGGGTGGAAATTAGGGGTTGCAACTCGAAATTACGCTTAATAAGTATTGGTCGAAATTGGCGTCATTCGATAGCTTTCCATTAATGATTCGAAAAAGGTGTCATTCATATTTTGCGAAAAACCGCCCTTATAGGCGCTACAACCCCTAACATGCAGAAACACAAAAATGCGAGAACTCAAAAACTACTACTAAACGTATCAAGGCAGAATTTGGTGTGTAAATTTTCAGCGACATTGTAGGTGCGATGGACAAACTTTCACTAAGATCTAACAAGGGGGATGAAATTTAAGGGTTGAAACTTGAAATTTCTTCAAGTAAATGGTAGCATAACATTTCGGGGTTCGATAGAAGGTCTAATGAATTTTCAACCTAAAACCAACCCCTAGGCTATTAACTCTTTGCAAGCGGATAAATATATTTTATTTATTTTTTCTGAAACCCTATTGATTTATTTATGAACAACTGAAGTCAGTAAATACGCAAGGAGTTATGTAACACCGGAAAAATAAATTCACCCCTGTAAATCATAAAGGGGTGAAATCATGAGGGGTTGAAAACATGAATCTACGAATCACCGGAATTTTTCAACGAATTGGGTTAGGATGGTGAAATTGAAAACACAACTTCCTTTAGGGCATGTGGGGGTGGTGAAATAGGGGGTTGGAGTTTAGGGGTTGAAACGTCCATAAAGCCCTGTAATTTGACACAGAGAAGCAATATCTTCTGCAAAACTGTGATATCTTACACACTGCATCTTCGAGAAGGGAAGAGTAAATTTTAGGAGAAAATTATCGAAGAGGATGAAAGTTAGGGGTGGAAACTCGAATTTTTACTAAATAATGTAGAGTTGAAGTTAATCATTCGATAGCTTTCTATTTATGGTACAAAAAAGGTCTTATTCATAATTCGCGAAAAACGACCCTTAAAGGCGGAAAACCTTTGTAACATTTTTTCGAAAAATGCCATTTTAGTGGCAGAGGGAGCCCTTCTTTGAATTTGTCTTAGGAAATAGCATTTTTTTACTATTGGATTGGATAGCTGTTGTATTGATGGATCAAAAACCTTAGTGCCATTTTTTCGCAAAATTACATTTTAGGGGTGAAAAACATTTGTATTTTAAATATAAATAAGAAATAAAAATATAAATAAATATAAAAAACAGTGAATGAGCGCCGGGCGCAATGCAACCACTTCACAATGAGTGGGACAGAGACAGGAGACATGAGTGAGACTGAGACAGCAAATTAACACGATATTTGCGCATCCTTATAATTCCTTCAATTAACGGTTAAAGATAATTGCGACATTTACAAACTCTATGAAAAAGTGGAAGTTTCTAAAGTCTCCGAGATTGCCATTTTTTTAAAAATCGTTTCATTCGAAGTTTAGTCGCCATCGACTACTCAGATAATTATATACTAAACCACCCCTATATAGGGGTGTTCTAAGGCCAATAATTTAACACCTATTCATTGCGCACACAAATACTTACCGAGGTTCACAAGGGAGTTAATTTAGATAATCATAATGGGGTGCGTATTACATTCAATATTGTGTCCATAATTATTAATTATTATCACGAGTCCAACAATTAATATTAATTAAGGGGGTAGTTTTATACCTACTTGTGTGCGAGGATTCAAGCGAGTCAGTACAGGGTGTTCCAATGAAAAGTAGCCACCCCCACCCCAAATATTTCGTAAACCAAATAAAATATGAAAATTCGCTCGGACAGGTCGATTTTTATTTGGAGGGGGAGATTTAAATCCACGCTTGGCGAAATTTCAAAACTCACCCCCTAACCCCCAACTACCCCCACTTTAAAATTTTAACTGGCAACCCCCCACTTGTGATACATCGTCTGAAAGATAATTTCATTGCCAATCTAACACTGTAACAATTTTTGATATTTATTCAACTCTAGCGCCCTCTATGTTCAAATTTTAATTCTGAGACCTGTATACCATCAATTTTCAAATTTTGACGATCTGTCAAAAAAGTCCATTTTGATTGAATTTTTGAAAAGCTAATTTTTTGCGTGTCCGACGGTGTTAAAATACAATATGGCTACCGTAAGAGAAAAAAAAGTTGACTACCGTTACTCAAAATATCTAGAAGTCCTAAAAAATTTCTGACTGTCATTCAATTGACAGCTGTCAATAATATAAAAGCTCCAAGTGAAATTTAAATAGTGCCATATTTCTCTAATTTAACCTACTTCGTGCCTCTTGCCGTTTAGAAGATGCCAGTGGTGAGCAGTGAAAAAGGAACCACCCTGTATATACATATTCTTGAAGGAAATTTAACGCTCTAAGACTTTCTTCCTCGCAACTTTTCTGCAAAACCAAAGACTGAGGAATTACAAGCAAAAGTTTGTTTTGACAATTGCCGTCTTTTGAGAGCGGATATCTCGAAAACGGTGCACTTTTCCATAATAATGTATAATAGCAGAGTTGTGGAAAATTTTATAGGCTTTCATTTTCATATAAGGATTTTTTCGCTGCGACGCTCCATTTTCGAGTTATAAGCGAAAAAACAAAAAAAGGGACTTTTCCACCCCCTCCCCCCCTGAAGCGGACGGGGTAGGGGCGGGGACTTTTAGTATGTTTACCTCCTAACTACCCCCAACACACTCCCGAAGAGAAAAATTCTCCCCCTTCAATGTTCTCTACAACCCCATTTTGGGCATTTTGGGCATGCGACTAATGAACAATAATTATTATTGGCAATTCAGTACTTTAGATGAAAATTTTAGTGTAAAAGCCAGTAGAAAGGTAACGTTTATTATGTATGAAAGCAATAATCCGGATACGCACTTTTTTATTTATTTTTTTGTCTGGCTAAATAAGAATAATGTAAATAACTCGAGTGTCTTATGAGAGATTCTTGATATTTCACAACACAAATTAAATGTTCAAGGTTTTGATAATAAATAAGAAATACAGCTTGGATTAATTATTATTTTTATAAACATGGCTTCACTCCATAAAAACTCCCCATCTTAGACAAACAAGTGTTGCTGTTAGAGTAAAATATGTTAAAATTTTATAAATGCACGGCATTTTCGTTCAAGTGATTAACCGTTGAATTAATTTACAAAAATAAAATATGAAATACATTTGTACATACGAAAGTTATACAGAAAAAGTGTAAATTTACAGAAAAAAGTGTACATTTACAGAAAGTGTAAATTTACAGAAAAAAGTGTAAATTTACAGAAAAGTGTAAATTTACAGAAAAAGTGTAAATTTACAGAAAGTTTAAATTTACAGAAAAAAGTGTAAATTTACAGAAAAGTGTAAATTTACAGAAAAAGTGTAAATTTATAGAAAAGTGTCAATTTACAGAAAAAGTGTAAATTTACAGAAAATGTGTAAATTTTCAAAAAAAGTGTTAAGTTTACAGAAAAAGTGTAAATTTACAGAAAAAGTGAAAATTTACAGAAAAGGTGTAAATTTACAGAAAAAAGTGTAAATTTACAGACAAAATGTAAATTTACAAATAAAGTGTAAATTTACAGAAAAAGTGTAAATTTACAGAAAAAGTGTAAATCTACAGAAAAGTGTAAATTTACAGAAAAAGTGAAAATTTACAGAAAAAGTGAAAATTTACAGAAAAAGTGTAAATCTACAGAAAAAGTGTAAATTTACAGAAAAGTGTAAATCTACAGAAAAAGTGTAAAATTACAGAAAAAGTATAAATTTACAGAAAAAGTGTAAATTACAAAATAAAAAAAAAAGTCAGCAAATATCATGGCAGCTCTACGCTTTCGCACATTTGAACGATCCTTATGTTAGCATCAGAATGGATCTCGATCGCTAACGAAGTTACAAAAAGTTATTTCAGAAAATAAACAGCCCTTATTTTTGCCAATTATTTATACTCGCGCCCAAAAAACACGGCAAATTAAAGCCAGGAAAATTAACTCCACAAACTTTCAAGTCCTGGAAGTTAAACTTTGAATAAATTACAATAAAACATTCGGAATTTTAATCGATTCATTAATAATTGTTGCCGAGCCGTTATTTAACTTTTGAGCAGTTATCGAAATTTACTTTATAAAAAAAAATTACCGCATCCCAAATTCAGTGGGATTAATCAGTTTAATTATTCAAAGAAACAAATGGTTTGTTATGATTTAAAACAATTGTGTGCGACATAGTGCACACTTCGATGTTGAACGGTATAAATCAGATGTTACATTTGGTTGGAACATTATTCGCGTCAATAGTTTTCGTTGTGCTCGCAAATGCTGGCCTAAATAAATGTCAATTTTTTGTGTTGGGGGTTGAAGGGGTGCAATTTTTTCCGTTCAATTATTATCCCCGGGGGTTGAAGGGGGTGGGTTTCGGGGGCGCTTACTTGATTCATATCCTCCAATAACAGTGGTCCAAATCTTAAATTCATTTGCGCTCAATTAGTATCTTCCAGTAACAAGTAGTCTAAGGTTTAAATTTCCACCGAGTCAATTATTTATGTTTGTCAATTTTTCGTAATTGGGGATTGAAGGGGGTGGTTTTCGGGGTTGCAATTTTTGGCGTTCAGTTAGTCTGTTTCTGTTGTAGATAGTCCAAGGGCTCAATTTCATCCAAGTCAATTATTTGTGTTCGAGGGTTGAAGACTGTGGGTTTTGGGGGTACAATTTTTTGCTTTCAAAATAGTCTCCTGCGATAATGAGTGGAAAAAGGGTTAAATTCCGTCCAAGTAATTTTTTGTGTTTCGGAGTTGAAGGGGGTGAGTTTTAGGGGCGTAGTTTTTTTGTTCAATTCAGCTCTGGTTGTAGGCGGTGCAAGGGTTAAATTTCCTCCAAGTCAAGTTTTCGTGGTTGGGGGTTGAATGGGGCGAGTTTCAGGGGTGCAATTTTTTGTGTTCAATTACTTTCCTCCGGTAATAGGTGGTCCAAGGGTTACATTTCCTCTAAGTGAATTTTTCGTTTCAAGGTTGAAGGGGTTGCGTTTTAGAGGTGCAATTTTTATCTCTTCCTGTGGTAGGTGATCTAAGGGCCTAAGGACTAAATATATGCTCAAAACTTTTTCTTGGCCATTGATTAAAAGTTATCGAATTGCTTGAATTTCAAGCAACTTATGTGAAATTTAGAGTTTCAACCCCTAATTTGCACCCCTTTCTGTTTAATCTTGCAGAAAAAAAACCATCCCTTATCAAATATTGTCAAAATATATGTGGTTTCAGACCTCCCTATGCAAAATATTTGAGAAGTTTTCGTATTTTTGTGATTTTCAACCCCTAAATTTTATCCCCCAAAATTGACACCCCCTCGCCTTCAGCAGACTTGTACGTCAAAAACGCATACCAAGTTTCAGTAAAATATCTTCGCTCGTTCTCGAGTTATTACAATTATGTAATAGTTTTTCGGTCCCGAAAAAACCTCGCATTCTCGCGCTTTTACTGCGAACGCTGCCTAAACGCTTGAAGATGGATTAAAATCGTATAAGGGAGAAACGTCGCCAACGAATAGACCTACAAAAAAGTCCGCGACAGCATATAAATATCTGTTACGGATAGCCGACAATAAGCCACTGAAGCTATTTTCGTCAAAAATTAAAACACAAAAACGATCTCGGTGGGCTACCGATCGTAGCTAGCTATATGCCGTCGCGGACTTTTTTGTAGATCTTTTCATCATCGACAATTCTTCCTCACAAACTTTTGCTCTAGCTTCAAGCGTTGAGGCAGCGTTCGCGATCAAACGTTGAAAATTGTAATTTCTTTCAGTTTCTCACCCCTAACTCCCACCCCCCTGGTCCGATATGGCCCAAAAACAATCCCCGCCGAGATTTTCGGGGTATACACATGTGTACGAAATTTCAGCTCGATATCTGCTTTCGTTCTCAAGTTATGCTATGGAGAGTAGACGGACGGCCGGCAGAGCGAGCGAGCGGAGCGAGCGAATTCACTAAAACTACAGTGCCTGCGCATATGTTTCGGCACTAAAAATTATAAATTTTTCATGACATCGACATCGAAGGGCGATTGAAATAATTTCCTCTGAAAATACGGCCCGATTTTAATTAAGTCAGTAAATATTTCGATCTTTAAATATCTTCTCGGGAGATTATGGAAGAATTAAATATTATACCAGAATGCTGGAAATTTAAGTTTAAGATGTGGCAGATGTTTCAGAGAGTTTCGTAGTTTAGAGAACTCCACAAAGCTGCGTTTCCGTCCTGTTAAAATTCAGATGACTTTATTTTGCAATGTTATGCATTGTCCTAATTAAGGGCACATGATTTGACTTTTCGCATCTTATTTGGTATACGGGGCAACCCCTAATTTCCACCCCATCTGTTCGATTTTACGAAAAAACGCATCCCCCGCGAAATTTCACCGATATATGTGTGTGTACGTTGAGTTTCCGATAGGTGCGTGCACACACCCTTGCGGAGTTATCATATTTTTTGTGGTATTCATCCCCTAAATTTCATCCCCCGAAATTAGCACTCCTTCACTTCCAACAGACTTGAGGGTCGAACGTACATACCAAGTTTCAAAAAGATACGTCCGCTAGTTCTCAAGTTATTGCAGTTAATAGTTTTTCGGTTTTTCACCCCTAACTCCCACCCCCGTGGTCCGATATGGCCCAAAAGCAATCCCCGCCGAGATTTTCCGTGTATACACCCGTGTACAAAATTTCAGCTCGATATCTGCTTTCGTTCTCAAGTTATGCGCCTCGCATTTTGTTCCATCACTAAAATGTTGAGGGTTAATATTACGATTAACCCTGAAAAATAATCAAATAACCAGTACTTCTTTGAAAATGAACCAAGTTTTCAATAATCTTCAAAATAAATAAATATAATATAATAAATGAGGTAACGTTAACTCGACAAAAGTTGTTCTTTGCATAATGACGGTTATAAAGCCCTTGAAAAGTGACATCATTTTGTGAAATTATTATGGTGTCACTTAGGATTCCGAAAATATTTTCATCAAGACTGGTACCAAAATAAAAAAAATATTTCAAAAAAATCCAGCACCACAAAAAATTGGCAGCTTCAGAGGTGGTAGAAACTTCTACTTTTTCACAGAATTTGTAATGGCAGCAATTAACTTCAACCGGTTAACGGGGTATTATAACAATTATAAACAAAAAATTAATGATTAATATATATTTGAAAAGGACCTTTTCGCCCCTAAAAAAACACTTTTCGAAGAATTATAGTAGGTCGGAGAATTATAATAGAATGTTGAAAACATATTTTTCACCCCTAAAATAGCAATTTTCGAAAATTGACACTAAGGTTTTCGCTCCGACAATGCAACAGCTATCGAATTCGATAATAATAATATGCCCTTTTGCTAAGAAAAATTCTAAAACGGAAATTTTTGCCCTAAAATGCAAATTTTCGAAAAAATGGCACTAAGGTTTTTGATCCATAAAGGCAACAGCATCCAATCCAATAGTAAGAAAATGGTATTTTCTAAGAAAAATTCAAAGAAGGACCCCTTTGCCACTAAAATGGAAATTTTCGAAAAAATGACACTAAGGTTTTCGGCTTAAAAAAAAATCAGCTATCAAATGCACTGATAAGAACATAGGTTTTTCCACGGCACCGATAAATAAGATACCTAACTATAAAACCACATTAAGAGCATGTATATAATAAATTCATTACTACTTTTATAAAACTGATGTTGACTTCTGCAATTATTATAAACCAGCTATAAAACTTAAAGACAACAAAGGTTAAGCTTAGAATTGTTACTTGGGGCAGTAAATTTTGCAGTAATAATATTGCTTGAAAATTCTCATTTCTTGTCAAGACAAAACGAGGGTTGTTTAACATTATGAAACCCCTCAATTAAGGGATGGCAAATCGTTTAAATGTAAATTCGTTTAATAATTACCCTTCAAGTTCTTTTATAAATCGGGCAGTCCCATTCAGCAACATGAAAGAATTTCTTGCCGAAGTAATAAAGTAATAAATATATTACAATAGCTTCTGTGGATTAACAAAAAAGGTGGGTTGTGTTTTATAACCTGAAGGGTTAATTTATTGTGGAAGCCTTGACGACGAGATACAGAAAAAGTGTAAATTTACAGAAAAAAGTTAACTTAACAGGAAAAGTGTAAATTTACTAAAAAGGTGTAAATTTACAGAAAAGGTGTAAATTTACAGAGAAAAGTGTAAATTTGCAGAAAAAGTGTAAATTTACGGAAAAAGTGTAAACTTACAGAAAATCTGTAAAACAGAAAAAAGTGTAAATTTACAGAAAAAATTTAAGTTAACAGGAAAAGTGTAAATTTACTAAAAAGGTGTAAATTTACAGAAAAGGTGTAAATTTACAGAGAAAAGTGTAAATTTGCAGAAAAAGTGCAAATTTACTAAAAAGGTGTAAATTTACTAAAAAGGTGTAAATTTACAAAAAAGGTGTAAATTTACAGAGAAAAGTGTAAAGGACCCTATACAATAAGGCAACCGCTTGGGCCAATCTTTACCAAATTTTAGATTGTGGTAAGCGAGGGACAAATGAATGTTTTATCGAGAAATGAAAGTTCAGTATCTTTTAGTTTCTGAGAAAAAAATTCATGAAAATTGCATTTTCGAGGCCTAAACCTGTTTAGACCCACATTAAAAATATGACCGCCTGGAAGAATTTCTATATTTTTGTATTCAATGATGTAAGTACACTCTATTATACCTCCACACCAGAAATAAAAGTTCAGTATCGTCTAGATCAATTTTTTTCCTGGGCCACCACTATCGTATAGGGTCCTTTGCAGAAAAAGTGTAAATTTACGGAAAAAGTGTAAACTTACAGAAAATCTGTAAAACAGAAAAAAGTGTAAATTTACAGAAAAAGTGTAAATTTACAGAAAAAAGTGTTTTACAGAAAGTGTAAATTTACAGAAAAAAGTGTAAATTTACAGAAAAAGTGTAAATTTACGGAAAAAGTAAAAATTTACCGAAAAAGTGTAAATTTATAGAAAAAGTGTAAATTTACAGAAAAAGTGTAAATTTATAGAAAAAGTGTAAATTTACTGAAAAAGTGTAGATTTACAGAAAAAGTGTAAATTCACGGAAAAATGTAAATTTACAGGAATAGTGTAAATTTACAGAAAAAGTGTAAATTTACTAAAAAGGTGTAAAACAGAAAAGGTGTAAATTTACAGAAAAAATGTAAATTTACAGAAAAAAGTGCAAATTTATAGAAAAAGTGTAAATTTACGGAAAAAGTAAAAATTTACCGAAAAAGTGTAAATTTATAGAAAAAGTGAAAATTTATAGAAAAAGTGTAAATTTACTGAAAAAGTGTAGATTTACAGAAAAAGTGTAAATTCACGGAAAAATGTAAATTTACAGGAATAGTGTAAATTTACAGAAAAAGTGTAAATTTACTAAAAAGGTAAATTTACTGAAAAGGTAAATTTACTGAAAAAGTGACGATTTACAGAAAAAGTGTAAATTCACGGAAAAATGTAAATTTACAGGAATAGTGCAAAGGACGTTTTCGAGAATAGGGAGACTTTGGGCTACAAAAAAATATATTTGTCCACATGAGTCAAGCACAGTTTTTGCAGGATACATTAAGAAAACATATACCTTTCATTTAAGGCCAATTTTGTTCTTGACTCATGTGGACATTCTATGTTCTTGAGATTTTTGTCTCCCTGTTTCTGTTTTCTTGTTAAATCAATTTTTTCTCCTGCGAACGTGCGAATTGTGTCCAATAAGCTGTGAGAGACTTCAAATAAGCTTACAACTTCGAAAAATTGTTAAATAATAAAAAAAAAACAAAGAGAGCTAATTCGCGGTGATGCGGCTTTGAACCCTGGCCCAACGTTTCACGGGCCCAGACCCCGACACTTCGACCACCAATCGTATTGCTGTCATAGTGTATTTAGGAAGATGATAAACTAATGTAGCACGGTTTTAGGGATGTATTACCTAAACTAATTCTTAATATAAATAATTTCTAGACTATTTTTTACTAAATAATTATCATAATTTGAATAAAGGCTGCCACGGGTCAAATTGATTGTTTGATTTTGGATTCCGGATGGATCCCGTGTCAAATGGTTTAAGTATAGTCTTACCGACGTTTCGTACACCGTTGTAGGTGACATCTTCAGGGCTAGATTGGCGCTGAACTGGTGATTGCTGATGGTGGAGTGTGAATTTGGGGAGTTCCGCTTGGTCGCGCGTCACGGGCAAGGGGTAGTTATGATTGGTGGAGGCGTTTTTTCGGATTAAGGGCTGAAGAACAGTTTTCCAAACATTGGTGAGAGGGTAGCTGGAATCTATATTGATATTGGTGGGGTTTTTATAGATTTCAATGGACTCTCGAATTTTTCGCTGCAAGAAGAATAACGGATAGCTGGGGCTATGATTTTTGTTTTATCAAACAGGATTTGATGAGCTCGATCTGTTGATCTGGTGTTCCGCAATGGCTGAAGCAGTACTTTGAAGACGAGTACACCTTTCATGCTCCTTAATACGGGTTCTGAGTGTACATCCGGTCTCACCAATATACGACAGACCGCACGAACAAGGAACTTTATACACCCCTTCCCTTCTGATGCAGGGGAATGACATCTTTCACAGGTTTTAAGAACTGGGATAACTTTGGGAGGGTGGTGAACCTTGTGAGGACGTTTTGTTTTCAAAGGATCCTGCTGAGTTTATCGGTGACACCTTCGATATAGCGTAGAATGGTGGTGGCAATTGGTGGGGCCCTTTCAATGTTGGGTCTGGGTTGAAGGGAGGCACGTCTTTGAATGGCTCGTTGGGTATCTCTTGGTTGGAAATTGTTGGCTTGAGGAACCTTGGTTAGATGGGTTAGTTCCTTATGGAGATGTTGGGGTTCACTCAGGGAGAAGGTTCTGTGGACTGACGAGTTGAGAACGGAAGCTTTTTGAGCTGGATGATGGTTCGACTGGGCGTTCAGACAACGGTCCGTGTGGGTGGGCTTACGATAAATGGAATGACCTATGGTCTGTCCGGGATCCACACGACCGGGATTCACCCTATTTCCATGGCGAATCATTGTTGTCAACAATGAATCGCCATGGAAATAGGGTGAATCTCGGTCGTGTGGATCCCGGGCAGAGTATAGTGTTCCATCTGCTTTCCGTGATGGAATGACCTATGTAGTGTTCCATCTGCTTTCCGGGAGACGGAAATATCCAGGAAGGAGATGCAGCCGTTGGATTCAAGGTCCATGGTGAACCTAATGTTTGGATGAATCGAATTGAGGTGTTCTAGGAATAGGTTTAATGACTCACGACCATGTTGCCAAATTACAAACGTATCATCGACGTATCTAAAACAACATTTGGGTTTTAAGGTGGCGCAATCCAAGGTTGTCTTTCGAAGTTTTCCATGAAGATTTGAGCCATAATTTACTTTGAAACTGGAAGTAAGTTGAAGATAGACATTTCTTGATGATTGGCAGAAGATCCATTGAGATGTTGTGGTTGGGGAGAAGTGACTTCAGAATATTCATGGTATCTGGAATAGAGACGTTGGTGAATAGTGATGACATGAAGATCGTGGAGTTTCTTCACAAACTCTTTGGAGTTTAGGATGAAGCTGTCCGTATTGCCTGAAAGAGTCTTTAGAAGATCTGCTGGATACCCAGAGATTTTGTAAGAAACTGAACCAATGGCACTGACGATGGGTCGGAGTAGGGCATTTGGTTTGTGAATCTTTGCCCCGCGTCTTCTCACAGCGAAAAATTCGAGAGTCCATTGAAATCCTTAAAAACCCACCAATATCAATAGAGATTCCAGTTACCCCCTCCCCAATGTTTGGAAAACTGTTCTTCAGTCCTTAATCCGGAAAAACGCCTCCACCAATCATATACCCGGGTCCGTGACACGCGACCAAGCTTAACGCTCCAAAAACTCACATAGGTATAAATAACCAGACTCCACCAGCAATCACCAGTTTAGCGCCAATCTAGCCCTGAAGATTTCACGTGCAATGGTGTACGAAACGTCGGTAAGACTAAACCATTTGACACGGGATTCATCCGGAATCCAAAATCAAAGGATATGCAATCTATGTACCAGTATCTAATAAAAACGCACAATATGCATGTTTTTCATTCATACTTTACTATTAGCCAGTAAAATTATGTGAGGACTATTCATAGACCATGGACTAGGGTTGCATAATTGTCCGGCAATTGTAAATAATATGAACCCAGACAATAATAAAATAAATAATAAAGTGGTAGATTTTTTTAGGCTAAAAAGAGGACGAGAGCTTGCTCGAGTTTACCATTTGACGGGTAGTGCATCCATAAGGACTCAACGCGGCAACCAAGAGACTACGAATCGTATTTTGCAGATTATTTTATAAATTAAAGAATTGAGTAAGTAGTGTCAAGTTGTTGTAGTATTATCACTGTAATAAGGATTTGATTGGTTAC
Source organism: Pycnomerus fuliginosus (assembly GCA_963924575.1). Classification (NCBI taxonomy): domain Eukaryota; kingdom Metazoa; phylum Arthropoda; class Insecta; order Coleoptera; family Zopheridae; genus Pycnomerus; species Pycnomerus fuliginosus. The sequence continues at coordinate 3,565,671 of OZ004624.1, forward strand.
TGGTATAGTAAATGCTGTTTTGGATTGGTTCAATATTTATGAATAAAATAATCACTGTAATCAGGATTTGATTGGTTACTGGTATACTAAATGCTGCTTTGGATTGGTTCAATACCTAATGTATAAAATAATCATTATAAAAAAATTGGCAATCTCGCAGACGGTAAAAAGTTCTACTTTTTCACAGAATTTTTAAATAATGTACAGCAACTGACGTTAATATACACCCTTCTCTAATAAAATTTTAAAAAACGTTTTTTTCTATTTCGGTTTTCTAATGAAGACGCGTGCTCTATTGGAGCACGACTTTTGTTTACATCGTAACCTAGACAACGATTGTGTCCAACAATCGCCAACTGTCAAGCGAACATTGACCTGTCTTTGAAAATGGAAAACCTAATTTTTTTCTAACAAGTTGGGTATTCGAAATAGAAAAAATTGTATAAAAAAAGTGTTTCATAAGGCTATTGTCGCACTCGGATTTTGTAAAACTCGGGCTTTTGGCCCTCGTTGTCCAAACATCCTCGTGCGATAATAATTGGCCTTATGAAACGTGTTTTTTAATATATCGGGTGTCCCAAAAAAAACCGGACAAAATATTCTTCGAAATAAGTCAGCCATTTCTTAACCGATTTGGATAGACTTGGTCTTAAATTAAAGCCAAAGAATCAGGCTTTCGAACTTTGTAAGAAACGTCGACAGATGGCGCTGCTGTAGTAGTCTTATTGATACTTGTCTTTAAGGCTTATTTCATGTGCGTGGGGATAGGTCGGGTAACATCCAATGGTTGTGAGACCCAAATAGCCTTGAAGATCTTTCTTTTTTCTTCAGAAATCTTTTTTCAGAGGTCCATAAGAGTTATGTGCATTACTGTTCTCTGGTCATAGCTATTAATGCGTGAAAATACTCAAAAACACATTTTTTTAAAAAATTACAGAAAATTAATGCTTAAGCCAAATCGACTTCTGAAAAAGGATTTTTGAACAAGAAAGAAAGATCTTCAAGGCTATTCGAGTGTCATACCGATTGGTCGTTGACTGACCAATCCCCATGCAGCTAAAATAAACCTTTAAAGCAAATATCAATATGACTACTACGGCAGCGCCATCTGCAGTAGTTTCTCATACAGTCGAAAGCCTGATTCTTTGGCTTTAATTGAAGGCCACGCTCATCCAAATCGGTTGAGAAATGGTAGACTTATTCCCAAAAATATTTTGGCCGTTTTTTTTTTTGGGACACCCGATACTATTTTCTATTCCGGTTTCCTAATGAACACTTTATAGCACCCAAACGCGTTCTCTAATGTTCTCTATTAGAGCACGGCTTTTGTTTACATCGTAACCTAGACAACGATTGTGTCCAACAATCGCCAACTGTCAAGTGAACATTGACCTGTCTATGAAAATGGAAAACCAATTTTTTTCTAACAGGTTTTGGGTACTTATCCGAAATAGAAAAAAATGTAGCAACTGCTTCGCGAGCGTAGAAGTTAAAAATGGAATACTTACAACTAAAATTCAAGAAATTCGACAAAAAATTACATGTTTCCCTTATTTTCCGAAGAATAATAAACAACTAAAACAGACAATTAACAAATAAACTGTTAGCTGGCAAAAGGATATGACAATAAAACTGCATTAATCCGTATCGTTAAAATGTCAAAAAATTGCCGAAATTCAAAAACGGACAATGATTATTTTATACATTAAGTATTGAACCAATCCAAAGCAGCATTTAGTATACCAGTAACCGATCAAATCCTGATTACAGTGATAATACTACAACAACGTGACACTACTTACTCAATTCTTTAATTTATAAAATAATCTGCAAAATACGATTCGTAGTCTCTTGGTTGCCTCGTTGAGTCCTCATGGATGCACTACCCATCAAATGGTGATTTTTTTTCGGCCAAAGAGGACTCGAGCAAGCTTTCGTCCTCTTTTTAGTCTAAAAAAATCTACCATTTTGACTCGTAGTTGACAACCATTCGGACGTCAAAACCCGCGGCAATCAAGAGACTTCTCGTCGCATTACTATTGATTATTGTACTCCACTGTTCAGCAGCCAATGGAAAACTAGAATTGAGAGTGGTTACTGCAGCAACAGGCATAATTAACAGATAATTTTTGACTACCTTGGTTTAGTATAGACATGGTTAGACATTCCCAGGGACCAACCCTGAGCCAAAACATTTTGAAGAGTTCTAACATGTCAAAAAAGGATATCTCGCCCCATGTATACAGTGACTACCAAAATGTGCGGAGTGGCTAACCATGTCTATACTCAACCAAGTAACTAACCAAGCCCCCCCTGAATTAAAAATCGTTCACGGTGAATTAACATTTACAGGGATGCACATCGCATTTATATACATTTTCAAGGCAAGAAGACTTATTGGTACAAAGCACAATAAAAAGTAAACTGTAAATAGTCAATGATGCAATGATTTCAATAAGTCACGCATTCGCAAAATCGAAATTCTTGAGGTAAAAGTCAAGATCTTGAGATAAAAGGCAACATGTTGAGATAAAAGTCAAGATCTTGAGACAAAGGCAAGATCTTGGATCTTGAGATAAAAGTCAAGAATTCAATAATCGAAAAGAAAAGTCTATACCGACTGATCCCTCAGCGCTTCCGTAGCATATTGATAGCGAATTTTGCTGTAAATAATTACCATATTTTCTGTGTTGTATAATACAATTTTCTTGCGAATTTCCTTCGCGTTCGTGCATTGAATTGCATCAGGTATTTTTTCTCATGCATTCTAATAAAGTAATTAGCCCATATGTTATTGGACAGCAATCGAAAAAAATACCGATAACAATCAATGCTTTAATAATTAAGGTACGACACTGTAGTGTTCAGCAACCAATAGAAAACTAGAACTGCAGCAATGTATCTCCGCGCATTGATTGCATCAGGTAAGATAAAAATCAATGCACTAATAATAAAAGGAGATCAATTGAAGATTTTTCAGTACAAAATACTTCTCAAGAAAAACAAAAAAAGTGAAAGAAACGATGTCCGCAGACGCGGTTTGAACCCGGGGCCACCGAGCGGTAGCCAAGTACTACACCAACACACCACGCTACAATGACATGAAGGGTTGTGACTTATCTCAATTTAAACACCACGCTAAGACGACATCAAAAATATTGTGCTTCATTTATTTGCAAAAGCCAAGTTAGCTACTCCAGGGTCTCCAGGAGTGCGTACATGTTCATTTTTGATAAACCGTAATTACATAAATGCTCAATGGTAACCCACGAACGTACTGATGGGTTTTATTTTTTTGGCCCAAAAACATATCCATTTTCGCGTGCCTTTCTAATGACAAATATGAGGCGCGCTGTGGAATGAAAAAGATTAACAATGTGTAAATATTTTTAACTCATATTATGTGGTATTGCCGACTTAGTGTTGGGTAGGTCACGATTATATTAGTGCCATATTTACAAAAAAAAAATTTATGCAAATCTCAATTTTGGCCCAAAAACCGGCCAAATTCGAAAGGGTCCTTTACAGAAAATGTGTAAATTTACTAAAAAGATGTAAATTTACTGAAAAGGTGTAAATTTACAGATAAAAGTGTAAATTTGCAGAAAAAGTGTAAATTTACGGAAAAAGTGTAAAACAGAAAAGGTGTAAAACTGAAAAAAGTGTAAATTTACAGAAAAAAGTGTAAATTTACAGAAAAAGTGTAAATTTAAAGGAAAAGTGTAAATTTACAGAAAAAGTGTAAATTTACGGAAAAAGTGTAAATTTACGGAAAAAGTGTAAATTTACGGAAAAAGTGGAAATTTACCGAAAAAGTATAAATTTACAGAAAATGTGTTTTACAGAAAAAGTGTAAATTTACAGAAAAAAGTTAAGTTTACAGAAAAAGTGTAAATTTACAGAAAAAGTGAATTTACGGAAAAAGTGTAAATTTACAGAAAAAGTGTAAATTACAAAATAAAAAAAGTCAGCAAATATGGCAGTCGTAGTGTATTTATTAACAAGTAAAAATAAATACAAAAGAAACGATTTGTGCGTAGATTTCAGCGTTGGGCAATTTTCCTGCGGAGATTCTTCCGCCGCTGCTTCCATTTTACAACCCTTTTATTGCCTCACAAAGGATCGAATCCGTAAAATAGGACTAGTGCTCAAAGGCTTTCAAAGCCGAATTGCTTCATTTGCATGAGAAACTTACTTTTCTGCACTCACGTTGATGACGGACCTGCTTTTACATGAAAACCTGCAAGAGAATAAGTCATATTTTATTCCTCCAAGACCCTATAAAGTCGGTTTACGTCTGATGCAGTAATCCCGGATTAAAGAAATCAACCGCAAAAGCTGCCACGTCAGCAGAGGTACGCAAAATATTATTATTCATAAAATGAACATAAAAAAAAATGTTTGCATGTCGGACAAGTAAATGATAAATAATGTTCTAGCCCAGGACATGGAGGTAAGGGTGTGAATCGAGCTGCATAAAAGCTTCTATCCATGCACGTAGTAAAAATAAACTCGGTCGGAGCTTTCGTGCAGCGTCAGGAAGCTTTTTAGTGGCGAAGCATTTGCGCAAGCACTGTAGTTTTAGTGAATTCGCTCGCTCGCTCGCTCGCTCGTTCGACAATCTACACTGTCCATCTCATAACTTGAGAACGCAAGCAGATATCGAGCTGAAATTTTGTACACCTGTGTATACCCCGAAAGTCTCGGCGGTGATTGTTTTTGGGCCATATCGGACAAGGGGGGTGGGAGTTAGGGGTGAAAAATGAAAGAAATTACAATTTTCGACGTTTGATCGCGAACGCTGCCTCAACGCTTGAAGCTAGAGCAAAAGTCTATAAGGAGGAATTGTCGGCAATGAAAAGATCTACAAAAAAGTCTCCGGCGGCATATAGCTATCTACGAGGGGTGGCCCACCCAGATCGTTTTTGGGTTTTATTTTTTGACGAAAACAGCTTCAGTGGCTTATTGTCGGCTATCCGTAACAGATATTTATTTGCTGTCGCGGACTTTTTTGTAGGTCTATTCGTTGCCGACGTTTCTCCTTTGTACGATTTTAATCCATCTTCAAGCGTTTAGGCAGCGTTCGCAGCAAAAGCGCGAGAATGCGAGGTTTTTTTCGTGACTGAAAAACTATTAATTGTCATAACTCGAGAACCAGTGGAGATATTTCACTGAAACTTGATATGCGTTTTTGACGTACAAGTCTGTTGAAGGTGAGGGGGTGTCAATTTCAGGGGATGAAATTTAGGGGTTGAAAATCGCAAAAATACGAAAACCTCAAATATTTTGCACATGGAGGTCTGAAACCACATCTACAGGGATACACATCGCAAAACTTGTTTTAATGGAATGTTAGAACAATAAACAAAGATTTTTTTACTTTAATGCAAGAAGTAAGGGAGGTTTTAAAAGTTGCCCCAGACACGCGATAGCGCTCATATCTTTTATATTCGGGACATATCAACGGACAAATTTTATTACCTACCCTCGTGTTTCACCCTTATTTTTACCTCTCGGTTTAGCAGCAAAAAGGAATTATCTAATAGTGCTTAAAATTCACTAGTTGGGGTTGTTATATTTGAGGGAAACAGTAGGGCGAGCACACAATGGTCCCTTTGGGAACTAATTTTCAGGAAAGGAAAGATTTGTAAGGTCCTATTATATGAAGTTTCTTCAAGCAGATTCTAAGAAACGGAGAGTGCGTTGGTGGTATTGTGGGGTGGTGTTGCTTTTTAGCGAAATTTGTTGGGTAAATTGGATTTGACGGTCTGACGGTGGACAATTCGCGGATCTTAAAAATGTTAGGAAATGACTATTAGCAAGATGTATGGCAACAAATTAGAAATTTTTAAACTTTTAGGGCCTTCAGTAAGACTCGGTACAACAAAATAATTCTTTATAGTGGCTTGTAAGTCAAGGTTCATTGCCGTAGAGTATTGCAGCTCTAAAATTAAAGAATTTTAATAAATAAGTATCTATTACTGTTTAAAAAAAGAAAGGTCGTATTTTTTTGTTTATCTGAATTCCCGACAGTTGTTCAGAACACTAAAAAAGCTTAATCAGCAAAAAAAATTGGCATTTTTCTGTAAATTTACACTTTTTCTGTAAACTTAACTTTTTTCTGTAAACTTAACTTTTTTCTGCAATTTACAGTTTTTCTGTTTTACACTTTTTCTGTAAATTTACACTTTTTCTGTAAACTTACACTTTTTTCTGTAAACTTACACTTTTTCTGTAAACCTACACTTTTTTCTGTAAATTTACACTTTTCCTGTAAAACACTTTTTCTGTTTTACACTTTTCCTGTACATTTACACTTTTTCTGTTTTACACTTTTTTTTTGTAAAATTACCCTTTGTCTGTAAACTTGCCCTTTTTCTGTAAACCTACACTTTTTTCTGTAAATTTACACTTTTTCTGCAAACTTACACTTTTTTCTGTAATTTACACTTCTTCTGTGAACTTAACACTTTTTTCTGTAAGCTTACACTTTTTTATGTAAATTTACACTTGTGTTTTTCAGTGTAGATTAAGAATCTGAAAAGAAATCTAAGATATCCAGATCTAGATCTAACGTAGAGCTGCCATGATATGTGCTAACTTTTTTAACCTCCCCACTCCACTTCACCATTAAAAAAAAGGGAGGTTACTGCAATCACTAAAATTTTCGAATTCGAGATAAGACCGGATCTGTACGTTTTGAGGTCTCAGGAATCCAAAAAAGTGGTTTTTAAAATGTGTCTGAATGTATGTACGTACGTTCGTTCGTAAACGCGCCACAGCCCAAACTACTCAACCGATTTGGCTGAAATTTGGTACGTGTGCATGTGATAACCCAACTTAGATCTGAAAAGCTTTTGGAGCCAATCGTGCAACCAGAAATGCCGTTTTGGCACATCAACTCTTAAATTTTAAATGTAAACCCCCATTTTTCACGTCACAATAAGAAAGGCCTTCAGATTCTGCTTCCAAAGATGTATTCACTGTCAGTGCCCTTTTGACCAAAAACTAAAAATATCGAGATTTTTATCGGACTTTAAAATCGCGGTACAGCCCAAGCCCCGAAACCGATTTGGCTAAAATTTTGCACATGGGGATTGTATTACACGTCGAAGAGCTGAACAAATGTTGGATTCAATCGACCCACGGAAAGTGCCGTTTTGGCACACCAATTTCCAAATTTAAAGTTATTCTCTCATTTACCCATCCAAAACAAATTTTTGAAAGATTTATTGTCACCATCAGAAGGGTCTTCAAATTCTGGTTTTAAATGAGATAAAATTTATTCGCATTTATTACCCTTTGGGTAGAAAAGTCGAAATTTTGTAATAACACTGAAACCACGTTATAGCCCAAACTACTGGAAGGATTTGTCTGAAATTTGGTGCATGGAGGTCAGGTGACCCGTTGAAGAGCTGAAAGGCTTTTGGGAGCAAATGGGTGCCATTTAGGCATATTAACTTTAAAATCTTAAACACAGGTCACGGAAATCAAAGACCCACGCGTTGGGGAGGTTCCAGCCGCTTCTCTGCTGCATTTTTTATTTTGTAACTTACAGAAAAAGTGTAAATTCACAGAAAAAAGTATGTTTACAGAAAAAGTGCAGAAAAAAGTAAATTTACAGAAAAAGTGTAAATTTACACTTTTGGGGTAAATTTACACTTTTTCTGTAAATTTACACTTTTTCTGTAAGCTTACACTTTTTTCTGTAAAATTACCCTTTGTAAACTTACACTTTTTCTGTAAACCTACACTTTTTTCTGTAAATTTATACTTTTTCTGTAAACTTACACATTTTTCTGTAATTTACACTTCTTCTGTGAACTTAACACTTTTTTCAGTAAATTTACTCTTTTTCTGTAAACTTACACTGTCACGTTCATTTTCGAGCTCCCGAGCTGTTCCACTTTCGAGGGTGGATATTGCTCGGTTTCTCCTTCTCCGCTGCTATCTTGCACCATCGGTTATAATTCTCGGCCTCCCTCTGCAGGGGTCGTGTGGTGGCAGCGGAAGATCGGCGTCTTTTGGGGGCGGCTTCGGGTGGCGAATGTGCCTCAAAGTTTGGTGTCGGTAAATAAGTCTCATGGTAAAGGATTACTTACCTGGTGGTTTATTAGGTATCCGTAACTCCATTTCGGTGGTTACGTCTGGGTTTCACGGCCAATTTGGCCGAATTATCATTAAATTGCGGAATATCAACAACTGTCAGATTTCGAGGTTAAGTTGGTTATATTTACGAGCTAGGGGAATTGTCTGTCAATGTCAATCCGTCTGGGGAATTTTGGTTCCGTAAGTTTCAAGGAGGCATCGCTTCCGGTGAAAAATCGCTTTTTGGGTTCTAAGCGTGACGGTGCATGGAGGCTGTTGCCTGTGTTCCTGGTTTTGAGCGAATCCCCTAGGGAGATTACAGGATCACGTCCCTGGTTGGTGAGTGCCCTTTTGCACGGTGCCCCAACATACCGTTTGACGGGTTTTGTTGGCCTCAAAGCATAATTTCTTGCTCGCAGTCGCCGGTTGTTTGACAGTATACGCCCTCATCACCACGAGGTAAAAATTTAATGAAAGATTTCTTGTGTTAATAATTATTTTAGGGTGTTCGGGTAGGGCTTGAGTGCCCTCAGCATGTTTTTGGGTAGGGCTTGTGTGCCCTCAGAAGTTTTTGGGTAGGGCTTAAGTGCCCTAGCATTTCGCGGTTGGGTTAGGAGTACCCTTCCTCAGTGTATTTCCGTGGGGTTTGGAGACCACCCTGTGTTGGTTATCTATAGGGTTGGAGATTTCCCCCCATCTTCGTGTTGTTCCGGTTAGAATATTGTTGATTGTTGAAGTACCAGTTCAGTCCATCCACCGTGGCGGATATTTTCCTCAGCTTTATTACCCGGCTGGAGGTGTCGAGAGATTGAGGTAGAATCGGCCATATCTGCTCGAAGCCACCCTCAGACTAGGGGGCGACGATCTTGGCTCAGCACAGCTGTTCGCTTCAGTCCTGGTTTCCCTCCAGAGCTGCCTTCATTTGGTGAGTCCGTTCCATTCGCCCGAAGGGCTTCGCCACTTTCGGAACTGACCCTCCGACTTACTCTCGGGGTGAATAAAAACAATCTTCGCCCTTTTTGAGTCATTTTGAGTTGTTTATTTGGGCTTCACCCCCTTCATGTGTTTTATTCAATGTGAATTTGTAATTTCCTTACCATATTAATTAACTTTGCTATTTATTCGTAAATTCCTAATTTATAATTGTTGTTAATGTGGGCCTTCAGCCACTTAGTACCAAAAATATCCGTTTGTGGCGGTACTTTACGTGTGGCCGTTTATGGCCTCCGCTTAATTCGACCCTTCACTAACTTGCGCGATTGTTGCGTCATTTTGCGGACTAGTAGGTACCTGCGGCCGTCCAATTGCGCCCGAAAATTTACCGGTCGATTAAGTTGGAGCTCCGTTAAGGCTCTGTTCCGTCCGGATTGCGGTGCGATTCTGCTGCTTCATTTTTAAGTTATGAATTTATCACCACGATAACTTGTAAACGAATTTTTGTATCACAGTGTTATATATATATGTACATAGTTTTAATGTTTGTGTGTTATTGCTGAAGCTAGCCACTCCCCTCAGTTTATAGGAGATTTATCTTGTGATTTCTGGCTTTCGACGTCGTCGCATCAGGGTTAAATAAAGCCAGTGGCGTCCTTAATTTTCCAGCTTCCATTGGTAGCCCGCCTATTCGCTACCTACCTCCCGTACGGGAGAAGATCCACCGCCCTGGGATCGGGCTTGCGATTTATTTTACAGAACTCCTTTTTTTTGAGTACACACTTGTCAGCTGTGGGCCCTCTTGACCAGTGGGCCTACCCTACTCCCTGCGGGAACTGACTGTGACAACACTTTTTTCTGTAATTTACACTTCTTCTGTGAACTTAACACTTTTTTCTGTTTTACATGTTTTCTGTTTTACACTTTTTCTGTAAGCTTACACTTTTTTATGTAAATTTACACTTGTATTTTTCAGCGTAGATTAAGAATCTGAAAAGAAATCTAAGATCTAGATCTAGATTTAGCGTAGAGCTGCCATGATATGTGCTAACTTTTTTTATTTTGCAATTTACAGAAAAAGTGTAAATTCACAGAAACAAGTGTAAGTTTACAGAAAAAGTGCAGAAAAAAGTAAATTTACAGAAAAAGTGTAAATTTACACTTTTTTCTGTATGTAAATTTACACTTTTTCTGTAAATTTACACTTTTTTCTGTAAAACCCTCGGTAAAACCCTTTTTCTGTTAATTTACACTTTTTCTGTTTTACACTTTTTTCTGTAAATTTACACTTTTTTTGTAAATTTACACTTTTTGACATCTCGAAAACGGTAACAGATACGAAATTCTATTAAATTTAAAAAAGTTGTATTTTTCAGTGCAGATTAAGAATCTGAAAAGAAATCCAAGATATCTAGATTGGTTACTGAAATATACTGAAAAGACTGAAAATTGACAATTGGTGACTAATCGGCAGATCATTATAAAATTTGCTTCATTACATTACCTTGCACTTTACACTTTTTTCTGTAAATTTACACTTTTTCTGTAAATTTACACTTTTTTTGTAAATTTACACTTTTTGACATTTCGAAAACGGTAACAGATACGAAATTTTATTAAATTAAAAAAAGTTGTATTTTTCAGTGCAGATTAAGAATCTGAAAAGAAATCCAAGATATCTAGATTGGTTACTGAAATATACTGAAAAGACTGAAAATTGACAACTTGGTGACTAATCGGCAGATCATTATAAAATTTGCTTCATTATTACCTTGCACTTTACACTTTTTTCTGTAAATTTACACTTTTTCTGTAAAATACTTTTTTTGTAAATTTACACTTTTTCACATCTCGAAAACTGTAACAGATACGAAATTACATTACCTTGCACTTTACACTTTTTTCTGTAAATTTACACTTTTTCTGTAAATTTACACTTTTTTTGTAATTTTACACTTTTCGACATCTCGAAAAAGGGTAACAGATACGAAATTTTATTAAATTAAAAAAGGTTGTATTTTTCAGTGTAGATCAAGAATCTGAAAAGAAATCCAAGATATCTAGATTGGTTACTGAAATATACTGAAAAGACTTCTGGATTAAAATATGACATTTTTCAGGGATTCACATCGCATTGATATACATCTTCCCTCGGCTTTTATTTATTCTTAAGTTTACTTTATGCTTCGTGTTTATTTTATTTATTCTCAATTGGCAATTGGCAATGTACCACCAAGGGCACTTTCGGACGAAATTCAATTTTTTTGAGGTGCGAAAAGTGGTATTAAAGCTTCAATTTATAAAACTTTAGAAAATGATATAAATTGCTATTGCAATGGCCCTTTAAGCACTGCCACAAATAAAATTAAGAAAATCTACAAAATATCAGTAATAGAAGGAAAAATATATTGACAAAAATAAAAAATAATCAAAGGCATGAATTTCCTTGATATCATTCAACAAAGGCTAATTAAGATATCTTTTTTAATTTTTGATTGAAATAAGCAAACTGCATGATTCATATCTGGCTTTTCGTTATCTGAATCTAGAGTGCGTAGAACACCTGCCAGAATCTATATAAGAGGACTCTTGAGTACTATTTCATCAAAATCTAAATTCAATATAATTCAAAAACATGTGGATCAGAGGTGCAATTCTTCTTTTTTCCCTCTTCACCCTTTTTTACTGCATAGAATCCACCCTTGTCGACAAATGTAAGTAATAAAATAGATTGTAAAATGTTATAATTTTAACAAAATTAATAAACTACCCCCACAGGCGATGATACCGATGCCATCGTACCCGAAGTAAATATAACTAACTGCGATATTCCACCCTGCTATTTCTACCTCGGTGACGTAACTGTGTTGCAAATGGGATTTAGAGCTCGTAATGTAAAAATTGCCCCTTTTTTAACTAACTGAAAATATTTTAGCTAAATATCTAGAAAATATAGCACCAGAAGCAATAGCCTACGCGTTGCAAACTAGCATACGATATGATTTGCAACAGAACGATGCATGTGATGGCATTACGAACACCCCCTGTCCTTTGGCTGAAAATGAATACACAGTATACCAATACGGTATGGAAATTAGTACTGCTTTTCCGACCGTAAGTTAAAGTCGACGCTTTGAATTACAATAATTATGTTTCTTGTAGATTAGCCTCGTTTTACAATTTTCCATTATTGATAACGAAAGTAAAACTGCGATTGTGTGCTTTAAAGCTCAAGCCCAAGTTGCAAAAAGAACTTAAACCCATGACATTTTTTTTTCTGATAGATAGATAGATAACTTTATTACTATACCTTGCGGTTTGTAATGAGCCCTGCCCTTTTACATACTAATTTAATACATTTACGTGTTTTGGTCTAGTTTTCTTTCTTTTTTCTTCTTCGGCTACTTCTTTCTCTCTCGACTTCCTTCACACATTCTATTCCTTCTCCCCATTCGTTCAGAATACTCTTTCTCTCCCTTTCTTTCTCTCTCATTCCCACACACTCTTTCAGCAGGTGTTCTACTGTCTCTCTCTCCTCTCCACATACTCTGCACTTTCTCTCTTCCTCCTTCAGCCAGAACTTGTTTTCCCTCTCCTCATTCCCGCATCCGAATCTCGCTATCATTCTTTTTTCTTTCCAACTCTCCCTCTCCAAGTAACTTGGTAACCCTTCACTTATTATATTCTCGTATTTTGCGTTATATCTTTATTCTCTGATTTTTGTTCTTCTATCCTGTACATCTATGTCTCTATCTCTTTCCCACATCGCTCCATTCATCCATCTCCCCTGTTCCTTGCGTCTTTCTATATCTTCCGTTGCGTATCCGTTCCTCTCGTAATATCTTTGTCTTAAGTTTAAATTTAAATTTTCTTTTTGAATTATCTCTAGTGCCGGTAGTCGAAAAACGTCGAGGCGCAGCCGAGACCGTTTCGGCGAAGCCGAAACCCAATCAGGTACAGTCGAGTAAACGAAAAGAGTTGCGAGCTTTAGCTCGCAATTCTTTTCACGCGCTCGCTTGAGGCGTTAGCCGAAAGCGAGCAGTCAACAAATTCCACGCTCATCGGCAAATCCACGCGCATCGACTGCAGTTCAGGTCTTTGTCAGGTCAGGTCCGGATCTAGATTAGAAAGTGAGCTTATTGAACCTATCAATTAACTATTTAAATTGGGGAACAAGGAACAAGAAACAAGATAATTCTGGCATAGTCATTCATTATTGCGACTTACTAGGACCGAGGGAAAAAAACCAAAAAAAACCTGGTCTACCACCTAAACCTAATTTGACTGAATTTTACAATAGTGGTTCAGAATCCCTAAAAAACGGCCAAAAATTTGAAACTTGCAATGCTGAGCGGAAGTATGTCAACAATGACGGGAAAAATATTGAAAAAAATTAAATCTATTTGTGGACCAAATGAGAGGGCTCTGAGAAGATGGTTTTCTTCTAAAATTATGAAACATAGGTTTTGTCAATCAAGTGGCCGCTATACCGAAAAAAATTAAAAAAAAATTTAATCAATTTGGGGAGTCAACTGAAAAAATTGTTTTCTCCAAAAATTATGAAACTTGGAAGTTTTGTCAATCAAGCGGCGGCCAAACCGGGAAATACATTGAAAAAAGTTAAATCGATTTGGGGAGTCAATAGGAGATGAAAAAACCACGTGTGCATCACGTAATGAAAAAATATGTTTTTTTCACTCGTTTGGTTGATACATTCCGCCTTCGGCGTCGTGCATCGAACTTTAAACTCAAGAAAAAAAGTTAGGATAGGTACTTTCACCACAAGTAGTACAAATAGTAGCTATTAAAACCTTTTTTTTTTTTGGGGGAGGACCTATCTGGGACTTTGAGAATTTTCCCGTTTGGGCATCCTAACAAAATTGCAAATATTGTTTATTTAAATATAGCCTATAAAGCAAAAGGGCAAAAGGGGCAGCTAATCTTTGTTCAGGATTTAATAATAATAATAATAATAATAATAATAAGTTTATTTGCCCAACAGAATTATACATTCCAATTATAGGACAAACTAAAAGACAAAAGATGAGAAAATAATACATAATTGAACAGAAATAGAAAAAGTGAATACAAGTACTCAATGACTGATTAGTTAACCGAGGCTTCGATATAACATTTTCTAATAGAGTGAAGACTGGAGAAGTTAATGTCACATTTCAGCGCTACTGAATTGAAACAACTACACATAAAATTGAGAGGTGATTTAATTAGCAGATTAGTGCGAGGAGTTGGAACATAAAATAAAGGTTGATGACGTGACGGATAAGAAGGCACATAGAAAGGCAGTAATTCAAGTAACGGAGGAGAATCTATTTGCCCTCTCACCAGTTTGACGACAAAAATCAACGCAAATACTTCCCTTCTCAACTCAAGGGACTCAACATTAAACTCCTTGAGCAATAATGAGTGGTCACAATTTCTCGGAGGGTAATACCCTTTGCACTTAAATGATAGAAATTTTAAAAATTTTCTTTGTATGGTTTCAATACTATTAATGTGAACAGCGTAAATAGGAGACCAAACAATGCAACAGTACTCCAATCTGGATCTGACAAACGAGAAATACAACGTTTTAAATGCTGTCATATTAGAAAATTCGTTACAACTGCGGATGAGAAAACCTAGAGTCTTATAACAAGAGCTGATTAAGTTTCCAATATGATTTGAAAAGGACAGACTAGAATCGAATATTATGCCGAGGTCTTTATGCTCATTACAGCGCTGCAACACAGTGCCTTCAAAATTGTAATGGAAAGTGATATTCATCAATTTGCGGCCGAACGTCATACACTTGCACTTTGAAACATTCAAGTCGAGTCGGTTCGTCCTCAATTAGGTGGAATGTGTTGAGGTTGGACCTTATAGTCTACTATATCAGGTCTCAAAAATGAGGGAATCACTTAAGTATTTTGAGGTTACTCCTAATAGCCTTTTTACAACCAACCCTAGGCTTCCACTTTTATATAGTTTGCCTAAGATACACAAGCCTGTCCTCTCTGTGAGACCGATAGTCTCGTTTGTTGGCTCTCCGGTATACAAAGCCGCAACCTTTTTGAATAAAATCACTAGACAGTATACAAATTGCTTATCGCCTTTTTCATTACAAAATTCACTAGAACTTATTAATCAGACCAAAGATTTGATAATACCTGACCATTCCATCTTGGTCTCTTTTGATATTGTGAACCTATTCCCTTTAGTACCAGGCCCAGAATGCTTAAATTCACTGCGCAGTTTGTTTCATAATTCAAGGCTGGATGAGTACGTTTTTCCAGATATTTTGAATCTGTTTGGACTAACAATTGCCCAAAACTTTTTCCAATTTAATAATACCATATACGCCCAAGAAAAGGGCTTAGCTATGGGTTCGCCACTCTCTCCTCTCCTTGCTGAGATTTTTCTCGCTCATCTTGAGAAAACATTCATATCCACCAGTCAATTATTCCAACAGCATGTATGCTTGTGGAAGCGTTACGTTGACGACATTTTCTGTGTCTTCAAGGGTGATCAACATCAACTGTGCCAATTTTTGGAGTTTTTGAACTCTGTACATGCAAATATTAAATTCACAGTAGAGACAGGAGACAGTGAGCTTTCCTTTCTCGATCTAAACATTTCTGTTCGCAACAACAAGCTGAACTATTCAATTTTTAGGAAGAGTACCACCACAGATCACGTTATACCTTATTTTTCAAATCATCCATTTAAGTTCAAATTGTCAGCATTCTACGCGTTCTTTCATCGTCTCTTTAAAGTACCATTAAGTCATAACGACTTTCTCATGGAGCGAAACATAATTTTTTGCGTCGCAAAAAATAATGGTTTTCCCTTCAGAGTTATTTACAACCTTTTTCTGAGCCTTAAACGAAAATTCGAAATTAACTCATTAACTTCATTAACCCCAATAAATGATAACAAAATCTATCTTCGTTTCCCGTTTTATTTCCACATTTCCAATAAATTGTCCAAAATTTTTGAATCAATTCAATATTCAATTGGCTAACTTTTCAACAAACACCTTAAAAATTCAACTGTGCAAAAAGATTGACAAAACAACTAAATTAGATCAGAGCGGTGTCTACAAACTGAAATGTTCTTGCAACAAATTTTACATTGGAAGAACATTCAGATCCATGACAACAAGAATAAAAGAACACCAAACAGAAATTTCCAAAGAGCCAGAAGTTTTTTCCTCCAACTTCGCTGAACATGTTTGTGGCAATAACGATTGCTCTTTCACCTCCACCCCGATCATTCTATTCACATCAAATCATAATCCGATCATTGATATCACAGAGCAAATATACATAACACTATCTAATTTTTCAGACCCGGATTCTTTAATCAACGATAGGAAATTTTTTCCGGATTTAAGTTTGAATTATATCTCATTCTCTAATAACTGATTTATAATTTATAATTTACGTTCACGATTATTTCTCTAATAACTGATTTCTATTCTAACTCGTTAGTTGGGCTCCAATATTGTTCTTTGGTATCCAATCATTTCCACTCTCCCATGTCTCCGGCTCGTTCCACTCTCCCTTGCTGCTCCTTCGTCGGGTGTCAATGTCAGCTGTCACGGTGGTTTCCTTCTATGCCGACTCAGTATTTCTGTCTCGCCTCCTCGCCTCGTGATTGTTTTAAATTTTTTAACTGTTTTATTGTTAACATTTAATCATGTGAATTTTCGATATTCGTCTTTGACTAGACTTGCTTTCAACCCCCACCCTCCCGGTAAGAGCGTCCCTTTACAAATTTTTTTCCTTTTTTTGGGGTTTTATAATGTAATGTCATTTTAATTGTCATAACCTCAAAAATGTTATTCACTTTGTATAATTGTTTAATCAATTTTGTATAATTCACTCTGTCGCTGAATTTTGTTGAATTATTCAGGAGTCTTTTCTTTTTTAGCCTGAAGATGGTCTTGTGAATTCGTATTGACCGAAACACATAATTATGTGTAGCATCTTATAAACTTCAATATACAATTTTAAACTCATCGATTTTGATTGGTAGTAGACTATAAGGTCCAACCTCAACACATTCCACATATTCGTTTGCCAATCTAAAAGAATGGATTTCGAACCTTTTCATACTCAATTAGGGCTATCATCAGGATCTAAAATTTTGGTCCGGAAACACCCCGCACAAGTCAAAGATCCACGCGATGGGGAGGTTCCAGCCGCTTCACTGCTGCATTTTTTTTGAAACCAGAATTTGAAGACCTTTCTGATGGTGACAATAAATCTTTCAAAAACTTGTTTTGGATGGTTAAATGAGTGAATAATTTAAAGTTGGACATTGGTGTGCCAAAACGGCACTTTCCGTGGGCCGATTGAATCCAACATTTGTTCAGCTCTTCGACGTGCAATACAATCCCCATGTGCAAAATTTCAGCTAAATCGGTTTAGGGACTTGGGCTGTACCGCGATTTTAAAGTCCGATAAAAATCATTTTTTTCTTAATTTTTGGTCAAAAGGGCACTGAGAGTGAATACATTTTTAGAAGCAGAATTTGAAGGCCTTTCCTATCGTGACGTGAAAAATGGGGGTTTGCATTTAAAATTAAAAAGTTGATGTGCCAAAATGGCATTTCTAGTTGCACGATTGGCTCCAAAAGCTTTTCAGATCTAAGTTGGGTTATGAGATGCCTACGCACCAAATTTCAGCTAAATCGGTCTAGTAGTTTTGGCTGTGGCGTGTTTACAAACGTACGTACGTACGTACACACACACAGACACATTTTGAAAACCGCTTTTTTGGGTTCCTGAGACCCCAAAACGTGAAGATCTGGTGCTATCTCAAATTCGAAAATTTTAGTGATTGTAGTAACCTCCCATTTTTTTTAAATTGCGATGGAGTTGGGCAGGTTAAAAAAATGTATATTTGTTGGTAACTACAGAAATCAACTTTTGAACAAAGTCAAAGTTAACGCTTAGGGTGGGTTGTACCAAACATTTAATCCTGCGTTAAAATTAAACCTTCAAAAATTCTATAACAACAAATTGTTGACAACAATTGTTTCTATGGTATCGTAATGGGGTTAGCGTTAAATCCAAAATTAAATGTTTGGTACAACCCGCCCTTAGTAATCCAATGACAGGACCAAGCAATTGCGATTTGTTTTGCCTTTTTAGAGACCTATGAATACTTAATTATTAAAATATGAAATACTTAAGGCTGTTCCGTTGGTTCAGTTTTTATGATTTTTGCCGCGAAATAGAAAATTAAATGAATTTACTCTCTGAATTATTTATTTATTAAAATCCATGATTCTGTGTTCCTAAGCAGGCCGTTGCTTCTGCATTGCCATGGCGTTGTTTATTGCATTTTCTGAATTTTTCATTTTCTGTCAAAAGTTGGTGGTTTCAACATCCCAGAAACTAATAACTTTCTAATAATGAAAAGTACAATTTTTCTTCATGATTCTATTGATATTTCGAAGTGTTTGCCATGCTGATTGCCTATCTCAAAAGAAAAAATGTTGGATATAGACTAAAAAAATCCAAGGTTTTTCCTAAGGAAGAAATGTCCCAATTTCTAATTGAGGCACCTGACGATTCCTTTCTAATTTATAAGGTAAATAATTCTGATTAAATGTAAAGCACTATACAGTTCATTCGCAAACCAAAGAACCATCGATATGGCAACATTAGCGGTAAATACAACCGACAACTTTAGTGACATACCTTGACGTACGATATAATTTAAGGTTATATCACCCAAATTTGACAAATTCGCGCGGGAAATCATCTCTAGGAAGATTTATACCTTGCTGTACATAATTATTGCTGAATTATCACTGTTGCTTTCTATGCAAGTACCTACAAATTGCTCCTCAAAAGTGTGTTCGTTATAAAAGCGATTTTATCATAAAATTCTAAAAACTTAAAACCAACAGAGAAAACAATAATCTTTTTAAACATCCTACGTAGGACTCAGGTTCAGCAAATTCCTATTATTGCCGGAATGTCTTGCACACTGCAACCTAATACAATTCTACCCTTACCACACACATTTTTAGTGCCGGAGCAAAATGCGAGGCACTATAGTTTTAGTGAATTCGCTCGCTCGCTCGCTCGCTCGGCCGTCCGTCTACTCTGTCCATCGCATAACTTGAGAACGAAAGCAGATATGGAGCTGAAATTTTGTACACGGGCGTTTACCCGGAAAATCTCGGCGGGGATTGCTTTTGGGCTATATCGGACCACGGGGGTGGGAGTTAGGGGTGAAAAACCGAAAAACTATTAACTGCAGTAACTCGAGAACTAGTGGACGTATCTTTCTGAAACTTGGTATGTACGTTCGACCCTCAAGTCTGTTGAAAGTGAAAGGGCGCTAGTTTCGGGGACACCGGAAACATAATTGGTTTACTTTCGTGTTATTTTCTGTAATTCTGCTTAATTACGATTAATTCTCATCCACTGTGACGTTTCATCCCCCTTTACAAATTTTCAACCCCCTAGGTGTTAATTTTGCCAAATTCAGATATTTTCGTGTTTCTTCTGTAATAAATTGAACCCATTTGGATGATGATTAAATTTTTCACTTTTTTCATCCCCCTTCGCAATGCTAAATGCTAAATTTACATTGGGTTAATTAGGTCTTATTTTCCGTAATTTTACTTAGCCACGGTTAATCTTCATACCTTTTGATTTTTCATCCACGTTTGCGATTTTTCAACCCCCTAAGTGCGAATTTTGCAAAATTCGCATAATTTCGTTTTTCATCGGTCATAAAATTGAACGCATTTGGGATTCAGTTTACCTTTTACAATTTTTCAGTTTCCTTCGCAATAGGTAGGTATAAGTGCGTATTTCAACTCCCACAAAAATTTTAATTGCATATTTTGGTTATTTTCGTGTTTTATTTCGTAATTCTACTTAATCACAATTAATTTTCATTCCTCTTGACTTTTCATCCCCTTTCACAATTTTTCAGCCCCGAGTGTTAATTTTTCAAAATCCGCCAAATTTTGTTTTAATTCCGGTAATTCTTTTCATTTACTCATTCCTGTTCATTTTCTATTTTTAAATCTTGTAACAACAATTTTTTAACATTTCGCCTTTTTGACACATCTGTGCGTTTGCGGAGGCACTACTACTAGGTTCAGATTGATAAAATCTGCACCCGATTCCACCAGTAAGACCAGCCACCCCTACATGCACATTAACTTGATAAACGTCTACCGAGATATACATCGCATTGATATACATCTTCCGTTGGCTTTCTTTGCTTGTGGATGACATTTTTTAAGACTTGTCAAGTTTTTCTTGTCACAATTTCCAGATTTTCCTCTTGCTTCGGGTTTTACGGTTTTTACCAGTTTTTTTACTTTCCTTTTTACTCTCCTTAATTAGAGGGATATGCTGGGCCCATAACCAGTTAAATTGTATTGATAATTACAAGTAATTAAGGAGCTTATTGAGGCAAGTTTTTATTTTTATTATAACTTGTAACATCTGACTAACATCTGACACTCATGCATCCATGATTATTATAACAATTACTTCCAACAATTAGAAGTAATAATTACGATATATTAGGATTATCTGAAACGTGGTTGAATTTTATTCATCGGGATAGAGATGGTCGTGCTGGTGGAGTGGCGTTCTATATCAAATCACATTTAAATTATACTATTTTTGCGTTATCTCAGGATATTGAACAACTGCTGATTAAGCTAAAAATTGAAAATGAGGAGTGGTGTGTTTTTTTTCTGCAGGGTGAGACAGATGGGGTGTAAATCAGGGGTTGAAACTCGAAATTTCGCATAAGTGTTGCTTGAAATTCAAGCTATTCGATAATTTTCCATCGGCCTACAAAAAGTTTTGAGCATGCCTTTAGCCCTCAGGTCTTAGACCACCTACGATCGGAAGAGAAAAAAATTGTACCTATAAAACTCAACCCCTTCAACCTTGAAACATAAAAAGTTCACCCCCCTCGGCCCCCGAACACAAAAAGTTGATATGGAGAAAATTTAATTTAACACCAAAAATTGCACCCCTGAATACAATAACTTGACCTGGAGGAAATTTTACCCTTGAACCGCCTACAACCGAAAAAGTTGAATTGAGCAAGAAAACTACGCTCCTAAAACTCACCCCCTTCATCACCGAAACACAAAAAAATTACTTGTACGGAATTTAACCCTTGGACCACTCATTATCTCAGGAGACTATTTTGAACGCAAAAAGTTGTATCCCCAAAACCCACAGCGTTCAACCCTCGAACACAAATAATTGACTTGGAGGAAATTGAGCCCTTGGACTAACTACAACAGAAACAGACTAACTGAACGCAAAAGGTTGCAGCCCCGAAAACCATCCCCTTCACCACCAGAAACTATACGATTTTTATTTTGAAGCTTGCCGTGGAATCAAAAAATAAGTTAAAATACAGGGTAAATCCTTAGTGATTATGCCTAAACTTATGCTTTATTTGACCCTCTGCATCTTTTTAGTTTTATAGTTTTTCGCTATCGCTTTTAGTAATGAAGATATCAGATACAGACAATTATAGGTATATCCATAGAATCTTTTCTCCCTAAAATAATATGTAAGGAATCACCCCTCCAATTTTCTGACACTATTTAAGAATCACCCCCTGAATAATTAATTAACGTGTAAGAGTGTTTCGGAATTAAGCTAACATGTCATAGTATCAAAGCAAAGGTAATTACTAAGGGTTTAACAATTTCATACAATTTCGCTTGTCCACCAAATCCTCTGTTTCAACATTAATCGTCGCGCAATTTAAATTAACTCACTTTTAGCACATTCGTTTAAATCAGGTTGTTGGAGCTACTTTTAATTAACACGAAATATATTGCCTTTGACAACAGCTTTTTCTGAGGAATATATTTTTTTAAGTATAATAATAATCGACTTGTAATATAAAGTTGGGTTGTTTTTACATGAATATTGTCTATTTTTATAAATAAAGTGTCTTTTTGAAGTCCAATAGAATATAATGCATTTATCACACAGAAAATATGCGTTACAAGGGTTTTATACCCTACAAAATTGCCAAATGCTAAAAAAGAAAAATTTTTTGTGGCCAATCTTAAAACACCCCCACTTGCCAGGTAATATATAGGCCACCCTATTTTTGTTCAAATTGAATAAATTAAAATATGCATAGCACAGTCTGGAATTACGCATCGAGACCCGTATACATATACACAAAATTTGGAATAAATAGGCCAACTGGGTCAAAAGTTACAGCCTTTTAAACTTGAAAAGTGGCCAATTCGACCCCACTTTACGGTACCTAAACAGGGGTCGGTTGTTTGAAAATAGCAACGTCATAATTACTTCTAGTGGGACAGTTTATGAAGGCCAAAATGTGTTAATTAATAAAATGACCAAAAACAACAAATTCTTAATAATGAAAATTTAAATTCAAAAATCTACTACTCACTTTATGTACTTTTTATTTATTGCTAAATTATAGAAGCATTTACCATGGATTTATTATTCATCTATTCATCTATTCATCTTAAAATTTGGCCGTAAGAGAGGTGTGTTAATGCGTTTGGACTACCCTGTACAAACACTTTTTCTGCAAATTTACACTTTTTCTGTAATAAATTTACACTTTGTAAATTTACACTTTTTTTTGTAAATTTACACTTTTTCTATAAAACACTTTTTCTGTAAACTTACACTTTTTCTGTAAATTTACACTTTTTCTGTAAACTTACACTTTTTCTGTAAACTTACACTTTTTCTGTAAATTTACACTTTTTCTGTAATTGACACTTTTTCTGTAAATTTACACTTTTTTTGTAAACTTACTTTTTCTGTAAATTTACGCTTTTTCTGTAAATTTACACTTTTTCTGTAAATTTACACTTTTTCTGTAATTTACACTTTTTCTGTAACTTTACACTTTTTCTGTAATTTACACTTTTTCTTTAAATTTACACTTTTTTTGTAAACTTACACTTTTTCTGTACTTAAATTTAAATTTTTTCAGTAAATTTACGCTTTTTCTGTAAAACACTTTTTCGGCAAATTTACACTTTTTCTGTAAACACACTTTTTTCTGTAAATTAACACTTTTTCTGTGAATTCACACTTTTTCTGTAAATTTACACTTCTTCTGTAAACATGTACTTTTTCTGTAAATTTACACTTTTTTCTGTAAATTTACTTTTTCTGTAAATTACAAAATAAAAAAAAACATCAAATATCATGGCAGCTCTACGCTTTCGTAAAAACGTAAATTTTATTCCCAAAACAATATTTTGTGTTTGTGTTTGCCGGCAGTTACACAAACTTTTACAACGAGCTCGACGTTTTTTCTTGTGACGTCAATTATTCAAATGTTCGATATAAATAGTCAGCAACAAACTATTTACGAAGGTCTACGAAGGTCTACGAGCGAGCAAAGTGAATTACTAAGACGAGCGCTTACCCACATTTGGGTCATTAACAGCTCCCGGACACCCTCTGGAAATAAAGCTTTCGACTTGATCCAATTTATCGCGCTTGATGGAGCGTATTGACCAATATCACGCAACAGTTGCAAATTTCCCACCCAAAACTCGATAGCTAATGACGAATTGTTTTTGAAATGACCGATTTTTGTCGAGAATTTCTACAAAAAAAATCAGAGTATGGAGAAAAACCACCCTTATACGCGCTACAACCCCTAACACAAAAATGCGAAAACTCAAAAACTAAACGTATCAAGGCATAATTTGGTGTGATGTGTTTGTTAATTTTTATCAGGTGCCAAAAGTGAAGGAAATTATTTGCCACTTTGTAAACTATTACGGTTACCTACAGCAGGGAGGCGAATAATTGGATTAAAAGAACGTGCAACTTAGTTTGGGGGGTGGTGAGGATTTGTAAATGTAATTAAGGGATGCGAGTGCTGACAGGAAGCTTTAATGAAAACAAAAGTTGTCAGAAATAGCGCATTAAGTTTTAGATAAATAAACTAAATAATTAGAGATGGGCGATTCCCGGGAATTTATTTTTTAGGAAAAATTCCCGATATTTTTCCAGTTTTCATATACGTTTCCGAAAGACAATAAATTTCCCCCAGCTAAAGAAACTTTCCCTGAAAATATTTCCAACAAAATTTCAATAAACTGGCTGATCAACGTTTTTTTTGTTCACATTTTCTGGATGTTTTAAATATAAATTGTATAAAAATACAGATATTTTTATTTGAGTGACGGTATATTCATATTGAACTCAAAATTCTCAATAAAGCAACGTTGGAATTTTTCAATCTTTACGTAAGACGAAAATTTCATTTCCCAATAGTGTATATTTTTCTTAGAGGACAAGATAGCTGATTTTTTTTCAAGTCGAAAACCTTACACCCATTTTTTTCGAAAAATGTCATTTTAGTGGCAAAAAGACTCTTTTTTGGATTTCCCTTAGCAAAATTGTATTTTCTTACTACATGATTTGATGGCTATATTGCACTGACGGATCAAAAACCTTAGTACTATTTTTTCGGAAATTACAATTTTAGCGGCAAAACTGCCTCTTTTTAAATTTTTCTTAGCAAAAGGGCATATTTTGATAGCTGTTGCATTGTCGGATCAAAAACCTTAATGCCATTTTTCCAAAAAATGTCATTTTAGGGGTGAGAAATATCGACACAAGTTTAATTTATTCCTGCTGCTACATTTTCAATTTTTCAAATTCTGTGAAAAAGTAGAAATTTCTACTGTCTGCGAGACTGCCAATTTTTTTTAATTCCAATGCGTTTGGACTACCCTGTGGCCTGTACAGCTCGATAACAGTGCTCTCAGAACGAAAACATAAATTTACACTTTTTTCTGTTTTACACTTTTTCTGTTTTGCACTTTTTCTGTTTTGCACTTTTTGCTGTAAATTTACACTTTTTCCTGTAAATTTACAATTTTTCTGTAAATGACAAAATAAAAAAAGTCAGCAGCTCTTTCGTAAAATCAAATAAATTTCTCTCAAATTTCACTCCCAGCTTCTGCCTCAACTTCACTAAATAAGTGACTGGAGTGGAAATTCTTCACAATCCTTGTGATTGTACATCTCCCCTTGTAGTACCACCCAAATTTCTTGTGGGTCAATCACCCCCCTGGCTCTTAGGGCGGCCAAACTTACCCTCAACCTGTAAAAATGTCGATCTAAGTTTGGCCACCCTCTAGGAGCCAGGGGGATGATTTACCCCCATTAAATTTGGGTGGTACTACAAGGGAAAAGATGTACAATCACAAGGGCGGTGCAGAATTTCCCCTCCAGTCACTTACCTACTGGGGGCAGGAGAAGTTTTTTGACCTTCAGTTTTGGCAGAATTTTTGTAGTCTGAAAAATATTTTTTTTTGCAATAACCAAGCAATTGATTACGAAAAAAATTATACTGGAGGTAAGAGGAAGGTTTGCCCTATCTGCTACAACATTTCAAACTGCCAAATAATAAACATCAAAATCGTACAGAGCGCCACAAACGAATTCTAAAAAGTGACCAACCTCACACCGAGTGCCAAAGCCACCCCACTTTACGGTACGTTGTACGACAACTTGAGTAATATAAATTCTATTTATTTTATATTTATTTAATATTATATTGCAAGTCGATATTATACTTTCAAAAAAATATATTTCTAAGAAAAAAAATGTTGTCAAAGGCGATAGCTCCAACAACCTGATTTAAACGAATGTGCTAAAGGTGAGTTAATTTAAATTGCGCGACGATTAATGTTGAAACAGAGGATTTGGTGGACAAGCGAGCGAAATTGTATGAAATTGTTAAACCCTTAGTAATTACCTTTGCTTTGATACTATGACATGTTAGCTTAATTCCGATACACTCTTAGACATTCATTAATTATAAGGGGTGATTCTTAAATAGTGTCAGAAAATTGAAGGGGTGGTTTTTTACATATTATTTTAGGGAGAAAAGATCCTGTGGACATACAATTGTCTGTATATCTAAGGATTTACCCTGTAAATTAACTTATTTTTTGATTCCACGGCCAGATTTCACAAGTTCTGACTCACAAGTAATTTTTTTGTGTTTCGGTGTTGACTTTTAGGAGCGCAGTTTTTTGCTCAATTACCTATTGCGAAAGAAATTGTAAAATTGTAAAAGGTAAACTAAATCCCAAATGAGTTCAATTTATTACCCACGAAAAACGAAATTTGTACTTCAGGGGTTGAAAAATCGTAAAGGGGGATGAAAAGTCAAACCGCTGTTAAGTGAAAAATTACAGAAAAGAACACCAAAATAACCCAATTATGTAAATTCAGCGTTTGGAGAGATGAAATCCTGAGAAAGGGATTAAAAAAAGTGAAAGAGGTAAAGAAAAGCGCGAGATTACGCAAATTTTGAAAGATTAACACTTTGGGGTTGAGAAAAAATAAAGGGGAATGAAAAGTCATAGGGTATGAAAATTAACTGTAGTTAGGTAAGTAGAATTACAGAAAACAACACGAAAATAACCCAATTATTTAGGGTTTTGGGGGGTTGAAATATTGTGAAAGGGGTCGAAAAAGTGAAAAAAGCAAAACATAGTCTAAATGAGCAAATTTTATTACCGCAGACAATTAAAATTACGCTAAAGGACCCTATACGATAGTGGCCCAGGAAAAATCAGATCTAGACGATTCCAAAATTAGATTTTTGCTGTGGAGGTATAAGAAAGTGTTCTTATAACATTGAATACAAAAATATAGAAATTTTCCCAGGCGGTCATATTTTTACGGGCCCCGAAAATGCTATTTTCACGAATTTTCTACCAAAAATTTAAAATTTGGTAGAGATGGGCCCAGACAGTCACTTATTGTAGGTATAGCGTCCTTTACAAAATTAACGCTCGCGGGGTTGAAAAATTGTGAAGCGGTCTGCTTAAATTTTGCTTTTTGTGGGTTTTGAGGGTGAAAGGGGTTGAAAAATTATAGATAGCTTAAAAGTTAAATAAAATGACTTTGAATTACCTATAGTGGAAGCACAAAAACCCGAAAAGATAAACAAAATATGTATTTTTTCCGCTTGCCAAGAGTAGGGGTTAATGGGAAGCCTTAGTGTTAGTATTAGATTGAAGACTTGTAAGACTTTTTTCAGTGGTTGACGGAAATCTTTGGTACCCCTGAAAAATTTCCCAGTTTCAACCCTTAAATTTCGATTATACGTCAATAGATCGTGGATAATTGATCGCACGACAATTGATCGCAAACAATTGACCGCAGACGACAATTGATCGCACGTCATTTTATCGCACGACCATTTATGGCACAAAAATTGATAGGTTGCACATTATTAAAAGGCAAGTCTCGAAAAAATAGCCCTATTTTTGCGGTGCTAAAGTTTTGTTGAGTCGATTTTATTATTTCTATTTAAAACAGTGAAAACGAACTTTATGTCGTAAAATAAACAAGAGATAAAGCGAAACTATCAATTCTCAATCGATTTGATAGCTGTTTGGCAGGTTTTTAGTCACATTTTATTTACGGACAAAATAGATCGCTGCAAATAATTTTACTACAATAGTTAATAGGGTTGGGTAAGTATGCCGTAAAGATGCTGCAATCTTCAAGTATATGCCGTAAAAATAAATATCTAGTCATTTTTTATCTTGGGGATCTCTTTTTGTTACTAAATTATGTACATATACAATCAAAATTTGCTGTTCATTGGCCCAACTATGTTGACTTAAAAATTGTTTATATGTAAATCCTTTTCGAAGAAAACGCTATAATAGGGGTCAGTCTAATCCCCGAGGTAGTCCCTACAAATTGTTTTGTTAATGAGGGTAACAATAGTTTCCGGGCTGCCAGTGTTATCTTTAATAATTTTTATTAATTTCAATTTTCTAGAAATATTCCGGAGAGCAACCTTAAACAGCCGAAAATATGCAGCTTTATGCTGTAATGTACCCAAATATACTCGAACGTATGCTGTATGCCGTAAAACCTTGCCAGTTATAAAAAATTATTATCATTTTATGTTTTGCTTCAAGTTGAAAAAAATTTCAAGAAAACTTTGTCGCTTTTTTCAGCGCTCGTGAGTCGTGATATAATTCAAGTGAGATTCTTATGGCCTTGAATTATAGGTAAGAACTATTTTTTTATTTTAAGTTTAGCGATCAATTGTTGGCGATGAATTGACGGTATACCGTTCTCGAGTTATTAAAATTAATAATTTTTCGCTCCCGGGAAAAAATCTCGCATTCTTGCGCTTCTACTGCGAACGCTGCCTAAACGCTTGAAGATGGATTAAAATCGTATAAGGGAGAAATGTCGGCAACGAATAGACCTACAAAAAAGTCCGCGGCAGCATTTAAATATATGTTACGGATAGCCGACAATAAGCCACTGAAGCTATTTTCGTCAAAAATTAAAACACAAAAACGATCTCGGTGGGCTACCCATCGTAGATAGCTATATGCCGTCGCGGACCTTTTTGTAGACCTTTTCATTTCCGACAATTGTTCCTTACAAACTTTTGCTCTAGCTTCAAGCGTTGAGGCAGCGTTGGCGATCAAACGTTGAAAATTGTAATTTCCTTCAGTTTTTCACCCCTAACTCCCACCCCCCTGGTCCGATATGGCCCAAAAACAATCCCCGCCGAGATTTTCGGGGTATACACATGTGTACAAAATTTCAGCTCGATATCTGCTTTCGTTCTCAAGCGGACGATCAAGCTTGCGAGCGAATTCACTAAAATTCCAGTGCCTGCGCATATGCTTCGGCACTAAAAATAAAGTATGTCAAGTTCACCAGTTTGAGGTAAGTTATAATGACACTCGCAGCCGAAGTTTAAGAAGTACTTAGCCGTCAGGTGGCGTCCGAAGGACTACACTTTAGATGATGAGGTTTGCGTGTGCGTTTAACCTAATAAAGGGGATAAGCACCCGAATAATGATAAAAAATAGTAAAAGGGTTGTTGAGTATTCGGCCGGCGCCACCCGCATTTAACTTAATTCCTGTGAAAAATAGTGGAGGCGCCTTTCGAATATCTAAATTCAGATTTAATCCGATAACAATATGAAGTGCTTTTTTTCTCCAAAAATTATAATCATCGCAGGGTTAATTTTAGATTCGTTGGGAAACTATCCATCAGCAAACTATTGTTTGCTTTCTTAAAAAACATCTTCGTTAATTGTAGATAGATGTGTTGGGGGTTGAAGGGGGTGAAAATTTTTCCCATCAATTATTATCCTTAGTTCGAAGGGGGTGGGTTTCGAGG
This sequence comes from Pycnomerus fuliginosus, assembly GCA_963924575.1. NCBI lineage: Eukaryota > Metazoa > Arthropoda > Insecta > Coleoptera > Zopheridae > Pycnomerus > Pycnomerus fuliginosus. The sequence continues at coordinate 3,594,905 of OZ004624.1, forward strand.
GCGCTTACTTAATACCTATCCTCCAACAACAGTGGTCCAAATCTTAAATTCATTTGCGCTCAATTAGTATCTCAGTAACAAGTAGTCTAAGGATTAAATTTCCACCCAATTATTTATGTTTGTCAATTTTTCGTAATTGGGGGTTGAAGGTGGTGGTTTTCGGGGTTGCAACTTTTTGCGTTCAGTTAGTCTGTTTCTGTTGTAGATAGTCCAAGGGCTCAATTTCATCCAAGTCAATTATTTGTGTTCGAGGGTTGAAGATTGTGGGTTTTGGGGGTACAATTTTTTGCGTTCAAAATAGTCTCCTGCGATAATGAGTGGTAAAAGGGTTAAATTCCGTCCAAGTCGGGGTTGAAGGGGGTGAGTTTTAGGGGCGTTAAATTTCCTCCAAGTCAAGTTTTTATGGTTGGGGGTTGAAGGGGTGAGTTTCAAGGGCGCCACCACCATTTAACTTAACTCCTTATGAAGTGGTCCTTTTCTCCAATAATTATAATCATCGCAGGGTTAATTTTAGATCCGTTGGGAAACAATCCATCATCAAACTATTATTAGCTTTCTTAAAAAAACATCTTCGTTAATTCAATCAAAACTCCAAATTTAGATCTCAAAGGGAAGTTGCTAAAGCAGTTAACAAATGGAGGCACCCCCGTACACAGTTAAATTAGTGTCGCGCAGGAATTTTAGTGAAGCTCGAAAATGTAAAATTTCAATTCGAATGGGGATGCATTTAGCACAAAGGGGTTGTAGATATTTAGTTCAAAAGCTTTCTGCAACACCGATTCCTGGCTCTTTAAACCTGAAACAATACACAAACGTTACGTTTTCTTGTGAAACAATCCGAGCTGAACTAAAACACCTTTCACAGAATCTTTGCTGGAAATCTAAAAATTCACGTGTTTTTTTAATAGGGAATATTAATTTCCTCCCCTCCGTTATAGTCGTTAATCTCATTAAAATATTTTAAATGCTAATTTCCGTGATGGAAGCCGTACAAAGGGTTAATCAACACTTTTATCTTCGAAAGGAGAATCAAAGGCCGAAGCTTTATTATTAAAAAGATCAGCATTTTAATTGCTTGGGTGTTGAAGCATTTTAGTGCCGAAGCATATGCGCAGGCACTGTAGTTTTAGTGAATTCGCTCGCTCCGCTCGCTCGCTCTGCCGGCCGTCCGTCTACTCTGTCCATCGCATAACTTGAGAACGAAAGCAGATATCGAGCTGAAATTTTGTACACATGTGTATACCGCGAAAATCTCGGCGAGGGTTGTTTTTGGGCCATACCGGACCAGGGTGGTGGGAGTTAGGGGTGAGAAACTGAAAGAAATTACAATTTTCGACGTTTGATCGCGAACGCTGCCTCAACGCTTGAAGCTAGAGCAAAAGTTTGTAAGGAGGAATTGTCGGCAATGAAAAGATCTACAAAAAAGTCCGCGACGGCATATAGCTATCTACGATGAGTAGCCCACCGAGATCGTTTTTGTGTTTTAATTTTTGACGAAAATAGCTTCAGTGGCTTATTGCCGGCTATCCGTAACAGATATTTATATGCTGTCGCGGACTTTTTTGTAGGTCTATTCGTTGCCGACATTTTTCGCTTATACGATTTTAATCCATCTTCAAACGTTTAGGCTGCGTTAGCAGTAAAAGCGCGAGAATGCGAGGTTTTTTCGGGACCGAAAAATTATTAATTGTAATAACTCGAGAACCAGTGGAGATATTTTACTGAAACTTGATATGCGTTTTTGACGTACAAGTCTGTTGAAGGTGAGCGGGTGTCAATTTTGGGGGATGAAATTTAGGGGTTGAAAATCACAGAATTACGAAAACTTCTCAAATATTTTGCGCATGGAGGTCTGAAACCACATATATTTTGACATTATTTGATAAGGGATTGGTTTAGTGCCGAAGCATATTCGCAGGAACTGTAGTTTTAGTGAATTCGCTCGCTCCGCTCGCTCGCTCTGCCGGCCGTCCGTCTACACTGTCCATCGCATAACTTGAGAACGAAAGCAGATATCGAGCTGAAATTTTGTACACATGTGTATACCCCGAAAATCTCGGCGGGGATTATTTTTGGGCCATATCGGACCAGGGGGGTGTGAGTTAGGGGTGAAGAACTGAAGAAATTGCAATTTTCGAAGTTTGATCACGAACGTTGCCTCAACGCTTGAAGCTAGAGCAAAAGTTTGTAAGGAGGAATTGTCGGCAATGAAAAGATCTACAAAAAAGTCCGCGACGGCATATAGCTATCTACGATGAGTAGCCCACCGAGATCGTTTTTGTGTTTTAATTTTTGACGAAAATAGCTTCAGTGGCTTATTGTCGGCTATCCGTAACAGATATTTATATACTATTGCGGACTTTTTTGTAGATCTTTTTATTGCCGACATTTCTCCCTTGTACGATTTTAGCCCATCTTCAAGCGTTTAGGCAGCGTTCGCAGTAGAAATGCGAGAATGCGAGGTTTTTTTCGAGACCGGAAAACTATTAATTGTAATAACTCGAGAACCAGTGGAGATATTTTACTGAAACTTGATTTGCGTTGTTGACGTATAACTCTGTTAAAAGGGGTGGTCTAGGAAAATTTTTCGCCACCAATTGTTCGCCACTAGCAATTTATCGCGCCTTTAATTTTTCGTCATCAATTTATTGTTCGCCGACAATATTATTGTGCAAAGACGAATTTGAAGCCGCAATTTCACCGCCACAATTCACCCCCTTCAACCCCCAAACACAAAAAATTGACATGAAAGAAATGTTACTTGACTCTTGCACCACTTATTACCAGAGGAGGCTAAATGGACGCAACAAATTGCACACCCAAAACTCACTCCCCTTCAACCCCCAAACACAAGAGGAGACAAATTAAATTGGAAATTTAACCCTTGAACTACCTACATCATGAAGAGGCAAATAAAAGTCAGAATTTCATCCCCATATAACTCACCCTCTTCAACCCCCAATACACAAAAAAATTACATGGGGGAAACCTAACCTCATTGAGCGCCAACAATTTCACCGCTACAACTCACCCCCTTCAACCCCCCACAACAAAAAAAACTGGCAAGAAGAAGATTTAAACCTGTAATTACCTAAAACTTCAAGAAACTAAAAGAAGGTCGCCCATAACTTGCCTGCCCCTTCCAACCTTTCAACTCCTTAAATAGGTACAAAAAATGTGCACAAAACATTTTCTCTAATTTTATATTTTGTTCTAATTTTAAGTAGAATTAACCGAATACAAATTTTTAAAACTTGTTGATAAACATCTTCCGTTTGGCTTTTATTTGGATATTGTATCTGTAGAGGCCTAATTATAAACGAATCTAAACTAACAATATTAGTGGCGAACAATTATTGGCGAAAAATTGCAGGCGAGCAATTACTGGGGGTGTCAATTTTGGGGGATGAAGTTTAGGTGTTGAAAATCACAAAAATACGAAAACCACTGAAATATGTTGCACGTGGAGGTCTTTAGACGACACACGTGAGAAATAAACTCACCCTTGTAAATCAGTGGTGAAGTAATGAGGGGGTGAAAAGATGAATTTCTAAATTACCGCAATTTTTCAATGAATTGGATTAGGGTGATGAAATTGAAACCACATACTTCTTTAGAGCATGTGAATGTGGTGAAATAAGGGGTTGGAATTTAGGGGTTGAAATGTTAATGAAGCTTTGTAACTTTACACAGAGAAACAATATCTATGTGAAACTGTATCGTCGAGAAAGGAGGAGTGAATTTTAGGACAAATTTATCGAAGGGGATGAAAGTTAAGGGTGGAAACTCGAGTTTTCACCGAATAATGTAAATTTGAAATTCATACAATTCGAAAGCTTTCTATTGATGGCACAAAAAAGGTTTTATTCATAATTCGCGAAAAACGACCCTTAAAGGCGGTACAAACCTCTAGGTTTGGTGTTTAATTTACGGCGGATGGGCAAATTTTCGTTATGATCTAACAAGGGGGATGAAATTTAAGGGTTGAAACTGGGAAATTTTTCAGGTAAATAGTGGAATAAAATTATGGGGTTCGAAAGATTTCCGTCAACCACTGAAAAAAGTCTTACAAGTCTTACCCTTGGCAAGCGGAATAAATACATTTTTTATTTATCTTTTCGGGTTTTTAGGTGCTTCCTCTATAGGTAATTCAAAGTCATTTTAATTAACTTTTAAGCTATGTACCCCCTTTCACCCTCAAAACCCACAAAAAGCCAAATTTAAGCAGACCGCTTCACAATTTTTCAACCCCGCGAGCGTTAATTTTTTTAATTTAGCGTAATTTAGTCTTTCTGCGGTAACAAATTTTGCCTTTTTCACTTTTTCGCTTTTTCGACCCCTTTCACAATATTTCAACCCACAAATCCCTAAATAATTGGGTTATTTTCGTGTTGTTTTCTGTAATTCTACTTAAACTACAGTTAATTTTCATACCCTATGAATTTTCATCCCCTTTTACGATTTTTCAACCCCCAAGTCTTAATTTTTCAAAATTTGCGTAATTTCGCGCTTTTCTTTGCCTCTTTCACTTTTTTTAATCCCATTCTCAATATTTCATCTCTCCAAATGCTAAATTTACATAATTGGATTATTTTGGTGTTCTTTTCTGTAATTTTTTACTTACCAGCAGTTTATTTTCATACATCTACCGGTGGCTTTTTTTTCTGAAAGATGAAACAGAAAGGGGTGCAAATTAGGGCTTGAAACACTAAATTTCAAATAAGTGTTGCTTGTAATTCAAGCAATTCGATAACTTTTAATCAATGGCCCAGAAAAAGTTTTGAGCATATATTTAGTCCTTAGACCCTTAGATCACCTACGAGAGGAAGAGAAAAAAATTGCACCTCTAAAACTCAACCCCTTCAACCTTGAAACAAAAAATTTACTTAGAGGAAATGTAACCCTTGGACCACCTATTACCGGAGGAAACTAATTGAACACAAAAAATTGCACCCCTGAAAGTCGCCCCCTTCAACCCCCAACCACAAAAACTTGACTTGGAGGAAATTTAACCGTTGCACCGCCTACAACCGAAAAAGTTGAATTGAACAAAAAAACTACGCCCCTTAAAACTCACCCCCTTCCACCCCGAAACACAAAAAAATTACTAGGACGGAACTTAATCCTTTTACCACTCATTATCGCAGGAGACTATTTTGAACGCAAAAAATTGTACCCCCAAAATCTACAGTCTTCAACCCTCGAACACAAATAATTGACTTGGATGAAATTGAGCCCTTGGACTATCTACAAAGAAACAGACTAACTGAACGCAAAAGTTGCAACCCAGAAAACCACCCCCTTCAACCCCCAAATACGAAAAATTGACAAACATAAATAATTGACTCGGTGGAAATTTAACCCTTAGACTACTTGTCAGTAGAAGATACTATCTGAGCACAAATGAATTTAAGATTTGGACCACTGTTATTGGAGGATAGGTATCAAGTAAGCGCCCCAGAAACCCACCCCCTTCAACCCCTGAGGATAATAATTGAACGGAAAAAATTGCACCTCCTTCAACCCTCAACACAAAAAATTGACTTGGTGGAAATTTGATGCTTGACCTATATGTACTTCGAGGGGTCATCCACTGTGGGAAATATGTGTACAAAATCTCGGCAATACCCGGCAATAACGGCAACTTTCAGCAATAACGGCAATTTTCGGCAATAACGGCCATATTTGGGCTATACTCGGCAATAAGAAGTAAAAAGTATTTGAGACGAGTGGTGGAAATCAAGGAAACAACTTGCAAAGTAAAGTTTTTACAAGAAAATTTAGGCAATTTTCAGTGGCCATAAACAGGTCGACAAAGACTTTATTTTCTTTGGTCCAATAGAACTCGTGGGCACCAACCCTTTTAACAGCAAAAGCGCCGACAGATTGCGGATTGACAAAAGGTACAAATCTTTTAGAAAAACATAAACATTATTTTGAAAATTTAAATGTCGTTTTTTTTATTTTGTTCAAATACATTATTTACTTCTTCTATACTTGTTCCTGATTAAATTTAGTTTAGTTTGTTTTTTTACGCGGCCTGGATAAATCTTAAATGTTGTTTAAATTTAACTCGAGATTAAACCATCACTTTTTTCTGACCAACGCACCCTATGCCAACATCGGACAAATCTCTCCACAATCGCTTCCATAGGGTCACGTGTAGTACAGTCGAGAAAGTAAGTCATGCACCCAACTCTTGAGCGTTACGCTCAGAATTGAGAAAACCACCCGTCGATAGTGGTGCATTTCCATGTCATTAGAATCGGCAGCAATTAGGAGTTGTAATGCTGGGTCAAAAAGCCTAGGACTGTAAGCCAGTTAAGAATTATTCACTCAAGAATTTGGCATAAAGTGCATTATTTAGTTTTTCGACTGTACAATCTCTTGCTTTTAGAGATTTATCACTATAAAATTTAGGCAATTTCGGCAATAACGGCAATAACGGCAATTTCCGCAATACTTGTACAAGATTTTGAGGAGTGGACGACTCCTCGATGTACTTACAACCGGAAGATACTAATTGAACGCAAAAAAATTCATCAATTGATACACCCTCACGAATTCTCATGAGCTTCGGCACTACTACTAGATGCAGATTACATCAAAACCACCAAGTCCAACTCGATATATGAATCATTCGCGGTGAATAAACATCTACAGTTATACACATCGCATTGATATACATTTTCCGTTGGCTTTTAATATTCTCCAAGAAATGCAGCTAAACATTAAATTGCTCGAATTCTATCATCGAACCGACTCTCGAAATTCATAATTCTTTTCTTGCAAACTCCATGGACTCATTAATAACTCATTATTTATAAATGTAAATCCGCGAGAGACAAATAAGTATAGAGAGCAAAATTTAATGAGGCATTTCACAATTTTCACGTCTATTTCAATTTAATTAATGTATTTATTTCTGATTCTCCAATTCATTGTAGGGACATAAAATCGAATGCAAATCTCAACTGTCAGCTGTGTAATACAGAGTTTCGCATGGTAAAATAACATACTTTGACACGTTTGCAATTAAATGGGTAAGATAGGTACCTACATTATTTTGAAATTGGTAAAATTTCAAACCAGCGCATTTATTATTTCCTCTTTTTTTTTCAATTTATTTATTTATTTGTTTATAAATTAATTGATTGATGGGCGAATAGTTCAGCTGAAAATTTATTAATTGTGGGCGAAAATTTGATTGAAACGTGTTTGTTAAAATTTTGCAGCTCTCCCGGACGCCTTCATCGAGTTGCCTTATTTTTATCAATTTAATCGATTGAAATTTGAACATTATACATAATGTACCTAAGTAAATAATGTAATAATGTAAGTAATAAAGTAATAAAGCTTCATAATTTCGAGAATTTCATTTTTGTTAACAATTCAGACATTGTTAACAAAAATTAAATGGTCACCAATTAAAAAACCAACGTAAAATGTATATCAATACGATGTGTATCCCTGTAGATGTTTATTCGCCGTGAATGATTCATACAGAGCGTTCCAATGAAAATAAACCACCCCAAATATCTCGGAAAAAAGGTGAAAATTCTTAAATCCGTGCTTGGCGAAAATCTGCAACTTACCCCCTACCCCCCACTAACCTTAATTTAAAATTTTCTTGCGGCAACCCTCCCCTTGTGATACATCACTTGAAAACTAATTCTTAGTATTTTTCGAGAAATTAAAAAAAAATGATTTCTTGAGTACCCCTTTGAAGGGGCGTAACTCCCCTATAAAGCATTTCCGGATATATGTCCATAGGAACTTTTCTTCCTAGAATGATGTAAGGAATAACGTCCCGGAGTTAGGACTATGAATATAGGAACACCCTGTATACACGACTGGCCTAGTTCCATGATATCGTGTGTAGACGATATTGCGAGACAATAATACTTCACCTTTACCTGTTAGATATCAGATATCACACTCTTTATTTCTTTGAGTTACACCCACGAATACCTACTGCAGGGAAACCCCCCAAAACCATGTGACTACTGTGACCACCCACTATCCATGGAACATATCCTAATATCCTGCCCGCAGTACGTGGAGCAACGAAGCAGAATCGAGCTGGAAGATAATTTAAAGGCAGTACTGGCGAACAACCCAAGGAACACGGAAAAAGTTCTAACATTTCTCAAAGAAGTAAATTTATTTTATAAAATTTAAAAGCAACATGTACTTAATCATCAAAATGTAATACATATACAGTGTAATGCAACATGACCCTAAGTGGTTGCTGCATTTAATTAAATAAAAAAAAAAAAAAAAATTTCTTTGAGTTATCTCTTTTCTATATTTCAATACGCCTGGTTTTATTTTTCTTCTCGCCTTATTATAAAAGCCAACGGAACATGTATATCAATGCGTTGTATATCTCGGTAGACGTTTATCAAGTTAATGTGTATGTAGGGGCGGCTGGTCTTACTGGTGGAATCGGGTGCAGATTTTATCAATCTGCACCTAGTAGTAGTGCAGATGTGTCAAAAAGGCGAAATGTCAAAAAAAATGCTGTTACAGAATTGAAAAGTAGAAAATGAACGGGAATGAGTAAATGAAAAGAATTACCGGAATTAAAACAAAACTTGGCGAATTTTGAAAAATTAACACTCGAGGCTGAAAAATTGTGAAAGGGGATGAAAAGTCAAGAGGAATGAAAATTAATTGTGATTAAGTAGAATTACGAAATAAAACACGAAAATAAATAAATTATGCAATTAAAACTTTTGTGGGGGTTGAAATACACACTTAGACCTACCTATTGCGAAGGAAACTGAAAAATTGTAAAAGGTAAACTGAATCCCAAATGCGTTCAATTTTATGACCGACGAAAAACGAAATTATGCGAATTTTGCAAAATTAGCACTTAGGGGGTTGAAAAATCGTAAAGGTGGATGAAAAGTCAAAAGGTGTGAGAATTAACCGTGGCTAAGTAAAATTACGGAAAATAACACCAAAATAACCCAATTATGTAAATTTAGCATTTGAAGAGTTGAAACATTGCGAAGAGGGATGAAAAAAGTGAAAAATTTAATCATCATCCAAATGGGTAGGTATGAATAAGGCCTTTTTTGTACCATCAATAAAAAGCTATCGAATGGTATTAATTTCAACCCTACATTATTCAGTAAAAATTCAAGTTTCCACCCCTAACTTTCATCCCCTTCGATAAATTTCTCCTAAAATTCGCCCTTCCCTTCTCGAAGATGCAGTGTGTAAGATGTCACAGTTTCGCAGAAGATATTGCTTCTGTGTCAAATTGCAGGGCTTTATGGACGTTTCAACCCCTAAACTCCAACCCCCTATTTCACCACCTCCACATGCCCTGAAGGAAGTTGTGTTTTCAATTTCACCACCCTAACCCAATTCGTTGAAAAATTAAGGTGATTTGTGGATTCATGTTTTCAACACCTCATGATTTCACCCCTTTATGATTTACAGGGGTGAGTTTATTTTTCCGGTGTGACATAACTCCTTGCGTATTTACTGACTTCAGTTGTTCATATAAATCAATAGGGTTTCAGAAAAAATAAATAAAATATAATTATCCGCTTGCAATGAGTTAGGGGTGGTTAATGGCCTAGGGGTTGGTTTTAGATTGAAAACTCATAAGACCTTTTTTCAATAGTTGACCAAAATCTATCGAATCCCGTCATTTTAGGCTACCATTTACTTGAAGAAATTTCAAGTTTTAACCCTTAAATTTCATCCCCTTTGTTAGATATTATTGAAAATTTGTCCATCCACCTATAATGTCATTGGAAATTCACACACCAAATTCTGCCTTGATACGTTGAGTAGTTTTTGAGTTCTCGTATTTTTGTGTTTCTACATATGTTAGGGGCTGCAGCGATTATAAGGGTGGTTTTTCTCAAAATATGAATGACACCTTTTTTGAATCATTAATGGAAAGCTATCGAATGACGCCAATTTCGACCAACACTTATTAAGCGGAATTTCGAGTTGCAACCCCTAATTTCCATCCCATCTGTTCGATTTTGCGAAAAACGCATCCCCCGCAAGATTTCACCGATATATGTGTGTACGTTGAGTTTCCGACAGCTGCGTGCAACCCTTGCGAAGTTATCATATTTTCTGTGGTTTTCATCCCTTAAATTTCATCCCCTGAAATTGGCACCCCCTCACTTTCAACAGGCTTGAAGGTCGAACGTGCATACCAAGTTTCAGAAGGATACCTCCACTAGTTCTCGAGTTATTGCAATTCATAGTTTTTCGGTTTTTCACCCCTAGCTCCCACCCCCTTGGGCCGATATGGTCCAGAAGCAATCCCCGCCTTACGTTTCGGGAGACAAAGCCGTATACCAAGTTTCAGCCCGATATCTCAATCCGTTCTCAAGTTATCGCTTAACGCATTTTGCTTCGGCACTAAAATTTTTCGCTAATTGAGTATTACACTGGTGCAGATTTTGGAGCTCTACATGCAGAAGAAAAGAACGCATTGATTCGGTTAAAATTAACCGAAATATTTGTGTGTTTCCAGTTAAAATGAGACACACTGTATATTTCAATACGCCTTTTTTTATTTATCTTCTGGCCTTATTATAAAATTTTTCACTAATTTCGCTGTGTCGTTAAAGCGACCATATGAACCAAATCGTCGACGAAAAACTTTTGTAATCCGATAACGACTAAAACCAGAACGATATCAAAGCAACCTCGACCAAATCTCATTCCAGCAGGGCTCGCAATTGAAGAGGACTAACGTCTCATACCGAAATAAACCCAGAAACAATGAGATGATGTGGGTTTGCGTCACTCTGCGACAGTCACTTATCTGCTTTTCCACATGGCTATCCTGGATTCCTGGCCATGCAGTAATAAGCACGAGATCTGAAATTTATATCCCGTATAATTTACAAACCACCCTGAACACGAATCGTTAAAATTCATAAATCGTTGTTTAGATATATACAGGGTGTCCCAGAACTCGCGGAAAATCTATTGATGAACCTAATCTGAGACGAATTTTCCTTTGCGAAAATTGCGAGGGTTCAATAGTTTTCAAATCGGAAGCAATTAAAATCCTCCAATCAGAATGCATCCCTTAATTAAAGGGTGAGGTACAATAGGGGTGTGAAAGCTGTTGCTGGGGATACAAAAATAATTGTTGTGCTCCCTTATTGTTTGCGCTTTGTTATTTTTTGTGTATCCCAGCAACATCTTACACCCTAAAAACTATTGCCGCCTGCCAATTTCCGCAAAGGAAAATTCGTCTCAGATTAGGTTCAGGATTTTTCGCGAGTTCTGAGACACCCTGTATAATAATTGTTAATTATGTAATTAATAATAATTAGAGTGTGGTGTACTGTACACAACTAACCAATAATAATGATAAAATTTTGTTCCAATGATTTATTAGTAGTATTTGCTTATAGCATTCAGTTCCTGAATGAATTATGCAAAACGGGAGATAGCCGTACTTTACATCGTTTGGAGAAGGGGAGAGTTTCCGTCTACAAAAATGTTCGCTACAATTTATGGAATATTTGAGGAGACACATGTTTATTTCATTTTTATGATTATGACTTTCTTGTGCCTCTTTGAAATAAATCTTGGGGCTTCATTGTACGGTCGAGATATCGCATTATTTTATGAAAGGGTAGGTAGATATTATCTAGCTACGCTTTTTCGTCCGAATTCCTGTATACCTACCCCCTTTGGTCATTGTCGATTTTTGCAATCAAACTTAAATTTACTCGTTGTATTCGCTGCCCTGATGATGTTCGGGGGGTATCCGGAAAATTCTTCGAAACGCAATTCTTCGAACACAATTAATCGAATCACAATTCTTCGAATACGCAGTTCATCGAATGCACATTTCTTCGAATCGCAATATTTCGAATCACAATTAAGATAGATAGATAACTTTAACTTTCGGTTTGTAATACATATTTACATGTTTTGGTCTAGTTTTCTTTTTTTTTTTTCTTCGGCTACTTCTTTCTCTCTCGATTGTTTTTTTCGGAAATTGCCATTTTTTTGGAAAATTGCTATTTTTTTCGAAAATTGCCATTTTTTTCGGAAATTGCCATTTTTTTCGAAAATTGCCATTTTTTTGGAAAATTGCCGTTTTTTTAGAAAATTTCCATTTTTTTGGAAAACTGCTGTTTTTTTCGAAAATTGCCATTTTTTTGGAATATTGCTATTGTTTCGAATTGCAATTTTTTTTGAAAATTGCCATTTTTTTTCGAAAATTGCCATTTTTTTGGAAAATTGCCATTTTTTCCGAAAAACATCATTTTTTTGGAATATTGTCATTTTTTTAGAAAATTTCCATTTTTTTGGAAAATGCTGTTTTTTTCGAAAATCGCCATTTTTTTTGAAAATTGCCATTTTTTTGGAATATTGCAATTTTTTTCGAATTGCCATTTTTTTTGAAAATTGCCATTTTTTAGCAAAAGGGCATATTATCATTATCGAATTCAATCGCTGTTGCGATTCAATATATCTGAACTCATCCGGCCTGATTACCGGCGTGAATTAATTAGGGAATTATCAAAATGGGCTTGAATCAGTTTAATTTTTTCGCTTGCTTTTTCATCCTTGTTTCTCTGCCTCTCCCCCCTTTCCCTGGCAACTACGCAATTTTGATTAATTTTGAACGTTCTTACTGTAGACCTCAAATTGAGTAAATTCTTTCAAACTATTTATCTAATTATTAATGGTTCTCTTTTTTAGAGCAAATAAAACTCGCCTATTTAATAAAGTAAATTTCAGGTATTTTGAACCATACAGACCATTATTTTTTTAAAAAGTGTCAATTTCTAGCCTTATTTTACCCTATTTTTGAGGTGCCCCATACAGACCCATTATTAGTCACTAGATGTGGAGGTTCCAAAATGGCACTTCGGGTTGCACGATTTGCACCAAAAGCTTTTCAGCGCTTTTCCAGGTCTTCAAATACCTGCATACCAAATTTCAATCAAATCGGTCCATTAGTTTGGGCTGTAGCGTGTTAACAATTAGACAGATTGAAAAAAAACCACCCCCGAACGTAACATGGGGCTAGTTTTTAGCATTTTTCGGCGAAACTATCCATCCGACAAAAAATTTATTCTAATCAAAAACATTCCTTATGAAATTCTGCATTAAAAAAGTCGTTTTAATTATTTTGCTTATCCCCACCTAATTCTCGCAAACTACGTCCGAAGTTGTAGAACAGAATTTCATAAGAAATACTTTTGATTAGCATAAATTTTTTGTCAGATGGACAGTTTCGCCGAAAATTGCTAAAAACTAGCGCCATGTCACGTTTGGGGGTGGTTTTCGCCAAATACGGCGTTTCTCATAATTACGTATCTATTCTCAAATCATTGTTATTCGTTTCTCAATAAAAAATTCCGTTGCTTTTTAAATTGATGTTAATAACTCCAAAACTGATGAAGATAGGTATAGTAAAACTGGACATGGATTGATAGGGAATTAAATTAGCTATCCCACTGGGGTAATAAAAAACTAGGCATTTGAAAAAAATTAGTTTCAAATGTTTTTTGCAAGCTGACGAACGCCACTGGGTGTAGACCCTCCCTAGAAGAATTTTATGGTTTTTAAGATACAGTCTAATGCCTCAGAGGCTTCTTTTATTGCTGTCAAAATTTCAATACTCCATCTCCATTTTCGGCAAAGATATTAATTTATGAGTATTAGGAGATTTTCGTCTCTAAAAATGTCAATTTTTTTTCCTCGGAAACTATCATATTTAGCCATAGGGTAATGTTATAACAAAATTCTCATAATTTGATGTAGATTCAGAATGTGTTATAAAAACATGGGTGTTCCATTTAAAATAACGAAGTTTTTCGTTCGTAAGAATTGTCTTCTATTGTCTACAATTGTCTACATAAAATGTAGACAATAATTGTCTACATGCAATTGCCAATCACTGCTTGTAAGAATGATTCTCCGGTTTGCCAGTTTTTAACGGATTCAGATGTAGGTACCGATGCAAAATATTAATTTTATTGCCATCTACATTGTATAAATTTTCGAAGAATAGTGTAAGTATTCGAAGAATTGTGATTCGATTATAATTGTGTTCGAAGAATTGCGCTTAACCTGCTTGCATCTCTCATATGTTTGAAATTCCAAAGAAAATCACAAGAAAATAGATTTTCCATACTTTCTGCACATTTTCGGCGTCAAAAAAGAACTTCAAATCGATTTTCCTCAAAAACGGCCTGAAGCTATCGAGTTTCAACTAGAGCACCTTTTTTACGTAAAAATGTACAAGGAGTTCAAATTTGTGTTCATAATTGACCCAAGGCGTCGTACAAAAAAGTTCGATAAAAAAATGTACGCGGCCCCTCCATTCACGCACGTTCCTGAAACTTTTTCCAAAAACCATTATATCAGTTTTGTTCAGCACAAAAACCTACGACAAAGTTCGAGATTTCGTGACTTTATCATAAGCCGTTCCTCAGAAATTGAAGAAATAACTAATTTTTCTACCCCCTTTGAGGGGCCCTAGGGTGGATTTTTCGAAAAATGTTTACTAAACTTTTAGTCCTAATTTTGACCGTAGAACGCACTGGTAAAATCTTGCAGCCTAATTAATGGACACCCTGTATGTAATTATTTAAACTCTTCTGCGTTTCGGCCTTGTTATTAAAGTTTTTATTAATTAAGCAAAATCCAGGCCCTACTACTGTACTGTTTCATGACTGCCGCCGTAGTGGCGTTTATCAGAAAATAAATAAAATTTTTGCAATGGCAAAATTCATTTTTTTGCAATAGCAAAATTCATTTTTTTGCAATAGCCATACGAAACATGTGTTATAGAGTCGGGAAGAGGATTTGCTTGTATTCTACTTTTCTGTCCACAAAACTGGAAATTACTATTAATGTTTATTACAAATTTTTGTAATAAAACAACAAATAAATAAACAAAATAAAATAAAAACTAATTTTATTAATAAATTAAGCAAAATCCAGCCGCAGCTTGATGCGCGTTATCAGTACAGTCTGGTTTAGTCATGTCTGGTCAGGTCCTGTCAGTATTGTGTTTCGGTCTGCTCTTGTTTCGGTGTTTTTTCCATTCTCTTTTGATTTCTGGTATTGTTCTTTCTTCTTTTTTCGTGTCGCAAATCTCTGTGAAAGAAGTAGCGGTTTTAGTCGGTACGAAACCGGAACTACCCCCCAGGAACAAATATCTTCCTTCGGGGTGGGGGTGTCCATTAGGGTGGGCCGAAATAAACAAATTTTGGAATTTCGTTTTGCAATACTCGCCAAAACTTACCTTTTACTATTCTAAGAATAAAGTTTAATTAAGGTCTTGCGATAGATGAACATCTTCAGCCCTCTACCGCCCCTTTGAAATTTCAAGTTTACAACGAAATAATTTTTTAAATGCAATATATTTATGGTTTTTCTATCACTACTAAGCTCGGAGTAGATTTTAAAGACTACTAGGGGCTGTTTTTTCACCCCCAGATAAATTTAGCTACTACTAGACGTACATTGTTATATAGTTTCAAAGACAATTAACTCTAATCAATCCAGTTGCTGGTGCATATGACAATTACAATTACAATTACATATGCAGATGATTTGGTGATGGTAGCGAACGAGGAGAGAGAAATGAAAGATATGGTAAGAAGTGCAGAGAGAGATATGAAGAGAAATAGAGGTTGGAAGTAAATGTGGAAAAAACGAAGATGATGGTTTTTGCGAAAGGGAGAGGAAGGGCAAAAGAAAGTGAGTGGAAGTGATGAAAGGAAAATAGAGCAGGAAAGGGAATTCAAATATTTGGGGTACGTATTTAAGAGAGTATTTAAGAAAAAATCCTAGAAGAACTTGTGGAAGAAAGGGGGTGGGAAGTATTAAATGGAAATAAAGAAGGGGATGAAAAGGGGTAGTTTACATATGTAGGAACAAATGAGGAATCTGTAATAGATTTCGTAATAGAGAATGAAGAAGCAGGGGAAGAAGTAGAGAGGTTCAGAATAGGGGAAATGGTAGAATCAGACCACATGCCGTTAGAAGGCAGAGGAACAAGGAGGGTAATAAAGAAAGAAAGGTGGGATGGAGAGACAATCAAAGAATACAGGCAAAACCTGGGAAAAGCAAAATTCGAAGCAAAGGGAGTAGAAGAAAAAATTACAGAGCTGAAGAAAATTATAGGAGGGACAGTAACAAGAGAGGAAATAACACTAAAAGGAGGGCGTCAAGGGGATGGTTTGATATAGAAGGTAAGAGTGCAAAAAGAGAGACGAGGAGAGAATCAAGGAAATGGAAAAAAGGAAAAACGACAAGGGGAGAATACATAAAGGCCAAAGGAAAATACAAGGAAAGGAAGAGACAAATGAAGGGAGAAGAGGAACAAAAGATAAGAAGTGTAACGACCGAAAAAGAAGCATGGAAATACATAAGTCAAGAGAGGGAAAAAAGGCAAGAAGGTGGAGAGGGGAAGATAGAGATGGCGGAATGGAGAAAGCATTTTGTAGAGTTACTAGAGGGAGAAAAAGAAAGGGCGAGTGAAAGAAGGGACAGTTGGGAGGAGGGGGAAATGGAAAGTACAGAAATTACAAAAGAGGAAGGGTGAGAGGAGGAAAGGGAGAGAAAGAGTATTCTGAACGAATGGGGAGAGGGAATAGAATGGTCGAGAGAGCGAGAGAAAGAAGGGGGAAGAAGAGAAAACAGAAGACAACCGAGAGAGAAAGAAGTAGCCGAAGAAGAAAAAAAGAAAACTAGACCAAAACATCTAAATATGGATTAAATTAGTATGTAAAAGGGTAAGTAATAAAGTTATCTAACATGTAGTTACTTTTGACGTTAAGTAAAGTACGCTTTGTAAAAAACTACCCTTCTTTTTTATGGCAGTAGACTTTCATCAGTCTTCCTCAGCTTCCAGTATTTTTGTTTAAAACGAAATGATTGTTTTTACATACCGCGGTGAAAACGTTATTTACGACAGAAATTCTTGATATTCTTCTCCTGCCACATAAAAGCTAGTTCTACTCTGAGAAATACCTAATTGCCTCGCCATTATTCAGAAACTTTAATATCAAAGAAAGCTGCGACAAACTCGACTTTTATTCGCCCCTATTCATTACAGCCCTTAATTTATCACCCCCTTTTTCGTCCGTCTTGTATTTTGTATTGGAACTGAATAGAAATTCTCCGCTATTGCCAACTTATACAGCTAATAAATGCGACCGTCCCAAGATGCTTTAATAAGACGACTGTGATTTACCCCTAACCTTTCCGTCTTTTCACTTTCCTTTGCCTCACCTCTGTTATCTCCAAACGGATTGACATTTTAATTCACTTAAGCCAAGAATTAAACGCAATTATGTCGAAAAAAGAACATTCTTAACGAAATTATACTGCGCTACAAATTCATAATAAACGTCAAAAATTTCGTGATTAGATTCGAAACAGGAATTAAAGAGGGTTGAGGTAGTAAAAGAGGGGTGATCCCAAGCCCCGGTTTTATCGGTAATTTATCTCAATATTGAAAGGATTTTGGCTCGCAAGTTTATGTTGGGTCAAGCAAAAAATATGGTCATTTCCCTTTGGGGTTGTTTATGGTAGTAGTCCAGTCGGTTCGCGACAATACCGGGTGATTCAGTTTGGTATTCGCCCCCCTGTAACTTTTTTATTTCAACAGAAAAATTTATAAAACCATATATATTTGTTAATCGCATGACAAACTCTATTAAATGACGTAATTAAATCTTCAATATGATGACATATGTCAAAATGACGATAGTCAATTTTTTTTCTCCAAATGACATGCTGTATATTTCTTAGCGGATTCTTGTAGACATTTGTTTTCTACATTCAATTATGTAAAAAAAGTCTACACTTTTAGTAGAAAAATTCCGAAAAAAAAATTGATTTGATTAGGCATAATTTGAAAGTATCTTGTCAATAAAAGTAGTTAGCCATGGAAAAAATTGAATTATAGTGTAGTCTAAGTCACTATTACTTACCCTTTTAATAACAATAATACCCCATTTACCTTATAACTAGTGAATAACAATAACATTATTACTATTAACGATTTAACAGGTAAATCAATTACAATTTTTGAAAAACAGGACCCTTCGTGTGAGGGCGACATTAGGCAACACCATAATTCAATTTTTTCCACGGCTCACTACGTTTATTGACAAGAAACTTTCAAATTATGCCTAATAAAATAAATTTTTTTTCGGAATTTTTCTAGTGAAACTGTGAACTTTTTTTACATAATTAAATGTAGAAAAAAAACGTCTACAAGAATCCGCTAAGAAATATACAGCATGTCATTTGAAGAAAAAAAGTTGACAATCGTCATTTTGACATAATGTCATCATATTGACGATTTATTGACGTCACTTCATGGAGTTTGTCATGCAATTTACAAATATATATGGTTTTATATATTTTCCTGTTGCAATAAAATAGTTACAGGGGGGCGAATACCAAATTGAATCACCCGGTATATGGTCGAATACTGCATTTCATTCTACAAAGATGCCGTTTGGCACAGTTGTACATGGGACCAATACAAGTGATTTCACCCGCAGTGCCCAAAAAAATTTCCCTTAGGAACAAAATGGCGGCGGTTTTTTCGAAATTTCCGCAAAAATTGCTAATATCTTAACTATTATTAACAATTTGAGGAAGCAAGAATTATTTTTCTTGTACATTACAACCAAGAAGAACATTACTTTTCATTTTATTAATATACCGGGTGGTCGTTTTATCTTGAGACCGCAAGACGCAATCGGAAAGAAAGCATTTTAGAAAAAAATGTTTTGCATAAAAGTTTTATGACTTCGAGGGGGAAAATAGATGGCATCATCGCCATTTTGATTCAAGGTCATTTTCAAGGTCAAATGAAGGTAAACTTCATTTTTTCAAATGGAAACGTATTTTTTATTACAGATTCTTATTCCCCGTAAAAGAACAAACTGCTCTCATTTAAACTATTTTTGGATCCGATGGATACCTTTCCTTGTGGTCGTTTTAACTTGAGGCTGGCAAGACGCAATCGGAAAGAAAGCATTTTAGAAAAAAATGTTTTGCATAAAAGTTTTACGACTGCGAGGGGGAAAAAAGATGGCATCATGGCCATTTTGATTCAAGGTCATTTTCAATGTCAAATGAAGGTCAACTTCAACTTAATTTTTTTTAAGGAAAAGTATCCATCGGATCCAAAAATAGTTTAAATGAGAGCAGTTTGTTCTTTTACGGGGAATAAGAATCTGTAATAAAAAATATAGGTTTCCATTTAAAAAAATCAAGTTAACCTTCATGTGACCTTGAAAATGACCTTGAATCAAAATGGCGATGATGCCATCTATTTTCCCCCTCGAAGTCATAAAACTTTTATGCAAAACATTTTTTTCTAAAATGCTTTCTTTCCGATTGCGTCTTGCGGTCTCAAGATAAAACGACCACCCGGTATATTACTAAAATGAGAAGTAATGTTCTTCTTGGTTGTAATGTACAAGAAAAATAATTGTTGCTTCCTCAAATTGTTAATAATAGTAAAGATATTAGCAATTTTTGCGAAAATTTCGAAAAAACCGCCGCCATTTTGTTCCTAAGGGAAATTTTTTTGGGCACTGCGGGTGAAATCACTTGTATTGGTCCCATGGACAACTGTGCCAAACGGCACCTTTGTAGAATGAAATGCAGTTTTATTTCTCGAACCGACTGGACTATAGGGGTTGTTTGATCCTGTCTTTTATTCGTCACTTTTAAAGTGTTAATAAAATCGATTGAAAAATCTAATTGATAAAAATATCAAATCTTTACGTTTTGTGGTCCTGGAGAAAAACAATAATTTGCATTTAAAAAAATTTTTCATCATAAACTTGAAATTTCAAAGTAACCAATATTTGAGGGGCGGTAGAGGGCCGAAGATGTTGAACTATAGCAAAACCTTAAATAAACTTTTTTCTTAAAATAATAAAAGGCAAGCTTATTGGAGACTATTGCAAAACGAAATTCCAAAATTCGTTTTTTTCGGCCCAATACGGTTCAATAACTTTTTCAATTACTGTGCCAAAAAACTGAAAAAAATTACGATTTTCAATTTTTATTGTTTTTCGTGGAAGTCAGTATATTGTCATTAAATTAAAAATATTTGGTTTGAGTTCATTTAAACCGTATTCGGGGGGCTGCAAAATATGGAATAACGTTTTTTGAGGGTACGATACGATGGTATCATGTCAGTACCTACCCCTACTCCATGAAAACGGATATTTTTTTAATTTTTATGCGTTTAATGATACTGCCAACTTGGCATTTTAGTCCACATAAAATAAGTACTGTAAATCCACAACCAAATATTCCAAAACAAAAAAAAAAAAAAAGGCGGTCTCGGAGACGGCAGGAACTTCTACGCCGCACTGCATTGGATTAATAACAGCAGCATTTATTAAATTTTTAAATATTTAAAATAAGAAAGTTGCTATGCCAAAAGGGCACTTCGGGTTGACTGATCGGCTTCAAAATCTAATCAGCTCCTCTCCCGCACAGACAATAAAATAAATTGCTAAAATGACATTTTTCGAAAAAATGGCACTAAGGTTTTCGGCTTGAAAAAAAATCAGTTATCAAATTCGGTAATAAAAATATACATTTATGCATAGTTTTTTTTACGGCACCATTTTTTGGTCAAAAGGGCCCAAGTGTGAATACTTTTTTAGAAGCAGAATTTGAAGAGCATTCATATGGTAATGCGAAAAATGGGGGTTTGCATTTAAATTTTTAAAGTTGATGTGCCAAAAAGGCACTTTCCGTGAGCCGGTGTAGCCCAGATTCTAATCAGCACCTACAAATCTCCCACTGAATATGTGTGCCAAATTTCATCAAAATCAGTTCAGTAGTTTCGGCTGTAGCGTGTCCACAGACACACGGACAGACACACACATTTTTCAAAAATAGGTTTTTTGGGTTCCTGGGACCCCGAAACGTAAAGATTTGATGTCAGTTCAATTTCGAATTTTTGATCGATTTTATATACTGCTCCGCCTTGAGTATCTCATCATCAGCAATAAAAGTTAGTTAAAAAGTAATGTTCCATTTTAGGAATGAGAGTCCTATATGGTGATTTTTGTTGATTTCAGCAAATAAATAATCAAAAAATTAAAAATTTTCTATAATTTTAAAGATCTTTTGCTAGAACTGTTCTTATCGGCATATTTCTTTTAAGTCGTGCATCGACAAATTCAGGTAATAAAGCACTAAAGTGAAATTTCTCCAATAACGGCAACAGAAAGAATCAAAAGAAAGAATCATTTTTTTCTATTACATCGCAAATCATAGATTTTTTTGAGTATACAGGGTGACTCTGAACGACAACACATCCTTCATACCACATAATCTACTGTTCAAATGATGAGGTTTGGTGCAAAAATTATAGGTCAATTGTGATTCCTCTTGATGTTAGAAGCCGCAAAAGTTCTTCATTTTTAATTTTTTGATTTAATATCTTCCGAATGGTGTATTGTGTATTTCAAGCAATACTTATGTGGAATTTCGAGTTTCAACCCCTAATTTGCACCCCTTTCTGTTTCATCTTACAGAAAAAAAACATTCCTTAACAAATAATGTCAAAATATATGTGGTTTCAGACCTCCATGTGCAAAATATTTGAGAAGTTTTCGTATTTCTGTGATTTTCAACCCCTAAATTTCATCCCCCAAAATTGACACCTCCTCACCTTCAACAGACATCGGTGCCTTTTTTAAAAATTTAATCACACTTGTGTCCTTTTGGCCAAAAAATGGTGCCGTGAAAAAAAACCTATGCATTCTGTATATTTTTATTAGCGGATTTGATAGTTGATTTTTTTCAAGCCGAAAACCTTAGTGTGATTTTTTCGAAAAATGTCGTTTTAGTGGCAAAAAGGGCCTTTGTTCCAATCCATTTACAAAAAAAAAATTCTTACTATCGGATTCGACAGCCGTTAAATTGCCGGATCAAAAACTTTAGTACAATTTTTTAGAAAATTTCCATTTTAAGGACAAAAAGGCCCCCTTTTGAGTTTTTCTTAACAAAAGGGTATATCATTATCGAATTCGATAGCGCATTGCCGGATCGAAAACCTTAGCGCCATTTTTTCGAAAAATGTCATTTTAGGGGTGAAAAACATTTGTATTTTAGATTTTAGTAAATGAGCGCTGGCGCACAGTGGTCCCAAATGGCAAAAATCGGGCCAAATTTTGAAATTTTCTGCGTGCATTTATCGGGCATAGAGAGTTTCGGAAAAAATTATTAAAAAGCGGGGTGGATTATAGCGGGTTGAAAAAATTAATTTTACCCAATAATTACAAAAATTTGGTAACAGATTCAAGAAATAAAGCAGATTATGAAATAGTTATTTACGTAATTAGTTATGAAAAGTCCTATATCGCCCGACGAGTCGTAATATTTGCCAAAACGAGCGATAGCGAGCTTTGCAACGTTTGACAGACTTGATCACGGCGTATTGTTAAATAAGCTTCACTATTTTGGCCTTTCGGATAACATTGTCTTGCTGTTTCATTCTTATCTGTCAAATCGTCAGCTTTTTGTCACGTATAATGGTTTTAATTCCTCGCGTTTCTGTGCGACATCAGGGGTCCCTCAGGGGTCAAACTTAGGTCCTCTACTTTTCTTATTATTTATAAATGATCTCTCGGGGTCCCTTGATTGTTCGCACTTAGTTTTTGCTGACGATTTGAAAGTATTTTTGGAGGTTAGTTCGATTGGGGACTGCTCAAGACTTCAGGGCGACTTGGAAGCCTTACTGAGTTGGTGTAGGACGAACCGACTCGACTTGAATGTTTCAAAGTGCAAGTGTATGACGTTCGGCCGCAAATTGATGAATATCACTTTCCATTACAATTTTGAAGGCACTGTGTTGCAGCGCTGTAATGAGCATAAAGACCTCGGCATAATATTCGATTCTAGTCTGTCCTTTTCAAATCATATTGGAAACTTAATCAGCTCTTGTTATAAGACTCTAGGTTTTCTCATCCGCAGTTGTAACGAATTTTCTAATATGACAGCATTTAAAACGTTGTATTTCTCGTTTGTCAGATCCAGATTGGAGTACTGTTGCATTGTTTGGTCTCCTATTTACGCTGTTCACATTAATAGTATTGAAACCATACAAAGAAAATTTTTAAAATTTCTATCATTTAAGTGCAAAGGGTATTACCCTCCGAGAAATTGTGACCACTCATTATTGCTCAAGGAGTTTAATGTCGAGTCCCTTGAGTTGAGAAGGGAAGTATTTGCGTTGATTTTTGTCGTCAAACTGGTGAGAGGGCAAATAGATTCTCCTCCGTTACTTGAATTACTGCCTTTCTATGTGCCTTCTTATCCGTCACGTCATCAACCTTTATTTTATGTTTCAACTCCTCGCACTAATCTGCTAATTAAATCACCTCTCAATTTTATGTGTAGTTGTTTCAATTCAGTAGCGCTGAAATGTGACATTAACTTCTCCAGTCTTCACTCTATTAGAAAATGTTATATCGAAGCCTCGGTTAACTAATCAGTCATTGAGTACTTGTATTCACTTTTTCTATTTCTGTTCAATTATGTATTATTTTCTCATCTTTTGTCTCTTAGTTTGTCCTATAATTGGAATGTATAATTCTGTTGGGCAAATAAACTTATTATTATTATACGAGTCAAACAATTTAGGCTTTTAGTGCCGGAGCAAAATGCGAGGCACTCTTGGTTTAGCTTATTCGTCCGCTCGCTCGCTCACTCCTCAGACTGTCCGTCGGATAACTTGAGAACGGATTGAGATATCGAGCTGAAACTTGGTAGGCAGCGTCGTCTCCCGAAAAGTAAGGCGGGGATTACTTTTGGGCCATATCGGAACAAAGGGGTGGGAGTTAGGGGTGAAAAACCGAAAAACTATTAATTGCAATAACTCGAGAACTAGTGGACGTATCTTTCTGAAACTTGGTGTGTACGTTCGACCCTCAAGTCTGTTGAAAGTGAAAGGGTGCTAATTTCGGGGTATGAAATTTAGGGGATGAAAACCACAAAAAATATGATAACTACGCAAGGGTTGCACGCAGCTGTTAGAAACTCAACGTACTCACATATATCGGTGAGATCTTGCGGGGGATTTGTTTTTCGTAAAATCGAACAAATGGGGTGGAAATTAGGGGTTGCAGCTCGAAATTCCGCTTAATAAGTATTGGTCGAAATTGGCGTCATTCGACAGCTTTCCATTAATGATTCAAAAAAGGTGTCATTCATATTATGAGAAAAACCACCTTTATAGGCGCTACAACCCCTAACATGCAGAAACACAAAAATACAAGAACTCAAAAACTACTCAACGTATCAATGCGGAATTTGGTGTGTTAATTTTCAGTGACATTGTAGGGGGATGGACAAATTTTCAATGAGATCTAACAAGGGGGATGAAATTTAAGGGTTGAAACTTGAAATTTCTTCAAGTAAATGGTAGCATAAAATTACGGGGATTGATAGATTTCGATCAACTATTGAAAAAAGGTCTTATGAGTTTTCAACCTTAAACTAACCCCTAGGTTATTAACCACCCCTAACTCTTTGCAAGCGGATAAATATATTTTATTTATTTTTTCTGAAACCCTATTGATTTATTTATGAACAACTGAAGTCAGTATATACGCAAGGAGTTATGTAACACTGGAAAAATAAACTCACTCCTGTAAATCATAAAGGGGTGAAATCATGATGGGTTGAAAACGAATGTACAAATCACCTTAATTTTTCAACGAATTGGGTTACGGTGGTGAAATTGAAAGCACAACTTCCTTTAGGGCATGTGGGGGTGGTGAAATAGGGGGTTGGAGTTTAGGGGTTGAAACATCCATAAAACCCTGCAATTTGACACAGAGAAGCAATATCTTCTGCAAAACTGTGATATCTTACATAGGGTTGAAATTAATAAACCCCATAACCTGCCGAAACACAAAAATGCGAGAACTCAAAAACTGCTCAACGTATCAGGGCTGGATTTGGGCTTTCTTCTGATTTTTGGATAAGTCAAAGTCATCTTCATTAATCTTTAACCCATCCACAATTTTTCAACCCCTTTCATGATATGTGAACCCTCAAAAAGCAAAATTTACCCCACCGTTTCTTTTTCGTGTGATTTTCGCTAGTTCTACTTAACTACAGTTCATTTCCAACCCTCTTGACTTTTCATCCCCCTTATCCCTTATCCCCTTCGCAATATTTCAACCCCCAAAAGCCAAATTTCAATAATTGTGTTATTTTTGTGTTGTGTTCTGTAATTCTGTTTAATTACGTTTAATTTTCATCCCTTTTGACTTTTCATCCCCCTTTACGATTTTTCAACCCCCTATGTGGTAATTTGGTAAAATTTGCCTAATTTCGTTTTTCTTGGTAATGAACTCATTTGGATGACGATTACATTTTTCACTTTTTTAAAAAATTTCCATTTTAGGGACAAAAAGGCCCCCTTTTGAGTTTTTCTTAGCAAAAGGGCATATTATCATTATCGAATTCGATAGCTGTTGTGCCATTTTTTCGAAAAATGTCCATTTTAGGAGTGAAAAACATTTGTATTTTAGATTTTAGTAAATGAGGGACGGCGCACAGTGGTCCCAAATCGCAAAAACCCGTCCAAAATTTTGAAATTTTCTCCGTGCATTTATCGGGCATAGATAGTTTCGAAAAAAATTATAAAAAAATGCATGAACCCCCTAGGGGTGGATTATAGGGGTTGAAAAAATAAATTTTACCCAATAATTACAAAAATTTGGTAATATATAGATTCAAGAAATAAAGCAGATAATGAGGAAATTAATTTAAAAAATTATCTGTGTATGGGGCATGAATTATAGGGGTTGAAATAGTTATTTACGTAAGTCCTATAGTGTTTGACGAGTCGTAATATTTGCCAAAACGAGCGATAGCGAGTTTTGCAACATTATGCGAATCAAACAATTTAGGTTTTTCATCGTATTCCGTACAACATTTTACCTAATCGTGTAAAATCCAACTTTTCAAAACGCAATTAGGTAAAAAATAATTAAAAAATCATTTGTAAATGGGGCATGAATTCTAGGGGCTGAAAATATAAATTTCAATCCATACTCTTATAGGGCTTATGAGGGATGAAGACAGAAATTTTGTTCCTATCGTACCAGAAGTTTTGAAGCCTTGAAGAAATATTCGATTTTATCCTAAAACGTCTGCAATATTTTTATTATTTTTGATAGTCCTCAACAGCCACAAAAACAATTAAACACCCTTTTATTCGAAGCTCAAAGCTGTCTCAATTGCTACATTTACAAATTCCGTGAAAAAGTAGAACTTTCCACCCTCTCAGAGAATGCCAATTTTTTCAATTCATCTCGATGCAACTTATTGTAATCCAAACGCGCGCTTGAAACTTCCCCAAAACTACCCTTCGGAGAACAAAAAAATCTCCGAAGTTTGCTTTCTATAAACTTACTTAACAATTGAATCGAATCAGTGAAAGCTCACCCAAGTTGCGGCTCGAAAAAGTCGAAAGTTTCTTTCTCGCGAGACTAGGAATTAAACGCATCATCAGGAATGAAATGCCGTTCGGAAGTTTTAAATTCTTAATATAATTAGAGTTGTGCTCTGAGAGGGAGGTTTAATCATGTCGGGAATTTTAAATCCGCGATTAATTAATTTCGTTAAATTTTTCTTTTTCCTTCATAATTTGAAATGATTAAACGCGGCGGCTGCCGTTATTAACGTGCCGTAAGTAAATTACCAGCTACACCTTTTGTGTTGTGGATTTTAATGGCGGTTTTTTGTCTTAGGGGATGAGATGCGTTGGGGTTGATTGTTATAGGTAATGGGCACTGAGGGGTGTCTTCCTTATCAGTCACTGGGTAATAAATTAGAATTAATGGGCGAAATGCTTGAAGGGTTTTATTAAGGGTGAGTCTTGTCCCTTTTTATTTTTATGCTGATACTATTTCCTTTTAGAATAGGTAAGTTGCAGATAATAAAAAATCGTTCGAATTAATTCAAAAGAGAGAAAATTGTCACCCCCATGCAGCTGTTCTTGATTGGGTATCAAGGAAAGGGATGACTGAAGAGACAAGAGCTCTAATTTCTGATAATTAAATGCCGACATAATAAAAGAGTAAATTTGGAAAATATGCAAGAAAATAAGAAAATTACTTAAATGATATTAAAGTGCCCAGTTGAGATGCAAAGCCTTTGACTATGGACTGTAAAATTTACAGTTCAACTGTAAAAGCCAACGGAAGATGTATATCAATGCGATGTATATCTCTGTAGATGTTACAAAAATTAAAAATAGAAAATGAACAGGAATGAGTAAATGAAAAGAATTACCGGAATTAAAACAAAATTTGGCGAATTTTTAAAAATTAACATTCGGGGCTGAAAATTTGTGAAAGGGGATGAAAAGTCAAGAAGAATGAAAATTAAGTGTGATTAAGCAGAATTACGAAATAAAACACGAAAATAACCAAATTATGCAATTAAAACTTTTGTGGGGGTTGAAATACGCACTTATACCTATTGCGAAGGAAACTGTAAAATTGTAAAAGGTTAACTGAATCCCAAATGTGTTCAATTTTATGACCGACGAAAAACGAAATTATGCGAATTTTGCAAAATTAGCACTTAGGGGGTTGAAAAATCGTAAAGGTGGATGAAAAGTCAAAAGGTATGAGGATTAACCGTGACTAACTATAATTACGGAAAATAACACCAAAATAACCCAATTATGTAAATTTAGCATTTGAAGAGTTGAAACATTGCGAGGGGGATGAAACAAGTGAAAAATTTAATAATCATCCAAATGGGTTCAATTTATTACTGAAGAAAAACGAAAATATCCGAATTTGGCAAAATTAACACCTAGGGGGTTGAAAAATTGTAAAGGGGGATGAAACGTCAAAGTGGATGATAATTAATCGTAATTAAGCAGGATTACAGAAAATAACACGAAAGTAAGCCAATTATGCAAATTTAGCTTTTGGGGGTTGAAATGCTGCGAAGGGGGTTGGAAAAGTGAAAAAGATAAACATAATCCAAATGAGTTCAATTTATTACCGAAGGAAAACTAAATTGCGTGAATGTTGCAAAATAAACACTTAGGGGGTTGAAAAATTGTAAAGGGGATGAACAGTCAAAGGGGATGAGAATTAATCGTAATTAAGTAGAATTACAGAAAATAACACGAAAATAAGCCAATTATGCAAAGACTTTTGGGGGTTGAAACATTGCGAAGGAGCGTAGGGGTTGGTT
This sequence comes from Pycnomerus fuliginosus, assembly GCA_963924575.1. Taxonomy (NCBI): domain Eukaryota; kingdom Metazoa; phylum Arthropoda; class Insecta; order Coleoptera; family Zopheridae; genus Pycnomerus; species Pycnomerus fuliginosus. The sequence continues at coordinate 3,623,159 of OZ004624.1, forward strand.
TTAGGTTGGAAGACATAAGACTTTTTTCAATGACCGAAATCTATCGAACTCCGTAATTTTATGCTACCATTATTTACTTGAAGGTTTCAAGTTTCAACCCTTAAACTTCATTCCCCTTGTTAGATCTTAGTGAAAATTTGTCCAACCACCTACAATGTCACTGAAAATTAACACACCAAATTCTGCCTTGATATGTGGAGTAGTTTTTGAGTTCTCGTATTTTTGTGTTCCTGCATGTTAGGGGGTTGTTAAGGGTCGTTTTTCGCCGTATATGAATAAGACCTTTTTTGTACCATCAATAGAAATTTATCGAATGGTATTAATTTCAACCCTACATTATTCAGTAAAAATTCGAGTTTTCACCCCTAACTTTCATCCCCTTCGATAAATTTCTCCTAAAATTCACTCTTCCTTTCTCGAAGATGCAGTGTGTAAGATATCACAGTTTCGCAGAGGATATTCTTCTCTGTGTTAAATTACAGGGCTTTATGGACATTTCAACCCCTAAACTCCAACCCCCTATTTCACCACCCCCACATGCCATAAAGGATGTTGTGTTTTCAATTTCACCACCCTAACCCAATCCGTTGAAAAATTCCGGTGATTTGTAGATTCATGTTTTCAACCCCTCATGATTTCACCCCTTTATGATTTACAGGGGTGTTTATTTTTCCGGTATTACATAACTCCTTGCGTGACTTCAGTTGCTCATAAATAAATCAATAGGGTTTCAGAAAAAATAAATAAAATATATTTATCCGCTTGCAAAGAGTTAGGGGTGGTTAATAGTCTAGGGGTTGGTTTAAGGTTGAAAACTCATAAAACCTTTTTTCAATAGTTGACCGAAATCTATCGGACTCCGTAATTTTAGGCTACCATTTACTTGAAGAAATTTCAAGTTTCAACCCTTAAATTTTATCCCCCTTCTTAATTATTATTGAAAATTTGTCCATCCACCAATAATGTCACTGCAAATTCACACACCCAATTCTGCCTTGATACGTTGGATAGTTTTTGAGTTCTCGTATTTTTGTGTTTCTGCAAGTTAGGGGTTGTAGCGCCTATAAGGGTGGTTTTTCTCAAAATATGAATGACATCTTTTTTGAATCATTAATGGAAAGCTATCGAATCACTGCTCGAATATATTTCCAGCACAAATCTAGAGATCCTAAACAGAGGATGTAGCGCTACATTCACTACACCTCGTGGCCAGTCGGTCATAGACCTAACGCTGGCAACAAAGGGAATCGTCAATTATATCCAAAACTGGCATGTCTCACTTGAAGCCTCCATGTCAGATCACCGGAAAATCTGCTTCTCATTGAAGGGCATGACCGTCGAGGTAAAGCCGTTTAGAAACCCGAGGCTCACGAACAGAGAGGCGTATCACTGCCACCTGTCGGAAGGTCTAGGCGGCTTCTCGTCGGTCGACAACATCACAAACACTAAGCAGATTGAACGAGGCGTACACACGCTTCATAGCTGCTTAATAAACGCGTTCGAAACTTCGTGCCCCATGAGGAGCCCCGCCGCACCTGGCACCACCAACCGCTGGTGGAGCAAGGAGCTGGCTGTACTCCGGAAGGAGGCACGAAGGAAGTACAATAAGGCGTTCAGTAATAAGCGGGAGGCTGATTGGCAGTCCTACAAGGACGTCCGAAACGCCTACAAAAAACTAGTACGCCAAAAGCAGAGGAAGGCTTGGAGGGACTTTTGCGGGGACGTTGAGTCCACCGCATCGGCAGCCCGTTTGCAGAGAGTTCTATCCAAGAGCACTAATACTCAACCTGGTAACCTCAGGAAAGAGGACGGTTCTTACACCTGTTCCGCCTCCGAAACTGAGCAACTTTTACTCCTAACCCACTTCCCGGGATGCATAACGTCAGACGCCCCTACGATATGGGCACCTGCCCCCCTCGTCGCCCCTTCCCCGGACGACTGGGGGGTGGTGGATGCTGTCGTAGACTCTGACAAGGTATCTTGGGCAGTACAATCATTCTCGCCATTCAAGTCGCCGGGTGTGGACGGAGTCTTTCCAGCCCTCCTCCAGTGGGGGCTGGATATCATTCTGCCACATCTCGTGCGCATTTTCCGGGCATGTATCGTATTTGGATACATACCGGAGGCTTGGAGAGAAGTTAAGGTAATTTTTATACCTAAGCCCGGCCGTAGTGACTATACGCTACCAAAATCTTACCGCCCAATCAGCCTAACGTCCTTCTTATTGAAGACGCTGGAAAGGTTGTGCGACAGATCAATACGGGAGAAGTGGCTTCATAAGTTACACCCGCAACAACATGCCTTCATTGCTGGCAAGTCGACCGAGACGGCGTTACACCAAGTAGTGACCCACATCGATCGATCATTAGCATTGAAACACTCTACCCTTGGGGCATTCATAGATATTGAAGGAGCGTTCGACAAGACCTCCTTCAACTCAATAGACACTGCACTCCACGGCTGGGGTATTCCCTCCGCTTTATGTGGCTGGATATCACACATGCTCGAATGGAGATCGGTTAAAATCGACAGTGGCAATGGAACCTGTTGGGCGCGGGTCGGCCGCGGCTGTCCTCAGGGGGGCGTTTTATCACCGCTCTTGTGGAATCTGGTGGCTGACTCTCTTATCCGCGCCCTAAACGATAAGGGTTTCACAACCATTGGATACGCGGATGACATTGTCATCTTAATAAGTGGCACCTCCCACGGAGTGATAGGAGGCCTTATGCAGACTGCACTCCGGGTAGTTGAAATATGGTGTCAGGATAGCGCCCTGGCTGTGAACCCTCACAAAACAGAGCTAGTCCTATTCACCAAAAAAAGAAGGACCGATGATTTAGAGGTACCTTCAATTTTCGGCGTTCCACTTAAGCTCTCGTCCGAGGTAAAATACCTTGGTGTTTTCCACGACAGCAAGCTTACATGGAAAAAACACCTAAAGACCAAAACGGAAAAAGCTTGTCGAGCCTTTTGGCAATGCAGGTCAGCTATTGGAGCAACCTGGGGTCTCTCCACAGGAATTGTTCTTTGGATTTACCAGGCAGTCATAAGGCCCATGCTTGCTTACGGGGCAATCGTCTGGTGGCCAAGAACCCGACTAGAAACAGCAAAAAAGGACCTGAGTCATGTGCAGAGACTTGCCTGTCTCGCCATTACAGGTGCCTTGCAAACTACTCCCACTTCAGCATTGGAGACCGCCCTGAACTTGGCACCTCTTGACATCCATGTACAAGAGGTTGCCATCAGAACGGCCCTACGACTGAAGGCAGTAGGAATCTGGGGACGGGCGAGGATGGGAAGTCGTCACTCTGGCATACTCCAGGAGGTAATAAAGGACCTTCCGCTTCTGGAGGCGCCCGTGGACCGACGACTACCTACGTTTGGTTTTAACAAACCCTTCACCGTCCTTGATACAGCACCTCCGCCTGAAACGTTCTCAGCTCATTATGATGCTGTGATCTACACGGACGGAGCAAAAACAAAGTTCGGATCAGGAGCAGGGATCTACTCCGATAGTCTCGACTTAAATATAACTGCACCACTGGGAAAGTACGCCACGGTTTTCCAAGCAGAAACTGTGGCGGTCACCATTGGAGCAAAAGAAGCTATAAGGAAAGGTACCACAAATAAGAACCTGCTGTTTCTCACCGACAGCAGGGCCACCCTTCAGGCTCTGAGATGTAATAGGAACACCTCTAGCCTACTCCAAGATGCCCTCGATTCCTTGACGGACCTGGCCCAATTGAATAGGGTTAGTCTGGCATGGATTAAGGGGCATGAGAATACAGAAGGCAATGCGGTTGCCGATGGGCTGGCGCGGCAGGCGTCTCGAGAGCCCCTTGGCCCCGAGCCCGCTGTCCCGCTGGCCCTCACTACCGCATATGCCCTTATTTCTAACAGAAGCTACAAGATGGCTGCGGACAGGTGGATAAACTCACCTGGTTGTCGCCATTCGAAAATGCTAATGCCAGTGGTCCAACAGAAAACCACAAAATATCTTCTCAACCTACCCAGAGGTAAACTGCGCTTAGCCGTAGGTATACTTACTGGCCACTGCGGCTTGAATCAGCACCTTCACCGGATGGGCATTGCACAAAGCCCCATCTGCAGAGGATGCGAACTAGAAGACGAGTCTATGGAACACGTGCTCACACAGTGTCCTGTACTCGCCCAATTACGTGGCTCTCTCCTAGGGGAAGAATGGCCAAGTTTGGTCATGCTCGCTGGCGCCCCTCTCAGCACGCTACTCCAGCTTTTGCAGGAGGTTGGCTGGCTCGAGAGTTAGAGTGCGCTAGCGGGCTTGGGAGGCAGCACAATGGGCCAACTGTGGCCTGAGTGCATCAGTCTGCTTTGGCAGGCCGCCCTCCCCCCCAGAATCCAGAATCCAGAATCCAGAGCTATCGAATGACGTCAATTTCGACCAACACTTATTAAGCGGAATTTCGAGTTGCAACCCCTAATTTCCACCCCATCTGTTCGATTTTACGATAAACGCATCCCCCGCAAGATTTCACCGATATATGTGTGTACGTTGAGTTTCCGACAGCTGCGGCAGCCCTTGTGGAGTTATCATATTTTTTGTGGTTTTCATCCCCTAAATTTCATCCTCCGAAATTGGCACCCCCTTACTTTTAACAGACTTGAAGGTCGAACGTGCATACCAAATTTCAGAAGGATACCTCCACTAGTTCTCGCGTTATTGCAATTCATAGTTTTTCGGTTTTTCACCCCTAGCTCCCACCCCCTTGGTCCGATATGGCCCAAAAGCAATCCCCACCAAGTTTCAGCCCGATATCTCAATCCGTCCTCAAGTTATCCGACAGACAGACATGAGGAGCGATCGATACGACGAGCGAGCGAGCGAATAAGCTAAAACAAGAGTGCCTCGCATTTTGCTACGGCACTAAAAATCATTCAAATTAATTCAAACGAGAGAAAAGTGTCATCCCCATGCAGCTGTTCTTGATTGGGTATCAAGGAAAGAGAAGACTGAAGAGTCAAGAGCTTTAATTTCTAATTATTAAATGCCGACAGAATTAAAGAGTAAATTTGGAAAATATTCAAGAAAATAAGAAAATTACCTAAACGGTATTAAAGTGCCCAGTTGAGATACAAGGCCTTTGACTATGGACTGTAAAATTTACACTTGAACTGTAAATGTACACTTGAATTGTAAAATTAACAGTTGAACTGTACATTGACACTTAAATTGTAAAGTTTACACTTGAACTGTAAGATTTACACTTGAACTGTAAAATGTATCCTTGAACTGTAAAATTTATACTTGAACTGTAAATGTACACTTGAATTGTAAAATTAAGAGTTGAACTGTACATTGACATTTAAATTGTAAAATTTACACTTGAACTGTAAGATTTGCACTGGAGCTGTAGTTCACTTGAACCGTAAAATTTACACTTGAACTGTAAAATTTACACTTGCCGCATTTTTAAAAGTCTCTATAGGGTTGATTATTGGAGCAGGCAACCCCTCCATATTTTTTTTGTATCTAATCAGATTTATGATTTCCAGGCGTCGAAGGGCAAAAAATTCCGATTAATCAACTGTAAAATTTACACTTGAACTGTAAGATTTACACCTAATCTGTAAAATTACACTTCAACTTTAAAAAATACACTTCAAGTGCAAATACTTTGTTCAATTGTAAAACACATCAACTATACAAGTGTAAATTTTAGTGCCGGAGCAAAATGCGAGGCACTCTTGTTTTAGCTTATTCGCTTGCTCGCTCGCTCCTCAGTCTGTCCGTCGGATAACTTGGGAACGAAAGCAAATATCGAGCTGAAGTTTTGTACACGGATGTATACCCGGAGAATCTCGACGGGGATTGCTTCTGGGCCATATCGGACCACGGGGGTGAAAAACCGAAAAACTATTAATTGCAATAACTCGAGAACTAGTGGACGTATCTTTCTGAAACTTGGTATGTACGTTCGACCCTTAAGTCTGTTGAAGGTGAAGGGTTGCTAATTTCGGGGGATGAAATTTAGGGGATGAAAACCACAAAAAATATGATAACTCCGCAGCGTGACAATAAGTCACGCTGTATTTTATGAGCAGCATTATGTATCCACAGTTACGTACATAACGATGGCATTAATTAATAATCGTGGACAAAATTCATTCCTCAACGGAAATCATATAAATCTGTTTAGATACAACAAAAAATATAAATAATAATAATCAACATAGAAACGTTTAAAATTCCGACTGCGGCATATTGTTATGAATTTATGGAAAACCGCAGGCAATTTGAAGACAATATAGAGATAAAGGTTTAAATTAGATCCGCTCACCCTTTTCAGGAATAACCCGAACGGCTATATTGTTGGCTAATAATAATTGAAAACTGAATATTTTGCTTTGTAAACTTCGCCTTATCTACCCGGTTTAATTATTCATCAACCATTAACACAAATGTTCCCTTACACGGGTTTATCTGTATTTTCCCTCGACGATATTAAATTTTTGCTTTACGACATCTTTTTAATTAGACTTGTTGAATTATTTTTGGTGCCGGAGCAAAATGCGGGGCACTGTAGTTTTAGTGAATTCGCTCGCTCGCTCGCTCGCTCGACCGTCCGCTTGAGAACGAAAGCAGATATCGAGCTGAAATTTTGTACACATGTGTATACCCCGATAATCTTGCCAGGGATTGTCTTTGGGCCATATCGGACCAGGGGGGTGGGAGTTAGGGGTGAAAAACTGAAAGAAATTACAATTTTCGACCTTTGATCGCGAACGCTGCCTCAACGCTTAAAGCTAAAGCAAAAGTTTGTAAGGAGGAATTGTCGTCAATGAAAAGATCTACAAAAAAGTCCGCAAAGGCATATAGCTAACTACGATGGGTAGCCCACCGAGATCGTTTTTGTGTTTTAATTCTTGACGAAAATAGCTTCAGTGGCTTATTGTCGGCTACCCGTAACAGATATTTACATGCTGTCGCGGACTTTTTTGTAGGTCTATTCGTTGTCGACATTTCTCCCTTATACGATTTTAATCCATCTTCAAGCGTTTAGGCAGCGTTCGCAGTAAAAGCGCGAGAATGCGAGTTTTTCCGGGACCGACAAACTATTAATTGTAATAACTCGAGAACCAGTGGAGATATTTAACTGAAACTTCATATGCGTTTTTGACGTGCAAGTCTGTTGAAGGTGGGGGGTGTCAATTTTGGGGGATGAAATTTAGGGGTTGAAAATCACAAAAATACAAAAACTTCACGCTGAATAAACATCTACAGGGATACACATCGCATTGATACACATCTCTCGTTGGCTTTTCGTTGGCTGCAAAATTTATGCGCTTAAGAAACTGCCGCTCTTCCGAGTTTCGCGACAAAACATGTCATAATTTGGGATTGTCCCAGGGGCTAATTAAATTTCAGAAACTTCCGTGACGGATTTTATTGAAGTTTAAGTCGGGATATGGGGCTGTCTTTTTTTCTAATTTACATTTAAATGACGGTGTTTTGCTAAGGGATGGTTTTGCGGTTTTACGAAGAATCTCATTTATTATCTTGTCTCACGTGACACTTTTGTGTATTCTAACCGGTTGTTAACCGCGAGTTCATTTTTCACTTGGCTATTGTTCTTTCGCTGGGAATCGTTTTCGGTTTTTTTTTCTTTAGGGAGTTATTACTTTCATTGTGGATCTTCGATCGCGTATCGGATTCCCTTGTTCTAGACGTTGGCTGTCGGCACGATAAAGGCCTTCTTTGTTCAATTATTAGATAAATTCTACCGACGATCTAAAGCGATCTTTATGCAAAACGAACGAATATTGTGTATTCTACGAAAGCGTAGAGCTGCCATGATATTTGCTGAATTTTTTTATTTTGTAATTTACAGAAAAAGTGTAAATTTGCAGAAAAAAGTGTAAATTTACAGAAAAAAAAATTGTTAATTTACAGAAAAAAATGTAAGTTTACAGAAAGAGTGTAAATTTACAGAAAGTGTAAATTTACACTTTCTGTAAGTTTACAGAAAAAGTGTAAATTTACCGAAAAAGTGTAAATTTACCGAAAAAGTGTATTTTACAGAAAAAGTGTAAATTTACAAAAAAGGTGTAAATTTACGGAAAAACTTGTAAGTTTACAAAAAGAGTGTAAAGAATGTAAAGTTTACTTTTTACATTTACAAAAAAAATGCAAATTCACAGAAAAAGTGTAAATTTACCGAAAAAGTGTATTTTACAGAAAAAGTGTAAATTTACAGAAAAAGTGTAAATTTACAGAAAGTGCAAATTTTACAGAAAAAATTGTAAATTTACAGAAAAAATTGTAAGTGTACAGAAAGAGTGTAAATTTACAGAAAAAGTGTAAATTTACAGAAAAATTGTAAATTTACAGAAAAATTGTAAATTTACAGAAAAATTGTAAATTTACAGAAAAAGTGTAAATTTACCGAAAAAGTGTATTTTACAGAAAAAGTGTAAATTTACAGAAAAAGTATAAATTTACAAAAAAAGTGTAAATTTACAGAAAGTGCAAATTTTACAGAAAAAATTGTAAATTTACAGAAAAAATTGTAACTTAACAGAAAGAGTGTAAATTTACACAAAAAGTTTACACTTTTTACATTTACAAAAAAAGTGCAAATTCACAGAAAAAGTGTAAATTTACAAGAAGTGTAAATTTACCGAAAAAATGTATTTTACAGAAAAAGTGTAAATTTACAGAAAAAGTGTAAATTTACAAAAAAAGTGTAAATTTACAGAAAGTGCAAAGGACCTTATACAATAAGCGATTGCCTGGGTCCATCTCTACCAAATTTTAAATTTTGGTAAGCGAGGGATAGGTGAATGTTTGGTGGAAAAATAAAAGAGTGGAATCTTCTAGTTTCCGAGAAAAAAATACGTGAAAATGCCATTTTCGGCGCTCAAATTGGTTTAGAGCCACATAAATATATGACCGCCTGGGAAAATTTCTATATTTTTGTGTTCAATGTTGTAAGAATACTAAACTTTATTATACCTCCACAGCAAAAATCTAAGTTTGGAATCGTTTAGATCAGATTCTTCCTGGGCCACTATCGTGTAGGGTTCTTTTACAGAAAAAATTGTAAATTTACAGATAAAGTGTAAATTTACAAAAATAGTGCAAATTTACAGAAAAAGTGTAAATTTACAGAAAATAATATTGTAAGTTTACAGAAAGAGTGTAAATTTACAGAAAAGTGTAAATTTACAAAAAAAAGTGCAAATTTACAGAAAAAGTGTAAATTTACCTAAAAAGTGTATTTTACAGAAAAAGTGTAAATTTACAGAAAAAGTGTAAATTTACAAAAAAAGTGTAAATTTACAGAAAGTGCAAATTTTACAAAAAAAATTGTTAAGTTTACAGAAAGTGTAAATTTACAGAAAAAGTGTAAATTTACAAAAAAAGTGCATTTACAGAAAAAGTGTAAATTTACGAAAAAGTGTAAATTTACAAAAACAGTGTAAATTTACAGAAAGTGCAAATTTTACAGAAAAAATTGTAAATTTAGAGAAAAAATTGTAAGTTTACAGAAAAAGTGTAAATTTACAAAAAAAGTGTAAATTTACAGAATATGCTAATTTTACAGAAAGAGTGTAAATTTACAGAAAAAGTGTAAATTTACAGAAAGTGCAAATTTACCGAAAAAGTATAAATTTACAGAAAAAGTGTAAATGTACAGAAAAAGTGTAAATTTTCAAAAGCATGAAGAGAATTTATTTATTCTTTTCAGCTTTAAATACATACTAATGAAATCGCATATGCTGTTTTCAATATAGGTAGCATGAATTTTCGTAGCTATAAAATAACTACTAATAACATACTTAGGAGAGTTATCCTCATCTATCGAATTACACCAATTTAAACCGATAATTATTAAGCGGATTTTCGAGTTGCAACCCCTAATTTCCACCGCATCTGTTAGATTTTACGAAAAAACGCATCCCCCGCAAGATTTCATCGATATATGTGTGTACGTTGAGTTTCAAATAGCTGCGTGCAATCCTTGCGGAGTTATCACGTTTTATTTGTGGTTTTCATCCCCTACCCAAGTAACACGGGCTAGTTTAATAAACCGTTATTATACGTAGAATAGGTATATCATCTGGTATAGTATAAATGATATATACGTTTACGATCTACCGTTTTTTTTCAATACCTATTATAAACGTTAATTTCTTTGCAAAGTTGGTAGAAAACAAGTCTGTCATAAACGCATAATAAATGGGTCTGTTTATCGTTTATAATACGTTGGATTGCAACGACTAGTATTTATTTATACGTATATTATAAATGATTCTGAGACATATTATAAGAAGTTTTTTAGTAGGTTATTATATTAAGTTCAAGCGGACGTTTAAGCATAATCGTTTTTGGCATGTCATTTCAGCAAGTTTGGTTTAGCACTTTTCCAGTTATTTTCATGCTGCAGATTACTAGAACGGAAGTCTGCCATAAATCTTGTGGGACAGGGGCTAATGGCGGCCATTTTAATTTTTCAAAAATTGACATCTCGCAAACTGCAGCAGATACGAAATTTTATTAAACTAAGAAAAAGTTGCATTTTTCAGTGTAGATTAACAATCTGAAAAGAAATCTAAAATATCTAGATTGGTTACTGAAATATACAGAAAAGACTGAAAATTGTCAACGTGTTATAACTTGGTTACTAATCGGCAGATCATTATGAAATTCGCTTCAATTACATTACCTTGCACGAAGAATAAAATGAGGCGATGAAAACTTTTCTAAGCCTTCTAGATGAAAATATGACATTTTTCAGTTTTTTCAGTATATTTCAGGAACCAGACCAGATATCTTCAATTTCTTTCCAGATTCTTAATCTGCACGGAAAAACACAACTTTTTTCTAATTTAATAAAATTTCGTATCTTTTACGGTATCTGAGTTGTCAATTTTTGAGAAATTAAAATGTCTGCCATTAGCCCCCTGTCCCTCGAGATTTATGGCAGACTTCTGTTTTTGTAATCTACAGCATGAAAATAACTAGAAAAGTGCTAAATTAACTTCGTTGAAATGACAGTAAATTAATTATTATTATTACCTTGTCAAAAAAAAAATCTGAAAATGTGTGAAACCCCCCCAAGAGCGCACCCCTTTGATGTTACTAGAAATCTGAAAAATAACCATAGTGAAGCCTTTTATCCCACTAGGGTATGTTCTAAATCCCAACATCGAATTAGTTATATTTTTTGAGGAAATTCGAAAAAACTGATTTTTGGGGTGGTGTCTTTTGGGGGGCATAGCTCCCCCCACATAATCCATTTTAGGACAAAAACTTATTCTTACTTTTTGACTTATTTTCAGGTAAGGAAGCTGTAATTAGCTGTTGTCCCTATAATTCTGAGACACCCTGTATTACAATGGAAACACCCTGTATTAGACCGTTTCGTCAGTTTGTGAAACTACAAGTGTAAATAGAAAGAAAAGTTCTTCGATTGGGATTTTGATGAAAAAACGTACGATTATTCATTTGGTAAGTTGCATGTGGGGGGTAAACCGCTAACCGTATTTTGTACAGCAGACATCCTCTGAAATCCTCGGACATCCCCCTGAAATCCTCTCCTAAATTGTACACCTGACATCCCCCAGTGGATAAAAAAGTTGTTATGAAAAATATGAAGAAAAGTTTCAATAAACATGGGTCGAAAAATGTTTCCCCTTAATAATAATAATAATAATAATAATAACATTTATTGCCCAACAGATTTCTCCAATTACAGGACAAAAGCGCAGTATTAAAATAAAAAAGTAAAATATGAAAATAAAATAATCAATTATAGCATAATAACAATAAAGAATAATATTAGTAGTAAACGTGACAGCTTACCGTATGATAACAAGTGAAAATTGGCATAACGCTTTCAAGCTAAGCGGTGCATTTGCTCATATACTATCGACAAAATGTGCTGCATGCTATCAGAAAATATGTCACAGCTATCAGAGATCGCGTTCCAATTAGAACACATTACGCATAAAGGTGACTTACGACCAACATTGGTTTTGTAACAGTCCACCCTAAAATCAACCGAAAACCTAGCATTTAATCTAGGAATATGTAGCTTAACACTAGAAAGAATGTCGGTACACTCAACTTCACCATTCATTAGCTTATATAAGAACTTTATTGATGCATTGAATCGCCTGCACTGTAAAGACTCAACCTCATAATCAGTTAACAGAAGATTATGTTCAACATGTTGCGGTGGGTATTCATGGCGGTGTCGAAAATACAAAAATTTTAAAAATTTCCTTTGTACTTTTTCTAGTTTGAGTGAATGCGTGACATAAATTGGAGACCAAATTAACGAGCAGTATTCCAACTTTGATCTAACCAAAGAAAAATATAATGATTTCAGAGCTTGCACATTATGAAAGTCTCTACTTGATCTTATTAGGAACCCTAACGCTTTGCAGGAAGCAATAATAATTGATATGAAATGCTCAGTAAACGATAACTGACTATCAAAAGTAACTCCTAAATCTTTTATTTCAGTAACATTAGTAAGAGAAGTTTCATCTACTGCGTATTGAAATCTGACGGGGTTCTTCCGTTTAGTGTAAGTAAGTACTTTGCATTTATTGATATTTAAGGAAAGACCATTATTTTCGCACCAAGCATTAATGTTATTCAAGTCATTTTGTATTTCAAGACAGTCATTTACATCATTGATAGGAGCATAAATTTTAAGGTCGTCTGCAAATAACAGATATTTGCAATGTGAAATGGAAGTTGTAAAGAAAAAGCAAAGGCCCCAAGTTTGATCCCTGCGGGACGCCAGACGATTGAATATAGGTATTCGAACTGTAACCGCTGTAAACAACATTTAATTTCCTATCCTTGAGAT